>CM064879.1:15323552-16036009 GCA_003313485.2 Penstemon barbatus
AGATGGCTCAGAAATCACCCACCAGAGTTAGTGATTGGTGATCCTTTAGACAGAGTGAAAACAAGAAGAGCTGCTGCACAAGATGCTATGTTTGCTAGTTTTCTATCTCAAATTGAGCCTAAACAAATTGAAGAAGCTCTTAGTGACTCCAACTGGATTGAAGCTATGCAGGAGGAGTTAAATCAATTTGAAAGGAATGAAGTCTGGTACTTAGTTCCTAGACCAAGTCATCAAAGAGTCATTGGCACTAAGTGGGTATTCAGGAATAAAATGAATGAAGATGGTGAAGTCACCAGGAACAAAGCAAGACTAGTGGCCAAAGGTTACTGCCAAGAAGAAGGCATTGACTTTGATGAAACTTTTGCACCTGTAGCAAGACTAGAGGTAATCAGACTCTTTCTTGCCTACGCTGCTCACAAGAATTTCACAGTCTATCAGATGGATGTGAAATCAGCTTTTCTCAATGGAGAATTGCAAGAAGAAGTTTATGTTGAACAACCTCCTGGATTTGAAGTTTATCAAGAAGAGGACAAAGTATATCGTCTGAAGAAAGCTCTTTATGGACTGAAACAGGCTCCAAGAGCATGGTATGATACTTTATCTGACTTTCTTTTAATTAAAGGATTTCGCAAAGGTAAAGTTGACAAGACCTTGTTCACTATTGAATGGGAAGAACATATTTTGCTTGTGCAAATTTATGTGGACGATATTATTTTTGGTTCAACTAATCAACAGATGTGTGACAAGTTCTCAAAGCTGATGCAGAACAAGTTTGAAATGAGCATGATGGGAGAACTTAACTATTTTCTTGGTTTGCAAGTTAGACAGTTGCCTGATGGAATCTTCATCAGCCAAGCAAAATACATAAAGGATCTGTTCAAGAAATTTGGTATGGAAACTAGCTCTACTGCTACAATTCCAATGTCTACAAGTCTTCGTTTGGATAAAGATGAAGATGGCAAATCAGTAGACATAACCAAATACAGAGGCATTATTGGGTCACTGTTATATCTAACAGCCAGCAGACCTGATATCATGTACTCTGTTGGGGTCTGTGCAAGATTCCAATCAAACCCCAAAGAATCTCATCTCTTAGCTGCCAAGAGGATACTGAAATATATTAAGGGCACTCAAGAATTGGGATTGTGGTACCCTAGAGAGTCTGGATTTGAGCTTATTGGATATTCAGATTCTGACCTTGCAGGCTGCAAGATTGACAGAAAAAGCACAACAGGTGCCTGTCAATTCTTAGGTAGTCGTCTGATCTCATGGATGAGTAAGAAACAGACTTCAGTTTCTATATCTACTGCTGAAGCTGAATATATAGCTGCTGGAGCTTGCTGTGCACAAATCTTATGGTTGAAACATCAACTTGAAGATTACAATATCAAAATCAGTGGAATACCAATCTACTGTGACAATACAAGTGCAATCAGTCTCACTCAGAATACTACAAGTCATTCAAGGACTAAACATATTGAGATCAAACATCATTTTATTAGAGATCATGTGGAGAAAGGAAATGTCATGATAGAATATGTGTTTACTGAAAATCAGATTGCTGATATCTTCACAAAACCTCTAAGCGAGACAAGGTTTTCAACTCTAAGAGCTGAACTGGGATTATTAAAATTAGATGCATAAGCTGAGGGGGAACTCATCAGAAGACTGGAGTTCAACAGCTTACTCATCTTCTTATCTTCAAGGATTAACTTTCAACAGACTAGTTAACTTATGAATTCTTAAACTCAGGGGGAACGTGTAAGACTAGCGGTACTTCTGAATTAAAGATGAAATTTGTTAATGACAGTTAGTTGAAGTTATGTTTTCAACAGAAGACTTAACTATCGAAGATCAAGAGTATTTTATCTAGCTGGATTGACAAACAGCTGAGGAAGGTTATCAGCTATTGGCATTCTCTGATAACAGCATTGTCATCAGGACAGTAGTCAATCAGATAAGCGTTTATTATACTCATCTGATTACTTAAATAAAAGCGAGCTACTTAAAACGTTTTAGTCAAAACACGCTTTTATAAATAAATGTCGGGCGGTACATATTCCCGCTCTTCATTAAAATATCTTTTGAATTTGAAAGGTCGTAACAGAAGCCACACGATCATCACTGACAGAAAAATGAATCTAACGGTTGGCGGATATCACGGAAACCGACATACCCCAACTCTATAAATTCTCATCTGATCAGTCGAGTCGTTCTTTACGCACCCTAAATATTCAAAAGTACTTGTGAGAATTTTTGAGCAATTTTCTGCAAAAACTCTCTTCGTTTTCTTTCTAACTCCTACAGATCTGAAATGGCTGCTGAAGGGATGTATCTCGTGTATGGTTCCTACTACCAATCCGGTACGGATCTGATGAAAGAACTGCTGGAAAAGTTCAAAGCTGCTTCGCTGGTGAACTTCATGGAAAATCACGAAGGAGTCATCTGGACTGACCAAGTGATGGAGTACTACAACACAGCGAAAGCTGACTACAACTCACTGGAGATTAAGGCTACAGTGGGAGACAAGTCTATCACCATCACTCCTACTGTTCTTCATGAGACGTTTGGGCTTCCCAACAGTGGAAGACATGACGTCACTATACTGACGGAGGACAAGCACCAACAGTTCTGGGCGATCTGCGCCAAAGAGGGAGAAGTGTTTTCTGGAAACATAAGGAAGAAGCAACTGAGGGATGAATATCAGCGGATGGCTGATATGGTGTCAAAACTGATTGAAAATTGCACTTTCTCATTGGATGCTGTTACCATGAAGAGGTTCAGCATCATGGCTGCCATTTACTATGGAATGGAAGTCAACTGGTCCATCATAGTATGGTACATCTTAGCTGATTTCCTGGATGATAAGAAAGGAAAGGGTCCTCACACCAACCACATTACGATCAGTTACCTGCTATCCAAACTGGGTTGTACTATGACGAATGGCAAGGAGATTCACAAGTCTAAGGCCATGAACAAATATCTGCCGGTTCTGAAGAGGAAGGCTGATGAGCCTGAGGAAGCTGATGATGAGGGACAGAAGGAAGTCCCTGCCAAAAGACAAAGAAGATTAGTCAAAACAGCTAGCCTGGCTGTTGAGACTAAAAAGAAAAAGGCTGCTGATGCGCCTAAAAAGAAAGAAGCAAAGCAGATGGAGAAAGTGACTTCTGCTACTGAAGCCACTAAGATCATTGAGAACATAATTGCTGATGCAAGGACTGGATCCCCTGCATCACCATCAAGAACTCCATCAGCAGAGAAGCCTGCTGAAAGTGTCTCTAAAAGAACGAGGAGCCAACAGAGAGATACAGCTGCTTCTACCTATCGTGAAGGAAGAACCAAGAAATCTGCAAGGAAGCAGATGTCCTTCATAGAGAAAGATACTGAGTTGGTGGACTTGGTGAGATCAAGTCCAGAATCTGCTGAAAGACCAGTTGAAGCTGTTGAAGCTTCTACTGTTGACAAAGCTGATGAGCAACAGATTACTCAACCTGAACCAACTGCTGAGGCTGCTCAACCTCAAGAAGATCCAGATGTTCAAATCATACATCCTATAGCTGCTGATCCTATATCATCTGTTGGACCAGCCCCTACTGATAAAGGCAAAACAAAATTTGTGCTAAGGAAAAAGAAAGTTTCCAAAGCTGACAAGAAAGCAAGGGAGGAGGCTGAACAGAGGAAACAGGATGAACTGGAGGAAAAGAAAGCCTTAGAGCTAAGTAAGGCTCAAGCTGAAAAG
This sequence comes from Penstemon barbatus, assembly GCA_003313485.2. Lineage (NCBI taxonomy): Eukaryota > Viridiplantae > Streptophyta > Magnoliopsida > Lamiales > Plantaginaceae > Penstemon > Penstemon barbatus. The sequence goes on from CM064879.1 coordinate 15,327,292, forward strand.
GATGAAGCCAGGAGAAGAATGTCTGAAGCAGAGAGAAAAGCTGCTGAGGATGCTGAACTGGCTATGGTGATTGAAAAGAGCAAGACTGATGCCTATGGACCTGTCCATGGAGGTGGCATCAAGATTGGAGAAGGCAAGAATGAAGAAGAAGACAAGAAAAAGATCTTACTGCCTGCCCCCAAAGTCAAGTCCAAGGATAAGTTTGAAGTCAGAAAAGCCTTTGAAATAGTATATGCTGATAAGGAGCTTTTCAAGAAGTTTGAGAAGTCCTTAGCTTACTATGATCAAAAGCTAATGTTAAGGACTCTGTTCAACCAGGAGAAACCAAGATATATCAGTTGGAGAGACAACAGGTTGAATAAGTCAATAGCAGAACTTCAAAGCATGAAGGAGTTGGTCGATGAAGAACGTTGGGTTCTGACTTGGCTGAAGACAAACTCCATTCAAAAGGCCCTAGATCCCAGCTATGTAAGAGATGTGATGCATAGTTATGCAAAAGGTTTTGCATTGGAGGAGGCCAAGAAAATCAAAAGCACCCTGCCTGATAAAAAGAAAAAGTCTGAAGATGCTGAAGAAAGAGCAATTAAATTTGCTACTATGGCTGCCCTGAAGAGATGGTCTAAAAAGTCAAAGTATCAGCAAGGCTGTTCAAGTGACTTGCCACTGCTGCCAAGTATCCAGCAAATCATTTTCGGCAAGGAAGTGCAACCATTTTATGAAGTGCCAAAGGGGAATAATGCTTTTGTTAACCCCTGGATCATTGTGAGGCAAATCAGACAAACCACTTGTTTCAATGATGATGGCACCATCACAAACTTGGTCTATGATGATGTAACTGATGAACCTAAAACTGGGGACAAGCCTGAAGTCAAGTCTGCTGATCAGATTGAAGACAAGCTTGCTGATCAACCTGCTGATCAACCTGCTGACAAGCCTGCTGATCAAAATGCTGATAAGTCTACTGATCAGACTGAAGACAAGTCTGCTAAAAAGGGTACTGATGAACCCTTAGCCATTGAGTGGAAAGCTAAGGATCCTGAAGATCATCAAGATGACAAGATGGAAGACGTTCCTGTCCACCAGGAAGTTGAAGAAAGGGATGAAGCTGCTGCTTCTGCTTCATCAGCTGATAAACATTCATCACTGATGGAAGCAATCCAGATGCTGATGGAAAATCAGCTAAAGGAACTGGAAGAGAAGCATCAACAGCAGCTGTTGAAGGTTAAGGAGGAGCTGAAGACAGAGCTTAAGGAAGAATTGACAGAATCAAATAAGCTTCAGCTGGAAACTGTGCAACAGTCTACAGAAAAGATCATCAAGACTGAAATCACAAGTATTCCTATTCCTCAAGATCATTCTTTGAAGTTAGTGAACAGCTTGACTGAAATGAACAGAAATGTGGAGGATGTGAAGAGTGATGTAAATCATCTTCATGCTGCACTAACAAGAGCTGAACACAAGATAGCTGATCTGACTGCAACCTTCATCAAAGTCAGTGAAGAGGAGAAGGCAATCAATTTAGGAATGTTGCATGAAGTGGGAAGTGTTGTACAGGCTGTTCAAGAAGAAATTGCAACTGTAAACCTGAATATTGACTACTTCAATGACAAGACTGACATCATCAGCACTGATATTCTTCATCTTACAGCTAGTCACGATGTTGTCAATCAGAATCTAAAGGCTTTGTGTGCTGGAGTAAAGATTCCAACAGTTGCGCTCAACCCTGCTGTTGCACCTTCTGATGTCATCAAAACTGATGATGACAAAAAGGGGGAAGATAAAAGGGAAGAAACAGCTAAGGAACCTGCTGTTGAAGAAGAAACAGCTAAGGAACCTGCTGTTGAAGAAGAAACAGCTAAGGAACCTGCTGCTGATGAAACTGAAGAAACAGCTAAGGAACCTGCTGAAGCAACTATTGAAGCCAAGGAAACTGAAGACACGGCTGGCAAGACTGAAGAAAGTCCTGGAAAGGTAGAAGAAGAAGAAAAGATTGAAAAAGAAACTACCAAGTACAAGGAGACTGAATCTGCCAAGAAAGCAATGGAACTGATTAAAGAGCAGCAACTTAAAGAAAAGATGGAAGCTGCCAAAGCAATCTTGGAAGAAGAAGCTGATGAAGACGAAGATGACGAAGAGTCATCCTATGAGTATGTAGAAGAGCTTGAAGGATCAGATGAAGAAGCTGATAGTTAGAAATTTTAAATTCATTGTAATCAGTTAACTTCTATCTATTCTTCAGAAATCTCATCTGATGAACTTGTACCCTGTAACTCTTTTTCAATATTAATGAAAAGTCGAGTTCAATCCAATAAACTTTTTCTATCTCAGAAAATCTTGAGGATTACATTCTTTAGCTTAGGTATTTAACAGGTACTTAGCTGAAGTTTTGTCATCATCAAAAAGGGGGAAATTGTTGGATAAGGATGAAGATGAAGGCTCTGAAGACAATTTGTAAAGGGAGGTTTTGAAGGATTCCAAAACTTCAAAGATTGGCTAAGTATGGAGTAACTTAGCTGATGATCCCTTAGAAGAAATTTTGACTAAGTAAAAAAGACATCAGAAGAGTCAAAAGTTTCGAGGTCCAAGACTTCTGATCTGCTGAAGTAAAGTTATCAGACTGATGAAGATCAGCCGACTCAAATCAGATTTGTTCAAGTTTGAGATCAGCCGAGTTCGCCATCAGACATGTACTTTCGTCAGCCAAGTGAAGAAGATCATGAAGTGTTCCCAATGGTAATAAATGCCCCTTGGAGTAATAAATGCTAAAGTACAAGGTTATTAAAGACAAATGATTGAAGAAATGCTTCGCATCAGCTGGGTGCATTTAATGCTGCATTTAATGCTGCCTGCAGAATAGTACTGTTCATAGTACGGACAGACTGCAAAAGAGCCGTTCGCGGATTTTAAGGACCAGTACTCGAGGAATTTGAATCTTGTCTCTCTTCAACGGACATTTTTCAATCCTCAAGTATAAATAGCTGAAAGAGACGAAGAAGAAAGCAGCAACACACTTTCTGAGAGAAATTTCCGAAGCAAAATTCTTTAAGTCTCAAGAACAGCTCACTCATCAGCTGAGTCATTTGTTGACGAAAGCAGAGTTGAAGAATCAAGAAAAATACATCTTCTGAGTGATTTTGTAAACAAGAGTGTTGTGCGGAGTTGTGATCCATCTTTGTGAGTGATCAAACTTCAGAGAATAGGTCTTCTGTGTGATTTCCTATTGCGAACTTGTGGTCGTTTCATTTGTTGTTCGACGCAAGCAGAGTATACTGTAAACTTTGTGATTATAGTATAACCCAAGATCTGTGTGACTTGGAAGAGTGGACTAAAGGATATTCAAATCCATATAACCACTATAAAAATTGCTTGTGTTTTTGTTTGCATTTTACTTGCATATTTTCTGTTTGCATAAAAACACATTTAAGTTAACTGTTTGAAAAAGAGTTAAAAAGGAGTTTATAAAACTGGGGAAACATTTTTCAAACTACTAAGACTACTTGTGAAAAACACTTTGAAAATCCGCTGCAAGTACTCTAAGTATTAAAACTGATTTTAGCAAAATCAGCTAAGTAATAATCAGACGAGTGGTCAACAAGACTGTTCAAAGATTTGTTCGCGAACATAACTGTTAATAACTAATCTGATCAGCTTAGTCTGTTCAGTTAAAAGTAAAAGTTTTAAAGTTAAATTTGAAGAAAATTTTAAAGAGGTTTATTCACCCCCCCCCCCCTCTAAACCTCTTCTGACCACTTGGGACCAACAAAGTATACCTTTTTTGTCATCTGTTAAGACTATCCTTGCAATCGAGGTATTCTGTACAAGGCTTCTGAAAATAACTAATTGAAAATGTAGAAAATCTTACTTTTTCGGCCATTCGGTCATGACTTCATTGTTGTTGCAAAAGGGAGAAGGATGAAGAAAGGAGAAGAGATTTGCGACAGCTACTCTATTAGTTGATGTAACCTTTACAACCCATCCCATCCTTTTATAATGTAGATTAGGGTTTCGGCAATGGCTTTCATAAATTTGGCTAACATTTACATAAATTGTTGGGCCAAAATGTATTGGCTTCCAGAGCCCCGATAACTGGTTTCTTGGGCCGAAGAAATTCGACCGAAAAGCGAGAAATGGTAAATAGTAGAGGTAATTTACACCATTAATTAGTATTTACTTTTCAAAAGCATAAATTAGAGGCCAATATTTATTTATTTTATTAACATTATTATTAACTGTTCGAATTTTTCCTTTTGATAGTTGTGCGTAAAGAAAAATATATAGTTAGTAATTTTTGTTTTGCCAACTCAATTTTCCATGTTTTGTGTGTTGACATATGATGCACATGACTTTTGTAACGGGACACGAGTTTTACATGTCAATACAAGTCTTTGCCTAGCCAATACACTGATGTATAGTTGTAGGTTTATTCGTAATTATGACTTGTATTGACATGTAAAACTCGTATCCTGTAATAAAAGCCATGTGCATCATATGACAACACACAAAACATGGAAAAACTGAGTTGGCAAAACATAAATAACCAGATATATGTTCTTTTATGCACACCTACCAAAAGAAAAAAACGAACAATTAATAATAATGTTAATAAAACAAACAAATAGCGACCTCTAATTTATGCTTTCGAAGAACAGATACTAATTAATGATGTAAATCTATCTCCAACAAATTCCATTTCACGCTTCTCAGTCGACTTTCTTCGGCCCAAACACCCAGTTATCAGGGCTCTAGAAATAAAAAAAAAATTGGCCCAGTAATTTATGTAAATGTTAGCCCAATTTACGAAAGCCAATGCCGAAACCCTAATCTACATTATAAAAGGAGGGGAGAGGCTAGAAAGGTTACAAAAAATCAACTAATAGAGTAGCCGCCACAAATCTCTGCCCCTTTCTTCATGATTCTCCCTTTTGCAACATCAATGGAGACATGACCTAATGGCCAAAAAAGTAAGCTTTTTTACTTCATTTCAGTTAGTTTTCTTGAGATGCCTTGCGCAGAGTACCACGATTTCAAGGAAAGTCTTAACAAATGACCAAAAATGTATACTTAGATATTACTTTTTATTAGTTTCTCATTCTAGCATTCTCATTAATTGGCTTTGCTTAAACAATATAACACATAGATAAAATGAAACATTCTTTTACTTCGTTCTTAGATAACAGACCTATTAGAGTCCACGGATACTATGACCAAATCTTTAAAGAGAGAGAGAGAGAGATGTGCAGGTATTTCATTCTTCTACTCTTAATTTTTTGTGATTTGATTCAACTTAACTCCAGTACAAAAGTGATATATTTTTTAACTTCGTTCTTCTAATAACAAATAGATTTGAGTCCACGGAGACTATCTAAGACCATCTCCAACAAACCTATTAATTCATGCCTCTTATTTTAAAATTTACGGGATGAACAATGTTATACATTCCCACTTTATAATTTGCACTCCAACAATTTTTTTATATTTTAAAATTCTACTTTTAAATAATCACAACACTCTACTCCAACTTTAACAAACTACTTTTATTTTTAAAATTTCACTTTGAACTCTCAAATATGAGACTCCAAACTTATAAAAATTTAGTGTTCTTATTTTCTAAAGACTCCCTTGGAGTTCTTTTTTTTTTTTGTAATTCTTATATTTTGGGATATAAAAACTACCTTGAAGAAGGTCTGATGAAGGATTCCCTCTCACTGTTATCAGCTGACATTTTGTCCTTTTAAATAATTTTTTTTCAATTTAATTCGGAACAATTTCAGAAACCAATTTCCCCTCCCCCCCACCAGTTGCACTTCATTGGAGTGCAGTTTTTCTGATGAGTGCCGATTCATTTCAATTCAAAATTGATAATTTATATTATTTTCAATTCTTGGTGTTTCTGTTAAATTCTTTATATGAGCTCGGGTCTATAACTATGAATTTGTAAAATATAATTTATTATTAAGATTCAAACATTATAATAACCAGCTTAAGAAGAAAAAGTTGTCAATGTTTGTAAAACTTATTGACATTAGAAGGGTAATTTTGATAATTGAAAAATTATGCTCTGAGAGCAACAATTGTTCTTCTGGCCATGTCGTGAGTCAACATACTTAGTCCAAGATTCTATATGATTTCATAATATATATATATATGTTGGTTTCTTAAGGGTATTCATATCTTAGATTAGTCATCCAACCAAGACCCTTCTCACGCGGTGGCGAAGAGTTCATATCAAAACCCTTCTCTCCACTTTTATTCTATCACTTTTGGTCCCATCATTTTGATAGTATTTACACTTTTGGTCCTATTTTCCCTTAGTATTCGATTTTTGGTCCTACAAAATAGCACTTATAATTCTAGTGGTCTCATAGCTCTCTCACTTTTGCATTAAGATCCCAAATTGGATGGAAATAGGCGATAGGACGAAAAACGCAGAACCTTTTAAAGTTTGGAATCAAAAGTGTAATATAAAATTTGAGACCAAAATAGCTAAAGGTTTAGCTATGTAGAACCAAAAATAGAATTAAAAAATTATATACCTCCTAAACATCGCCAACAAATGCTTCATGCGACCAAAATAAACCCCAACAACCAATCTTAGATCAATAGTCCTAAAGTCTAAAGAGCGAGATACTACCATTCTAGGATAAAGGACAAATAAGCCGTCTATCATTATCTTCATCAACAACGTACAACACGACGGAGCAAAATTCAACATTTTTTAGAGATCAGATCATGTATAATGATATTAACCTCTACTTTTTCTTTCATCTCATCTCAGCCTTCTGCTGTAGATCTTCTCTACAGCTCACTTTTTCGAGTACATATGTAGATGAATGCTCTCTGTATACAATCAATGATGAATAAATATTAAAATCATCTTATATTAATAAATGGCTTTGCAATTTTTTTAAATTAAAAATTAAAAAATAGGATACTACCTTAGTGGTCCTGATACTTTGCCCTTGTACACTTCCTTACAAATATCTCTTTGGCCCATTCAGGAGTATTTTTGTCCAATGCCTCATAAATAAGCCTATAGATTTGTGAATACCTTTCTTAAATGTTCAAGCACTTATTTGTGAAGCATTGGAGAAAAATTCATCTGTGTACGGGCTAAGATGATATTAGTGAGCGAGTACATGAGGGTAATGCATTAGACCTAACTTATAAGGTGGTGTTATATTTATAGTTGAGAAATATATAATTTGTTTGCAATAGTCAGTTTTTAATATAAGATTATTTTATGGAAAGTTTATTTTTTAGTACCATAGAATAAGGTGGTTTGCAATTTTGGTATCAAGGTATATCGAATTGTACATTTCATAGCATGGTTTAGCTCACGATTGTACATTTCATACCACTGTAATTATTCCGATAAACTTGGCCATCCTTTTTTTGGGCATTTATTTTTGGAGGGAAAAGTCACATTTGGTGCACAAGGTCAATTTAGTCCAAATAATGTACGATGGTGTGAAATGTACAATTGTGCGTCAAATTATGATATGGAATGTGCAATTTCATATGCCTTGGTACCATAAGTGCAAATCACCCTATTATATGGTACTGGGAGAGCAATTTTATCGATCATTTAATACTTCTCACGATCGATTAGATACGAAGAGTCGTCGTAATTAAGTGAGCTGTGAAAATCTAGATCAGAAGTCTAAGAATAAAAAAGATTGTGGTGATTAAGGCCATTGTATATGATTTGGTCTCCAAACAATGTCGCATTGTGCTCCGTTGAGTTGTTGCAGATAAAAGAAAGTATATTATGTTGTTTACTGGAAATAACATTTTTAAATCTTATTGGTAATCATATTAAAGGAGTTATTGCTATCATAGCATGGTATCTCATTCTTTAGACTTTTTAACATATATAAAATAACACAACATATAAATACACTGATTCACAAAAAACAACACAAAGGATAAAGTATTCACATAAAATAACACGCTTCACATATGATAGTTTTGTCATAACATATTTTTCTAAAAGTTTGATAATGAGAAGGAGATAGTAAAATTCTTTTATAAATGTATATATTGTTAGCCGTATTATCACATGGTTAAATTTTACAATTATCTGTGGAAAAAATTATTCATATTGGTAAAGAAATAAGGTGAATTGAATAAAAAGAAACTAATTACAATTATCCTAATGAGGATTTGATTTTTCTTATCCTGTGATCCTTTCAGATGGTCCAAGCTACAATCGTACTCAAGGACTTAATCAAAAGCGGATACTTACAAAGTGATTGGTGGTATTGTTCTTCACCAGCAGTTATGGTTAAAATCACTTCTCTCTCTGAGCTTGCTTTACGTGTATATATAGTTTATGTTAAACTATATATACACGTAAAGCAAGCGCAGAGAGAAGTGATTTTAACCGCAGCTGATGGTAAATAACAATATCACCAATCACTTTGTAAGTATTTGCTTTTGATTGAGTCCTCGAGTATGATTGTAGCTTGAACCATTTGAAAGGAACACGAGATAAGAAAAATCAAATCCTCATTATGCAGAAATGTTACAAAGAATTCTAGCGTCAAAACAGAGTTTGCTTTAAATAGTTGAGTTAATTGCAATTTACCCCCTTGTAAATGTATAATGTTCAATCTATCCCCATTTATTTTGAAAAAGAGCACTTTACCCCCTATAATCTCATAAAAGTTTCACACAGCCTCCCTGACAATCTTAAAACTATGAATTGACAATACTAACCCATTATATATACTATATTTTGACCCAGTCAACTTACATATATGTTATTTCTATCCCCTTGAGTTATAATAAATGTAGCACTTTACCACCCTAGTGTTCCGTTACAGATTATATCTTAAATTTTCAATTGGCTATGCAATATTATACTAATATTCTAACAAAAAAATAATCCAAATTATATTTTAAAATAAAGTTGGTAAACCACTCAAACCTATTTTTACAACGACGAAACAAAGCCAATATGATGAATACTAAACCAAAGGAGCTGGGCAGAAGAATAAGGCAGGGACAATTTCGTAAATGTACATCAATATCAAGCGGGAAGTGTGTTCGTTCTCTGAAATTGAATTCAATTGACATCTTTGCTTCTTTCTTCCCCAACTCTTTACGCATATTCTTTTCCAGGACGACGTCGTGTATCAGTATCTCTCGATCGACTCACCCTCGCACGATGTATTTCCTTAACCTTGAAAATTTTCCTAATTCATTTTCTGAAGCCTCTTATAGCACTTTCAAATTGTTCAAGTAGGCCATTACTTCACCTTTATCTTCAACTGGATCAACAGAAATCTGCGTTATTTTGATTAATGAAACTCACGATGTTTCTGTTACTAATTTGCTAATATAGCGCGGAAATCTAGGGCTGCATTTCATTTGATTAGAGAATTGGGGTTACGGAATAGGAATTTTTTAAATTTAATTTATTTTTAAATCTAAGAAAATTGAGTGCATTTTCAACAGCTGATCAACATGCCATCCTCTTGTTTGTATGCTGTCAACTTAGAATTGCATCCATTTTATTTCTTCTCAACTCTCCAGTTTGTTAATGTGAGAAATGTTTATGCATCAGGGGATAGATATAGATTATTCATCTGTTGTTTGGTAGGTTTTGTCAAATTTTAACTCATTGTAGAGGATTAATCAAAGACGCTGTATGTTGCTTTACTAGAAAAGGTGTAAAACATGCAAGAGGAGGACAATATTGGTGACTTGAATCAGAGACAGGCTGATGCAGGGATATCTGTATCAGCTTCCCATGGTCTTAACCAATCAGCACAGAATGAGTAAGACTTGTTAAATTCATGATTGAGTTTCCATATTCATTCTAGAGATTGTTACATATTCATTCTAGAGATTGTTATTTATCTTTGAAATAGGAACTTTTAATTTTACACCTTGGCTTCAATGGTGTTTTGGAAAGGAGTAGCGTGTCAAATAAGAAGAGAGCACCAATTGTTCTTGGTTGGACGATGCAGCAGTTTAGTTTGGCAGGTCAGGGGTTTCTCACTTCATCATGCTATTGAATGTCCAACTCATCTAAAACCACAAGATGTTAGAAAGAAGGGACATTTAAATATTTATGACTTAACATGCCCTTTCACGTGTAGGCGATGCACATTTTACTCAAGCAGTTACACGTGGAGAGATTTCACACAGAACTTCATATGTGCTTGCATTTTTTTAATAAACAAATATGCATCTGTGTCATATATTCATGCGTTTGTATTTGTAAAACTCTATATGTTCTGATATTCAGTTTTCTTTTGTTCATGAACTTCACATGCTGCATTTTGGAATTACATTTAGTTTGTCAGAAGTTGGAAAGCAAGGGAACAACCTCATGCTATGAGGTGGGCCACTTTTCCAGGCTTAATATTCATTTCCCTGGTTTTTTTTTTTTTTTGTTTCAGAATCTTAATAGTTAATGATTTGCAGACATTGCTGCTAGTCTTAATATGTATGTTTATACAGATAACATATTTACGCCGAGCAATATGTGGTTTCTCCAACAGAAACAATATAAGGAGATTCGATTATTTCTTCTGTAGTTTGTATTAACGTGATTGATTAGCTGAGACATTAAGAAAGTACTAGGATAATGCCTAACTTAATTTGAGGCCTTTTGTGTTTCAATTTGGCTTCCAAATGGCGATTTCAGCTTTTGGGGTTAAGAAGTGGTAGATATTTTGATTAAGTTGTTAGCTTTAGACAGTTCGGACCAAGAAGTTTCTGGATGATCTTTAAGCAGATAATTGCCCAAGTTGAGTTTTGTTGATGTGTTCTGAATTTTACTCATTATTTTATAAATGGATTTGTATATTTAATTCTAGAAAAATACAGTTTTATGCACAAGTGAATTGTACCTTCACAATCACAGGTACATCTTTTCCAATATAAGACTCCTGTTTCGGTTAGTAAGTTATGTACATCCTTCCCGTCATGAGATGCTTTATTCACAAGTAACATGTTGCAGATGAAATTAAAGCAGACCTTGTGGCAGTGAACAAAAGTCAAAAGCTTGTGTATATGAGGTTTGGTTCTTACCCTATGTTCACCTTTTACAATGCATTTCTTACTGCAAAGGGACTGGAAAGTAAATTGTACATATTTTCAGTTAAAAGATAGTTGAAATTAATTTACAGCGGAATAATATGTATATTAGATTTAGGGTGAAACACCTTATTTATACAAACTGACAACTACTCTAATTAAGGAAAAGATACAAAGAAATCAAATCATTCTCTGCACTAATTCTAGCAAACTTATAATCTGAAACTGTATATATCTACAATCAATTAACTGATCCTAATTGATTGTTGTTACCACTACTCCATCTTTCAGTATTTAGGATTAATCAATCAATCCTAAACTCTTGCTGTCAAGACTCCTCCTCAAGTCGGTGAATAGATGTCAATCATTCCTAACTTGTTTATTAAGAAACTGTATGTCTTCATGTCAACTCCTTTCGTGAACACATCTGCTAGTTGTTGCTTTGTTGGAATATATGGGATACATACTTCCCCAACTTCTACTTTTTCTTTGATAAAATGTCTATCAATTTCAATGTGCTTTGTCCTGTCATGTTGTACAGGATTATGAGCTAAAGATATTGCAGACTTATTATCGCAATAAAGTCTTGTTGTTCCTGATGCTTCTATTCTCAAATCTTTGAGAATCAACTTAATCCACAATAATTCATCCAATCCTTTTGCTAAGGCTCTGAATTCTGCTTCTGTACTTGATCGAGTAACAACATTTTGTTTCTTGCTCCTCAAAGTTACTAAATTTCTAGCAACAAAGGCACAATACCCCGTCGTAGATCTCCTGTCATCTAAAGATCCAGCCCAATCTGAATCAGTATAGACTTCGACATCCAAGCTTTCATGTTTCTTGTACAAAATACCTTTTTCGGGACATGATTTCAAATATCTAAGAATCCTATTCACTGCATCAACGTGCTCTTTTCCAGGGCATTGCATGAATCTGCTCACATAGCTTACGGCAAATGCTATGTCAGGTCTAGTATGTGATAGGTAAATTAGTTTCCCTACTAGCCTTTGAAATCTCCCTTTGTTTACTCCTCCATTGCCTTCAGAAATTCGGAGCTTCAAATTCGCCTCAATAGGAGTACCTACAGGTTTTCCACCTAACATACCAACTTCATTTAGCACGTCCAACACATATTTACGTTGGGTAATAAAAATTCCATGCTTTGATCTTGCAACTTCTATGCCTAGGAAATATTTCAAATTTCTAAGATCTTTAATTTCAAATTCCCGAGACATTTGGTTCTTCAACTCCCGTATTTCCTCATTATCATCTCCAGTAACAATTATATCGTCCACGTATACTATAAGAATGGCCATTTTACCTTCCCTTGAATGCTTTATAAAAAGAGTATGGTCTCCTTGACTCTGCCTATATCCTCTATTTCTCATAAACTTGGTGAATTGCCCAAACCAAGTTCTAGGCGACTGTTTTAATCCATACAAGGATTTTTGCAGATGACACACCTTTCCATCCAACTCCTTTCCACCAAGGCCTGGTGGAATGTCCATGTATACTTCTTCCTCTAACTCCCCATGTAGAAAAGCATTCTTCACATCGTACTGGTGCAACTCCCAATCAAAATTCACCGCAAGAGGTAACAAGATTCTAACTGTATTAATTTTTGCCACTGGAGAGAAAGTTTCGAAATAATCAACACCTGAAGTTTGAGTGTAGCCCTTAGCAACTAATCACGCTTTATGCCGCTCTATAGCTCCATCTGCCTTATATTTAACAGTGAACACCCAACGACATCCATCAGTTTTCTTTCCTCTAGGTAGAGTACATACACTCCAAGTTTGGTTCCTTTTTAGAGCCTCCAACTCCTCAATTACAGCCCTTTTCCACTCTTTGTGTTGTAAAGCTTCATTAATGTACCGCGGAATAGATATACTATCCAAACTCTCAGGAAACGCTTGGAGGGATGGTCCGAGCTTCTCATACGACACATAGTGGGATATTGGATGTTTTGTGCAAGATCGTACACCCTTTCTAACTGCAATAGGCAAAGAAATGTTAGTGTTTAAATCTGAGATTAAATCATTACCTTCGGGAATCATTTCCACCACTGCATTAGGTAGTATTGTCGAAGAAGAAACATATTGTACTCTTTCTTGTTCAACTTGTGCAATTGTTGGATCACTATTTTTTGGCCTCCTCCGATAGGTGATTATATTTTGTTCAACTAAACCACCCGCTGAATTTTCCTCATTTTCAAAAGCTCCTCCTAAGTTCTCATTTGGTTATTCATTTTTTCATGTTCTGAAATTGTTGAACTACTTGGATCCAAATTCAAACCAGAAAACCACATTTGGTCAGCCTTGGTATTCTTGGACAAATCCTCCTCCTGCTGTTCAGCTGTGGCATAGAACAGGATATTCTCATGAAAAGTTACATCCCGGCTAATGAACAGTTTGCGGGAAGAAGGACAATAACACCTATAACCTTTATGAGACAGAATATCCCAAGAACACACATTTGATAGCACATGGATCAAGTTTACTCAAATTTCCAGAAACATTGTGAACAAAAACCACACATCCAAACACTTTTAAAGGCAGATTAGAGAAAAAACGAACAGAAGGGAATAAGGAAATTATTTTCTCATGAGGTGATTGAAAGTTCAAAATCTTAAACGGTAATCGGTTTATTAAATGAACAGTTGTGAGGAGAGCATCGCCCCAAAAATGTTTAGGGACGTTATGAGTAAATAATAAACTGCGAGTTACATTAAGAAGATGACGTTTTTTTCTTTCAGCAAGTCCATTTTGTGGAGAAGTGTGAACACATGACATATGGTGAATAATGCCTTTTTCGGTAAAGAATTTCTTAAAGTCATTGTTGACATATTCTGTACCTTGGTCTCTATGTAATATTCTGATTTTTGTGTCAAAGAGGTTAGAAACCATATTGTAAAAGGTAACAAACAATGAAAACACCTCGGATTTCTCACGCATCAGATAGACCCACATATGTCTAGTTTGTTCATCAATAAACGTAACGAACCATCGTTGACCGAAAATACTAGTGGTGCGACATGGTCCCCAGACATCAGAATGTATAATGGAAAAAGGAATTGTAGTTTACTAGATGGATAAGAAACGCGATGATGCTTGGCAATTTCACAAATATCACAATGGAATTTTGTTACATCGGAAGAACTCACTAGGTTAGGAAAAACTTTTCTAAGTACTTCAAAAGATGGATGACCAAGACGCCTATGCCACAACCACATATCTTGAGAACCACTTTCTTGTTTCATTCCATGAAATACCGATGACCCTCTTTGTTTCTCCGTGTTCTTCTTTATTAAGTACAATCCGTTTTCTTCTTCAGCAAGACCACTCTTCTGCATTGAGGTTGGATCCTGAAGAAAACAATCAACATCAGAAAACACACACTAAACATTTCAATTGTCTGCTTAGCTTATGGGCTGAGATTAAATTAACAGAAAGTTGAGGGACATGTAACACATCCTTCAAATACAATGTATTAGAAATCTTGACGACTCCTTGTCCAGCCACTACATCCTTTTCTCCATTTGCTATACTTACCTTATAATTACCAGGATATGGAGAATAAGTAGAGAACAAAGTACTATTCCCTATCATATGGTCAGTTGCACCAGAATCTACAATCCATTCTAAATTATTAGCACTTGCAAAAAACAGGAAAGGCGTGTTTTATTTTACTACCGGTTTTTGGAGTATGAACTCCGTTATGAAGATCTAACATTTTCAGCAATTCAGCCATTTGTTGTTTGCTGAAGGCAGTCTGAGTTTCTTCCTTTTGAGTGGTATGTGCAGCCCCTAGTTTGCCCTTATTCCTTGATTCAGGTCTACTATTAAGAACCCAACAAGTAGCCCGATCATGTCTGGACTTATTGCAATAGTCACACCAAAGATCATCTTTGGAAGTTTTCTTCTTATCTGAATTTTTCCAATCCTTCCTTGCTGCCATTCCCATTGTTTCCGTCACATTCCTTTCTTTTGGCATGGCTTTTCTCCTCATCTCTTCAGTTCTTACGGCAGAAAATGCCTCAGTAAGTGATGGAAAAGGTGTTCTACTAATCACCATAGAGCAAATATGGACAAAGTCAAGGCGAAGACCAGCTAGAAATTTGTAAGTCCTACCTTTTTCCATCAATCAAGTAACCTGTATGGGAACAATAACACCATGTAGCTCCAAACTTTGGTAGTAATCAAGTTCCTGCCAAAGTCCTTTCAAGGTGCTATAATAGGTGTTAACATCAACCTCACCTTGATGAAATTCCCGAATTTGATTCTCAAGCTCATACATAGAGCCATCGTTGCCTCCTGTTGAAAAGGGTTCCTTCACCGCCTTCCAAAGCTCACTGACGTCCTCAATGAACAAATAATTCTTCCCTATACTTGGCTGCATAGTCTGAATTAGCCATGCCATCACTTGAGAGTTCTCCTCTTCTCATTTGATCAAGGTTGGATCATCTTCTTCAGGTTTTTTCTTTGTTCCATCAAAATACCCTAACCTGCTCCTTCCTTTAATGGTAACTTTGACTGATTGTGCCCAATTTACATAGTTGGTTGAGTTCAGTTTTTCGAATACCATCGGGATACTGGATTGATCCAAGGTTTGGTTTGAAGGTAGAATACCTCCAGAAGATGTCTTGCATTCTTCCGTCATTGGGATAATGGTAGGAATTTTTCTTTTGTTCTTGAGAGGGGTGGCGGCTAGGTTTTAGGTCGCAGAAGCGAACCTTCTCTGGTACCAAGTTGAAATTAATTTACAGCGGAATAATATGTATATTAGATTTAGGGTGAAACACCTTATTTATACAAACTGACAACTACTCTAATTAAGGAAAATATACAAAGAAATCAAATCATTCTCTGCACTAATTCTAGCAAACTTATAATCTGAAATTGTATATATTTACAATCAATTAACTGATCCTAATTGATTCTTGTTACCACTACTCCATCTTTCAGTATTTAGGATTAATCAATCAATCCTAAACTCTTGCTGTCAACAAAGATGCAAACATTCGCAAACGGGTATATGATGCAATAAATGTTCTTGAGGCTCTTGACATTGTCACGAGGGACAAAAACAACGAAGTTAGTTGGAGAGGACTTCCCAATTCTAATGGGAGATACATGGTTAGCAGATTTTATTTGTGACTCTCTCACTCTCTGAAACACACACACACACACATACATGCACATTTTATCCTTTTTTTTTTTCCTCCAGAGGAATATCCTCTTATTTCTTGTTACAATTTTCTCTTTGAAATTTTCCCTACTCTATTTATCATTGTTCATCAGCTTGCCCAGACAGTTAAGAGTGCCACTAGATAAATTCTTTTATTTGTATACGTTACTCCCTCCGTTTCATATTAACTGCCACATTTGCCAATTTTTTTTGTTTCAAAGTAATTGGAATGTTTGAATTTTCAAAGCATTTTTTTTTAATTTTGCCCCTTTCGCACAATTAAGTTGGGAAATTCAATGGTCACCACTCACTAATAAAAAATTAAAAAGTAGACATCATTGTAAAGGGTATTTGAGACATTTTACCATTAAAAAGTATGTAATGATGAAGTTTCTTAATCTATGTGAAAACAAGAAATGTGCCAATTAATATGAAACGGATGGAGTATCATTTTGGCCGCATGCGCAGACAGAACCCTTAATGTTTGGAATTGGTCTTGACTAAAATGGTGCAGACATGTTGCTTATGGATCACATATTTTGCTAGTACTCACTGATATTATTAATCGCAAGATAATTTACATGCCATGTTGCCGTGAAAGAAAATGTGTTATTGTTAACACCAAATACTAAGTGAGAATACTTTAGTCGTGGTAAAATAAGAATGGAAGTATCGATCATTGGTTAATATATATATTTTTGCATATCATTTTTTCTGATGGAAAGACATTCAGGGCTTATTTAGTAACACACAGCTATTGTGTTCTTGAGTATGTTGAATCCTGTACTTGGTATATCGATATTGATACTCCCCTTTGTTCTTGTCATGCCATCACATGAGAATACTCCAAGGAAGTCATTGTAAGCCCAATTGTCAAAGTTCTGATATGTTAGATTTCTTTAGGTTGCTTCTGCTCTTCTGATGTCCATTTAACGATTGTGTTATTGCATTTTTAAGCTTTTGCGTGCTAACCTGATGGATAGGAATGTAAAGAAAGCAGCTTACATGAAAGATTTGGAAGACTAGGTATGCAAGTATCATTTACACAATTTGTAAGCATAATTATATTGTTTTATATCTAGCTGTAAAAGATAGACACTATGTCATGGTGTTGACTGCTTTGATGAGTATACAAACATCTAATACATATTTGTGCTAACAATTATAGATACTTAGATAGGTTTAGTTTATACATATTACTCTCAATCTGCATCCCTGATCATTGCACTCATAGAAAAGATGAAATAGTGGAATGAATACCTTATTTTCCTCATTATCATTTCTGATTCTAATGATTCTATTCTTTTAGGTTTAAAACTTAGGATTTATGGAATAGCGATTCATTGCCTTGTGCAAATATTTTATCAAAGTATTTGCAATTTCTTCCTCCATGTTCTCAACATTCCGTTGGTAATATCAGATTGCTGGATTGGAAAGTCTTACGCTGAGAAATCAACAGTTGTTTGATCCTGGATGTGTTCGTTCAATGCCTTTGCCATTTATACTTGTTCAGGTACATGTGGCCTTTTCTCTATTGGCCTTCTTGTGTTTGACGCATGTCTATCTCATACATAGTTATTTTCTTTCCTTAGACTTAAATGTATCTAATGATTGATCATTTGGTGTCTTTGTCTTTTCATACACATTGTTTCTATCACTTGATTTAGGATCTCTCATTGGCTTAAAGACATGATTATGCTCCTCTGTGGAGTCCTTGTTTTAACTCGCCCACCCAAGGAAAATGGGATAATAGATGGTTTACAGTTGAAATAGGCACAACTTTTCTTCTTTTTCCCCTTTTAAGTTTCCCAGACTTTTGGAATTTACGCAGAGAACTAGTTTGGAAGACATTTGAAGATTTTTTTACTTAATTTTGAGGATCTCATAAACTGAACTCAGCTGTGCATTTAAATCCAATATCTTTTCACTGGCATGGAATATACCATCGTTTTGGTTCCATAATGCTAAATATCCCACATTTATGAATTTCAACGTCCCTCTATATTTTTTCAATCTGTTCTGCTACTTCCCAATGTACTATATCTATTTGATTCTTAAAATACAACTTGCCAGTTGAGTTAGAAATTTGTTTTGCTTATTAGATTAAAATTCTAATATTTAATTATCCATTTCTTCTTACTTTCTAGATCTTACTATTAAGTAGACACATGCTTTTCTCCCTCTGCAATAAAATACAACTTGCCAGTTGAGTTAGAAATTTGTTTTGCTTATTAGATTAAAATTCTAATATTTAATTATCCATTTCTTCTTACTTTCTAGATCTTACTATTAAGTAGACACATGCTTTTCTCCCTCTGCAATAAAATATGCCCCTCTTTCTCATTTTCCTAATGCACCAAAACTCGAAGTAGACAAGAAATGATGCTATGGTTGAAATTGAGATTTCTGATAATTCCTAGGAGGTGTACTTTGACTTTAAGAGGTATGACATTTTCTGAAATGCTCCATGAAATATAGTTGATTTCTTATGTGTAATTTTTTTAAGTCTTTCTTTCTTTTTTGGTTGAATGGGCCTTTTCTATCATACCTTATTCTGTGTTTCTCAAAGGTAACGAGAAGTTTGCACGAATGGTAACGTAGCTATAATAGTTAGTCCGAAGCTTTCCACCTCTGTCTATCAGGTTATAATATTCACTTTTGTTGTTTGCAGTATCTTTTTGTCTTGCATGATGACAGTGACATTGTTAAGTTGATGTTCAACTTTCCATCCAGAGAAAGAGAATAGATCTTCATGTGCTTTAACACATACATACACCATAGTCTTGTTCATTTTGATAGAACTGTAAAGTTGCACATCAAATAAAATAGGTTATAAATATTGCTTACTTTTTTTATATAGAGTAGCATTGTTAAGGGAGAGAGATCTACATTTAAAATATGGAATGGAACAACCTAGAGGTCATAAACCATAATAGTATATGAGAAGAAAAGAGATTTGAAAACGAACATGTAGATAGATTAATTCAAAATAAGCATTGACATAATTTATCTTTACAATTTGCATCCGAGACTTGGAACACTTTCAACCAATATGAGTTTTACACTAACCAAATGTAAAAGATTTCATATGGCAATGAAATAACAATACTTGCAGAAAGTCAAGGCATTAGAAATGAAGATAACAATGCATGGCTAGTACAAAACAGAGAGACTTCGCGTGTGGCGGTTTCCTGTCAAAGGGGGAGGGGAGACGAGAAATAAAATATGAAACATGAGATGTGTTTGGGATCCATATGTGGGCTAAGGGCAAATTCGTCAAATAACTTTGTTTGCTTCGGTATTAAGAGAATTGCTCTGGCTTTTTAAAATAGTAAAAATATTTTATAAGTATTTGCATGGTTTGTCTCTAACATATTTATTATAGATGGATAAAATGACAAATCAACATAATTATTTTAAAATTTTCAATTGTAATATGCTTTTAAATTATAAAAATTAATTCTAAAACCCTTCTTAGAAAAAAACAACAAACAACAACTATATTACAAAAGGGGCTCTGAATGATAGGGTTGAACCATTTCACATGAGTATGATTCAGAAAACAAGTCCAATTTGAATAGCAAATTTTCATCTACTGTTTAGAATCACATCAGGGACTGGTTGGGCATCACCCGCGCACTATGACAACACCAGCAAGCGCATTCAAATGGATCAAAATAGAAGCTGCATGGACGTCTTGGTTGAGCAAGGCAAAGCGAATTGCGCTTGCTTGCTCTGTCTACCACATATTGACTACAAGAAATTTGAGGATTTTTAGGGACAAATCCCTAGAGTTGAAGCCACTAGCATCAAGATTAAATCAAGCTTGTACAATGTTTTGTACTCTTTATACACATATGATTTGGTTCATATGTAGGGATACTTTTGGTCTACAAGTTTGAACCAATTTCTTCTTTTATTTTTTTTTTTAAATTCTGGCCAGCCCTTTGTATATAACTCTTGATATATATATGCCATTTACATTTGATCCATAAAAAAGACCAAATATATGTCATTTACACTTGTAGTCTACATGTATTTGTTTACCCATTTTTGTTTATTTGAAGTTAAATTAAATCCTTGTGTATGGTTTTGTTTTGTGTATATATGTTCATTTTTTGGTGTAGTAATATGACTTTTTTGGTGATTCATTGTGTTTTATTGTTTGCTTTAGTTAAATACTTCACCTTTTCGTATATACATACATAAAAGTGTGTTGGATAGATCATTTTGTTTAAACTATTAGCTAATTTTATTAAATTAAACATAATAGATGCATCTTTTTATACCTCTTATTTTGAGGTGTTTAGAGTTAACTTGAATCATCACACAAAATTATGAGTAGAAAAATGAAATACCTGTGCAGATCTCTCTGTTTCTTTCTCTTTAAAGATTGGTCATAGTACCCGTGGACTCTAATCTATCTGATATTAGAAGAACGAAGTTAAAGAATGTATCATTTTATCTATCTATTATATTGCTTAGGCAAAAGTAATGAGAATGGCAGCATGAAAAACTAATTGAAAGTTAATAGTATACCTTTTTTGTCATCTGTTAAGACTTTCCTTGCAATCGAGGTACTCTGCACAAGGCTTCTCGAAAAAACTAACTGAAAATGTAGAAAATCTTATTTTATCGGCCATGACTCCACTGTTGTTGCAAAAGGGAGAAGGATGAAGAAAGGGGAAGAGATTTGCGGCAGCTACTCTATTAGTTGATTTTCTGTAACCTTTACAACCCATCCCCTCCTTTTATAATGTAGATTAAGGTTACAACATTAGCTTTCGTAAATTGGGCTAACGTTTACTTAAATTGTTGGGCCAAAATGTATTGGTTTCTAGAGCCCTAATAACTGGTTGCTTGGGCCGAAGAAAGTCGACCGATAAATGGTAAATGTTAGAGGTAGATTTACATCATTAAATAGTATTTGTTCCTCAAAAGCATAAATTGGAGGCCAATATGTTTCTTTTTTTAACATTATTATTAATTGTTCGGATTTTTCCTTTTGATAGTAGTGCGTAAAGAAACATATATAGTTAGTAATTTTTGTTTTGCCAACTCAGTTTTCCATGTTTTGTGTGTTGTCGTAATTATGACTTGTCCCGTCACAAAAGCCATGTGCATCATGTTAATAAAACATATAAATATTGGCTTCTAATTTATGCTTATGAAGAGTAAATACTAATTAATGGTGTAAATTACCTCTACATTTACCATTTCTCGCTTCTCGGTCGACTTTCTTCGGTCTAATCAACCAGTTATTAGGGCTCTAGAAATCAAAACATTTAGGCCCAACAATTTATGTAAACGTTAGCCCATTTACGAAAGCCTATCCCGAAACCCTAATCTACATTATAAAAGGAGGGGAGGGGTTGGAAAGGTTAAAAAAAATCAAGCAGCCACAAATATCTTCCTCTTTCTTCATCCTTTTTCCTTTTGCAACAACAATAGCGATATGACCAAATGGCCAGAATAGTAAGCTTTTCTACTTCATTTCAGTTAGTTTTCTTGAGATGCCTTGCGCAGAGTACCTCGATTTCACGGAAAGTCTTAACAGATGACCAAAAAGGTATACTTAGATCTAACTTTTTATTAGTTTTTCATTCTGCCATTCTCATTAGTTTTGCCAAATAACAGATAGATAAAATGATACATTCTTTTACTTCGTTCTTCAGATAACAGACATATCAGAGTCCACGGAAACTAGACCAATCTTTAAAGAGAGAGAGAGAGAGTTGTGCAGGTATATCATTCTTCTACTCTTAATTTTTTGTGATATGATTCAACTTAACTCGAGTACAAAAATAAAACCTCAAAACAAGAGGTATAAGAATAAGTATCTATGATTAATTTGATAAATTTAGCCAATAGTTTAAACAAAATGATCTATCCAAATACATATGTTGTATTGCACATATTTTTATTGTCAGATTTACCCTTCACAAAAAGAGACCAGTGGCCCATCTTTCACAACCTCTAACTTTTGTCCTTTTAATGCAATTTTTTTTCAATCCTCATTAAATTAATTCGGAACAATTTCACAACTCATATTTTTCCCCCAACCAGTTGCTGTTCATTGGAATGCAATTTTACTAATATGTGCCGATTCATTTCAATTCAAAAATTGATATTATATAATATTTTCAATTCTTGGTGTTTTCTGTTAAATTCTCTATATGGGCTCAGGTCTACAACTATAAATTTGTAAAATATAATTTCCTATTCAGATTCAAACAATATGATAACAAGATTAAGAAGAAAAGAAAAAGCTGTCAAATTTTGTAAAAACTTTTTGATTTTAGAAGGGTAATTTTGGCAATTGGAGAATTGACTCTAGCAGCAACAATCATTGTTCTGGCAATATCCCTAGTCAATATATGTAGTCCAATATTCTATATGATTTCTATATATATATATATATATATATATATTGGTTTCTTAAGGGTATTCATGTCTTAGACCCGAGATAACTCCTTTCAAGATGTGTCGGACATATTAAGTGGAAATCTCTCCTAACAGAAATAGTGATTAATTATTTTTACTAGACCATCAACCAATTGGTATTAGATATATAAGTTGACACTGAACAAAACATGATCAATAATGACAAATTATTGAACACTTATACAGTTCACCGGTTCTTCACCAATACATTGGGGTTGCAAAATTTGACCTATCATTTCTTCTGTAAGATCAAAAATATTTATTACGATAGGACTTTCATCCTTCAGAATCAAATGAAACATCCAAAATAGAAAAATAATATTCGTAAGTAAGAGAAACTCGTAAAGTAATCTATCAAGCGTCTCCATCTATCATGAATCCCATTCGTGAAAATTTGGCCTTCTTTTATCTAGTCGTCCAACCAAGATTCATAGGCAATTCTTATGACCTTAAATCTTTTAATAAACGGACATGCAACCCTCCTGTCATCATCATACATTTCATGTTGGAGAAATGTAATACAGTCTCCCGTAACTAGATTACTACCTTTCATGTGTGACCCTAATTTTGCTATAAATTATTCCAAAAATCACCTTTTTACCACAAGTTTGAATGGTAGTTATGAGGTTTTGAATAAACCTATGAATAACTAATGTGTCAACGTTTGATCATGTGTTAACGATGATGGTGGTAAAATGTGATGTTTTAGAATATTCAACAGAAAAATTAAGTTCTCACAAGAACTATAATAATCTAGCTATGGGATGGTGCTAAAGGGTGTAGCACGCGGTGATGAAGAGCTTATATCAAAACCATTCTCACCACTTCCGTTCTTTTGGTACCAATGTTTATATGAAATTTACACTTTGGTGATATCGTCCCTTTCTATTCGATTTTTGGTCACATCTAGACCTAGTGGTCCCATATGACTATCTCAGTTTTTGAACTCTGGTTTGAATTGAATGAAAAGAGGGCTACTTAACAATGTAGAACATACTTTTTTAAAAGTTTGGAATCAAAAGTGGAACTTTATAAAATATAGGACCAAAAGTGCTTCAGGTCTAGACGTGCTGGACTAAAATGGAACATACAGTTTGGCATTGCTTAGAGATTGGACCCGATTTAGTGACCTTAACCTCTACCTTAATTTTTTTCTTCTTTGTTGTAGATTTTCTTCACTGCTAACTACCTCGAGCACTGAGATGAATGTTCTCTATATTCAATCAATGACGAAGAATTATTAAAATCATCTTTTATATAGTTAAAAAATATCAATAAGCTCGCAAAACCATTTTTTCACATAAAAAAGATGAATTTAATTAATATATCTCATAATCAATGACTAAGTAATATTAAAATCATCTTATATATAGTTAAAAAATATCAATAAGCTCACAAAACCAGTTTTTCATATAAAAAAGATGAATTTAATTAATATATGTCATCAATGATTAGATACAAGGAGTAGTCATATAAGTGTTGGAAAATGGTTTAATCGACTATGATTTTTAGCTTGGGTGAATGAAAAAATTGTCACCAAGTTTAATAAAACAAATTTTAGGACTTAAGCCCAAAAAGAAGAGAGGTTGAGAGTTTAAGCCTATTTGATTAAAAGTAATTATTCCACATTGTTTGTGAAATATAACATTAATTTTCCCCCTGTTTATTTCTTTTCAATAACATCAACAAAGAGACAAATCTTCTCTATTTCTCCTGTTCTCGATTAGTAATTTATAGCTTGATCAAGCGAAGACTAATAGCAAGACGCTCGAGCAAGCTACTTTCCAACGAAGTTTGTGTGCTAGAAACTATCACCGAAAAATTACTAATGAGAGAACAAGAGAGATTTTAATCTTATAGAAAAGATTTATCTCTTTGGTGGTGTGATTGAAGAGAAACAAGGGGAACATTATTTATAACATTCAAGGTAGAGAAGTTATCTTTCACAAACAATGTGGGATATTTACTTTTAATCAAATGGGCTTAAATTCCCAAGTTCTCCCCTTTTGGGGCTTAAAACCAAAAACTTATTTTAATAAACTTGGTGACAATATTTTCATTCACCCAAGCTAATACTCATGGTTAATTAAAACATTTTCCAACGAAGAGTGAGCTATGAAAATCTAGACCAGAAAGCTAAGAAGAAAGTAATGGTAGAGATTTAGGTCACCTTGTATGGTTTGGTCTCTAAAAAATGCCGTATTGTGCTCTATTGAGCTGCTGTTGTTGTTTCAGATAAAGATAGAGTGTAATTTTATTTAGTGAGAAAGAACATTCAATTTGAATCTTATTGGTAATGACAATAAAGGGCTTATTCATTATCCTTGGTATCTCATCCTTTAGACTTTAGGATTGATGATTTAATAGTGGCCGTTGGAGCTTATTGTAGATCACATGAAGCATTTATTGACTATGTTACCAATCATATTATTCATAGTCAGTTCTCGGGACCTTAAATCTCATAATGCAACACCCCCGTCATCATCATATATTTCGTATTGGAGAAATGAAATACACTCTTCCATAACTACTCGCTGGGTGAAAATCCTCTGTACCACAAATGTGTATCACAAATAAGTAATTGACACATATACATGTGACAATTTAATTGTCACATGTATATGTGTCAATTACTTATTTGTGATACACATTTGTGGTACACAAATTGTGGTACAGAGGATCTTGAGCCCTACTCGCTCCATTCCTTTTTACATGTCGTTTAAGGTTGTTTCACAAGGATTAATGAATCGTTTAATTCTCTAGTTTAGGAAAATGAAAGAATAGTTGGACAAAATTACCCTTGAGAAACATAAGTAAATATTTTGGAAAGTGGGAGATATTAAATATACTTCCTCCATTCCTTTTTACATGTCACTTTAGAGAGAAAAAAATTTTCACAATACATGTCACCTAAGAATTTCAAGATAGACTTAAATGCTAGTGTGACATTTTTACCATTCGTCATTAAAAATTGAAATCCTAAATATATTTAATATCTCCCAATTTTCAAAATATTTACTCACGTTTCTCAAGGGTAATTTTGTCCAACTATCCTTTCATTTTCCTAAAATATAGAGCGTTAAACAATTCATTAACCCTTGTGAAACAACCTTAAATGACATTTAAAAAGGAATGGAGGGAGTATTTAGGATTTCAATTTTTAGTGAAGAAGGGTAAAAATGTCAAACTAGCATTTAATTCTATCTTGAAATTCTAAAGTGACATATATTGTGGAATTTGTTTTTTGATCTGTAAAGTGACATGTAAAAAGGAATGGAGAGAGTATATAGATTACTAAGTCTCATGTGTGACCCTAATTTTGCTATTTATTATTCCGAAAATCAGCACGTACCATTTTTACGACAAGTTCGAATATTGTTAGTTATGAAGTTTTGAATAATTAAGCCCATGAATCAATTGATGTGTCATCATTTGATCATGTTGTAACATGGTGGTACAAATGTTATTTATTTTAATAATTTACAAAAAAGAAAAAGAAAAAAAGTTCTGAAAATAGCGGCAGTAATCTAGAGGAATGGATTTTTTTATCACACATTGGTATCTTATCTTTGTGTCACACCACTGTATGATAGACACGTGTCACCCTCACAAAAATAATTATGTACCGGAATAAACACTAATACTTAATATATTTTTATAGGTAATTAAATGAGGAATTATTGTAAATTAAACAAGGAAAGTGATAGAAAAAAAGTAATTAAAAGAACATCTCTATATTTTTATGGTAGAGAATATCACTCCTTCTCCAACCTTCTTCTAAAAAATCTCAATCGAAATTCTGTCATTTTTTTCATAGTTTTTTTTCATTTTTTAGCTTTGATATACTTCAATATACAATTTTTTTTATCGAAATTTTTTAGACATTTTCAATAATGCATTTCAAAAAGCTAAATGAACGGGAAATTGAAGAATCGTAGCCTTATTTTTTGCAATTGAGCTATCAAAATATATGCGGCAAAAGTTTAAATGATTAGGTGTGATTAGCAATACATATAGAATAATATAAGATTGGTGAAAATGAGGGAGTAAATCAATAATGAATTTGAATTAAAATTAGTAAGAATGGTGGAGAAGGAGTCATAATATCTACCAGAAAAACGCAAAGATTTTTTTAATTACCTTTTTTCTCTCTTTCCTTGTTTGATTTACAATCATTTCTTAATTAATTATCTTTAAACGTACGTTAAGTTTTAGTGTATGTTATATGGTACATATTCAATTTTTAGAGGATGACACGTGTCTATCGTACATTGGTGTGACACAAAGATGTGACACTAATGTGTGATAGAAAATCCGCTCCCATAATCTAGCTATAGGATGATGGTAAAGAGTGTCTCACGTGCTGGTGAAGAGTTTATATCAAAACCCTTCTCTCCACCTTTATTCTAGCACTTTTGATCCCATTATTTTACGGGATATACACTTTTTGGTCATATTTTCCCTTACTAATCGGTTTTGGTCCCACAAAAGACTTTGTTTTGCTCTTATATTCAAATAGGCTCTCTCACATTTGCAATATGATCCCAAATCGGATGGAATTAGGTGATTGGGCGAAAAGGCGCTGAACTTTCTAGAATTTGGAATCAAAAGTGCAATACAAAATCTGAGACCAAAAGTGCTAAAGATCTAGCTATGCAGGACCAAAAAATGGAACTAATAAATTACATACCTCCTAAACATCAACAACAAATGCTTCATGCGACCCAGAATAAACCCCAACAACCAATCCTGGATTAATAGTCCTAAAGCCTAGAGCGAGATACTACCATGCTAGGATAAAAGACAAATAAGTCCTCTATCTTTATTTGCAGCAACAACAATATTGCAGAGCACAATATATAGTGGTCTTAACCTCTACCTTTTCTTTCATCTCAATCTTCTACTACAGATTTTCTCTACAACTCACTTTTACGAGTACATAGATGACTGGTCTCGGTATTCAGTCAATGTTGAATATATTAAAATCATCTTATATTAACAAATGGTTTTGAGTTTTTTTTTTTTTTCTTTTTTTCTTTTTTAAATTTAAAATTAAGAAAAGGATACTACCTTAGTGGTCCTGATGCTTTGCCCTTGTATACTTCCTTACAAATATCTCTTTGGCCCATTCAGGAAGAATTTTCTCCAAGGCCTCATAAATAAGCCTTCAGATTTGCAAGTAGCTTTCTTACATGTTTAAGCACTTATTTTTGAAGCATTGGAGAAAAATTCGCCTCAATGGGCTAAAATGATATTAGTAAGCAAGTACATGAGGGTAATGCATTAAGCCCAATTTATAAGGTGGTGTTTTATTTATTGTTGAAAAAAAATTAGTTTGCAAAGTTAGTTTTTAATATGAGATTACTTTAGGGATAATTTCTTTTTTAGTACCATAGAATGAGGTGGTTTGCAATTTTGATATCAAGGTACACCGAATTGCACATTTCATATCATAATTTAACACACGATTGCACATTTCATACCATTGTTAATTCCTCGGATAAATTTGGCAGTCCATTCAAGATTTAATTTTGGAGGGAAAAGTCACATTTGGTGCACAAGGATAATTTATGTTGGTGTGAAATGTACAATTGTGCGTCAAATTATGGTATGAAATGTGCAACTTCATATGGCTTGGTACCATAAGTGCAAATCACCCTATTGTATGGTACTAGAAAAGGAATTTAATCAATCATTTTAATACTTCTCACAATTGATTAGATACGGAGAGTAGTCGTATGAGCGATGGAAGAGAGCTGTGAAAATCTAGACCAGAAGGCTGAGGACAAAGTAATGGTAGAGATTAAGGCCACTGTATAGGATTTGGTCTCTAAACAATGTCGCATTGTACTTTGTCGAGTAGTTGATGCAAATAAATATAGTATGTTATGCTATTTTCTTATTGGTAATCATAATAAAGGAATTTTTTGCTATTCTACTCTATTTTCAGCTAGAGTTTTAGCAATAAAAATTAACATGAACTCGATTCATTATACATATCAAAACAAACTCGAATAATATTACACGTGTCATTTTATCTCCTAAGTTATAATAAATGTAGCACTTTACCCCTGTGTTATGATAAATGTAGAATTTTACCCCCCTTATTTTATGTTAAAAGTGATATTTTACCCCCTAAGGGTAATTTTGTTTTTTTTACGCAACACTCTTCATGCCACTCTCAGTTCGACAAGTGTGTTACACTCTATGTTAGAAGGAGGAAATTTTTCATAGGGGTAAATTGCTCTTTTGAATATAACAAGGAGGTAAATTAAACATTAAGTTTGCATCATATCATAGGGGTAATTGGCATTAACCCTTAAATAGTTGTACAAGGTGTGAGTGACTAACCTCATTAATTGATTTTGCAGATTAAACAAATATGCGCCATGCAAATCTTCTCTCTTGATTTGACCATGATAGTCGCAAAGCATCCTCCGGTAGAGCAGCATCCATGTCAAGCAAATTCATCTTAAGACGCTTTAGAATTTCAGTAGCTTTATGTACTAATGATTCTGATGAAGATTCAGTAATTAAACAACTATATATTAGATAGTCCCAGCACCGAACTTTTCTGGTCCATACAATTAGAATGATGTCTTAAATTCTCACTATTTGAGAAGCCCTGATGACAAGAGAAACAATGTTCTTTAGATGGCCACAACAGCTCTAAGCACTCACATCTATACATTCCGCCATTGCGACTAACATCTACACGCTCTATCCCTAAACAAGAACCGAACTTTTTTTTTCAATTCAGTCAAAGCCTTGGTAGTTAGTAGCAAGAAAATCAAGCAAAAAAGATTTTCTTCTACATAAAAAGGTTGAATGGTTAAATTGACTTCTGCATGAAGCGTGGTTTCCAGTATAATCCGAGTCTTTCAATTTTTTATTACATTGCAACTATAAAATAGACTATTTCAGTTCTTTCTCCCTTATGTTGTTGTCTCTCAGCCATCTAACTAGTTTAAAATTTTCATCAAGCTCCCATTAGCCACTATCCACGAACGAGCACCCCGCCAGTAAAAAGCCCAGTAAACTCTTCCATTACAATCTCTTCCCAATAAATCCTTTCTAAGAGATACTTTGGAAAGTTCCAATTCCGTTGATGCGATTGAGGCCTGAAGTGCAGAAATCTCATTCTTTATGCTGCCTTGGGATGAAATCATATCACTACTTTCATTTGAACATGAGCCACCTTCCGACTGTGTAGAACAAGTAGAGAAGGATGAGAGATGACTGCTCTTTTCATAAGGTTTTCCTCTATAGCTATCTACATTTGTAAGCAGAGAAGACGAAGATACACTAGAATTTGCTTTCTCGGCACTTAAATTCAACATTTCTTCCTTAAATTTCAGAACTTTCAAATCAGAAATGAGGGAGTGAAGTGTTTGCTGCAAACCACCAGCTCGAGAGACACTTTGTTCCATGTGGTCACGAAAAGTAGCAGTATTTAGTGCCTCGTCGAACAAGAACTTCATGAAAAGTACTCTCTGCGAAAAGGAGGCTCAGAGTTATTGACTACGAGAGGAAAAAAGTTGTTTCTGTAATTTTCAAAATACTAGGAAGTTTCACTGAAATTTAACTATACCTCACAAGTCGCTCGCCTATTTTAACCAACACTTAATGCACACATAATTTTAAGGACAAGAAAGAATTAAGGACATACCTCCTCGACAGAAAACTCCGAGTAGTCTTTTATATAAGTAAGATCTGCTAGATTAGTCAGTGATTCCAAATACATTCTTGTGAACTCCCCCTGATATCTATTTTCTGTACTTAGATTTGTGGCTGATCCATAGGCTGCAGTAGTACTACAAGATTGACCAGCAACACAAGAAGGGCAATACCAGTTTCCTTGGGGAATTCTAAGGACTGGAGGATTCAAGCAATATGTATGATACTCAGAATTACATGTATCACACAATAGAACACACTTTACAGATCCCTGCTTCCCAAGGAGCTCTAGGAATCGAACTATTACTAACATGAGCAATTAAATCTTCTCTCTCCCTCAAATCATCACCATTTGAACCATTACCATCGGAAAACTCACCAATTTTACGAGCAAAGGTTAGAACCTGAAAGAAAATATAAGCAAATTAAGCACAGTCAGACTCGTAACACAAATTATCCAAAATCTAGTATAAGTGCCACGAAGATTCAAAGGATTTCAGACGAAATTAATAAAATAATGACAAGTGGTAAAATTATAAATATGTTGTATGGCGTGAAATGGCCTTTTGATAGTCAAGATTAATTGCACCCGTAGAAACACTTCGTCAGGAGTAATTACACATACCGAAATTTAATGGTGTCATTGCCGCGCGCCTTAGATTGTCAGTGACAGTTTTGTAAGGTTTCTAACCAATGCTAAAATTACCATGAGAACCCCCCATATCACCTTTTGAAAATATTCATAAAAACATCAAACAACATGGCAACTTAACAATTTCATCATCCTTCCGCACCCTTTTTTTTTAATACGCATAAATCAATGAACCCGAAAAAAGAATTTTAAAAAAGAATTTTACGCAGAGTCGTGTTCATCTAACAAGCAAATTACATTGTTTAAAGGAGGCCATCCTATGAACTAAACAATGTTACATTACATACAATATATCTATAAGTTTTCCAGGGCAAACTTGATATCCCATAAAAATTGAAGTTTGAACTAGGCAAAATAGAAAAGACATGTTTCAGATTGTGCAGACTCAACTTTTCAACAACAAAAAACAAAAAGCAAAGCATTGGATGGATATCGAAAATCAGCAATTAGATATAAATCTCTCACTAATACATAATAAATAAATAACATCAACCAACCAACCTCTTTCTCATACAGTTCCTCAAAATTTTGGGACAACTTTTCGGCCAACTTGATTAAATCAGACATATCAACATATGAAATGCGTATGTTACACCAAGCCTAGAGAAACATGAGTCAGAAGTCAAGGCTAATTATGATATAGATTCGATAAAGTAAAAAAAATAAAGAGGAAAAACTGCATTTTTAGTCCCATAGAACTAGACCTCGAGCCCTTTGGTCCCATTCACAACAAGGCACTTTAGGTGCCAATGTATTCATAGGATTTACACTTTTGGTCCTATTGCCCCCTTTTTATTTGATTTTTGGTCCTATAAAATACTTTGTCTTGCACTTCTAGTCCTAGTGGTCCCATAAAACTATCTCAATTTTGCACTTTGATCCCAAATTGGATGGAAAGAGGGCGATGGACAAAATGTGCCAATCCTTTTATAAGTTTGTAATCAAAAGTTCAATTTTATGAAATTTGGGACCAAAAATGCTAAAGGTCTAGCCATGTGAGACTAAAGATCATGGAACTAAAAAATTGCATACCTCCCGGACATCTTCCGCGAATGCTTCGTGCGATCCAAGATAAGCTCCACTAGCCAATCTTAGATCAATAGTCCTGAAGTCTAAGGACTAGATACATAAAACCCAATACACCCTCCGTCGTTAACTGCAGCAGCAACAACATGGCGGAGCACAATCGGCATTGTTTTGCCATCAGATCGGATATAGTCACCCTAACCTGTACCTTTTCTTTCACCTCATCCTTATGAAGTGGATTTTCTTTACAACTCACTCTTTCGAGAACTGAGATGACTGCTCTTTGTATTCAATCGATGGTAAAAGAAATTAAATCATCTTACACTACAAATGGTTTTGCAAAAAAACTTAACTTGAAATTAAAAACTAGATACTAGTATACTACCTTGGTAGGGCCTGACGCATTGCCCTTGTACACTTCCTTTCTGATGGAGTGCACTAGTATCTCTTTGGCCCATGCAGGCAGATTTTTGTCCAAGGCCTCATATATACACCTTCGAATTCGCGCTCCTACATTTGCGCGTAGCTATCTTACAGGTTCAAGAACTTGAACCCACTCAGGGATACTAACCCCATCATTTGTTTGAGCCTCTTTAACATTAGACTCTCTCCCACATATAGTGATAGTCTCCTTGTTGCTCATGACTGAACCAAATATATACTTCATAGCATCTGCCAAAACCTGAAAATTAGAAATATGACAATATCAGTGAAGGGTTTCTAATCAACCGATGAACTTGCAAGAAAGAAGCAAAGTAACATCTAATACATCATCAGAAGATGTCGAGGTAAATCTTACCACCACATCTCTATCCATTGCAGCTACATTAGTTAGGGAGCCACAACGAATCCCACCATCACCTCTTAGAAAGCAATGAAAAACTTTCCCGCTTTTGTGGTTAGAAATCTCTGAAGATTGTAAATTGCCCTCCATGGAAAACATAGAGAAAAGGTATATACGAGCTATTTCATTCCATGTAAGCTCATTTATAGGCAACAGCATATCAAGCTTTGATTTCTTTATAGACTCTAAGCTGTCCAAATCTTTTTTCCTGCCTCGTCTTGAATTTACTTTTGCTGTATATATCATAGTAGTTAAAAGCGAAGCGAGTCTTCCTCGCCTTGCCTTGCGCATGCACTTTATCAATGTATTCTTGTTTTTGTATAATACATTCTACCCAATTGCCTCATTTTTTTTGTTCTTGTTTTGTAATAGATTTTGATCCGAATTTTTGTTATCCCGTATTTAGCTGATATCATTCAAAAAAAAAATTTCCATGGTAACCATTGACCCTTTAACTTTATCATTCGTTTGAGCCTCTTTAACATTAAGGTTACATCATTAGCTTTCGTAAATTCGGCTAACGTTTACTTAAATTGTTGGGCCAAAATGTATTGGGTTCTAGAGCCCTAATAACTGGTTGCTTGGGCCGAAGAAAGTCGACCGATAAATGGTAAATGTTAGAGGTAGATTTACATCATTAAATAGTATTTGTTCCTCAAAAGCATAAATTGGAGGCCAATATGTTTCTTTTTTTAACATTATTATTAATTGTTCGGATTTTTCCTTTTGATAGTTGTGCGTAAAGAAACATATATAGTTAGTAATTTTTGTTTTGCCAAATCAGTTTTCCATGTTTTGTGTGTTGTCGTAATTATGACTTGTCCCTTTACAAAAGCCATGTGCATCATGTTAATAAAACATATAAATATTGGCCTCTAATTTATGCTTATGAAGAGTAAATACTAATTAATGGTGTAAATTACCTCTACATTTACCATTTCTCGCTTCTCGGTCGACTTTCTTCGGTCCAATCAACCAGTTATTAGGGCTCTAGAAATCAAAACATTTAGGCCCAACAATTTATGTAAACGTTAGCCCATTTACGAAAGCCTATCCCGAAACCCTGATCTACATTATAAAAGGAGGGGAGGGGTTGGAAAGGTTAAAAAAAATCAAGCAGCCACAAATCTCTTCCTCTTTCTTCATCCTTTTTCCTTTTGCAACAACAATAGCGATATGACCGAATGGCCAGAATAGTAAGCTTTTCTACTTCATTTCAGTTAGTTTTCTTGAGATTCCTTGCGCAGAGTACCTCGATTTCACGGAAAGTCTTAACAGATGACCAAAAAGGTATACTTAGATCTAACATTTTATTAGTTTTTCATTCTGCCATTCTCATTAGTTTTGCCAAATAACAAATAGATAAAATGATACATTCTTTTACTTCGTTCTTCAGATAACAGACATATTAGAGTCCACGGAAACTAGACCAATCTTTAGAGAGAGAGAGTTGTGCAGGTATATCATTCTTCTACTCTTAATTTTTTGTGATATGATTCAACTTAACTCGAGTACAAAAATAAAACCTCAAAACAAGAGGTATAAGAATAAGTATCTATGATTAATTTGATAAATTTAGCCAATAGGTTAAACAAAATGATCTATCCAAATATATATGTACACACTTGTATGTGTGTATATACAAAAAGGTGAAGTATTTAAACAAAAAAACAATAAATCACAATGAATCAACGAAAAAATCATATAATTACACCAAAAAAATTAACATATATACACAAAAGGAAACGATACACAAGAGGATTTATTTTAACTTCAAATAAACAAAAATGGGTAAACTAACAAATAAAATTCGTTCTTACCTCCCACCAACGCCTTTTCTGTCAACCTCCGTCTCCAACGGTGATGAAGAGTTCATATCAAAACCTCCGTTGGCAACCGCGTCAACGCTGCCGTCGATTGCGTTTCATTTAGATCCACCTAAAACGCCATCTTCGTGCCATTGATTTTTCTATTGCTCTCTTCCTCTATTTTATCAGAAGAGATTCTTGAATTAGAGGGATGAGGAGTTGAGGATCTTCTAATTAGGGGTATTCTTTTTAGCGATAGGATATTTAGTAATGAATTTATTTGAGTATAGTAGGTTATTTTTTTTTTTTTTTTTTTTTGTTATATGATAAAGGAAAATGTGAATTCACATCATAAGGAAATGAAGCACATTTTCCAATACAACATATTTGGTTAGCGGAATTGTCAGAGCAGTAATTGTTGTTATTATTGCACATATTTTTATTGTCAGATTTACCCTTCACAAAAAGAGACCTGTGGCCCATCTTTCACAACCTCTAACTTTTGTCCTTTTAATGAAATTTTTTTTCAATCCTCATTAAATTAATTCGGAACAATTTCACAACTCATATTTTTTCCCCAACCAGTTGATGTTCATTGGAATGCAATTTTACTGATATGTGCCGATTCATTTCAATTCAAAAATTGATATTATATAATATTCTCAATTCTTGGTGTTTTCTGATAAATTCTCTATATGAGCTCAGGTCTACAACTATAAATTTGTAAAATATAATTTCCTATTCAGATTCAAACAATATGATAACCAGATTAAGAAGAAAATAAAAAGCTGAATTGAATGAAAAGAGGGCTACTTAACAATGCAGAACATACTTTTTTAAAAGTTTGGAATCAAAAGTGCAACTTTATAAAATATAGGACCAAAAGTGCTTCAGGTCTAGACGTGCTGGACTAAAATGGAACATACAGTTCGGCATTGCTTAGAGATTGGACCCGATTTAGTGACCTTAACCTCTACCTTAATTTTTTTTCTTCTTTGTTGTAAATTTTCTTCACTGCTAACTACCTCGAGCACTGAGATGAATGTTCTCTATATTCAATCAATGACAAAGAATTATTAAAATCATCTTATATATAGTTAAAAAATATCAATAAGCTCGCAAAACCATTTTTTCACCTAAAAAAGATGAATTTAATTAATATATCTCATAATCAATGACTAAGTAATATTAAAATCATCTTATATATAGTTAAAAAATATCAATAAGCTCACAAAACCAGTTTTTCATATAAAAAAGATGAATTTAATTAATATATCTCATCAATGATTAGATACAAGGAGTAGTCATATAAGTGTTGGAAAATGGTTTAATCGACTATGATTTTTAGCTTGGGTGAATGAAAAAATTGTCACCAAGTTTAATAAAACAAATTTTAGGACTTAAGCCCAAAAAGAAGAGAGGTTGAGAATTTAAGCTTATTTGATTAAAAGTAATTATTCCACATTGTTTGTGAAATATAACATTAATTTCCCCCCTGTTTATTTCTTTTCAATAACATCAACAAAGAGATAAATCTTCTCTATTTCTCCTGTTCTCGATTAGTAATTTTTTTTTTTTTTTTTTTTTTTTTTTTGATAACCCAGGTGTACAAGCTTACACTCGACTAATCCTGGACCCTCAGAACCCTTGCCCTAGAATCCTGAAGGATGTAAATCGCAGGATGTGCCTCCACCAAGCCCCGGGTTCCCACCATACTGCTACGATTAGTAATTTTTAGCTTGATCAAGCGAAGACTAATAGCAAGACGCTCGAGCAAGCTATTTTCCAACGAAGTTTGTTTGCTAGAAACTATCACCGAAAAATTACTAATGAGAGAACAAGAGAGATTTTAATCTTATAGAAAAGATTTATCTCTTTGGTGGTGTGATTGAAGAGAAACAAGGGGAACATTATTTATAACATTCAAGGTAGAGAAGTTATCTTTCACAAACGATGTGGGATATTTACTTTTAATCAAATGGGCTTAAATTTCCAAGTTCTCCCCTTTTGGGGCTTAAAACCAAAAACTTCTTTTAATAAACTTGGTGACAACATTTTCATTCACCCAAGCTAATACTCATGGTTAATTAAACCATTTTCCAACGAAGAGTGAGCTATGAAAATCTAGACCAGAAAGCTAAGAAGAAAGTAATGGTAGAGATTTAGGTCACCTTGTATGGTTTGGTCTCTAAAAAATGCCGTATTGTGCTCTATTGAGTTGTTGTTGTTGTTTCAGATAAAGATAGAGTGTAATATTATTTAGTGAGAAAGAACATTCAATTTGAATCTTATTGGTAATGACAATAAAGGGCTTATTCATTATCCTTGGTATCTCATCCTTTAGACTTTAGGATTGATGATTTAATAGTGGCTGTTGGAGCTTATTGTAGCATTTATTGACTATGTTACCAATCATATTATTCATAGTCAGTTCTCGGGACCTTAAATCTCATAATGCAACACCCCCGTCATCATCATATTTCGTATTGGAGAAATGAAATACACTCTTCCATAACTACTCGCTGGGTGAAAATCCTCTGTACCACAAATGTGTATCACAAATAAGTAATTGACACTTATACATGTGACAATTAATTGTCACATGTATATGTGTCAATTACTTATTTGTGATACACATTTATGGTACACAAATTGTGGTACAGAGGATCTTGAGCCCTACTCGCTCCATTCCTTTTTACATGTCGTTTAAGGTTGTTTCACAAGGATTAATGAATCGTTTAATGCTCTAGTTTAGGAAAATGAAAGAATAGTTGGACAAAATTACCCTTGAGAAACATGAGTAAATATTTTGAAAAGTGGGAGATATTAAATATACTTCCTCCATTCCTTTTTACATGTCATTTAGAGAGAAAAAAAAATTTCACAATACATGTCTCTTTAGAGTTTCAAGATAGACTTAAATGCTAGTTTGACATTTTTACCATTCTTCATTAAAAATTTAAATCCTAAATATATTTAATATCTCCCAATTTTCAAAATATTTACTCATGTTTCTCAAAGGTAATTTTGTCCAACTATCCTTTCATTTTCCTAAAATATAGAGCGTTAAACAATTCATTAACCCTTGTGAAACAACCTTAAATGACATTTAAAAAGGAATGGAGGGAGTATTTAGGATTTCAATTTTTAGTTAAGAAGGGTAAAAATGTCAAATTAGCATTTAATTCTATCTTGAAATTCTAAAGTGACATATATTGTGGAATTTGTTTTTTTTCTCTGTAAAGTAACATGTAAAAAGGAATGGAGGGAGTATATAGATTACTAACTCTCATGTGTGACCCTAATTTTGCTATTTCTTATTCCGAAAATCAGCACGTACCATTTTTACGACAAGTTCGAATATTGTTAGTTATGAGGTTTTGAATAATTAAGCCCATGAATCAATTGATGCGTCATCATTTGATCATGTTGTAACATGGTGGTACAAATGTTATTTTTTTTAATAATTTACAAAAAAGAAAAAGAAAAAAAGTTCTGAAAATAGCGGCAATAATCTAGAGGAACGATTTTTTTTTTCACACATAGGTATCTTATCTTTGTGTCACACCACTCTATGATAGACACGTATCACCCTCTTAAATTTAATTATGTACCGGAATAGACACTAATACTTAATATATTTTTAAAGGTAATTAAATGAAGTATTATTGTAAATTAAACAAGGAAAGTGATAGAAAAAAAGTAATTAAAAGAACATCTCTATATTTTTATGGTAGAGAATATGACTCCTTCTTCTCCAACCTTCTTCTAAAAAATCTCAATCAAAATTCTGCCATTTTTTTTCATAGTTTTTTTCATTTTTTGCTTTGATATACTTCAATATACAATTTTTTTATCGAATTTTTTTAGACATTTTCAATAATGCATTTCAAAAAGCTAAATGAACGGGAAATTGAAGAATCGTAGCTTTAATTTTTGCAATTGAGCTATCAAAAAATATGCGGCAAAAGTTTAAACGATTAGGTGTGATTAGCAATACATATAGAATAATATAAGAGTGGTGAAAATGAGGAACGGATTTTCTATCACACAATGGTGTCTTATCTTTGTGTCCCACCAATGTATGATAGACACGTGTCACCCTGTCAAAATTAATTATGTACCGTAATAAAAACTAATACTTAATATATTTTTAAAGGTAATTAAATGAGGAATTATTGTTAATTAAACAAGGAATGTGATTGAAAAAAAGTAATTAAAAGAACATCTCTATATTTTTATGGTAGAGAATATGGCTCATTCTTCTCCAACCTTCTTCTAAAAAATCTCAATCAAAATTCTGTCATTTTTTTAATAGTTTTTTTCATTTTTTTTCTTTGATATACTTGCATATACAATTTTTTTATCGAATTTTTTTAGATATTTTCAATAATGCATTTCAAAAAGCTAAATGAACGGGAAATTGAAGAATCGTAGCCTTAATTTTTGCAATTGAGCTATCAAAATATATGCGGCAAAAGTTTAAATGATTAGGTATGATTAGCAATACATATAGAATAATATAAGATTGGTGAAAATGAGGGAGTAAATCAATAATGAATTTGTATTAAAATTAGTAAGAATGGTGGAGAAGGAGTCATAATCTCTACCATAAAAACGCAAAGATTTTTTAATTACCTTTTTTTCTCTCTTTCCTTGTTTGATTTACAATCATTTCTTAATTAATTATCTTTAAACATACGTTAAGTTTTAGTGTATGTTATATGGTACATAATCAATTTTTAGAGGATGACACGTGTCTATTGTACATTGGTGTGACATAAAGATGTGACACTAATGTGTGATAGAAAATCCGCTCCCATAATCTAGCTATTGGATGATGGTAAAGAGTGTCTCACGCGCGGGTGAAGAGTTTATATCAAAACCCTTCTCTCCACCTTTATTCTAGCACTTTTGATCCCATTATTTTACGGGATATACACTTTTTGGTCATATTTCCCCTTACTAATCGGTTTTGGTCCCACAAAAGACTTTGTTTTGCCCTTATATTCACATAGGCTCTCTCACATTTGCATTATGATCCCAAATCGGATGGAATTAGGCGATAGGGCGAAAAGGCGCTGAACCTTTTAGAATTTGGAATCAAAAGTTCAATACAAAATCTGAGACCAAAAGTGCTAAAGATCTAGCTATGCAGGACCAAAAAATGGAACTAATAAATTACATACCTCCTAAACATCAACAACAAATGCTTCATGCGACCCAGAATAAACCCCAACAACCAATCATGGATCAATAGTCCTAAAGCCTAGAGCGAGATACTACCATGCTAGGATAAAAGACAAATAAGTCCTCTATCTTTATCTGCAGCAACAACAATATGGCAGAGCACAATATATAGTGGTCTTAACCTCTACCTTTTCTTTCATCTCAATCTTCTACTATAGATTTTCTCTACAACTCATTTTTACGAGTACATAGATGACTGCTCTCGGTATTCAGTCAATGTTGAATATATTAAAATCATCTTATATTAACAAATGGTTTTGAGTATTTTTTTCTTTTTTAAATTTAAAATTAAAAAAATGACACTACCTTAGTGGTCCTGATGCTTTGCCCTTGTACACTTCCTTACAAATATCTCTTTGGTCGATTCAGGAAGAATTTTCTCCAAGGCCTCATAAATAAGCCTTCAGATTTGCAAGTAGCTTTCGTACATGTTTAATCACTTATTTTTTAAGCATCGGAGAAAAATTCGCCTGAATGGGCTAAAATGATATTAGTAAGCAAGTACATGAGGGTAATGCATTAAGCCCAATTTATAAGGTGGTGTTTTATTTATAGTTGAAAAAGAAAATTAGTTTGCAAAGTTAGTTTTTAATATGAGATTACTTTAGGGATAATTTCTTTTTTAGTACCATAGAATGAGGTGGTTTGCAATTTTGGTATCAAGGTACACCGAATTGCAAATTTCATACCATAATTTAACACACGATTGCACATTTCATACCAGTATTAATTCCTCGGATAAATTTGGCGGTCCATTCAACATTTAATTTTGGAGGGAAAAGTCACATTTGGTGCACAAGGATAATTTATGTTGGTGTGAAATGTACAATTGTGCGTCAAATTATGGTATGAAATGTGCAACTTCATATGGCTTGGTACCATAAGTGCAAATCACCCTATTGTATGGTAATAGAAAAGGAATTTAATCAATCATTTTAATACTTCTCACGATTGATTAGATACGGAGAGTAGTCATATGAGCGTTGGAAGAGAGTTGTGAAAAAATCTAGACCAGAAGGCTGAGGACAAAGTAATGGTAGAGATTAAGGCCACTTTATAGGATTTGGTCTCTAAACAATGTCGCATTGTACTTTGTCGAGTTGTTTATGCAGATAAATATAGTATGTTATGCTATTTTCTTATTGGTAATCATAATAAAGGAATTATTTGCTATTCTACTCTATTTTCAGCTAGAGTTTTAGCAATAAAAATTAACATGAACTCGATTCATTATACATATCAAAACAAACTCGAATAATATTACACGTGTCATTTTATCTCCTAAGTTATAATAAATGTAGCACTTTACCCCTGTGTTATGATAAATGTAGCATTTTACCCCCCCCCCCCTCTTATTTCCCATTAGCCACTATCCACAGACGAGCACCCGACCAGTAAAAAGCCCAGTAAACTCTTCCATTACAATCTCTTCCCAAT
Source organism: Penstemon barbatus (assembly GCA_003313485.2). Lineage (NCBI taxonomy): Eukaryota > Viridiplantae > Streptophyta > Magnoliopsida > Lamiales > Plantaginaceae > Penstemon > Penstemon barbatus. Next base: position 15,368,666 of record CM064879.1, read on the forward strand.
AAATCCTTTCTAAGAGATACTTTGGAAAGTTCCAATTCCGTAGATGCGATTGAGGCCTGAAGTGCAGAAATCTCATTCTTTATGCTGCCTTGGGATGAAATCATATCACTATTTTCATTTGAACATGAGCCACTTTCCGACTGTGTGGAAAAAGTAGAGAAGGATGAGAGATGACTGCTCTTTTCATAAGGTTTTCCTCTATAGCTATCTACATTTGTAAGCAGAGAAGACGAAGATACACTAGAATTTGCTTTCTCGGCACTTAAATTCAACATTTCTTCCTTAAATTTCAGAACTTTCAAATCAGAAATGAGGGAGTGATCCGTAGGCTGTGTTAATTGCCCTCCATGGAAAACACAGAGAAAAGGTATCTACGAGCTATTTCACATGCTACGGATCACTCCCTCATTTGAAGTTCTGAAATTTAAGGAAGAAATGTTGAATTTAAGTGCCGAGAAAGCAAATTCTAGTGTATCTTCATCTTCTCTGCTTACAAATGTAGATAGCTATAGAGGAAAACCTTATGAAAAGAGCAGTCATCTCTCATCCTTCTCTACTTGTTCCACACAGTCGGAAGGTGGCTCATGTTCAAATTAAAGTAGTGATATGATTTCATCCCAAGGCAGCATAAAGAATGAGATTTCTGCACTTTAGGCCTCAAACGCATCTACGGAATTGGAACTTTCCAAAGTATCTCTTAGAAAGGATTTATTGGGAAGATATTGTACTGGAAGAGTTTACTGGGCGTTTCACTGGCCGGGTGCTCGTCCGTGGATAGTAGCTAATGGGAGCATGACATGCAAAGATAGGGCCCCCGAAGAATTCATCAGTATTCCCGATTCTGATATCTGGATGGTTTGTGAATCTGATGATGAAATTTTTAAACTAGTTAGATGGCTGAGAGACAACAACACAAGGGAGAAATAATTAAAAGAGTCTATTTTACAGTTGCAATGTAATAAAAAAATTGAAAGACTCGGATTATACTGGAAATCACGCTTTATGCAGAAGTCAATTTAACCATTCAACCTTTTTATGTAGAAGAAAATCTTTTTTGCCTGATTTTCTGGCTACCAAGGCTTTGACTGAATTGGAAAAAAAATTGGTTCTTGTTTAGGGATAGAGCCTGTAGATGTTAGTCGGAATGGCGGAATGTATAGATGTGAGTGCTTGGAGCTGTTGTGGCCATCTAAAGAACATTGCTTCTCTTGTCATCGGGCTTCTCAAATAGTGAGAGTTTAAGACATCATTCTAATTGTATGGACCAGAAAAGTTTGGTGCTGGGACTATCTAATAGTTGTTTAATTACTGAATCTTCATCAGGAGCATTAGTACGTAAAGCTACTGAAATTCTAAAGCTTCTTAAGATGAATTTGCTTGACATGGATGCTGCTCTGCCGAAGGATGCTTTGCGACTATCAAGGTCAAATCAAGAGAGAAGATTTGCATGGCGCATATTTGTTAAATCTGCTAAATCAATTAATGAGGTTAGTCACTCACACCTTGTACAACTATTTAAGGGTTAATGCCAATTACCCCTATGATATGATGCAAACGTAAAGTTTACTTTACCTCCTTGTTATATGCAAAAGAGCAATTTACAGTGTAACATACTCGTCGAACTGAGAGTGGCATGAAGAGTGTTGCGTAAAAAAAAACAAAATTACCCTTAGGGGGTAAAATATCACTTTTAACATAAAATAAGGGAGGTAAAATGCTACATTTATCATAACACAGAGATAAAATGACACGCGTAAGTTGACTGGATCAAATTATTGATACAAAGTGGTAGTATTGTCAATTCATAGTTTTTTTTTAGGTTTAAGATAGCCAGGGAGGCCGTGTGAAACTTTTATAAGATTATTGGGGGTAAAATATTTTTTTTCAAATCAAAGGGGGTTAAATTGAATATTATGCATTCACTCGGGTGGAAATTTCCATTAACTCAACTAATTAATGCAAACTCTGTTTGACGCTAGAATTCTTTATAACTCTTCTGCATAATGAGGATTTGATTTTTCTTATCTCGTGTTCCTTTCAGATGGTTCAAGCTACAATCGTACTCGAGGACTCAATCAAAAGCGAGTACTTACAAAGTGATTGGCGCTATTGTTCTTCACCATTAGCTGCGGTTAAAATAACTTTTCTCTCCGCCCTTGCTTTACGTGTATATGCCCTGGACTCAGCCATCTCTTACCAAACACCTCTTCTCAATGGTGCAAAGGAAATTTCTGAGCCAAATTTTTCCCTAAACTAGGAAGCACCTCTGGATACTACAACTCCGGTGAATCTTGCAGAAAACACATAAAAAAGATGTAAGAACCTGGAGTACAACTTAGCACATGGAGGAAGGATTTGTAATTATTAAAGCAAAATGATAATTTTATAATATTTGAGAAGACTACATACATAAAGGAATTGTTAGCATATATCTTATGTACCATTGTAAATGTATATGTACCTTGTGAAATTATATATATATTTCCAGCAATGAAGTTGATTGATAATCTCACATAGTATAATGCTCAAATCGAGTTTTAAGATTTGTTCACTCGATAAATATTATTCGAGTTTGTTTTGATATGTATAAAAAATCGAGTTCATGGTAATTTTCATTGCTCAAACTCTAGCTGAAAATAGAGTAGAATAGCAAATACTTACTTTGTTACTATTACCAATCAGAAAATAGCATAACATACTATCTTTATCTGTATCAACAACTCGACAAAGTACAATGCGACATTGTTTAGAGACCAAATCATATTCAGTGGCCTTAATCTCTACCATTACTTTGTCCTCAGCCTTCTGGTCACAGCTCACTTCCAACGCTCATGCGACTACTCTCCGTATCTAATCAATGGTGAGAAGTATTAAAATGATTAATTAAATTCCTTTTCTAGTACCATACAATAGGGTGATTTGCACTTATGGTACCAAGCCATATGAAGTTGCACATTTCATACCATAATTTGACGCACAATTGTACAATTCACACCAACATAAATTATCCTTGTGCACCAAATGTGACTTTTCACTCCAAATTTCAATGCCGAATGGACTGCCAACTTTATACGAAGAATTAACAGAGGTATGAAATGTGCAATTGTGTGTTAAACTATGGTTTGAAATATGCAATTCGATATACCTTGATACCAAAATTGCAAACCACCTCGTTCTATGGTACTAAAAAAGAAATTTGCCCTATAGTAATCTCATATTAAAAACTAACTTCGCAAACTAATTATATATTTTTCAACTATAAATACAACACCACCTTATACATTGGGCCTAATGCATTACCCTCGTGTACTCGCTTACTAATATCATTTTAGCCCATTCAGGCGAATTTTTCTCCAACGCTTCAAAAATAAGTGCTTAAACATGTAAGAAAGTTACTTGCAAATCTGAAGGCTTATTTATGAGGCCATGGAGAAAAATCATCTTGAATGGGCCAAAGAGATATTAGTAAGGAAGTCTACAAGGGCAATGTAGCAGGACCCACTAAGGTAGTATCCTATTTTTAATTTTAAATTTGAAAAAAAAAATCAAAGCTATTTGTTAATAAGACTGAATTCCGAGAGCAGTCATCTATGTACTCGAAAAAATGAGTTGTATAGAAAATCTGTAGTAGAAGATTGAGATGAAAGAAAAGGTAGAGGTTAAGACCACTATATATTGTCATCTGCCATATTGTTGTTGCTTCAGATAAAGATAGAGGACTTATTTGTCTTTTATCATAGCATGGTAGTATCTTGCTCTAGACTTTAGGACTATTGATCTAAGATTGGTCGTTGGGGTTTATTTTGGGTCGCATGAAGCATTTGTTGGCAATGCTTAGGAGGTATGTAATCTTTAAGTTCCATTTTTTGGTCCTGCATAGCTAGACCTTTAGCACTTTTGGTCTAGATTTTGTATTGCACTTTTGATTCCAATCATATTACTAATATTGAGGTATGCAAGATTGCATTTTGGCCGTTGAAGCTTATTGAGGTATGCAATTCTCGCATGAAGAGATTTAAGATTCCGAGAATTGCCTATGATTGGATTAAAAAAAGTTACTTTCTTCTAACATCGTCGATAAATGCTTCAAGTGATCTACAATAAGCTTCAACGGCCACTCTTAGATCAACAATCCTAAAGGATGAGATACCAAGGATAACGAATAAGCCCTTTATTGTCATTACCAATAAGATTCAAATTGAATGTTCTTTCCAAGTAAATAACATTACACTCTATATATCTTTATCTGAAACAACAGGAGCAGCTCAACAGAGCACAATACGGCATTTTTTAGAGACCAAACCATACAAAGTGGCCTAAAGCTCTACCATTACTTTCTTCTTAGCTTTCTAGTCTAGATTTTCATAGCTCACTTTTTGTTGGAAAATGGTTTAATTAACCATGAGTATTAGCTTGGGTTAATGAAAATATTGTCACCAAGTTTATTAAAAGAAGTTTTTGGTTTTAAGCCCCAAAAGGGGAGAACTTGGGAATTTAAGCCCATTTGATTAAAAGTAAATCTCTCACATTGTTCGTGAGAGATAACTTCTCTTCCTTAAATATTATAAATATTGTTCCCCTTGTTTCTCTTCAATCACACCACCAAAGAGATATATCTTTTCTATCTCTCATGTTCTCGATTAGTAATTTTTAGCTTGATCAAGCGAAGACTAATAGCACGACGCTCGACCAAGCTACTTTCTAATGAAGAATTAATAATAGAGAACAAGAGATATTTTAATCTTATAGAAAAGATTTATCTCTTTGGTGGTGTGATTGAAAAGAAACAAGGGGAACAGTATTTATAACATTCAAGGAAGAGAAGTTATCTTTCACAAACAATGTGGGAGATTTACTTTTAATCAGATAGGCTTAAACTTTCAACCTCTCTTCTTTTTGGGCTTAAGAAGAGAGGTTGAAAGTTTAAGCCTATCTGATTAAAAGTAAATCTCCCACATTGTTTGTGAAAGATAACTTCTCTTCCTTGAATGTTATAAATATTGTTCCCCTTGTTTCTTTTCAATCACACCACCAAAGAGATAAATATTGTTCCCCTTGTTTCTCTTCTTTTAATAATTCTTCGTTATTGATTGAATATAGAGAGCAGTCATCTCAATGCTCGAGGTAGTTAGCAGTAAAGAAAATCTACAACAGAGAAGAAAGAAAATTAAGGTAGAGGTTAAGTTCACTAAATCGGGTCTGGTCTCTAAGCAATGTCGAACTGTGTTCCACCATGTTCTTGCCATAAAGATATAGGGCGTATTGGTTATTATCCTCACAATTATCTCTTCATATAGGTTTTAAGTCTATTGATCTGAGATTGGCAGCTGGAATTTATCTTGGATCGGATGAAGCATTTGTGGACGATGTTCGGGAGGTATACAACTTTTTAGTTCCATTTTAGTCCAGCATGTCTAGCCCTGAAGCACTTTTGGTCCTATATTTTATAAAGTTGCACTTTAATTCCGAACTTTTAAAAAGTACGTTCTGCATTGTTAAGTAGCCCTCTTTTCATCCAATTCAGACCAGAGTTCAAAAACTGAGATAGTCATATGGGACCACTAGGTCTAGATGTGACTAAAAATCGAATAGAAATGGGCGATAGCACCAAAAGTGTAAATTTCATATAAACATTGGTACCAAAAGAACGGAAGTGGTGAGAATGGTTTTGATATGAACTCTTGATTTTACCACCATCATCGTTAACACATGATCAAACGTTGACACATTAGTTATTCATAGGCTTATTCAAAACCTCATAACTACCATTCAAAGTTGTGGTAAAAAAGTGATTTTTGGAATAATCAATAGCAAAATTTGGGTCACACGTGAAAGGCAATAATCTAGTTACGGGAGACTGTATTACATTTCTCCAACATGAAATGTATGATGATGATATGAGTGTTGCATGTCCGTTTATTAAAAGATTTAAGGTAGGAAGAATTGCCTATGAATCTTGGTTGGATGACTAGATAAAAGAAGGCCAAATTTTCACGAATTGGATTCATGATAGATGGAGACGCTTGATAAATTACTTTACGAGTTTCTCTTACTTACGAATATTATTTTTCTATTTTGGATGTTTCATTTGATTCCGAAGGATGAAATTCATGTCGCAATAAATATTTTTGATCTTACAGAAGAAATAATAGGTCAGATTTTGATCTTACAAGTGTTCAATAGTTAATTTGTCATTGTTGATCCTGTTTTGTTCAGTGTCAACTCATATATATAATACCAATTGGTTGATGGTCTAGTAAAAATGATTAGTCACTATCTCTGTTAGGAGAGATTTCCGCTTAATATGTCCGACACACCTTGAAAGGAGTAAAATCGGGTCTAAGACATGAATATCCTTATATATATCATATAGAATATTGGACTACATATATTGACTAGGGATATTGCCAGAACAATGATTGTTGTTGCTAGAGTCAATTCTTCAATTGCCAAAATTACCCTTCTAAAGTCAAAAAGTTTTTACAAAAATTGACTTTTTCTTTTCTTCTTAATCTGGTTATCATATTGTTTGAATCTGAATAGAAAATTATATTTTACAAATTTATAGTTGTAGACATGAGCTCATATAGAGAATTTAACAGAAAACACCAAGAATTGAAAATATTATATAATAATATCAATTTTTGAATTGAAATGAATCGGCACATATCAATAAAATTGCATTCCAATGAATAGCAACTGGTTGGGGGAAAAATATGAGTTGTGAAATTATTTCGAATAAAACTAATAAGGATTCAAAAAAATTTGCATTAAAAGGACAAAAGTTAAAGGTTGTGAAAGATGGGCCACAGGTTTCTTTTTGCGAAGGGTAAATTTGACAATAAAAATATGTACTATAACAACAACAATTACTGCCCTGGCAATACCACCAAACCAAATATGTTGTATTGGAAAATGTGCTTCATTTCCTTATGATGTGAATTCACATTTTCCTTTTATCATATAACATATAAATTTAAAAAAAAAAAATAACCTACTAAACTCAAATAAATTCATAACTAAATATCCTATCGCTAAAAAGAATACCCCTAATTAGAAGATCCTCAACTCCTCATCACTCCAATTCGAGAATCTCTTCTGATAAATTAGAGGAAGGGAGCAATAGCAAAATCAATGGCGCGAAGATGGCGTTTCAGGTGGATCTAAATGAAACGCAATTGACGGCGAGGATTTGATATGAACTCTTCATCACCGCTGGAGACAGAGGTTGACAGAAAAGGCCTTGGTGGGAGGTACGAACGAATTTTATTTGTTAGTTTACCCATTTTTGTTTATTTGAAGTTAAAATAAATCCTTGTGTATGGTTTCCTTTTGTGTATATATGTTAATTTTTTTGGTGTAGTTATATGATTTTTTTCGTTGATTCATTGTGTTTTAATGTTTTTTTGTTTAAATACTTCACCGTTTTGTATATACACACATACAAGTGTGTGTATGTGTATATTTGGATAGATCAATTTATCAAATTAAACATAGATTCTTATACCTCTTGTTTTGAGGTTTCATTTTTGTACTCAATCATATCACAAAAAAGAAGAATGAAATACCTGCACAGCGCTCTCTCTCTCTCTCTTTAAAGATTGGTCATCGTATCCGTGGACTCTAATATGTCTATTACTGAAGAACGAAGTAAAAAAATGTATCATTTTATCTATCTGTTATGTTGACAAAACTAATGAGAATGGCAGAATGATAAACTAATAAAAAGTTAGATCTAAGTATACCTTTTTGGTCATCTGTTAAGACTTTCCATGAAATCGAGGTACTCTGCGTAAGGCATCTCAAGAAAACTAACTGAAATGAAGTAGAAAAGCTTACTTTTCTGGCCATTCGGTCATATCTCCATTGTTGTTGCAAAAGTGAGAAGAATGATGATAGGGGAAGAGATTTGTGGCTGTTTTATTTTTTTGTAACCTTTCCAACCCCTCCCCTCCTTTTATAATGTAGATTAGGGTTTCCGGATAGGCTTTCGTAAGTGGGCTAACGTTTACATAAATTGTTGGGCCTAAATGTTTTGGTTTCTAGAGCCCTTATAACTGGTTGCTTGGGTCGAAGAAAGTCGACCGAGAAGCGAGAAATGGTAAATGTTAGAGGTAATTTTAGGGCTAAGCATTCGGTCCATATCGGACTGAACCGAACCGAATTTCTGTTCTAAGCCGGTTCAGTCCTGAAAATTCGAGGACCGTTTACCGGATCGAAATATTCGGTCCGTTTCGGTACAAAACCGATCGGTCCGGTTCGGTCCTAGTTTATGTTAGACCGGTTTTTCATCTACCCAATTTGCCCTAATTTGAAGGAGAAATACATGATTTTATCAAAGGAAATTGCAGAAATATAAACAGGGGGAGAAAACAATGAAGCTTCAATTAATGAAGAAATTATTAGAAAAGAGTAATAGTCACACCGAAAGCATGAATAAGTTACAATACAACAAGTAAGAGAGAGAAAGAGAAATAATACCATGAAGAAGGCTCACAGTACTCTTGCAGATTTCTAGCCTTCAATGAGTGGTTGTGGAGAAGAGTATTTAGGACTTTAGGTTCGGTAATCGTACGCCGGTGGTGAAAGGAGATGGAGCGGTGGAGATGGAGAAAAGAGATGGAGAAATTGGATTGGGAAATTTAATTTGGGAGTAAGAAGCGTGTACTGTTGTTTTCTCAACCTATTTTAAAAATATATATATATATATATTAATCAGTACAACCGGTTCGGTTCGGAAAACCGACCTATTTTACCGAAAATCGATACCGATAAAGGTTCGGTTCTGAGATAAGAACCGAATACCGAACCGGTTTCCGGTTCGGTACTCGGTCCGGATCGATTCAATAGATCCGGACCGGTTCGATCGGTTGACCGAACCGAGCTCACCCCTAGGTAATTTACACCATTAATTAGTATTTACTCTTCAAAAGCATAAATTAGAGGCCAATATTTATTTGTTTTATTAACATGATGCACATGGCTTTTGTAACGGGACACGAGTTTTGCATGTCAATACAAGTCATAATTACGACAACACACAAAACATGGAAAATTGAGCCGGCAAAACAAAAATTACTAACTATATATGTTTCTTTACGCACAAGTATCAAAAGGAAAAATCCGAACAATTAATAATAATGTTAAAAAAAGAAACATATATCGGCCTTCAATTTATGCTTTTGAAGAACAAATACTATTTAATGATGTAAATCTACCTCTAAAATTTACCATTTATCGGTCAACTTTCTTCGGACCAGTTATTAGGGCTCTAGAAACCAGTACATTTTGGCCCAGCAATTTATGTAAATGTAGCCCAATTTACAAAAGCCAATGTCGTAACCCTAATCTACATTATAAAAGGAGGGGGGTGGGGGTGGGTTGTAAATGTTACAGAAAATCAACTAATAGAGTAGCTGCCGCAAATCTCTTCCCCTTTCTTCATCCTTCTCCCTTTTGCAACAACAATGGAGTCATGGCCGAAAAAGTAAGCTTTTCTACATTTTCAATTAGTTTTTTTGAGAAGCCTTGTGCAGAGTACCTCGATTGTAAGGAAAGTCTTAACAGATGACAAAAAAGGTATACTTTATTAACTTTCAATTAGTTTCTCATGCTGCCATTCTCATTAGTTTTGCCTAAGCAATATAACAGATAGATAAAATGATACATTCTTTAACTTCGTTCTTCTGATAAAAGATAGATTAGAGTCCACGGGTACTATGACCAATCTTTAAAGAGAAGGAGACAGAGAGATCTGCACAGGTATTTCATTTTTCTAGTCTTAATTTTGTGTGATGATTCAAGTTAACTCTAAACACCTCAAAACAAGAGGTATAAGAAGTATCTATGTTTAATTTAATAAAATTCAGCTAATAGTTTAAACAAAATGATCTATCCAACACAATTTTATGTATGTATATACGAAAAGGTGAAGTATTTAACTAAAGCAAACAATAAAACACAATGAATTAACAAAAAAGTCATATAACTACACCAAAAAATGAACATATATACACAAAACGAAACCATACACAAGTATTTAATTTAACTTCAAATAAACAAAAATGGGTAAACAAATACATGTAGACCAAAAGTGTAAATCGCATATATTTGGTCTTTTTTATGGATCAAATGCAAGTTGCATATATATATCAAGAGTTATATACAAAGGGCTGGCTGGCAATGCCAGAATTAAAAAAAAAAAAAAAAAAAATTTGGTTTAAACTTGTAGACCAAAAGTGTCCCTACATATGAATCAAATCATATGGGTATAAAGAGTACAAAACATTGTACAAGCTTAATTTAATCTTGATGCTAGTGGCTTCAACTCTAGGGATTTGTCCCTAAAAATCCTCCAATTTCTTGCAGTCCATATGTGGTAGACAGTGCAAGCAAGCGCAATTCGCTTTGCCTTGCTCAACCAAGACGTCCATGCAGCTTCTATTTTGATCCATTTGAGTGCGCTTGCTGGTGTTGTCATAGTGCGCTGGTGATGCCCAACCAGTCCCTGATGTGATTCTAAACAGCAGATGAAAAGGAGCAAGCAAAGAAAAGTTGTTGAGAAGATTCATCGAAACACTCGCATAACACACAAATTTTGTCATTGTCCTGAATATCCATTTTATCCTTTGTATGTAACATGCCCTTTATAGAGAGCCATGTGATAAAGTCATGTTTCGGTGCAACATAGGCGTCAAGATTTTCTTAGTTCCCTTCGAATGGAAGTAATCATATAGTGTAGATATGCAAAAACTATTATCTTTGACCCAAGATGAGAACCAGAGTCTGGCAACATCATATGTTTGATTAAGTCATATTGTTTGAAATGATTTAGGATTCTACAATGTATTCCCTGCAATGAATTTTGTTCTTTTTTGTCTTCCTAAAAGACGATTCTCTGTTTCACTAATTCTCGGGTATTTCCACTTTCTAGAATAGAGGCTTCAAACTATTTTTCTTTCACTAGCCACAGTGCCAGCTTTTGAGATCCCAAGGTTTCCTAAGATGAATTTGCTTGATATAGATGCTGCTCTACCAGAAGATGCTATGTGAATATTAAGTTCAAATCAAGACAGAAGATATGCATGGCGCATATTTGTTCAATTTGAAAAATCAATGTATGAGATTAGTCACTTCCACCAGCAAGTACAAACTCTAATTTTATAAATAGAGTTTTTTACCCATGTATTGTCATGATATATTTTTTGTGTCCTTGCTCTTTGCCGTTTATATTAAAGACATTCAGTTTTTAAACAGTTAATTATCCAATTTGGAATTCATCTTCGGCTTTATAATTCTTTTAGATTTCTTATATTGTAAGAATTGATTTCTTTCTCGTGTTCCTTTCAGATGGTTCAATCTAAAAAAGTAATTGAGGACAAACAAAAGTGTGTACGTACAAAGTGAATGGAGGTACTAGTCATCACCATCAATTGCAGCTACAGTGACTACTCTGTCTGCTCAATCTTTGCACATATATGCCCTCGACTCAACCATCTCTTACGGAAAACAACTTCGTAAAAGTGCAAATGAGACTTTGGAACCAAATTGTGTAATAAATGAATATTGCACCTTTGCAATCGGATCCTACTGAAAATCCTACTTAATGCACATGTAGCATGCTGCCTTATGTATCATTTGTTATCTTAATTTCTAATGCCTTGACTTTCTGCAAGTATTGTTATTTCATTGCCATATGAAATCTTTTACATTTGGTTAGTGTAAAACTCATGTTTTGGTTGAAAGTGTTCTAAGTCCCGGATGCAAATTGTAAAGATAAATTATGTCAATGCTTATTTTGAATTAATCTATCTACATGTTTGTTCTCAAATCTCTTTTCTTCTCATATACTATTATGGTTTATGACCTCTAGATTATTCCATTCCATATTTTAAATGTAGATCTTTATCCTTTAACAATGCTCCTCTATATAAAAAAAATAAGCAATATTCATAACCTATTTTATTTGAGGGTCCTTAGGACCTTAGTTATGATTCATTTATGGAATAAGATCCGGAAAATTTGAAGAAAAGTAGGAAATAGAGAATTAATATATAAATGAAGTGATGTCTTTAGCAAGGAGAAAGTCACCATTGAAACATAAATGGAGCCGGGAGTGAGGTTTTGATTGTGAAGAAAGGGAATTTATATAAAAAGATCAAATATGTAAATGGAGAATTGCTTTGGCTATGACTTTTTTACCAAAAAAAAAAAAAAAAAAAAGAGGGCCCCCAGTTAAAATTTTGCCTAGGGCCTCCTAATATGTGGGGCCGTGCCTGACGCTCATAGACTTCACGCAATATGTTTCATATACTTTTCCAGTGTCACATTTTAGCAATATCTAATGATTGTGGAAACATCCCAACAGATTATAAGATATGCAACTTTACAGTTCTATCAAAATGAACAAGACTAGGGTGTATGTATGTGTTAAAGCACATGAAGATCTATTCTCGTTTGAGCTACTCGATACTCGGCTCAAAATCCGCTCCTATAGATTACTGCAGCTATTTTGAGAACCTTTTTTTCTTTTTCTTTTTTGTAAATTATTAAAAAAAAATTAACATTTCACCACCATGTTACTACATGATCAAATGATGACACATCAATTGATTCATGGGCTTAATTATTCAAAACGTCATAACTAACAATATTCGAACTTGTGGTAAAAATGGTACGTAGTGATTTTCGGAATAATAAATAGCAAAATTAGGGTCAAACATGAGAGTTAGTAATCTATATACTCCCTCCAGGAAAATTCTTGTCCAAGCCTGTTGATCAAACCAAGCTCCTCGATACTCGGCTCGAGTTCGTTCGATAAAAGCTCGTTTGAGCTCGGTTCGTCAAATAAATCAAACAAGCTTGAACAAGATTTCTGGTTCGATAACTTTTAAAGCTCGGCTCGAGCTCGACTCGATAAGCCAAAAATTGAAAAAATACATGTAAAATATCAAGCTACTCGATACTCGGCTCGAGCTCGTTCGATAAAAGCTCGTTTGAGCTCGGTTCGTTAAGAAATCAAACCAAGTTCAAACACAAAATTTCAAGCTCGATAAAATTCAAACCAAGCTTGAACAACGTGTCGTTCGATACTACTCGACTCGTTTACACCCCCATTTGGCCAAGCCAGGCTTGGACAAGAATTTTCCTGGAGGGAGTATATAGATTACTAACTCTCATGTTTGACCCTAATTTTGCTATTTATTATTCCGAAAATCACTACGTACCATTTTTACCACAAGTTCGAATATTGTTAGTTATGACGTTTTGAATAATTAAGCCCATGAATCAATTGATGTGTCATCATTTGATCATGTGGTAACATGGTGGTGAAATGTTAATTTTTTTTTAATAATTTACAAAAAACAAAAAGAAAAAAAGGTTCTCAAAATAGCTGCAGTAATCTATAGGAGCGGATTTTCTATCACACATTGGTGTCTCATCTTTGTGTCACACAAATGTATGATAGACACGTGTCACCCTCTCAAAATTAATTATGTACCGGAATAAACACTAATACTTAACATATTTTTAAAGGTAATTAAATGAGGAATTATTGTAAATTAAATAAGGAAAGTGACAGAAAAAAGTAATTAAAAGAACATCTCTATATTTTTATGGTAGAGAATATGGCTCCTTTTTCTAAAAAATCTCAATCAAAATTCTTCCATTTTTTCATAGTTTTTTTCATTTTTTTGCTTTGATATCCTTGCATATACAAATTTTTTTATCGAAACTTTTTAGACATTTTCAATAATGCATTTCAAAAAGCTAAATGAACGGGAAATTGAAGAATCGTAGCCTTAATTTTTACAATTGAGCTATCAAAAAATATGCGGCAAAAGTTTAAACGATTATGTGTGATTAGCAATACATATAGAATAATATAAGATTGGTGAAAATGAGGGAGTAAATCAATAATGAATTTGAATTAAAAATTAGTAAGAATGGTGGAGAAGGAGTCATAATCTCTACCATAAAAACGCAAAGATTTTTTTAATTACCTTTGTTCTCTCTTTCCTTGTTTGATTTAGAATAATTTCTTAATTAATTATCTTTAAACATATATTAAGTTTGAGTGTATGTTATATGGTACATAATCAATTTTTAGAGGATTACACGTGTCTATTGTACATTGGTGTGACGCAAAGATGTGACACTAATGTTTGATAGAAAATGTGCTCCCATAATCTAGCTATAGGATGATGGTAAAGAGTGTCTCACGCGGTGCTGAAGAGTTTACATGAAAACCCTTCTCTCCACCTTTATTGTAGCACTTTTGATCCCATTATTTTACGGGATATACACTTTTGGTCATATTTCCCCTTACTAATTGGTTTTGGTCCCACAAAATACTTTGTTTTGCTCTTATATTGACACTGGCTCTCTCACATTTGCATTATGATCCCAAATCGGATGGAATTAGGCGATAGGGCGAAAAGAGCTGAACTTTTTATTTTAGAATTTGAAATCAGAAGTGCAATACAAAATCTGAGACCAAAAGTGCTAAAGTCTAGCTATGCAGGACCAAAAAATGGAACCAATAAATTACATACCTCGAAAACATCGACAACAAATGCTTCATGCGACCCAGAATAAACCCCAACAACCAATGTTGGATCAATAGTCCTATAGCCTTGAGCGAGATACTACCATGCCAGGATAAAAGACAAATAAGTCCTCTATCTTTACCTCTACCTTTTCTTTCATCTCAATCTTCTACTACAGATTTTCTCTACAACTCATTTTTTCGAGTTCATAGATGACTGCTCTCGGTATTCAGTCAATGTTGAATATATTAAAATCATCTTATATTAACAAATGGCTTTGAGTTTTTTTTTTTCTTTTTCCAAATTTGAAATTAAAAAAAGGATACTACCTTAGTGGTCCTGATGCTTTGCCCTTGTACACTTCCTTACAAATATCTCTTTGGCCCATTCAGAAGGATTTTTCTCCAAGACCTCATAAATAAGCCTTCAGATTTGCAAGTAGCTTTCTTACGTAAGCACTTATTTTTGAAGCATTGGAGAAAAATACGCTTGAATGGGCTAAAATGATATTAGTAAGCGAATACACGAGGGTAATGCATTAGGCCCAATTTATAAGATGGTGTTTGATTTATAGTTGAAAAATATATAATTAGTTTGCAAAGTTAGTTTTTAATATGATTTAGGGAAATTTTTTTTTTAGTAACATAGAATGAGGTGGTTTGCAATTTTGGTATCAAGGTATACCGAATGGCACATTTCATACCATAGTTTAACACACGATTGCACATTTAATACCAATGTTAATTCATCAGATAAATTTGGCAATTCATTCGGCATTTAATTTTGGAGGGAAAAGTCATATTTGGTGCACAAGGATAATTTATGTTGGTGGAAAATGTACAATTGTGCGTCAAATTATGGTATGAAATGTCCAACTTCATATGGCTTGGTACCATAAGTGCAAATCACCCAATTGTATGACACTAGAAAGCAAGTTAACAATCATTCTAATACTTCTAACCATTGATTAGATACGGAGTACTCGTATGAGCGTTCGAAGTGAACTGTGAAAATCTAGACCAGAAGGCTGAGGACAAAGTAATGATAGAGATTAAGGCCACTGTATATGATTTGGTCTCTAAACAATGTCGCATTGTACTTTGTCGGGTTGTTGATGCAGATAAAGATAGTATGTTATGCTATTTTCTTATTGGTAATCATAATAAAGGAGTTATTTGCTATTCTACTCTATTTTCAGCTAGAGTTTGAGCAATAAAAATTAACATGAACTCGATTCATTATACATATCAAAACAAACTCGAATAATATTTATCAAGTGAACAAATCTTAAAACTCGATTTGAGCATTACACTATGTGAAATTGCTGGAAATATAATAATTTCACAAGGCACATATACATTCATAATGGTACATCAGAAATATGCTAACAATTCCTATATGTATGTAGTCTTCTCAAATATTATAAAATTATCATTTTGCTTTACAAATTAATACAAATTACAAATCCTTCCTCCATTTGCTAAGTTGTACTCCAGGTTCTTACATCCAATTTATGTTTTTTCTGCAAGATTCACCGGAGTTGGTATCCAGAGGTGCTTCCTCGTTTAGAGAAAAATTTGGCTCGGAAATTTCGTTTGCACCATTGAGAAGAGGTGTTTGGCAAGAGATGGTCGAATCCAGGGCATATACACGTAAAGCAAGGGTAGAGAGAGAAGTGATTTTAACCGCAGCTGATGGTGAAGAACAATACCACCAATCACTTTGTAAGTATTCGCTTTTGATTGAGTCCTCGAGTACGATTGTAGCTTGAACCATTTGAAAGGAACACGAGATAAGAAAAATCAAATCCTCATTATGCAGAAAAGTTACAAAGAATTCTAGCGTCACATAAATAGTTGAGTTAATGGCAATTTCCACCCGAGTGAATGCATAATGTTCAATCTAACCCTCTTTGATGTGAAAAAGAACATTTTACCCCCAACAATCTTATAAAAGTTTCATACGGCCTCCCTGGCTATCTTAAACTTAAAAAAAACTATGAATTGACAATACTACTCCTTTATATACTATAATTTGATCCAGTCAACTTACACGTGTCATTTTATCTCCTAAGTTATAATAAATGTAGCACTTTACCCCTGCGTGATGATAAATGTAGCATTTTACCCCCCTTATATTATGTTTAAAGTGATATTTTACCCCCTAAGAGTAATTTTGTTTTCTTTACTCAACACTCTTCAGGCCACTCTCAGTTCGACGAGTGTGTTACACTCTATGTTAAAAGGAGGAAATTTTTCATAGGGGTAAATTGTTCTTTTGCATATAACAAGGAGGTAAAGTAAACATTACGTTTGCATCATATCATAGGGGTAATTGGCATTAACCCTTAAATAGTTGTACAAGGTGTGAGTGACTAACCTCATTAACTGATTTAGCAGATTTAACAAATATGCGCCATGAAAATCTTCTCTCTTGATTTGACCTTGATAGTCGCAAAGCATCCTCCGGCAGAGCAGCATCCATGTCAAGCAAATTCATCTTAAGAAGCTTTAGAATTTCAGTAGCTTTACCTACTAATGCTCCTGATGAAGATTCGGTAATTAAACAACTATTAGATAGTCCCAGCACTGAACTTTTCTGGTTCATACAATTAGAATGATGTCTTAAATTCTCACTATTTGAGAAGCCCTGATGACAAGAAAAGCATTGTTCTTTATATGGCAACAACAGCTCTAAGCACTCACATCTATACATTCTGCCATTGCGACTAACATCGACAGGCTCTATCCCTAAACAAGAACCGAATTTTTTTTCCAATTCAGTCAAAGCCTTGGTAGCCAGAAAATCTTTTTATGTAGAAGAAAATCTTTTTTGCCTGATTTTCTGGCTACCAAGGCTTTGACTCAATTGGAAAAAAAATTTGGTTCTTGTTTAGGGATAGAGTCTGTCGATGTTAGTCGCAACGGCGGAATATATAGATGTGAGTGCTTAGAGCTGTTGTTGCCATCCAAAGAACATTGCTTCTCTTGTCATCAAGGCTTCTCAAATAGTGAGAATTTAAGACATCATTCTAATTGTATGGACCAGAAAAGTTCGGTGTTGGGACTATCTAATAGTTGTTTAATTACTGAATCTTTATCAGGAGCATTAGTACGTAAAGCTACAGAAATTCTAAAGCTTCTTAAGATGAATTTGCTTGACATGGATGCTGCTCTACCGAAGAATGCTTTGCGACTATCAAGGTCAAATCAAGAGAGAAGATTTTCATGGCGCATATTTGTTAAATCTGCTAAATCAATTAATGAGGTTAGTCACTCACACCTTGTACAACTATTTAAGGGTTAATGCCAATTACCCCTATGATATGATGCAAACGTAATGTTTAATTTACCTCCTTGTTATATGCAAAAGATCAATTTACCCCTATGAAAAATTTCCTCCTTTTAACATAGAGTGTAACACACTCGTCGAACTGAGAATGGCATGAAGAGTATTGCGTAGAAAAAACAAAATTACCCTTTGGGGGTAAAATATCACTTTTAATATAAAATAAGGGGGGTAAAATACTACATTTATCATAACACAGGGGTAAAGTGCTACATTTATTATAACTTAGGAGATAAAATGACACGTGTAAGTTGACTGGATCAAATTATAGTATACAAAGGGGTAGTATTGTCAATTCATATTTTTTTTAGGTTTAAGATAGCCAGGGAGGCAGTGTGAAACTTTTATAAGATTATTGGGGGTAAAATGTTCTTTTATCAAATCAAAGGGAGTTAAATTTAATATTATGCATTCACTCGGGTGGAAATTGCCATTAACTCAACTAATTAATGCAAACTCTATTTGACACTAGAATTCTTTGTAAATTTTCTGCATAACGAGGATTTGATTTTTCTTATATCGTGTTCCTTTCAGATGGTTCGAGCTACAATCTTACTCGAGGACTCAATCAAAAGCGAGTACTTACAAAGTGATTGCTGGTATTGTTCTTCACCATCAGTTGCGGTTAAAATCATTTCTCTCTCTGTCCTTGCTTTACGCGTATATGCCCTGGACTCGGCCATCTCTTACCAAACACCTCTTCTCAATGGTGCAAAGGAAATTTCCAAGCCAAATTTTTCCCTAAACGAGGAAGCACCTCTGGATACTACAACTCCGGTGAATCTAGCGAAAACACATAAAAAGGATGTAAGAACCTGGAGTACAACTTAGCAAATGGAGGAAGGATTTGTAATTTGCATTAATTTGTAAAGCAAAATGATAGTTTTATAATATTTGAGAAGACTACATACGTACAAGAATTGTTAGCATATTTCTGATGTACCATTGTAAATGTATATGTACCTTGTGAAATTATATTTATTTCCAGCAATGAAGTTGATTGATAATTTCACATAGTGTAATGCTCAAATCGAGTTTTAAGATTTGTTAACTCGATAAATATTATTCGAGTTTGTTTTGATATGTATAATGAATCGAGTTCATGGTAATTTTTATTGCTCAAACTCTAGCTGAAAATAGAGTAGAATAGCAAATACTTCCTTTGTTACGATTACCAATCAGAAAATAGCATAACAACTCGACAAAGTACAATGCGACATTGTTTAGAGACCAAATCATATTCAGTGGCCTTAATCTCTACCATTACTTTGTCCTCAGCCTTCTGGTCTAGATTTTCACAGCTCACTTCCAACGCTCATGCAACTATTCTCCGTATCTAATCAATGGTGAGACGTTTTAAAATGATTGATTAAATTCCTTTTCTAGTACCATACAATAGGGTGATTTGCACTTATGGTATCAAGCCATATGAAGTTGCACATTTCATACCATAATTTGACGCACAATTGTACAATTCACACCAACATAAATTATCCTTGTGCACCAAATGTGACTTTTCCCTCCAAATTTCAATGCCGAATGGACTTCCAAATTTATCCGAGGAATTAACAGTGGTATGAAATGTGCAATCGTGTGTTAAACTATGGTATGAAATGTGCAATTCGATAAACCTTGATATCAAAATTGCAAACCACCTTATTCTATGGTACTAAAAAAGAAATTTTCCCTAAAGTAATCTCATATTAAAAACTAACTTTGCAAACTAATTATATATTTTTCAACTATAAATTAAACACCACTTTATAAATTGGGCCTAATGCATTACCCTCATGTACTCGCTTAGTAGTATCATTTTTTCCCATTCAGGATAATTTTTCTACAATGCTTCAAAAATAAGTGCTTAAACATGTAAATAAGCGACTTGCAAACCTGAAGGCTTATTTATGAGGCCTTGGAGAAAAATCCTCCTGAATGGGCCAAAGAGATATTAGTAAGGAAGTCTACAAGGGCAATGCAGCAGGACCCACTAAGGTAGTATCCTGTTTTTAATTTTTAATTTGAAAAAAAAAATCAAAGCCATTTGTCAATAAGATCATGATTTTAATATTTATTCAACATTGACTGAATTTCGAGAGCAGTCATCTATGTACTTGTAAAAATGAGTTGTAGAGAAAATATGTAGTAGAAGATTGAGATGAAAGAAAAGGTAGAGGTTAAGACCACTATATATTGTGCTCTGCCATATTGTTGTTGCTGCAGATAAAGATAGAGGACTTATTTGTCGTTTATCCTAGCATGGTAGTATCTCGCTCTAGACTTTAGGACTATTGATCTAGGATTGGTTGTTGAGGTTTATTCTGGGTCGCATGAAGCATTTGTTGTCGATGCTTAGGAGGTATGTAATTTATTAGTTCCATTTTTTTGTCCTGCATAGCTAGACCTTTAGCACTTTTGGTCGCAGATTTTGTATTGCACTTTTGATTCCAATCATATTAATAATATTGAAGTATCGAAATTGCATTTTGGCCGTTGAAGCTTATTGAGGTATGCAATTCTCGCATGAAGAGATTTAAGGTTCCGAGAATTGCCTATGATTAATATGATTGGATTAAAAAAAGTTACTTTCTTCTAACATCGTCAATAAATGCTTCAAGTGATCTACAATAAGCTTCAACGGCCACTCTTACATCAACAATCCTAAAGTCTAGGATGAGATACCAAGAACAACGAATAAGCCCTTTATTGTCATTACCAATAAGATTCAAATTGAATGTTCTTTCTCAGTAAATAACATTACACTCTATATATCTTTATCTGAAACAACAGCAGTAGCTCAACAGAGCACAATACGGCATTTTTTAGAGACCAAACCATACAAAATGGCATAAATCTCTACCATTACTTTCTTCTTAGCTTTCTAGTCTAGATTTTCATAGCTCACTTTTTGTTGGAAAATGGTTTAATTAACTATGAGTATTAGCTTGGGTGAATGAAAATGTTGTCACCCAAGTTTATTAAAAGAAGTTTTTGGTTTTAAGCCCCAAAAGGGGAGAACTTGGGAATTTAAGCCCATTTGATTAAAAGTAAATCTCCCACATTGTTTGTGAAAGATAATTTCTCTTCCTTAAATGTTATAAATACTATTTCCCTTGTTTCTCTTCAATCACACCACCAAAGAGATAAATCTTTTCTATCTCTCCTGTTCTCGATTAGTAATTTTTAGCTTGATCAAGCGAAGACTAATAGCAAGACGCTCGACCAAGCTACTTTCCAACAAAGAATTAATAAGAGAGAACAAGAGTGATTTTAATCTTATAGAAAAGATTTATCTCTTTGGTGGTGTGATTGAAGAGAAACTAGAGGAACAATATTTATAACATTATTCTTGGAAAGGAAGTTATCTTTCACAAACAATGTGGGAGATTTACTTTTAATCAAATAGGCTTAAATTCTCAACCTCTCTTCTTTTTTGGGCTTAAGACCTAAAACTTGTTTTAATAAACTTGGTGACAGTTTTTTCATTCACCAAGCTAAAAATCATAGTTAATTAAACCAGTTTCCAACACTTATATGACTACTACTTGTATCTAATCATTGATGAGATATATTAATTAAATTCATCTTTTTTATATGGAAAACTGGTTTTGCGAGCTTATTAATATTTTTTAACTATAAATAAGATGATTTTAATAATTCTTCGTCATTGATTTATATAGAGAGCGGTCATCTTAGTGCTCGAGGTAGTTAGCAGTAAAGAAATCTACAATAGAAGGTTGAAAAGAAAGAAAAGGTAGAGGTTAAGGTCACTAAATTGGGAGTGATCTCTAAGCAATGCCGAACTGTGCTCCACCATGTTGTTGCCATAAAGTTAGAGGGCGTATTGGTTATTATCCTCGCATGGTATTATCTCTTCCTTTAGGTATTAAGTCTATTGATATGAGATTGGCAGCTGGAATTTATCTTGGATCTGATAAAGCATTTGTGGACGATGTTTGGGAAGTATGCAACTTTTTAGTTCCATTTTAGTCTAGCATGTCTAGACCTGAAGCATTTTTTATCATATATTTTATAAAGTTGCAATTTTGATTCCGAACTTTTAAAAAGTATGTTCTGCATTGTTAAGTAGCCCACTTTTCATCTAATTCAGACTACAGTTCAAAAACTGAGATAGTCATATGGGACCACTAGGTCTAGATGTGACCAAAAATCGAATAGAAAGGGGCGGTAGCACTAAAAGTGTAAATTTCATATAAACATTGGTACCAAAAGAACGGAAGTGAGAACGGTTTTGATATGAACTCTTCATCATCGCGTGCGACACCCTTTAGCACCATCCCATAGCTAGATTATTGTAGTTCTTGTGAGAACTTAATTTGTCTGTTGAATATTCTAAAACATCACATTTTACCACAATCATCGTTAACACATGATCAAACGTTGACACATTAGTTATTCATAGGCTTATTCAAAACCTCATAACTACAATTCAAACTTGTGGTAAAAAGGTGATTTTGGAATAATCAATAGCAAAATTTGGGTCACAAATGAAAGGTAGTAATCTAGTTACGGGAGACTGTATTACATTTCTCCAATATGAAATGTATGATGATGACAAGAGTGTTGCATGTCCGTTTATTAAGAGATTTAAGGTAGTAAGAATTGCCTATGAATCTTGGTAAGACGACGAGATAAAAGAATGTCAAATTTTCGCGAATGTGGTTCATGATAGATCGAGACGCTTGATAAATTACTTTCGAGTTTCTCTTACTTACGAATATTATTTTTCTATTTTGGATGTTTCATTTGATTCCGAAGGATGAAAGTCCTGTCGCAATAATTATTTTTGATCTTACAGAAGAAATGATAGGTCAGATTTTGCAACCCCAATTTATTAGTGAAAAACAGGTGAACTGTATAAGTGTTCAATAGTTAGTTTGTCATTGTTGATCATGTTTTGTTCAGTGTCAACTTATATATATAATACCAATTGGTTGATGGTCTAGTAAAAATGATTAGTTACTATCTCTCTTGGGAGAGATTTTCACTTAATATGTCCGACACACCTTAAAAGGAGTTAAATCGAATCTAAGACATGAATACCCTTATATATATATATATATATATATATATATATATATATATATATATATATATATATATATATATATATATATATGTATATTGAAATCATATAGAATATTGGACTACATATATTGACTAGGGATATTGCCAGAACAATGATTGTTGTTGCTAGAGTCAATTCTCCAATTGCCAAAATTATCCTTCTAAAGTCAAAAAGTTTTTACAAAAATTGACAATTTTTTCTTTTCTTCTTAATCTGGTTATCATATTGTTTGAATCTGAATAGTAAATTATATTTTACAAATTCATAGTAATAGACCTGAGCTCATATAGAGAATTTAACAGAAAACATCAAGAATTGAAAATATTATATAATAATAATATCAATTTTTGAATTGAAATGAATCGGCACATATCAGTAAAATTGCATTCCAATGAACATCAACTGGTTGGGGGAAAAATATGAGTTGTGAAATTGTTCCGAACTAAATTAATGGGGATTGAAAAAAAATTGCATTAAAAGGACAAAAATTAGAGATTGTGAAAGATGGGCCACGGGTCTCTTTTCGTGAAGGGTAAATTTGACAATAAAAATATGTGTTATAACAACAACAATTACTGCTCTAACAATATAGCTAATCAAATATGTTGTATTGGAAAATGTGATTCCTTTCTTCATGATGTGAATTCACATTTTCCTTTTATCATATAACATATAAAGTAAATTTTTTTTAAAAAATAACCTATTAAACTGAAATAAATTCATTACTAAATATCCTATGGACAAAAAGAATACCCCTAATTAGAAGATCTTCAACTCCTCATCACTCCAATTCAAGAATCTCTTCTGATAAAATAGAGGAAGGGGGCAATAGCAAAATCAATGGCGCCAAGATGGCGTTTCAGGTGGATCTAAATGAAACGCAATTGACAGCGGCGTTGATGCGGTTGCCAACGGAGGTTTTGATATGAACTCTTCATCACCGCTGGAGACGGAGGTTGACAGAAAAGGCGTTGGTGGGAGGTACGAACGAATTTTATTTGTTGGTTTACCCATTTTTTTTTATTTGAAGTTAAAATAAATCCTTGTGTATGGTTTCCTTTTGTGTATATATGTTAATTTTTTTGGTGTAGTTATATGATTTTTTCGTTGATTCATTGTGTTTTAATGTTTTTTTGTTTAAATACTTCACATTTTTGTATATACACACATACAAGTGTGTGTATGTGTATATTTGGATAGATCAATTTATCAAATAAAACATAGATTCTTATACCTCTTGTTTTGAGGTTTCATTTTTTTACTCGAGTTAAGTTGAATCATATCACAAAAAAATTAAGAGTAGAAGAATGAAATACCTGCACAGCTCTCTCTCTCTCTCTCTTTAAATAATGGTCATCGTATCCGTGGACTCTAATATGTCTGTTATCTGAAGAACGAAGTAAAAGAATGTATCATTTTATCTATCTGTTATATAGGCAAAACTAATGAGAATGGCAGAATGAGAAACTAATAAAAAGTTAGATCTAAGTATACCTTTTTGGTCATCTGTTAAAACTTTCCGTGAAATCGAGGTAATATGCGCAAGGCATCTCAAGAAAACTAACTGAAATGAAGTAGAAAGGCTTACTTTTCTGGACGTTCGGTCATATCTCCATTGTTGTTCAAAAGAAAGAAGGATGAAGAAGATTTGTGGCTGCTTGACTTTTTTAACCTTTCCAACCCCTCCCCTCCTTTTATAATGTAGATTAGGGTTTCGGGATAGGCTTTCGTAAATGGGCTAATGTTTACATAAATTGTTGGGCCGAAATGTTTTGATTTCTAGAGCCCTAATAACTGGTTGCTTGGGCCGAAGAAAGTCGACCGAGAAGCAAGAAATGGTAAATGTTAGAGGTAATTTTAGGGCTGAGCATTCGGTCCTAACCAGACCGAACCGAACCGAATTTTGGTTCTAAGCTGGTTCGGTCCTGAAAAATTGAGGACCGTTTACCGGACCGAAATATTCTGTCCGGATCGGTATAAAAACCGATCGGCCCGGTTCGGTCCTATTTTTACCAAATTTTATGTTAGATCGGTTTTTCATCTACCCAGTTTGCCCTAATTTGAAGGAGAAATACATGATTTTATCAAAGGAAATTGCAAAAACAGAAACAAGAGAAGAAAACAATAAAGCTTCAATTAATGAAGAAATTATTAGAAAAGAGTCATAGTCACACCAAAAGCATGAATCAATTACAATACAACAAGTAAGAGAGAGGAAGAGAAATAATACCTTGAAGAAGGCACACAGTACTCTTGCAGATTTCTAGCCTTCAATGAGTGGTTGTGGAGAAGAGTATTTAGTACTTTAGGTTCGATAATCGTACGCCGACGGAGAAAGCAGATGGAGAAAAGAGATGGAGAAATTGGATTGGAAATTTTAATTTGGGAGTAAGAAGCGTGTACTGCTGTTTTCTCAACCTATTTAAAAAAAATTAATCGGTACAACCGGTTCGGTTCGGGAAACCGACCGATTTTACCGAAAACCGATACCTATAAAGGTTCGGTTCTGAGGCAAGAACCGAATACCGAACCGGAAAACTAGTTCGGTACTTGGTTCGGATAGGTTCAATCGATCCGGTCCGGTTCGGTCGGTTGACCGAACCAGGCTCACCCCTAGGTAATTTACACCACTTATTAGTATTCACTCTTCCAAAGTATAAATTAAAGCCCAATATTTATTTGTTTTATTAACGTGATGCGCAGGGCTTTTGTAACGGGACACGAGTCTTACATGTCAATACAAATCATAATTACGACTACACACAAAACATGGAAAATTGAGTTGGCAAAACAAAAATTACTAACTATATATGTTTCTTTACGCACAACTATCAAAAGGAAAAATCCGAACAATTAATAATAATTTTAGAAAAAGAAACATATATCGGCCTCCAATTTATGCTTTTGAAGAACAAATACTATTTAATGATGTAAATCTACCTCTAAAATTTACCATTTATCGGTCGGCTTTCTTCGGCCCTAGCAACCAGTTATTAGGGCTCTAGAAACCATTACATTTTGGCCCAACAATTTGTGTAAACGTAGCCCAATTTACGAAAGCCAATTTCGTAACCCTAATCTACATTATAAAAGGAGGGAGGGATGGATTGTAAAGTTTACAGAAAATCAACTAATAGAGTAGCTTCCGCAAATCTCTTCCGCTCTCTTCATCCTTCTCCCTTTTGCAACAACAATGGAGTCATGGCCAAAAAAGTAAGCTTTTCTACATTTGCAATTAGTTTTTTTGAGAAGTCTTGTGCAGAGTACCTCGATTGCAAGGAAAGTCTTAACAGATGACAAAAAGGGTATACTTTATTAACTTTCAATTAGTTTCTCATGCTGTCATTCTCATTAGTTTTGCCTAAGCAATATAACAGATAGATAAAATGATACATTCTTTAACTTCATTCTTCTGATATCAGATAGATTAGAGTCCACGGGCACTATGACCAATCTTTAAAGAGAATGAGACAGAGAGATCTGCACAGGTATTTCATTTTTCTAGTCTTAATTTTGTGTGATGATTCAAGTTAACTCTAAACACCTCAAACCAAGAGATATAAGAAGAAGTATCTATGTTTAATTTAATAAAATTAAGCTAATAGTTTAAACAAAATGATCTATCCAACACACTTTTATGTATGTATATATGAAAAGGTGAAGTATTTAACTAAAGCAAACAATAAAACACAATGAATAAACAAAAATGTCATATAACTACACCAAAAAATGAACATATATACACAAAACAAAACCATACACAAGGATTTAATTTAACTTCAAATAAACAAAAATGGGTAAACAAATACATGTAGACCAAAAGTGTAAATGGCATATATTTGGTCTTTTATATGGATCAAATGTAAATGGCATATATATATATATATATATATATATATATATATATATATATATATATATATATATATATATATAGAGAGAGAGAGAGAGAGAGAGAGTTATATACAAAGGCCTGACTGGCAATGCCAGAATTTAAAAAAGAAAAAAAGAAAAAAATTGATTTAAACTTGTAGACCAAAAGTGTCCCTACATATGAATCAAATCATATGGGTATAAAGAGTACAAAACACTGTACCAGCTAAATTTAATCTTGATGCTAGTGGCTTCAACTCTAGGGATTTGTCCCTAAAAATCCTCCAATTTCTTGCAGTCCATATGTGGTAGACAGTGCAAGCAAGCGCAATTCGCTTTGCCTTGCTCAACCAAGACGTCCATGCAGCTTCTATTTTGATCCATTTGAGTGCGCTTGCTGGTGTTGTCATAGTGCGCGGGTGATGCCCAACCAGTCCCTGATGTGATTCTAAACAGCAGATGAAAAGTAGCAAGCAAAGAAAAGATGTTGAGAAGATTCATCGAAACGCTCGCATAACACACAAATTTTGTCATTGTCCTGAAAATCAATTCTATCCTTTGTATGTAACATGCCCTTTACAGAGAGCCATGTGATCAACTCATGTTTCGGTGCAACATAACTACATAAGCGTTCGCAATCAAAGGCGCCCAGATTTGCTTAGTTCTCTTAGAACGAAAATAATCATATGTTGTAGATATGCAAAAACTATTATCTTTGACCCAAGATGAGAATTAGAGTATGGCAACATCATATGTTTGATTAAGTTATATTGTTTGAAATAATTTAGGATTCTACAATGTATTCCCTGCAATGAATTTTGTTCTTTTTTGTCTTCCTAAAAACAATTCTCTGTTTCACTAATTCTCGGGTATTTCCATTTTCTAGAATAGAGGCTTCAAACTATTTTTCTTTCACTAGCCACAGTGCCAGCTTTTGAGATCCCAAGGTTTCTTAAGATGAATTTGCTTGATATAGATGCTGCTCTACCAGAAGATGCTATGTGAATATTAAGTTCAAATCAAGACAGAAGATATGCATGGCGCATATTTGTTCAATTTGAAAAATCAATGTATGAGATTAGTCACTTCCACCAGCAAGTACAAACTCTAATTTTATAAATAGAGTTTTTTACCCATGTATTGTCATGATATATTTTTTGTGTCCTTGCTCTTTGCCGTTTATATTAAAGACATTCAGTTTTTAAACAGTTAATTATCCAATTTGGAATTCATCTTCGGCTTTATAATTCTTTTAGATTTCTTATATTGTGAGAATTGATTTCTTTCTCGTGTTCCTTTCAGATGGTTCAATCTAAAAAAGTAATTGAGGACAAACAAAAGTGTGTACGTACAAAGTGAATGGAGGTACTAGTCATCACCATCAATTGCAGCTACAGTGATTACTCTGTCTGCTCAATCTTTGCACATATATGCCCTCGACTCAACCATCTCTTACGGAAAACAACTTCGTAAAAGTGCAAATGAGACTTTGGAACCAAATTGTGTAATAAATGAATATTGCACCTTTGCAATCGGATCGCAATCGGATCCTACTGAAAATCCTACTTAATGCACATGTAGCATGCTGCCTTATGTATCATTTGTTATCTTAATTTCTAATGCCTTGACTTTCTGCAAGTATTGTTATTTCATTGCCATATGAAATCTTTTACATTTGGTTAGTGTAAAACTCATGTTTTGGTTGAAAGTGTTCTAAGTCCCGGATGCAAATTGTAAAGATAAATTATGTCAATGCTTATTTTGAATTAATCTATCTACATGTTCGTTCTCAAATCTCTTTTCTTCTCATATACTATTATGGTTTATGACCTCTAGATTATTCCATTCCATATTTTAAATGTAGATCTTTATCCTTTAACAATGCTCCTCTATATAAAAAAAAATAAGCAATATTCATAACCTATTTTATTTGAGGGTCCTTAGGACCTTAGGTTATGATTCATTTATGGAATAAGATCCGGAAAATTTGAAGAAAAGTAGGAAATAGAGAATTAATATATAAATGAAGTGATGTCTTTAGCAAGGAGAAAGTCACCATTGAAACATAAATGGAGCCGGGAGTGAGGTTTTGATTGTGAAGAAAGGGAATTTATATAAAAAGATCAAATATGTAAATGGAGAATTGCTTTGGCTATGACTTTTTTACCAAAAAAAAAAAAAAAAAAAGAGGGCCCCCAGTTAAAATTTTGCCTAGGGCCCCCTAATATGTGGGGCCGTGCCTGACGCTCATAGACTTCACGAAATATGTTTCATATACTTTTCCAGTGTCACATTTTAGCAATATCTAATGATTGTGGAAACATCCCAACAGATTATAAGATGTGCAACTTTACAGTTCTATCAAAATGAACAAGACTAGGGTGTATGTATGTGTTAAAGCACATGAAGATCTATTCTCTTTCTCTGGATGGAAAGTTGAACATCAACTTGACAATGTCACTGTCATCAAGCAAGACAAAAGGAGTACTGCAAACAACAAAAGTGAATATTATAACCTGATAGACAGAGGTGGAAAGCTTCGGACTAACTATTATAGCTACGTTACCATTTGTGCAAACTTCTCGTTACCTTTGAGAAACACAGAATAAAGTATGATAGAAAAGACCCATTGAACCAGAAAACAAGGAAAGACTTAAAAAAATAGGAAATCAACTACATTTCATGGAGCACGGATAATGTAATGAGCATTTCAGAAAATGTCATACCTCTTAAAGTCAAAGTACACCTCCTGGGAATCTTCAGAAATCTCAATTTCAACCGTAGCATCATTTCTTGTCTACATCGAGTTTTGGTGCATTAGGAAAAGGAGAAAGAGGGGCAGATTTTATTGCAGAGGGAGAAAAGCATGTGTCTACTTACTAATAAGATCAAGAAAGTAAGAAGAAATGGATAATTAAATATTAGAATTTCAATCTAATAAGCAAAACAAATATCTAACTCAACTGGCAAGTTGTATTTTAAGAATCACAAAGATTTAATTCATTGGGAAGTAGCAGGAAAGATTGAAAAAATATAGAGGGACGTTGAAATTCGTAAATGTGGGATATTTAGCATTATGGAACTAAAACGATGGTATATTCCATGCCAGTGAAAAGATACTGGATTTAAATGCACAGCTGAATTCAGTTTATGAGATCCTCAAAATTAAGTAAAAAAAATCTTCAAATGTCTTCCAAATTAGTTCTCTGGGTAAATTCCAAAAGAGTGGGAAACTTAAAAGGGGAAAAAGGAGAAAAGTTGTGCCTATGTCAACTGTAATCCATCTATTATCCCATTTTCCTTGGGTGGGAGAGTTAAAACAAGGACTCCACAGAGGAGCATAATCATGTCTTTAAGCCAATGAGAGATCCTAAATCAAGTGATAGAAACAATGTGTCTGAAAAGACGAAGACACCAAATGATCAATCATTAGATACATTTAAGTCTAAGGGAAGAAAATAACTATGTATGAGATAGACATGCGTCAAGCACAAGAAGGCCAATAGAGAAAAGGCCACATGTACCTGAACAAGTATAAATGGCAAAGGCATTGAACGAACACATCCTGGTTCAAACAACTGTTGATTTCTCAGCGTAAGACTTTCCAATCCAGCAATCCGATATACCAACGGAATGTTGAGAACATGGAGGAAGAAATTGCAAATACTTTGATAAATATTTGCACAAGGCAAGGAACCGCTATTCCATAAATCCTAAGTTTTAAACCTAAAAGAATAGAATCATTAGAATCAGAAATTATAACGAGGAAAATAAGGTATTCATTCCACTATGCATGGAAAAAATTCTTATGAAGAACTCTTTGATGAAGCAATACAACTAAAACCAAATGGTCCTAGTACAATTCTGTTATCTCAGATTGAATGTGAGAAGAAAGAATATATCCAAGATATAATTTCTTCTTTTCTATGAGTGCAATGATCAGGGATGCAGATTGAGAGTAATATGTATAAACTAAACCTATCTATAAATGTTAGCACAAATATGTATTAGATGTTTGTATACTCATCAAAGCAGTCAACACCATGTCCATAGTGTCTTTCTTTTACAGCTAGATATAAACCAATTTAGTTATGCTTACAAATTGTGTAAATGATATTTGCATACCTGGTCTTCCAAATCTTTCAAGTAAGCTGCTTTCTTTACAGTCCTATCCATCAGGTTAGCTCGCAAAAGCTAAAAAATGGAATAACACAATCGTTAAATGGACATCAGAAGAGAAAAGATAACAGAAGCAACCTAAAGAAATCTAACATATCAGAACTTTGACAATTGGGCTTACAATGACTTCCTTGGTGTATTCTCATGTGATGGCATGACAAGAACACAGTGTAGTATCAATGTCAATATACCAAGTACAGGATTCGGCATACTCAAGAACATAATAGCTGTGTGTTACTAAAGAAGCCCTGAATGTCTTTCCATAAAAATGATATGCAAAAAAATATATATTAACCAATGATCAATACTTCCATTCTTATTTTACCTCGACTAAAGTATTCTCACTTAGTATTTGGTGTTAACAATAACAACATTTTCTTTCACGGCAACATGGCATGTAATTATCTTGCGATTAATAACGTCAGTGAGTACTAACAAAATATGTGATCCATAAGCATCATTGTCTGCACCATTTTAGTCAAGACCAATTCCAAAATTAAGGGTTCTGTCTGTGCATGCGGCCAAAATGATACTCCCTCCGTTTCATATTAATTGGCACATTTCTTGTTTTCACACAAATTAAGAAACTTCATCATTACATACTTTTTAATGGTAAAATGTCTCAAATACCCTTTACAATGATGTCTACTTTTTAATTTTTTATTATTAGTGAGTGGTGGCCATTGAGTTTCCCAACTTAATTGTGCGAAAGGGGTAAAATTAAAAAAATATGCTTTAAAAATTCAAACATGCCTTTGAAACAAAAAAAAATTGGCAAATGTGCCAGTTAATATGAAACGGAGGGAGTAACGTATACAAATAAAAGAATTTATCTAGTGGCTCTCTTAACTGTCTGGGCAAGCTGATGAACAATGATAAATTATGTAGAGTAGGGAAAATTTCAGAGAGAAAATTGTAACAAGAAATAAGAGGATATTCCTCCAAAAAAAAAAAGAGGATAAAATGCGCATGTGTGTGTGTGTGTGTGTGTGTTTCAGAGAGTGAGAGAGTCACAAATAAAATCTGCTAACCATGTATCTCCCATGAGAATTGGGAAGTCCTTTCCAACGAACTTCGTTTTTTTTGTCCCTCGTGACAATGTCAAGAGCCTCAAGAACATTTATTGCATCATATACCCGTTTGCGAATGTTTGCATCTTTTAACTGAAAATATGTATAATTTACTTTTCAGTCCCTTGGCAGTAAGAAATGCATTGTAAAAGGTGAACCTAGGGTCAGAACCAAACCTCATATACACAAGCTTTTGACTTTTGTTTTGCTGCCACAAGGTCTGCTTTAATTTCGTCTGCAACCTGTTACTCGTGAATAAAGCATCTCATGATGGAAAGGATGTACATAGCTTACTAATCAAAACAGGAGTCTTATATTGGAAAAGATGTACCTGTGATTATAAAGGGCAATTCACTTGTGCATAAAACTGTATTTTTCCAGAATTAAATATACAAATCCATTTCTAAAATAATGAGTAAAATTCAGAACACATCAACAAAACCCATCTTGGGCAATTATCTGCTTAAATATCATCCAGAGACTTCTTGGTCCAAACTGCCTAAAGCTAACAACTTAATCAAAATATCTACCACTTCTTAACCCCAAAGGCTAAAATCGCCATTTGGAAGCCAAATTGAAACACAAAAGGCCTCAAATTAAGTTAGGCATTATCCTTGTAGTTTCTTAATGTCTCAGCTAATCAATCACGTGTAATACAAACTAAAGAAGAAATAATCAAATCTCCTTATCTTGTTTCTGTTGGAGAAACCACATATTGCTCGGCGTAAATATGTTATCTGTATAAACATACATATTAAGATAGCAGCAATTTTTGCAAATCATTAAATATTAATATTCTGAAACAAAAATAAAAAAAACCAAAGAAATGAATATTAAGCATGGAAAAGTGGCCTACCTCATAGCATGAGGCTGTTCCCTGGCTTTCCACCTTCTGACAAACTAATTGTAATTCCAAAATGCAGCATGTGAAGTTCATGAACAAAAAAAAACTGAATATCAGAACATATAGAGTTTTACAAATACAAACGCAAACATATCATACATATATGAATATATGACACAGATGCATATTTGTTTATAAAAAAAAACGCAAGCACATATGAAGTCCTGTGTTAAATCTCTCCACATGTAACGGCTTGAGTAAAATGTGCATCGCCTACACGTGAAAGGGCATGTTAAGTCATAAACATTTAAATGTCCCTTCTTTCTAACATCTTGTGGTTTTAGATGAGTTGGAAGTGAGAAACCCCTGACCTGCCAAACTAAACTGCTGCATCGTCCAACCAAGAACAATTGGTGCTCTCTTCTTATTTGACACGCTACTCCTTTCCAAAACACCATTGAAGCAAAGGTGTAAAATTAAAAGTTCCTATTTCAAAGATAAATAACAATCTCTAGAATGAATATGGAAACTCAATCATGAATTTAACAAGTCTTACTCATTCTGTGCTGATTGGTTAAGACCATGGGAAGCTGATACAGATATCCCTGCATCAGCCTGTCTCTGGTTCAAGTCACCTATATTGTCCTCCTCTTGCATGTTTTACACCTTGTCTAGTAAAGCAACATGATTAATCCTCTACAATGAGTTAATATTTGACAAAACCTACCAAACAACAGATGAATAATCTATATCTATCCCCTGATGCATAAACATTTCTCACATTAACAAACTGGAGAGTTGAGAAGAAATAAAACGGATGCAATTCTAAGTTTACAGCATACAAACAAGAGGATGGCATGTTGATCAGCTGTTGAAAATGCACTCAATTTTCTTAGATTTAAAAATAAATTAAATTTAAAAAATTCCTATTCCGTAACCCCAATTCTCTAATCAAATGAAATGCAGCCCTAGATTTCCGCGCTATATTAGCAAATTAGTAACATAACATCGTGAGTTTCATTAATCAAAATAACGCAGATTTCTGTTGATCAAGTTAAAGATAAAGGTGAAGTAATGGCGTACTTGAACAATTTGAAGGTGCAATAAGAGGCTTCAGAAAATGAATTAGGAAAATTTACAAGGTTAAGGAAATACATCGTGCGAGGGTGAGTCGATCGAGAGATATTAATACACGACGTCGTCCTGGAAAAGAATATGCGTAAAGAGTTGGGGAAGAAAGAAGCAGAGATGTCAATTGAATTCAATCTCAGAGAACGAACACACTTCCCGCTTGATATTGATGTACATTTACGAAATTATCCCTGCCTTATTCTTCTGCCCAGCTCCTTTGATTTCGTATTTATCATGTTGGCTTTGTTTCGTTGTTGTAAAAATAGGTTTGGGTGGTTTATCAACTTTATTTTAAAATATAATTTGGATTATTTTTTTGTTAGAATATTAGTATAATATTGCAAAGACAATTGAAAATTTAAGATATAATCTGAAACGAATTTTGGAAGTTTAGGTTTGGAAGAGAAAAGTAAGTTTTGTGATAGGATTTGAGATTATATAGTTTAATAGTTAAAACTTATCTAGATAATCATGAATTAATGATGTTCCTAAACCCTTTTGTTTTTGGGAGCAACATATCGAAATTGCTTTCAAATATCCTAAAATTGCAAGTATTATAGATTTAAAGGGCCAAAATAGCATTCACGTGTTCTAAATTTGCAAACGCTAAAATGTTGAAGGACGGAATTTGCTTATCAAATAAAGAATTGTCCCAAAATTGTCAACTAGTGAAAGTTAAAGGACTAAATATGCATTTAGCTATAGTGAATTGAACTTAATATGCCACAATTTATCTTGCCCAACCCGACCTATAAACATACTCATGTAGTCATGTCCTTTGATTTTTTCCCTCTTGGACCAGAAAATTGGGTTTGTAAAGTGGATTGGAATGGAAAAAACTGAGATAAGTCGGGCCAGCTCAAACCGAGTCCAAGTCCCACTGTTTAGGCTTGAAACTGTTCCGGTGTAAACCACATCCAAATTGAGAAATGGATTTGTTTTTGCACATTGAATTGGGAAGATGGATTTGTTTGGTTTTCACATTGAATCAGTACTGCCTAATTAACATAGTATATCACTTTTGGTATAAGACATGACACATACGCCTAAAATTATACTTCAAATTTGATAATGGTTTATTGGTGTGTCACACACAACAAGTACATTGAATTTGGCCGTAAATATCTTGGGCGTGGACACATTGAGTTTATGT
Source organism: Penstemon barbatus (assembly GCA_003313485.2). NCBI lineage: Eukaryota > Viridiplantae > Streptophyta > Magnoliopsida > Lamiales > Plantaginaceae > Penstemon > Penstemon barbatus. The sequence continues at coordinate 15,403,899 of CM064879.1, forward strand.
TAAAATTTTAACGAAAATATGTTTTTGCCTATTTTCTTCAAAATTTGTTTAAGAACAAAACTCTGCATTTACCACATTTTCTTTTACCAAATTACAAAGTTGATAGTAATTCGTAAATTCTACTTCATGAGATGTGACTTGTACCTCACCAGCAATTCAGATTCATCCTAACCCGATTTGGGCTAAAATCAGCCCATGTCACCAAATGATTTAGGGTGACATGAAAGAGACATCAGAACACCAAATGATTTGAAGGCATCAATAGATTATTTACATTGTTTTGAGCGGAAATTCTCAGAATCAAGAAGCCTAAGTACAAGTTTCTCAAACCTTTTTGAGTTTAAAGATGGCTTAATGGCATCTGCAGTCCCATAAACCATACAAGGATCCTTTTTCAGCCCATAACTTCCTAAACACCAACCCCCGGGTGGGAATTTGTCTCGGGATCTTTTTAATAATTCCTTATCGATTTTCTGGAGTACAGGATCATTCTCAGCAATTTTATGAGCAAATGGTGCTCCACTCTTAACCATGTTGTCAAAATGTTCCATAGTCAAATTTGCAGGGTGTTCTTTTGAAGGATCATCCCATTTCATGTAATGCAAGTCGTGGTTTACCGTTGTGTTCTGGTAGTCTTTGTGGTTACATACCAAAGTGTGGAAGTAGCCCTCTGGAGATGAGAGGAAATTTGTGTAGTACATTAGAAGAGTGCGCGGAAGACTGTCCCACCCCCAAATGCAGAACTCGAGAAATGATCTTGAAAGAACCACCCACGAAGACCCTGCGAAAGGACAACTTCTGGTTATGATACAATATTGTAAGCATTATCGAGTAATGGAAGCCACCAATGTCTTACACAAAATATATTTGAATTCTAGGTACATGCAAAGAACATGTACATAAGGTCAACAATCAGAAGTTCACTATATGCAAAACAAGAAGCAAACTTTATCTTAAAATTGTTGCAATCAAAATTTGCATGAATTTTAAATATTTGCTAATACAACTTACAAGAGAAAGGCAAATCATAATCCTGCATGAGAGATTTTTTTTTCAAAAGAAAACACTACAAATTTTTTTCAAGCCCATGTGCGTGAGTGGCAACTTTCTCAGAAGGGCAGTGATAAGGAAATTTGGCAATAATTCGGTGTAAGCAAAAACCTGTGGCTCCCCATTGGCTAATTAGATTATTACGTGCAAACCAGTGGCTCCCCATTGGCTAATTAGATTATTACGTGCATCTTTACAAGATATGCAAAGTTACATATTAGCTAATATGAAACAGAAAAGCCAAGAGTACAACTTGAAATAGTGTTGATATTGTGAATTCGGTATTATTATTTTTATAATGACATACAAGACGACAATGAAATTGATATTAAGAATAAAAAGCAAGTGAGGGGTCAAAGGCAGAGACAAAGAGCCTGTTAGCTCAGGTCACATGAGCCTCTTGGTTTTTAACTCAACAACCACAATTTTAAAAATCAAGAAGATGCACCAAAATGCTTGAGGAATTGCAATTTTTTAGTATGATTCACTTAAAGAAAACACATTTGACGCAGACTTCAAAGAAATGATACTCATGTTCTGAACAGAAGAAGTGACTGTGTAAATGAATTTTTACCTGTGAATAACTTAAAAGAGGCAGGCAGTGACCTTTTCTCTTTCGCCGAAAATACACCAGATTTCTTTGAGTGATATAATCCAGGATCTATAATAATAGGCCTAGCTCTTTGGTGTCTGCAAACAATAAATAACAAAAGGCGACAAGAAATGAATCAAACTTTTCAGCAGGTGCAACACTCAATGTAAGCAAATCCAACTCACTCTTTCCAACCCAAGTCACTAGTATGCTCAAGGAAATTGAGATCTCTGGGAAAGTACGAGAAGATATGTAGGATATCTGGAACAAGGAAAATGAGACCGTTAATTACTCAGCCATTGATATTCCAAAAAACTTAGTGAGGCAGAATAGTAGAAACTACTTAGCTACCAAATGTCAGCAATGAAAGCTACAGAAAGAGTAGAGTAAAATATACTATAAGGTGAACCATTTTAACTCATACCAAAAGTAACTAAACCTAGATAAAGGGGTGTAGAGGGATAGAAACCAAGTTAAATGATTACAATGGACAACCTTAGATATCTTTTTCAGATGCTAATAGATGTTTATGTTGTTCTAACAAAATCTATTATTTTGACAACAATATTTCTATGTGTATAGCAGAACTTTAATTAAGTTATTTTACTACTAAGATAAGTTTTCATAATATATAGAGAAACTAACTCCAATCTACTAGACAATAATATAAATTTTACCATAATATTTGTCACTAATGCAGAATGTAAGAAATAACTTATAATGTATAATATTACAAGATGAGAAAAGTCAACTTTGTCTCTATTTATAAGAAAAATGACACTGTCTCGGAAGAGTCACAGTGGTTGGTTTGGACTGGTTCCAATCCGATGGAGCACACACTGATTCAGGTCGAAAAGGTGCACTGGTTTGGCTTGGAGACGAATCCAACTACCACACAGCTTTGTATAATTCCAACCGCCATTGAAAATGGACCATATGATTAGCAGGGCTTCGGAACTGGAGCATTGGTTTATGGAAATGGGCCAAAAACAAATTAATTTTTAAAATTAATTATTCTTAAAAGATCAAGACCATACCATGCCCACTGGAGAGCGAAGGCGCGTGTGTGGTCAAGTCCATCCCCATGTTGGTCCTCTCTCCTTGTAAATTTTGGGTACTCTTAAGGGCCCAAACCCTCTACCAAACTAGACCTTAAAAGTTGGAGAATCTTCTCTTTTTTCATGAATATGGGTTGAGCACTCTTGTACTCATTCAAGTTGGATTAAACTCATTTCACTTTGAAACAAATTTCTATTCACATTTTTCATGGTTTTGAACAAGTGAATATGTGAAATTAAACTACTCATGGAGCTCTACACATTGAAATTTTATTTACACAAAATTAACTAGTAGAACCCACTCAAATAATCATTAGTTTGTATTAATCATGAGTTCAAAACCCGTTTGGCTTCAATAGAGCATATTAAGATGACACATTGATTATACTTCACCTTCAGTTTCTGAAATTAGTTAAGGCCTCAATCCTTCTCACAGAGAAAAGCAGTATGAAACCTATAAGAGTTCCGAGTGCACATGAATCATTACCATAAAATTATCCACGGAAAAGACAAAACTTCAATCAGTTCTATAAACCAATTAGTTAAATTAAACCAAGTCATAGGTTTTGTCCCAAGATCCACGGAATACAAATCTGTCAGAAAATTGTGCCACGGAATCATGCTACCACCAATTATCAGCTTAGGTTACTACTACAATAATCACCATTGAGAATCTGCGTCTACCTAACCTCATCTATAACCATTACCTTACCATTCAGAATCTGTGAGAGCATGACTTCACCACAATCAATATTCATATAAGTGCTGTTATTGTAACACTTATTTCCAAAATTTGCAAAATCAACAAAAATATGACATTTGAAATTCACTTATCATAAAGTAGTGCAGCACATACACAATGACTAATTATGCAACAATACTAAATCACCTAATAAAACAGTAGTTTAACATTTAAAAATATTTCATTAACATTCACAAAAACTAACCATCTTGTGGCATTAGCGGATAATCCGAAGCCCCAATATTAACAAACCAATCCCACTGCTTCGACTGCTTCAACAGAATGGACACCGCGTGCAATGTGGACGCCATCACCGTTGGCCCTTTAGGAGTGACCAAATTACCCTTCCCCATCACCATCACATTTTCAAACCAACACATTACCGCCTCCGACTTAACATACTTAGCGAGATCAAGCCTTTCTTTTTCAGAGGCTTCCAAATCAAGGTGCAGTAAATAGTGATTTCGCGGATGGTACAACACCTGAAGCAGCCGCTTCAGCCTCCCGCTTTCGCCGGTTGTACCAGAAATGAAGTACGCTAATCGTGGCAATTCAGGTAAGGTTATGGAATCTGAGTTTGAACTAGAAGAAGGAGAAGAAGAATCAGTGGGTTTGGGGTGGGATCGAATTAAAGTAAAAATTAGTATCAGAGCAGAAATTGAAATGAAAATAATAGGAAATGAGCATCTTCGATTAATGTGAGCTCGTTTCATGAATTGGGTTTCTGAATTAGGAGGACACGAAATCAAAAGGGTGATTAACCGGATTTTGCGGATTTGGATAAATTTGAGAGGGTTGAATTTTTCGGGTTTTAGCTTAGACGAGAAGGGAAATACAATGGAAAAGTAGGTGATTTTTTGTCTCTAGGAGGGAAATTATTTTTCTATTTTAAATTGTCGGTGGGTGTAGTAGAAGTGACATGTTGCGGATACGGATATGTCGATACGGATACAATACGACACGGATACGGCGACGCGAATTTTTAAAAATTCACTGGATATGATACGACATGGATACGAATATAAAAAAATATAAATTTATATATTTATGCATATCGAAATAAGTAAAATAATATATGTAAATATTCAGACTATCCGATATGGATACGACACAACACGGATACGGCGACGCGAATTTTTAAAAATTTACTAGATATGATACGACATGGATACGAATGTAAAAAATATAAATTTATATATTTATGCATATTGAAATAAGTAAAATAATATATGTATATATTCAGACTAATTGAAATAGATAAAGTTAAGTTTCATAAGTATTAAATTGCATAATTTTTAGAAAAAAAATTATTTAGTAATTTAATACTATTAATTATACATAATGTTCATTGTTTTATTATGTTATATAGAACATGTCCCGTTATAGACAAATTATCTTGTATTGTAGTTGTATATAATACAAAGTGTGATTTGACGCCTTACATTGTTCTTACCAATTGTGGTGACTTAGCCAAATTCAGAATATAAAATGTGTTGGATACGTCTAAATAAGTATTCGATACGTGTGTCCAACTTTTCCTTTTAGTTATATTTACCGACACGCCACGTGGAGTGTCGAATACGTATCCCACAAGTATCCGAGGAGTATCGTCTTCAAAAAGTGTCCGACATGGCATTTAATAATTTTTTGAAATATCCGTGCTTCATAGTAGAAGTGCTTTTAAACAGGTGTTTGCAAATTACAGACACTTTCGAAAACTCAAAAGCAGTTGTTGTTTAAAGAAAAACTAAAAATAAATACTTTTATTTAAAAGTAATGAGTTTTTACAAATAAATAAAAAAAAATTAAGCAGATTCGTTATTGTCGCCTTTAAAAAAAACACTTCTGTTTCTAGTATTTGTAACTATTCAATTACATTTATCCTCATTTTTGTTTAATATCAAATAGCAAGTTGATTATTTTGGAAGAAATATATTCCCACAAATTATGACGTCTATACATATATAGTTCAAGGAAAATTCATATTTCACCAAAAATCGGTATTGTGGAATAATTATTTTCAAAATATTGCAAACAATACAAAAGAGGTGTTGAAATAAGATAACGAAAAAATAATTTAAATTACCTTAGAAAAATACTTGGGTTAATTGGAATGGATTCTCCCAAAGTGAGAGGAGTGTACAAGTAGATGTAAATGATAATCGAAAAATGTTTTATATTTGGATGTAACTGGAAATAGAATAATTTACTGAGAACAAAATTATCACAAAGTAATTCTGAAATATTAAAAAAATGCCACCACACCAAAAAACACCTCCTTAGGAGCTTCTTCTAAAAGTATTTTTATCTGCTTTCAGTTGAAGAAATAAGAAAAGAAACACTATTTACAAACACTTTTAAATGCTTTAAGCACAAAAAAAAAAAAATGTACTTCTAAAAGCTCTTGCAAACACCACTAAGTCATTTTTCTTGATAACTTTTTTTTATGATCCTTTAATTTATATTTTTCGGTCCCATATTTCTTTATCACTTTGCTATAATTGACCGTCAACTCAACTTGACTAAATTTATAAAAGCTATAATAAATAATTTAATTAATATATTTCACTAATAATTTGATAATATCATATGACATCATATATATTAATAATTATCAAATTATTTGTAACTTCAAATTGAGGATTTTGGAGAAAAAAGAATAATTATTGCCAACTGAAATATATATATATATATGATTTCATATGATATTATCAAATTATCCAAAATCCTCAATTTGTTTAACAAAAAATATTGTTACTATTTGTAACTAGCTAATAGAATCATACCGAATCTTGAGAACACGATAATTATAAAATCATCATTTCTTTTAATTTGAAAATAAATCTCACGTAATTGACACGTACGCCAATAATCTAGTAAGTGTTAGCTTGTTTCACTTTGTTCCAATCTTTTGAGCCACCGAGCAAAGTTAAAAAAAGGATATTTATTTCTTGTATTTTTCTGCTGTCAATGAAGTTGCTGGTCAGAATTCGATCCAAGCAATGAAGAATTGTGAAGAGGACATGATTTCTCCAAATAAGATTCAAAATGTTATAAACAAAAAGGACATCTTATAAAAGTTTTATGAGGACCGAGTATTAGACCCTATTTGAAAGAGTTTTGACCTGATTTTACGGTTCTCGCGAAATTGAGTCATAACTCTTTCAAATAAAGTTTGACAAAACTTATTAAACTCAATCCAAATCAATTCATAAAATTCATACCCAATGTTTTGAAACTTTATAAAATATTGATTTGACATTTATCATTGTCCACTTACTTCAACCCCTTCCAAAACTCTATAAAAAAAATACGGCAAAAATTCATTTTTGGCACCATAGAACTAGACGTTTTTCAATTTATGGTGTCAATTTTTGTTCCAATTCTGAATGTCGGTTTCAATTTCGGCACTTCCGTCAAAAGAATCATATTGAAAAGGTCAGTAAGAATTGGTGCCAAAATTAACACAATGGTACCAAAATTGAAAAACTCCTAGTTCAACTGTGTCAAAAATAATTTTTTGCCAATTCCCCTCACCAATTATTTCCAATTCACAATTTATCTCACTCCGATTTTAATAATAATAAGAATAAAAATAATAATAAAAAATGGTAAAAAAAATATATAATAAAAAATATTTGGGTACACAATAATAATAATATTATTTTTTTGCTACACATGTTATCATCAAAACCACTCCTTATTACATTGACTCAACTTCATCCAACAATTCCCTTATTTTTTTATGATGACAAAATGTTCAACGAAAAAGGTCTTCTAAGTCTTCAATTTGATCTTCACTCAAAGATGAAAATCACTTGGCTGAATAAAAATATATAATTATCTTCTGATTTAAACTTCCGATTTTCAGTTGTATCCTTATTTCAATTGTAAGTTGTCTTCTTCTCATTTTCTTGTTTCTCTTCTTCTCCTTATTATTTCAATAACGGGGACGTTGCTTAGATGCATTACTTCTTCTCATTTTGAAGAGTTAGAAGCGATTATTTATTGATTCCCTTTAAATCGTTCGAAATTATATAAACACCTTTTAAACCATATTTGAAAGTCGGGTTAAAATAATAAATGAACAAATCAATAAACTGCATTGATGTGCTATATAAATAAATATGAATAAAATTATATAGAAACTAATTTTACATACTCATAGTTAAAATAAAATACTTTAAATAAGTATGCAAACTATTATATGACAATGTATAATATATTTATATTCTCAAATTTACATTTAGCCTATGAAGCACCGACTCTTCAAAGAATATGAAGAATGCCGAGTCGACTCGGATGGGACTCGGACTCGCCGTCGACTCGGCTGCGACTCGCATCGGACTCGCCACATGGCGAGATAAAAAAATTTCGGACTCGCGAGTCGACTCGATCAAGCTGAAGAGTCGACTCGGTCAATATTTATCCACTACAGAGGAGAAATAAAATGCATGAGAGGGAGGAATCAGGTGAGGCGGCGAACATCTTAGAGAGGCAGTCGCGGCAGAAGCCATGGCCGCATTGGAGAAGGAGAGGGCAGCGGTCCTCCTCGTTGTACTTGTTTTCACACACCGAACAACAGGTAACTCTCATTTTTAGAATCTTCTGGAACCGAATTTTGGTGAAGTTAATTTGTTTCTGAAATTTGGGGGAAATAGAGGTAGATCCAGAGAGAAAAAGTTTTTTTAGAGAGAGAAAGCGAGGAAAGGGGTTGGGGAGAAGGTGAGCTCACAACAGTTGATTGATTGAGGGGTTTTGCCCTCACCATTTTCTTGGTCATTTTCTCTTTCACTCTTTCACTCTTTCTTCTTAATTAGTACTAGTATTAATTACTAATAGTGTACTGTATAATATTATATTGTGTTTGTGTGAAAATATATTATGATTCTTTCTCCTCACAACCCGATTCTTATGCTGCTAATTCAACTTCAGAGAACAATTTATGAAGGAAAGTATTTCATTATAATTAACTAATATAAATTTTTTTATTTTTTTTATATATAACTATATAAATTTATTTTATTAAAATATACGTATCCATGCCGAGTCGTATCTTAATTTTTTTTCGAAAACGAGTCGCCGAATCCGAATCGTGTCGACTCCGAGTCGCCGAGTCCGTATCCGTGCAACGTAGCATTTAGCCAAAGGAGTTGATCTTAGTTTTCTTTTTTGGTCTCAATAGATATTCCTTAATTTAAAATTAGAAGTATTATGAAACATTGAAACTTATGAATAAATATATATTTTTTAATAAATTCAACTTTTGTGAATGATAATTCATTTTTGGCACCATAAAACTAGCCGTGTTTTAATTTTGGTACCATTGTGTCAATTTTGGCACCAATTTTGACTGGCCTTTTCAATTTTGGCACGAATTGAAAACGGCAGTTAGAATTGATACCAAAATTGATACCATGGTTCTATGGTGCCAAAAAAATACTAATTTAACATTTACAACTTACCTTTTTTCCCAAATTCCAATATCTCAACTCAATTTAAATGGGATTTTAATTTTTTCAAAACCACAAAACTCAACATCCTAGTAGCCAGTGGCATAGCTACACATTGTTGAGTGGGGTGCAATGACTTCACTCAACTTTTGCACTTTCTATGAAAATTATATGTATAATACTTGTGAAAATGTATATATTTTATAATTGCTTTAAATGGATCCCTCTCAATAAAACTACAATTTATATGCCATTGGGGCCAAATTTTAATAAAATTAAATATTAATCTTCCACTAATAAATTTTTATGAATTAATATGTTAGTAGTAAAAAGACAAATCTCAATTTATGGGATTGTGAGATACTTTTTTCATATAAAAAATCATACAAACTTTACAACAATTAATATTTCATCTTTATTTCTAATATTTTATCCTCACAAATAAACTCACTCAAAAAGAAAGGTGCAATCAAATAATGTATATTGTTAATCATTTATATACATAAAGGTGACTAATTATATATTTGTTAGTGATGATATATGTACTTATTTTATAGAAAGTTTCTTTCCGAGATTTTTAATTAATGTCAAACTACTAACATAAATAACTTTTTTTTTCTTAAAATTTTTTCTCCAATAATCTTTATTGGGCTTAAGATTTTATTATTATATTATCACTAAAAGTATATACAATTATCATAAAAAAAAATATTATATATATATATATATAATAATAATAATAATAATAATAATAATAACCCTAACATGGATCAAAATTTCGATATATTTTCATCAAAAACATCAAAAAAATTCTTCCTTGAGTCAACCGAATTGAAAATATAATTAGTTTCTACTTTAATTATATTAATGTATTTTTTTATTTATAATTTTTTCAAAAGTTTCTCGAAAATTTCCAAATATATTTGAAAACTTCCTGAATTTTTTTTTAATATTTGATTGACTTAAACATATCACGAAAATGAAATGTAATACATGGACCCCAGTAAAATTATATTCTGACAACGTCACTGCTAGTAGCACTGCGTATACATGTTATAAAAAAAACTGCGTATACATGTTATCAAAAAATAAATAAATAAATAAAATAATAATGCTGAATAACTCAATAAAACGAATAAATTCCACCGGCTATCAAAACTATACCCGTCTCCTTTTCAAGTTATTGGAACTTTACAGTACTAAAATAGCATATTGAAAAGAATTCCCTTAAAAGAGAGTGCATGTACTCAAAATTTAATTTTTCATCAATTTTTTTTGTTTGAATGCATGCTACTCGAATTCGGATTAAATAACATCGAGTTGGGCGGCTTGTTGCCTTTAATACATTATTATTTTAATTTGCAATAATGAAGTTTAAGAGACATGACATATATGGTTTGGAATTAGGAAAAAAAAAATGGGACATGACATGGATTCTTGTTTCGTAAGCATTTTAACCCTTGTACTTTAGTATAATACGACAATTTATTATTGCTGATGCAAGACAAAATAGTGATAACATAGTAGTAAGAAGACTGGTGAGTTAACTAAGCTAATTATTGAATCTAACTTTATTACTTAATGATTAAATAGCAAAACATCTTCTTTGTGATTTACCTAATCGACAATTGATCGGGATCCCTTAAATTAAATTTGGAGGATAAGAGAAAAGGGATAGGTAGTGGGCAAAACATTCATTAGGGTTCTCTCTTTTCTTTTTTTTTTAATCAACTAGACTGTGTATTTATAGTTCGGACCAAAGAATGCAAAGAGTATAGGTCCTCATCAATATAGTGTCTCGAGTAAAATTCGAACTTGAGTCTTACTTTTGGGAGTCGCAAGTCTCTATCACTTGTCCCAACCATCTTCATTATGTTTTCTAAAATATATCTTATAGCTCCAATTGGCTCTTCATACAATTTTTTTTTTGTTAAGATTAAATTGTTTTTGTTTAAAGTATTTAATAAAAAAATAAATATTAAATAACTCCATACCATCTTTTGCATATTCATCCCTCTAATATTTTTTGTAATAGATTCGTTCCTCTTATTAACATAGTGTAACACATTCGTCCCTCTTAAATTTTTCGTAGCAGATGCTTCCTAAAATGGACGAAAATGGATGTATTTTTGGAATTAAGAAAGACGAATATGTTACACTACATTGATGAGAGGGACACGTCTGTTACGAAATATTTAAGAGGGATAAATGTGTTACACTACATTAATAAAATGGATGAATCTGATACGAAAAATTTAAGAAGAACGAATGTACAAAAATTGGCTCATAAGAAGGACCAAAAGTGTCATTCACTCTACAATCTAATGCATGTAGAGAGGTATATTACAATATTTTTCATATCTTAGAATCGATTCTTATATGCATTTTTCCACGCGAGAACAACACTGGAAGAAGTCTTAAGAAGTGGTTTACCCCTTTTTCTTTATATAGGAGGATACTTTGTCTATGTTATACGATAGAAACTTAATTTACTCAATAAGCACAGCTTAATAAATAATAGAGAGCTAGCTGGTACCGATTAATTACTCAATAAGTACAACTTAGTTTAGAAATTAAGAGGCAGAGCTTTTAGCTCTTCGGAATGGCCTTAAATTTGCGGTGGGAAAAAAAGGATTCACAATCTATTGGTGAAAATTGATTCTAAAGTAATTTACAATCTTATCAAGAAGACTGACACAATGGATCATTCAATGGAGTTCATTTTAGAGGATTGCAGGAGTTTGCTTGCCAAACCAGGGAATGTGGTCATTCGACATATTAAAATATATGTTAATTCGGTGGCAGATGCTCTGGCAAAATCTGGTCACGATTTGGGTAAAAGTTTGCATTGGTTTGGTGAACCCCCGGATGTTATTCAAGCACTTGTAGAGATATAGACATTGTTTTACCTCCTTTTTTAATTAAAAAAAATAAAATAAAATTGATAAATAAATATAGATATCTTAAATTTGACTCGGTCGTAAAAGTTAACCATAAGATAAAGTGCAATTAATATACCTGTCATGTGCCTAATTTCAAAAGCAACTCATTATTATCTTTATTATGAAAAAAATTTATTTGTCAGTTTGACGAATTTAAATAGGCAAAATTTTATTTTTGGTCCTTTAAAGTTATTGCGTTTCAAAATTGGTCATTTGTTGTGGTACCTTGATAATTTATTGTGTCACCGTCATCAATTTTAGTCCTTCTTACAGGAACATTTTGATTTTCATCGAGAATCATCAATTATTGACCTAAAATTTAATTTTTCTCCAAAAATATCAAATATCCAGTGACACTTAAAAATAGAAAATTACATATTTTAACTCCAAAATTAATTATAAGTACGTCCAAGTCACGTGATTGTTCTATTATTTCAATTTTGATGAAAAACGATTAAAGTTCCACAAGAAATAAATAATGCCTAATTTTATTTATAAAAAAATAAATATAGATCAAATTCGCAAAATAAATATTAGTTTAAAATTTTGCCGATCCATATACTTAAGAAAAAATAAATAAAAATCTAGTGACACTGAAATTTTGTGTGTTGAAAAATATCAAGAAAAAAGGAAGCCTAGATATTTTTCTTGTAAGGAGCACTTGAGACCAATGAATAAGCACCACAGCACTATAAGAAGACAATCCACTTTTTTGAAATGATGGAAGAGAAAATCTTCAAAGTGTCTTCTTTCCTTTGAGTGTTAATGGTGAGGTCCCCCTATGCAAAAATTAAGATTGAAGAAACTGAAAACCACCATTAAATAAGAGCCGTGGACTATAGTTTGACAACATGGCTACTTACATTTGTCACTCATAATTGCATGCAAGTGATTGATCAAATAATTCAATTTAACTTTCACTTCTTTCATAGGAAATACAAAGATGTGGTTGGCAATCATTGCCTTTTTGTGTTGCTTAAGGTAATTGATCGTAATTGGGATATGATTTTTCAGCATAACACGTGGCACACTATTTTTTTTATTTATTTAAGGGTGAGTTTGGCCCAGCGATTGAAGCTCTTAAAATCACTTTTACATCTCTATTGTGATTTTTGAAGTGTTTGGCCCCGATTATAAAAATTACTTATGTTCAATCGTGATTTTCATGGTGTTTGGCCCCCAATATCATAATCACTTTTGGGATCCTTAGAAGCAAAAACTCAACTTATTTTACAAGCAACTAAAGTGTTACTTTTACAAAAGCTATTATACAAAAGCAATTATTCTATAATTAATTATTATCATAATCAATTATTACCAAAATCAATTTTAATAAAATTAATTATCCTATAATTGCTTTTAGAATCGCTAGGCCAAACTCACCCTAAATGTAGAAAAAATAGAGAAAATCAGGGACTTTAAGATACAAAATAACACATGGAAAACAAAATATTAGTCAAATAATTTTAGGGTTTTAATGACACAAAATAATATTGAAAACACTATTTTCTTATAAAAGCTCAACCACCATGGATCTGCAACAAGTGAATATGTTGTACTATATGTTGTACTAGCTTGCCTTGAAGTGGTACGTAGAGAAAACTCTATTAGTTTAAGACTTATGGATCTTTACACTTGACCAATATGGAACAAAACTTTGCGACAATTATGGAATCTTAGTAGATAAAATATTCATAATGTAATGACTTAAAGTACGATTGATGGTGGATGTTGAGCAATGATTGTGCTACGACATAATGCTTTAATGAAGTTATACCTATCTGGTAAGAAGACAAAAAAATATCTCATAACCTAGTAACTTTAACACATTATTTTTCAAGCTAACTTAACTACCCAAAATTGCTGAAAGTCATGCAATTTCATTCCTTTTTCAGCCTAATTGCAAAACTTGGCATCATTTACTTAATTAATTACTATTATTTAGTAAAGAAAATGAAAAAATTAATGGGTATAATTATCTAAGTCAAAATATTAATTGAATATTTTCTTTTATTGTAAATCTTAAATGTGTATTTTTAAATTTTGTAAGAATAATTTATCGATTCTTCAATTGAAACTTTATGGGCAAATTATATACATTACTTCAGTTATTTCATACCTATTTAAACTTTACGAAATATAATACACTTTTACATAAAAATAAAATTGGGTAAATATGCAATTGTTAGTTTTATAACTTTTTATAATTCAATCAAAATGTCAATTTCCTTATTAGTGGGGGCAACTATGCGATTATTAGTTTCAAAAGTTCAATTAAAATGTCCAATAGTTTGGGGGATAAACATGCAATTTTAAAAATAAGCTAAAATGCTCAATTTTTAGAGGAGTAACTATGTAATTATTGGTTCTAATGCTTGGTCAAAGCGAGTGATTATTTGACACAACCGTTGCATGGATTACGTGGTGCAACAAATAATTGAAATTTTATTTAAAGTTGTTTTGCATATGAATACACGGTGGAAATGAAATCTTAAAGATAACTTCTCCTTATATATAAAAATTCATATAAAATTCTAATAATTTGCAATCAGTGTTTTAAGAACCAGATCGGACCGATCGGTCTATCGGTTTAGTCAGTAACCGGTTGTCAATCCGATCCGATTAATTCTCAAAAACCAGCTTTGTTCCTGACCCGTTCGAACCGGAAAAAATCGGTCAAAAACCGATAATTAAAACAAATGAATCAGTGAACCGATTGAACCACTGGTTCACTTATAAAAATAAAAAGTTTACGCTACGGATTTTTACTTATCTTCCACGCCCTTTAAACTTCAACAATACTCTCACATCTCTTCTTCTATTTTTCACTTTGAAATAAAAAAAATCAACAAGAAACAAAAAATCTTTTATATAATAAGTTATATAAATATTTTTGAGCATCAATTTCATTAGAAAATTTATTTTTTTCTCAAACTTCAAGTATTTTTCTTTTTCTTTTTCTTTTTATAATTTAATGACAAAATTCATCAATAGTTTCTCTTTTCACAGGTGATTAGCAATAAAATTATTGTTTTTGATATGGTTTTTATTATAATTTGAATTATTGCATTGATATTATGTTATCATACTTGTAATTTTTTTGCAATCATTCATTCTCAACTCAAAATTTATAGGAAAAAAAATTGGTCATTAGATAAACATTTAGTTTTTGAAAATAAACTTGAAAAAATGAATAATACATTTCTTTTAAATAGTTTATTACATACATTAAAACTTAGGAAAATTCTAGGGTGCCGCTACGTTAGGTGCCGCTAATACCACATTAGGTGGTATTACCACACTAAAACTTAAATTAAAATATTATTTTGTAATGACGTTATACTGGTCGAACCAATGATTAAAATGATTAAACCGATTTAACCAGTAATCAGTAAAGCTACCGATTCAATATCCGATCCAATTTTTAAAACATTATTTGTAATGTACGGTTGGAGATGAGGTCTTAAAGATAACTTCTAGAATATAGAAACTCATATAAAATTCTAAGCATTTGGTCTAGTCCCCCATGGTTTTAGGCTTTTAGCCACGATGCCCGTTACATTACATGATGCCAAACTTTTTGCCTTTTTTTTACGATATTACCATAGCAAGTTTCGAAGTTCCTAATATGCCCCTAATAGGCAAATTTTATTTTTCAAAGTTCCTAATATGCCCCTAAAAGGCAAAAGTTAGAGATACTTTTTATATTTTAGTAGAGTACTTAGAGATATCATTTTTTTGGTTCATAAGTTTCTTTAAAAATTGGACTATATATATAGCATGGCACGATTCTTTACTCCGACAATATCTAGAGTTTTTCAAATAATGATTTTTCTTACATCTAGAACAATTTATTTCGTGATAATAAAAGAGGCATATTACCTCTATGTGATCTATATAATAAATTTAATAATGAGTGTTTACCTTTTTTTATTGGAGGTATTGCGAACATGTTATATAATACTACTGCAATTTCATCAATATTGATGTAAGAAATGATCAATTTTACTCTTTCTCGATAAAATTCAACAAAAAATACCTATCTTGATAACATAATCCTTTGATTTTACCCCATATGATATTTAATAACACTTTACTCCCCTGTGATATACTTAATTGAACATTTTACCCTCAATAATTTCATGTGCAATTTATCCTCACGTGAATATGTAAAATTCTAGAGGAAGACTATGTCATCTTTTACAAAAATTATTACACGGAGTAAATTATCTTCTGAAAAATGGTAATTTGCTATTAGTCCTAAACCATTTTCCCTCTTATTAAAACTGGATTGATTTTTTTTTCCAGAGAATCTTTAGAATTTTCACATCTTAGCTTTCAATTCGTGACTGACTATATCAAATGAATTTGCATAAACCGTCCCAGACTTTTGAAAGAAGGGCCACTTTTGAAACAATTTTGTCTTCTTCATATTTTGAAGAGCCAATATTGAACTCGAACAATTACAATACTTAATGTCTTTATCACATCAATAGAATATGTTCACAATAAATCTTCAGAGATTAAATAATAGACTATACATGTTAGGACCTTTTTATATTTTCTGAGTTAAGATCGAACACATTACGTAAACACTTCTGAAAACAGAACATTAAACGTTGATTTACCGTACATTACGAGGGACTAATCTCTTCAACTAGACCCAACAGCCATTAATGGTTGTAACATTATTTGTGTTCATAAGTGTCAAATTAACACCTAAAAGGTAACATGGTCTTCTAAACGAGATTTTTAAATTCCAACATGCTTTCCTGAAATAATTAATGATATGTATCATAATGCATTAAACAAAAATCACAATTCGACTGAACTATAATCAACTGATTCAGGTGGAATTTAATTGGCATAGTGGTGTGAGCTCTCGAGATTTCATTCATGCAAAATGTAGCAGCAAATGAAGCTGCAAATATGGATCAAAATTTTCATCTTTTTCGTCGAAAATATCGAAAATTTTTCATTTTTGAATCAGGGAAAACAAAAACAAAATGTAATTCTAAGAATATTTGTTTGTCTGAAACTCTCTTATTTTTCTTAATTTAATAATTTTTTTTTCAATTTTTTCTTAGTATTTTCCAAAAGTCCCGAAAAGTTTTCCAAATTTAGCTAACTGAATAATACATTCAAAACAAAATTTTGATCCATGACTTCAAATATGAAATTAATTGCATATATATTGATTTTAGTATTAATTTACTAAAAACCAACGTTTTCAGAACCGGACCGGACAGTGAACCGGTGAGCCGACTGGTTACTGGTTTTATTGGTCGGACCACTGATTGGACCGGATGATGTCATAATAATATAATAAATATATTTAATTTTAAGTATATGTAATGTGCGTAAAATTTAAACATTATCCTACAATTGATTAAAAATATAAAATTTGTTATATTATACTAAAATTAAATCATAAAATATTTATCTAACTTATATCATAACTGTAATATGGTACTAATTTGTATGCTCATATAAATGATTATATTTCTTTATAAAAATTTAAGAGTGTAAGTTAAAAATACAACAAACTAAGAAATTCATAAATTTTAAAATATGGTTATGTATAAAAGTCTAATATTCAAAGTCAAACTTGTATATTATATCGATTTAACTCCTTATCCTAAAAATAATATTGAAAATCAATATTTTATAGAATAAATTTTAATAAAAATGTATTATTTGAGTATTAATTTTCATTCATAATGTGTAAAATATTTATTTGAGTTAATTATCTAATTTATAAATAAATTTGGCTACAAATTTATATAATTTATAAATTTTAATTTGTACCAAAAATTCAACAAAAGTGACGTAGCTCAAATGGTAAGAAAGTCATGTTTCATTCTAAATGTTAGGTGTTCAAATCCCAACTTTTACAAAAAAATTTAGCATTAAAAAAATTAAAAATAAAAAGAAATTCAAAACCGGGTTGAACCGGTCCATACCGGTTCGACGGTTTCGGACCGGTTCAACTCGGTTCAAACTGGGTTTTGAAGTAAGTGGTTTTAGGAGGTGAACCGAATCGGACCAACATCCGGTTCGCGGTCCAACTGATCGGATCGGCCGGTCCGGTCCGGTTTTAATAACGTTGCTAAAAACCTGTTTTGTCGGAATGACTTTTTGCTTTTTCTTTTTCTTTCTTTGATAAAATTGTGGAGTGGCTTTCAGTATAAAGCTGGAGTAATTTATAGATAAGCTCTAAGAAAACAATAATTAACTATTTTATGATAAGAAGAGAAAAGATAACCCAGTTATTATTCGGGGCAGGCTCTAACTTAGAGGCTTAGCCCACGTTGTAACTTGTAAGTCAATGTGTTGGAATTGGGATGGATTTTGTCAAAAGCCTAATACTGTATTATTTAATTTTGTTTAATTTCATATTAATTTATATCCATTTATTTTTATGAAACTCACATGAAAATATATAATCATATTTATAATCCTTCCACTTGTAAATGAATGTCCATGAAGTTGTAGCCTGATTATAATCATTAGCAAAGTTAAGTTCAACACCAAAAGATTTTGGGTTAAGGGCATCTCCAGTGTTGCTTTAGTCCAAGTCCAGCTTTCCCTCACTCAGTCCAGCTTCCCATCCGAATCAAAATTCAGCTTCCCCTTTCATTTTCATAAGTCATCTAAAATGAATCAATCTATCAATTCTATTTAATTAAAATTCTTATTTTCCCCACTCTCACTTCTTAATAATAATAATAATAATAATAATAATAATAATAATAATAATTAAACAATAATAAAGTTCAGTATGTTAGGGTTATATCGTATTTAATTTAACGAATCATATGTAAGATTCATTAAGTTCTTTTAAGGTTTATTATCAAACAAAAAAAAAGTTCTTTTAAGGTTTCATTTTTATTAATCAAATTAAATTTGAGTTTCTAATAATTAACTTTTAAAGGGATTTTAAAATTGGTGCACAATAATACAACAATTAAATAATTGATTGACATGATTTGGAAATAATAAAAATAATTTAATATTGTCATTAAATTTTCCAACATAATAGTTACATTAAATTTACATTAAGTTTGATTTTATTATTATTAAATAAAAGTTACATTTTTATACTAAAATTAACTTTTTAAAAATAGTACACAAATTAAATAAAATTAAGATTAAATAAGAATTACATTATATTTAATAAGGTATTTTAAAGATTTTTTTTTTTAAATTAAAAGGGGTTTTATTTAAAAAAGAAAAAAAATAAATCCATGAAGAGCAGCTGAATGACTCAAGCGGTCCAAGTGAAAACTAAATCCATTTATCCATTTTTTCCCCTTTATACATTTTTTTTTTCACTTTTTCACCCCCTAAATCCAAAAACCCCCAAATCCACCCCTCCCCTTAATACACTAGAGATGCCCTAAACTTCTACTAATATTTGATGTAAGTGAATAATATTCGCAAAAGTATAATTAGCATAAAGCTCTTTCTTAACATTTAAACCTATTAATTATTATTATTTTAAGAAAAACAATAATTACATTAATATTACTGAATCAGAAATTTGTTAAACTATAATCAAATTACATAAAAAGATCAATAATCAAACACTAGTATTAAATTAAAAGAAAAATCCACCAAAAAACTATAGCCTCATTGGTAACACCCATTTACTATTTTATAAGTTTAAGCTTTAATTCTTTACAAGCGAAACAATTAATGAAAATATTGACTATGTCTTTTATTAAACTTACAAAAAAATATCATTAATCACTTGTATCATTAAAATATTATACATCATTTGTACCAAATTTCCCAAATGTTTTACTCTTATTATTTTTTATTTTTTATTCCCATTTTTTTTTCTCAAAATAGTTCTCTCAGATAAAGCTATGATTTAATATTATTACTACTTCATTTATTAATTTTTTACTGTAAAAATATCTAAAAGTATTATTTTTTGAACTATTACCTAAAATTTCGTATATAAACTAATGAAAACAAAAATATAAAACGGATGGATCGGGGTAATTAAGAGATTGGTTAGCTATCCACAAGCCCACCAATTATTATAAATCATGAATCTTTTTTAATAACACCATTACAGAATCTTATAGCATAAGAAATTGAATAAAGCTATGATTTAATATTATTACTACTTCATTTATTAATTTTTTACTGTAAAAATATCTAAAAGTATTATTTTTTGAACTATTACCTAAAATTTCGTATATAAACTAATGAAAACAAAAATATAAAACGGATGGATCGGGGTAATTAAGAGATTGGTTAGCTATCCACAAGCCCACCAATTATTATAAATCATGAATCTTTTTTAATAACACCATTACAGAATCTTATAGCATAAGAAATTGAATAAATAATTGGATTACTATACACGTAATCACAGCCTATCACTAACCAATTATATTGCAGAGATAAGTCTATAAATTACACACCAGTTCTCACATATTCATTTCCACCCTTTCCAAATGACCAAGCCACAAAAAGAACAAAAACTTGGTTACTCCTTTTCCCCTTTGTACACAGGTTTTATACTGTACAAAGATTATGCATCATCTGGGTTAGAAAAAGATTGAGTCTTATAGTCATTTGAATGGTGATAGAATATATTATATATTACTAAAGAGAAAGAAGAAGATGAGGATTGTGAGAACCGTTGATTCTTTCGAGTTATTATGTGGATTCTTGGTTGTTGAAGCTTATCCCAAAAGGTATTCTTCCAAGATCCCATCTGATTTGGTGCTTTTTTTGGGCCTTGGCTTCATAGATTGGTAATGTTTTATCTATTTTTCTATATTATAGCATTTTTAACAAAGAAAAAAAAAATACAGATTTTGCTTGTCCTTTCATATAGGAATTTTCATTAGTAGACAGACTTATGGATTTGATTCAATGTTTCCCACCTGTTTTTTAAGGGTTGGAGAAGATTATTGGGTTAGGGTTAGATATTGTCCTTATCTAGCTTTTTCTTATTTTCTTAATTTACTTTAGGATTGAGATCTTATTGACTAGGCAATATTGGGTATATGGGTTTTGTGTTCTTTTAATTGGGATTTTGGGTTTTAGTTAAAATTGTGGTTAAGTTGTGGAAAAGAGTAGTTTGGAAATGAATACATTTATGGTTTTGATGGAGGTGGGAGTTTGTGATTGGGATTGACATACATTGGGGTGAAATTTACTTTACCCAAAATCAAAAGTTGGCTTCAAAATAAGGGATATCTTATAAGATGGGAGATACACTTCTAACAGCTCTATCAATGGAGAATCATCACCCTTCAACCGTCTTATCCATGGATTCAAGTGCCTCATCCTCGCATGATGAGTTAGACCTTGAAATGAATCGCCAAGTTGTTTTAACCCTTCCACCCGATATCAACTTACCCCTCTCAGCCGAAAGAAGCCCCCCTCCACAGCCATGGAACCTGGAACATTGCGACATTCTTGATGTCGGATTGAGTACCCAAATATACGAAACAGAGACTTATCTTACCGTCCCCAAAGTCGGTAAAAAATGCGTAAAAAGGGTTGATAGCATTTGGGGAGCTTGGTTCTTCTTCAGCTTTTACTTCAAACCAGTACTTAACGAGAAATCAAAGGTGAAAATCATACGTGATAGTAATGGAGTTTCCGGGTTCGATAAATCTGACCTCCAGCTTGATATTTTCATGGTTCAACATGATATGGAGAATATGTACATGTGGGCTTTCAAAGAAAGGCCCGAGAATGCTTTAGGTAAGATGCAGCTTCGGAGTTATATGAACGGACATTCTAGACAAGGAGAGCGTCCTTTTCCGTTTAGCGTTGATAAAGGTTTTGTTCGGTCACATAGAATGCAAAGGAAGCATTATAGAGGGCTCTCTAACCCTCAATGTGTTCATGGAATCGAGATTGTTCAATCACCTAATCTCATGGTTCTTGATGAAGATGATCGAAAAAGATGGGCTGAACTTACAGGAAGGGATCTAAACTTCACCATTCCTACGGAAGCTAGTGATTTTGGTTCTTGGAGAAATCTTCCGACTACCGAGTTTGAGCTCGAAAGGCCACCTAATGTTATCAAGAATAATCACTCGAAGAAGTTGCTTAATGGGACCGTTTTAAATCTCTCGACTCAATTGACCAACCACAGTAACGGTGATGTGATGGATCTATCACCTGTTAGCAACAAAAGGAAGAAAGATTTCTGCTCACAAGGAAACGAAGAAGATGGTTATTTGGCAGCAACCAACGGTCATGATCGAACCCCTGATCTTGAGGCTCCACACTGGTTAAACGAGTTTAGTGGGGTGCTTAGAAACGTATATGGCCCAGTTACAGCTGCCAAAACGATCTACGAGGATGAGAAGAGTTATTTGATTGTACTAAGTTTACCGTTTGTGGATCTTCAAAGGGTAAAAGTTTCTTGGAGGAATACACCTTCACACGGAATCATCAAAGTATCTTGTATAAGTACATCTCGTACGCAATTTATTAAGAGACAGAACCGAATTTTTAAACTTACGGATCAATCTTCTGAGCATTGCCCACCTGGAGAATTTGTTAGGGAAATCGCACTTTCTACGAGAATTCCGGAAGATGGGAATATAGAAGCGTACTATGATGGAGCTGGGACTGTGCTTGAGATACTGGTGCCTAAACTTAGGGAAGGACCAGAAGAACATGAGGTTCGTGTTTGTCTTCGACCTCATAGTGGAGGCAATGATCTTATGTTGACCTAAATGTTGAATTGGTGAGATGTGTAGGTGATTGTTATTGTTTGTGTTTTTCATTGATGTAATGGAAAAAAACAAAATATGCATTTAGAATTTGTTATGTTCTTGAATTCAAGCACTAACTGCTGAGCTTTAGTTGTTGCTTTTGCCACTTTATGGAGTTCATTTGAAATTTATATTTGAACTGCAAAATTTTGATTGGAAACAAATTGAATAGTATTTATCTTTTTTCTTATGAATGATTAGAGCAAGCAGGGCAACAACAATTTGAATTATGTGATGAAGCTGGAAAATGATGGATAATACTTTTGTAGAAAAAGTCAAATAGTTGTTACATTCAATAATATGGTGTGATATGGTGTTGAACGTATTGTTGGGGAATAACTTATCACACATAGTCAGGGTCAATTTTATTGTGCCAACTGAGACGACTGATGCAAGATTACAAGTTCTATATACAACTTCAACTATGTTTAAAGCACATTTGCTTAATTCCATGTTTTCTTTTCAAAAGAAGGAATAATTCCCCCTGCATAAAAAGACCATGTTTAAACTTGAAACCGAAACTATGAAATATTGCAAATTCTACATCTTCAACTTTGTGAAAGCAAGTGAACGGTAAGGCATTTGCTTAATTAAGCAATTGTAGACGGCAAAATGTCAAAAGATTTAGATAATCCTAGTTGACGATAACATCGTTGTTCCCATCGCTATTACAGAACCGTACATGATATTTTCATCTCATACGGCTCTTCATAGGTCACAAATAAAGGCAAATATTGTTTAAACAGATTTTAAAAATTAGGCCCCAACAATAAAGTTGAAAAACATTAAATTCTTAAAACTGCTTCACCTACTTCGAAGAAGCAAAAACACAATAATCGCAAAAGAGTAGACATCAATGGATCAAAACATAGCTTATTTATAATTGCCACAAATTGAACCAAAAAATACACCAAGTAGTAAATTGTTCAAATGCATAATAATAACTAATCAGGGCCTTAGAGAAGAATATCATCAGTACTCTCCAAAACCCATACAAAAATAGAAAAATTGTTTATCAAAATTAAAACAAAACATTTCATATAACCCCAACACAAGAAAACCATGAAAACACTTAGTCGACCTCCTCAATCTTGACCGGCACCGCTGCCCCCTGAAGGAGCAGGAGCATCATCCTCCATGGGTGCTTCACCACCAGCACCTTGGTACATCTTGGCAATGATGGGGTAGCAAAGGCTCTCCAACTCCTCCATCTTGTCCTCAAACTCGTCAGACTCAGCAAGCTGGTTCCTGTCCAACCATTGAATGACATCATCAATGGCATCCTCGATCTTCTTCTTATCAGCTGCTGGAAGCTTGGAGGAAATCTTCTCATCCTTGATAGCGTGCCTCATGTTGTAAGTATAGTTTTCCAATGTGTTCTTTGATTCATCCTTGTTCAATTCAACCTTGTTCGATTTGACCTTGTTCTTGGGTTCTTCATCCTCGGATTTGTACTTCTCGGCTTCTTGAACCATCTTCTCGATTTCATCCTTTGAAAGTCTACCCTTGTCATTTGTGATTGTAATCTTGCTCTTTTGGCCAGTGGTTTTGTCCTCAGCAGACACGTTCAAGATACCATTGGCGTCAATGTCAAAGCACACGGTGATTTGAGGAAATCCCCTGAGTGCTGGAGGAATGCCGGAGAGCTCAAATTTGCCAAGCAAGTTGTTGTGTCTTGTCCTTGTTCTCTCACCTTCGTAGACCTTAATCAAGACAGTGGGTTGGTTGTCAGAGTAAGTGGAGAATACCAGCTCTTTGTTTGTGGGAATGGTTGTGTTCCTTGGAATTAATACCGTCATGAAACCACCAGCAGTTTCTAAACCAAGGGAAAGAGGAGTAACATCAAGAAGCAATAGGTCCTGGACCTTCTCATTACCCTCACCAATCAAAATTGCTGCTTGGACAGCAGCACCATAAGCAACAGCCTCATCGGGGTTGATACTCTTGCAAAGTTCCTTTCCATTGAAAAAGTCCTGTAATAATTGTTGAACCTTAGGAATTCTAGTTGATCCACCAACAAGTACAACTTCGTGGACAGTGCTTTTATCCATCTTAGCATCCCTCAAACACTTCTCAACATGTCCCATACACTTCCTGAACAAGTCCATGTTGAGCTCCTCAAATCTGGCACGGGTAATTGTGGAGTAAAAATCAATGCCCTCAAAGAGAGAGCCAATTTCGATGGTGGTTTGGGCAGCGGATGAAAGAGTTCTCTTTGCTCTTTCACAAGCAGTTCTCAACCTCCTCAAAGGGTTACCACTGATATCCTTGTTGTTCTTCTTCTTAAATTCTTGAACAAAGTGATTCACCATCCTGTTATCGAAGTCCTCACCTCCAAGGTGAGTGTCACCAGCAGTGGATTTCACCTCGAAAGTACCCTCTTCAATTGTCAACAAGGATACATCAAATGTACCACCACCAAGGTCGAAAATCAAAACATTTTTCTTGCCAACACTGGTTGCCTTCTTGTCAAGACCATAAGCAATGGCCACAGCTGTGGGCTCATTGATGATACGCATCACATTCAGACCAGAAATCACACCGGCATCCTTGGTAGCTTGTCGCTGGGAATCGTTGAAATATGCTGGGACTGTGACCACTGCATTCTTCACAACTGAACCAAGGTAAGCCTCAGCAATTTCTTTCATCTTTATCAAAACCATGGAAGAGATCTCCTCAGCGGCAAACTGCTTCTCTTCACCCTTGTAGTTGACAATAATCATAGGCTTTTCAGCTGGCCCAGAAATGACCTTGAAAGGCCACAATTTGATGTCACTCTGGACAGAGGCATCTGAAAACCTCCTTCCAATCAGCCTTTTGGTATCTGCATTGAAAAACAATTTCAATCAATTTTCAGCACGTAAATTCTAAAGACCTTGTGTTTTCAAAAAACACCCAATTTGTAAAAAATAGGTCGTTTTTGATCGACATATTTCAAGAAATAATTTTTAAAACACTTCAAGTTGATCCCTACAACTTCACGTGATAAAGGAAGTTTGACGCAATAAAAATTTCACTGGGGAGTATCTTGCATTTTTCCCTTGTAATCCAAAACAAAATCAACTTTAGATCTCAAAACCAAATAAATACAAGTGAGAGTTTATATAGTACTGTTGGAATCAGTTAAGGAGACTTCTAGACTAGAGTCACACTAACTCTACTGAACCCAATGAATGTTCAACAGAATAAATCAAAAGATTCTTCTAAACACTTATCATCAGGAACAATTTAATAAAATCATACTTATTTCAGTATAACATAGATCTAAACAAAAACTTATCTAACTAGGAAAAATCAAATTTATGAAAATAGCTGCGTGCGAGATGAGCATATATCTTACCGAAAACAGTGTTCGTCGGGTTCATGGCAACCTGATTCTTAGCGGCTTCACCGATGAGCCTCTCGGTATCGGTAAAACTGACACAAGATGGGGTCGATCTGTTACCCTGGTCATTGGCGATGATTTCAACACGATCGTGTTGCCAAACGCCGACGCATGAGTATGTGGTTCCGAGATCTATACCGATAGCAGGACCTTCTCCCTTTCCTGACATTGCTTTAAGTTTGCAAATCTAAACGTCGAGAAAATTGTTTGAAGGAAATATCTAAGAGAAGGAGGAGCATATGCATTGACCAGCTCCTCGTGCTTCGGAAGGGTGAACAAAAAATGATCAAAGTCAGAGTCATTTGAAGAGAGTGACATTTTGATACTCCCTCCTTGTTATACTTCCTTATTTTCCCATAAGAAATCTCATATATTCTGTTTATATGGTAAAATATAAAACATACCGGGCCTGTTTGTCTCGCGTTTCGGAAAAAAATTTCACCTTTCCGAAAAGCGAGACAAACAGACAAAGCCGTTTCCGAGATTTGTAGCTTCAGGTTTTTTTTTGGGAGATAAATTTATGAAACGGGCTCAGCCCATTTTGATTATAGTGAAAATACCCTACTCTCTACTCTAACCCCTATTTCTCTGACCAATCGCATCACAGCCGCTTCTTCTTTTTCTTTTCTTTTCTCTTCTCTCCTCTTTTGTTTCTCTTTCTTCTTTTATTATACCTATTTAATTTAGTATTATCCCTTTACCAGTTATTCATCTGTACAATAAATTTATGATATGCTAATCTTCAAGATAATAAAATAATCTTTCAAGGGTAGGTGAAAAAAAGCCAAATTTTCATTCTTGTTTGTAAGTATTTTTTTTTCTTTTCTCTTTATTAGTTATAATAATTTATTTTGTGGGTCTATGAGAAAAGAGACAAAAAAATTAAGAGGAAAATGGGCCAGATATCATATTCCAACGATGCTCAAATCATACATCAAAACTTGATGCCTGGTTATTCGATTAGTGATGCAGAATCACATATTGGTCCCGTTGACAACTGGGAGCGTGCAGCGTTGTCGACTCGGAGGCGGTTGGCCCGACGTGGAGGAAATAATAGTCATGATTGGTCGGATAACAGATGGGGTCCATTCCCACCTTCGTAGAATTAGTGACATTAATTGTAAAATTACCGTTAAATTTTATTATACTTGACAATATGAAGACAACTTAATATGTTATTTTCGTACGTAGATTAATCTGGATATTGTGTAATAACTATTAAATTAATATTTTAAGGATATTGTGTAATTTTTAGCATATTTAATATGTCATTTGAATGAATTTATCGGTGAGATAAAATGATTAAAAGAATTTTATTATAATATTTTTTAAAAAATCAACAAAACGAAAATTAATCTACTTTATTTTTTATTATTTTAGAAAACACAAATAACTAATTATAAAATATTATTTATCACATATATATATATATATATATATATATATATATATATGTCACATCAGTTAGTTATATATATATATATATATATATATATATATATATATATATATATATATATATATATATATATATATATATATATATATATATATATATATAACTAACTGATATATATATATATATATATATATATATATATATATATATATATATATATATATATATATATATATATATATATATATACAGTTAGTTATATATATATATATATATATATATAACTAACTGATATATATATATATATATATATATATATATATATATATATAACTAACTGTATATATATATATATATATATATATATATATATATATATATATATATATATATATATATATATATGTCACATCAGTTAGTTATATATATATATATATATATATATATATATATATATATATATATATATATAACTAACTGATGTGACATAAAGTCTTACACTATCTTACACATAATTAACTAACTCAAACCTAAAAAAAAAACCTACACCTACTTTTTTTCCCAAACAACTCTCCCAAAACCCAAACAAACAACATTACGCAAATCGAGATTATTTTCCAAACCTCTACCACTTTCCCAAACCACTCTCCGAAAGGCCAAACAAACAAGGCCACCGTCTTTTTACATTTTCTTCTGCATTTTTCAGTTTTTTTATTGGTGACTCTTGAACTTATCAAAGAGAGGCAAATTGAAAAAAATTGCATTGAAAAATCAAACGAGACAATTAATTAAAACATAAGAATTTGACAAATATGCCAATTAATTTGGAACGGATGGATAATTTTAATTTGATGTTGATATATCTATTGGGCTTCATCTATTTGAAATGAGCTAATTTTTCTATGTGGATACAAGTTTTTTTATTATGTTATTCTAAAATATGAGGCAAAGACTCATTTAATCTCTCTCAAGTAATTGGAATTATGAAAATTTCTCTCAAATTTATCACCGTCTTGCTTGGATTTCCAATTTTGTCCCAGTGGGTTATTTGTGTGATATATAAAAATGTCATGAAGGATGAAATTGCCCTCCAGGGATAATTGTAAGATTTTATATTTAACAGTGGTTGAATGTAATATTTTTGAAATTTTATCGATTTAAACCGTTTTTAACCGATTCACCTCATTTTTTCATCATTTTTTATCGATTCAAATCATTATGATCGATTTCACCATTTTTACTAATTTCATCAATTTAAATATATTTAAATATTTTTCAACCATTTTTCATCAAATTGAACAATATTTTTTTATTGATCTAATTTCATCGGTTTAAAATATTTTAACCATTCTAACTTGTTTTCACCAATTTTAACTATTTAAATTGTTTTTCGATTTTGACCGCTTTTATCGATTTTCAGTGATTTTAACCGTTATGATAAATTTAATCAAATTTTCAATGATTTCATCTATTCTTTTTACTAGTTTCTTGGATCTAAACAATTTTTTTACCAATTTAACAAGTTTTCCTCTTTCGATGATTTTCATTGATTTAAACCCTTTTTAATCAACTTAACCATGTTCATCGATTTTATTTGTTTTTCACAAATTTCATTGATTTAACCCGTTTTGTTTAATCTATATAACCCCTTCCCTCCTCCCCCCTTTTTTTTTACCGATTTCATAAAACTTTTTTTTTATCTATTTCATCGATTTAATTCGTTGTGATTGTTTTATTCCATTTTTTCTCTTAAAATATTGTTAAAACATCGAAATTCGTGAAAATGATTAATTATTTAAAAAGGGGATAAATTGAGAAATAAGTGAAAAAAATATGGGTTAAATAGTTTGAAAACGGATCAAATTGGTTAAAAACGGGTTAGTTTGTTGATAAAAATGTGAAACCCGTGAAATAACGTGTTGAATTGGTTAAAAACATGATAAATTGGTGAAATTAATAAAAAAAAGAGGGGGGGGGGGGTTAAAAAGGGGTAAGGTAAACTAGTGGAATTAGTGATAATAATAGGTGAAATTGGTGAAAAGATGAGTTAACTCGGTCATAAACAAGTTAAATTGATGAAATCATGGAAAAGAGAGTGATATTGGTTAAACTAGTTTAAACCTATGAAACTTGTAAAAAGACCAATGAGATAAATGAAAAATGGGTGAAATGTTTAAAAATGAGTTAAATAAGTGAAAATGGTGAAAACAATTGGGTTAAATTGGTTAATGGCGGGTAAATCGGTGAAATATTGATGAAATCAGTGTACAACTAATTAAATCAACAAAAAATAGTTTAAATCAATGAAATTAGTGAAATACATATTAAATCAATGAATGAGTTATAGTGGTCAAGATTTGTTTAAATCGATAAAACAGATAAAAGAATGAGTTAAATTGGTTAACCAAATTGTTTAAAGTGATGAAATTAATGGAAAAATAGATGAAATCGATGAAAAAATGGAATAAATCGATTAATAGCGGTTCAAACCAATTAAGCTGGGGGAAATCAGTCAAAAACGAATTAAAACTATGAAAATTGGTTAAATCGATCAACAACGATTCAAATTGATGATATTAGTAAATGAAATTATAGGAAATCGATGAAAAATTGGTTAAATTATCAAAATTCGTTCAAATAGATACAACTTGGTGAAAAAAGGGGTTAAATAGATAAATAGATAATTAAAAAAAACACAATTTAAATCAATGAAAATTGATGTAAAACGAGTTGAATCGGTCAAAATCGATAAAATTTGAAAAATATTACATTCACTCACCCATTTTTTTTTTTTTTGGTAATCATGGACATTTTATTTCTACGAGGAAGGGGAACATTACATCTCCAAGCCAGTAAGACTAGACTATTTTTATGTACAAATATATGATTTATTGTTGTGAAAATTTTAACTTTTCACTTACGTTAAATAAATCATAGTTTCGAAATAAATTATTGATATAATCATGTATATGCACATAAACATAAAGTAATCAAAAATAGAAAACGATTGGTCTGTATAGAAGTCACGCCAACTTGACGCTAATCACATTTCCTAGATAAAATCAAAAGGTCACAATCAACGTATTCACCGTGAGCACGATCACAAGAAAACAGGTGAGACCTTGTCTATTGCCCAAGACTATAAGAAATACAACATTATACCATAAGCTATTGTGTAATTAGTGAATAACCATATAAACATAAATTACACTATCACTTTCTTAGAACAAGTGTCATGTTGGCGTGAATCTTATACATGCCAGTCATTTTCTATTTTTGATTATTTTATGTTTATGTTCATATACATGATTATATCAATCATTTATTTCAAAACTATAATTTATTTAATTTTTGTGAAAAATAAATAATTACACAACATTTATTGTATCAAAGCACTCTTCCATTTCTTTCTTCTCCCCAACAAATTTAAGATCCTTGCATCTTCGAGTTTTGTGTGCCTTAATAAATCTTTTCTTTAGATTTGTCTTCACCCCAATAGAAGTTGGTGTAATGGAATTTTCCAAAGCATATTCCACTTCTATTGTTATCAGTATTAGAAATTGTTGGCATAGAAAACTCAAAAATAACATCAGCGTGTTTGTTCATTTATGCAGAATACATTATTTTCGGTGGGAATATTTCGCTGGGAATTTTAACTGATTCTAGTAGTGCATCTTACATTTAATGTTTAGTGCATGTGTATGCATAAAACATTACATTCACCCAATGTTAAAAGTAAAATCTTACAATACCCCTCTGAGGGCAAATTCGTCCATATATATTCATATCATTTTTATATATATTACAAATAAAATTGAAAATTATGGGTATATTCCTCAAATGACAAAGATATCGGGTCCTACTAGTTGAACTGTAAATGACTCAGTGTTGGAATAATTCATTAACTCAGAAAAACATCTAAGTGATATAAGTTGAGTTAATTTTTGGTTTTAATGATAACAAAAGTAAAGTAAAAAAAACTAAGTTAGATTCATAAGTCAAGTCAAAAGAACTAAGGGTGAGTTGGCCTAGCGATTCGAAAATCAATTATAGAAATATTAATTTTACTAAAATTGATTTTGGTAATAATTGATTATAATAAAAATTAATTATAAAATAATTGCTTTTGTACAATAGCTTTTACAAAAGTATCTCTTTAGTAGCTTATAAAATAAGTTATTTTTTTGCTTCTCGAGATCCCAAAAGTGAATATGATCCTGGGGGCCAAACACCATGAAAATCACGATTGAGCATAAATAATTTCAATAATCAGGGCCAAACACTTCAAAATCACAATAGAATTCTAGAAGTGTTTTTAAGAGCTCCAACCGCTGTGCCAAACTCACACTAAGTAATGGAAACTTACATAACATATTTTCAGACTGAAGAATATTGAGAAAATCCAAATATCATATTCAAGGAAGTTTGAAGGAGTTAATTAAAAGTGGTTTTGATTGATTAACTAAGAAGTTCTAACAGCGAAGTCAAATGAAGTGAAGCAACAACGGAGTTCATTTGAAGAGCTTAGTCAATAAGTTGAGTATCAAACAACAGAGTGTTTATCAGTTAGTGATTCCATCAGACGACTAAAGTAAGAGAGACGATTCATTATGATGAAAAGGTTAAGACACTTTTATTGTCATCTTAAAGGTTCTAGGGACCAGATGAGTTCAGCTCAATCATAAGGAATAAATATTAACATTCCTTGGGCAACAGGGTTTCCTCAGACATAAGGATTCATTAAATGCACCTGACAGATTCTCATATCAGATCTGTGTTTGAACAATGTAAAGCCGCCTACAACATTAGGGTATTGGAGCTACTTTACATGGATTTGTTTGGTTCCATTGATCCCATTAGTAACGGAGGAAAGAAATAGTCTTGCGGTTGTGGATGATTTTTTGAGATATACTTGGGTGATTTTCATGAAAAAGAAGAGTGAAAACCAAGGAACATCTAACCCATCTGATGGAAAGCATTCGGAACGAGAAAAGCTTGAAGATTCTATGAATCAAATCAGATAGGGGTACTGAGACTGTTGAAGAGTATTATAATTCCAAAGGAATCAGTCATGATTATTCTACTACCAGGACACCACAACAAAATGGAATTGCTGAAAGGAGAAACAAAACACTAAAGGAAGCAACAAGAACGATGATAGATGAGGTAAAGCTTCCACAAAGGTTTTGGGCAGAATCTACAAATGCAACATGCTATGCCCAGAACCGTTGCATGATCATCAAAAGTTAGAACAAAACACCATATGAGCTTTGGAATAACAAGATGCCTAATATTAATTATTTGCGCATATTTGGTTATAAATGTTTTGTCTTAAATAATGGTAAAAGTTAGTTGACTGCATTTGCAAAAATAGCTGATGAAGCAAATTTTATAGGATACTCTTATGTTAGTAAAGCTTATCGAGTTTTTAAAACAAGAACTTTACTAGTAGAAGAATCATTTCATGTAGTATTTGATGAGTTCACTAAATGATCTGAAAATAATCAATTAAATAATCTAGATTTATCTGTAGCTAATCAAACATTGATTGGAAAACGAAAAGAAGAATATGTCCCCTTCATACTTGATCTCAACATAACTAATATCAATTATGTTGATGTATTTCAAAATCGGACTACTAACATTTAAACGCACGAGTTGCAACAACTGATAGACCAAAGACTATTCAACAGACTATTACTGAGACTCCAACAATAGTGTTGCAAGATCAATACAGAGGACAACATCCGGACTTGCAAACTGATCTAAGATGCTCAAAGATCACCCACCAAATCTTGTGAATGGTGATCCACTTGACAAAGTCAGAACAAGAAGGTCAACTACAAATGAATCTATGTTTGTAAGTTCTCTTTCAAGATTGAGCCTAAAGAGATTGATGAAACTCTTAATGATCCTTGCTAGATAGAAGCCATGCAAGAAGAACTTAATCAATTCGAAAAAAGTGAGGTATGGACTCTAGTTCTTAGACCTACTCATCAAAGAGTCATTGACACTAAGTGTGTTTTTAGGAATAAGATGGATGTAATCACCAGAAACAAAGCTGGACTTTTTGTCAAAGGATATTGCCAAGAAGAAGGTATTGACTTTGATGAAACTTTTGCACCAGTAGCGAATCTTGAAGCAATCATATTATTCTTAGCCTACGCTGCTCACAAGAACTTCATTGTTTATGAAATGGATAAGAAGTCTGTTTTTCTCAATGGAGAACTGCAGGAAGAAGTATACGTTGAACAACCTCCTGGATTTGAAGTCTATCAATAAGGGAATCAGGTATATCGTCTTAAGAAGGCATTATATGGTTTGAAGCAAGCACCAATATCATGGTATGATATATATTTTATTTGATTTTCTTTTAATTAAATGATTTCGTAAAGGTAAAGTAGATAAAACCTTGTATGTCAGTTGCATTAAATGCACTAAGCTTGTTACCGTTGGAGAGCTTACTGACCGACGTCACTTAGCTGATGGGATGCACTCTACTGATGGTCACTCTGCTGAATCAAGACTGAAAACATCTTACTTGACTCTGTTGAAATCCACCAATCCGATCTTCACTGATCTGAGAGTCCCACTTAGCTGTTTTGTTCACTTAGCTTCCACGCCGTGAGATAGGTATACTAAGCTTTTCATTTCTTAGTTGATGACTTCATTTTTATCCTTTTTGTCATCTTCAAAAACTTCTACTCAATTCTTAACTCAACTAATAAGATCATTTATATGTTCTTGAGTTAATAAATTCTTCCAACCTTCGTGGACCAAATTCGGTGGTTTCTACTTCAATTTCATTCCTTATACCGTACAACACTTCCCTAATCTTTGAAAAGATTGCATACCTGAAAATGAATGCATCCATAACTTGTCGTATGGTGGATACTTGCAACCATTTGAGAACACACTGTTCCTCTTGGTTGAACTGCCTCCAGTTGTTCAACTCAGCAAGAGAGTTATCCAATCTGCAGTTTCTCCATCTAAAATACTTTCTTTTTTCATCTGTAAACTGAGTTATGGTGAAGACAGTGTCATTGACCTGTGCCAATTTATGTGCATAGGCATCATACAACTCAGGTAGACTTCTGATCAATTCAAGAGCATTTTTCTCTCCTTTGTCATCATGTTATTTATAGTGGTAATTTCAATCTCAGTTTCAACTTCTTCAGGAGTTAGACAAATTGGTTCCTAATTTTTCAAGATGTTGGCAAGAACTAACTCCATAGCTAGTTCATCATATAAGTTTGTTCCTTATCCACATCTCCCAACAAAACACTCACAACACAATCAAAACGCACTAACAACCACCAAAACACACAAAATCCCAACAAAGGACCAAAAATGCAAAAGCACGCAAAACTCGAATCAAAGCAAGTTGTTTTCGACTTAAGAAGGCACGTAATAACGACGTTTTTACTGCATTATAACTGTCTTCATGTGAACTTAGCTGGTAGATTTTAGTCTGTTCAATCAAAACCACAATTGATTAAACCTTCATCTTCGGACCATAAATATGATACTCGACTTCTCAATATTCTTTTGTCTAAAATATTAACCTTATCACTTAGCTCTTCACTTGGTTGATGATTTTCCTTCTTATCAGTGTCTGAATTAGTCTGTTATCATCAAAACCTTATAACTCATTCAGCTGTTTTCTATACTTAGTTGTTTGCCTTTTGAGTTATTAAATTTATCCTACAAATAGATCTCTGATTTAGCTATACTGGTTTAATAATATTAATATAATGGTCAGATCTCTCTAAAAAAATTAGGCTCAATGGAGGGAAATCTAAATTATTCACAAAGCATGTTTGGTAACACTTTTACGAGGGTGAACAATCATTATTTGTAAGGTGGGGTTAAGTTGTTTAAGCTAATTATTATCATATGACAAAATGAAATAGTAGAAAAACTTAAAAAATTGGATTGGTGTAACATTATATACTATTCAGGTCTAAGAGTTTAATTTATCTTTTCAAGTTATGATCGGATACATTACGTAAACACTTCTCCCCGCGGAGTTTTGAACCTTGATTTCCCATACATTAAGAGAGACTAATCTCTTCAACCAGACCCCACCCATCAGTGGTTGTAACATTATATGTGTTCATATTAAACACCTAAAAGGTAACACGAACTTCTAATCGGATTCTTAAAGTCTAATATGCTTTTCTAAATTAGCTTATGCTTTCAACTATACTCAGCCAATTCAGGAGGAATTTGGTATAGACTATAGTGGTGTGAGCTCTCGATCAGCAACTACAAATCTTAAATTAGATCTTTTGATTTTGCATGTATTGATTTGGATTGTTCATACGAAGATAACTGCTCTTCAAACATTTCCATAAGGTAGGGAAGATAGGCAGTCAAAGTTGTAGGCTGTGTTCCCATTCTGTTCAACTCTACTTGACATAACTCCATGTTTTATTTTTCATTTAGATTTTCTCTCTTTTTTTCTTTTTTGGTACAATATTTTCATTTAGATGGTTTCGCTTTTTGTTGTATGCTTTGATCAATCAAACATTAATAACTTTTTGGAACCTTTTTTAAGAATTTATAAAAAAACATTGTAAAGTAAGATAACATACTGAATAAATACAACATATTTTTGTTTTTGTTGCAGTTGATTAAAAAACAAATAAAATTTCGGGTGCGGGTGGGGATGGGGATGGGGGGTTTAGGGATTGGGAATTTTCCTTTTTTTCTGAATAAAATTAATTTTCTAAAAGTTAGGGATCAGTGTGCAATTATGATTTTTTACTTCTATTAAAAATGAAGTTTTGTAAGGGTAGTATGACAATTTGTGCTTTATTTCAAGGGTAAATCGAACATTTTATTAATTAAGTTTTTTATTTAAGTAAAATTATCGAGGGTAACATCGTTATTTTACGATTTCCATCCAATTTCGTCAAAGTTTCATGAGGATTTTGTAATCCTTTTGAAACCTCAAGGAGGTCCCTATAATTATGATAGTCGAAGGAAATTAGGCGATAATTACAGATAATTACAACTAATCTCAAGTGAGGTTCCTGCAACCTCCCTGCAGTTAACCCTAACTTTAAACTAAGACGACTATGTTAAAGCACGTTTACTTAATTTCCCTTCCATTAAAAAAAGACCACTTAAGTGAGACTCTGCAAGATTCCAAGTTCTACATCTTCAACTTTGTTAAAGCAATTGTAGACGGCAAAATGTTGCTTAAACAGATTCTAAAAATTAGGCCCCATCAATAAAGTTGAAAAACTTCTAAGAAACAAGAACACAATAACCGCAAAGGTAGACATCAATGGATCAAAACATAGCTATATTAAAATTGCCACAAATTGAACCAAAAAATACACCAAGCATCTAGGAAAACAGTAAATTGTTCAAATGCATAATAATAACTAATTAGGGCCTTAAAGAAGAATATCATTAGTACTCTCCAAAACCCATACAAAAATAGAATAATTGTTCATCAAAATTAAAACAAAACATTTAAAATAAACCCCAACACAAGAAAACCATGAAAACACTTAGTCGACCTCCTCAATCTTGGGACCAGCACCGCTGCCACCTGAAGGAGCAGGAGCATCATCCTCCATGGGTGCTTCACCACCAGCACCTTGATACATCTTGGCAATGATGGGGTTGCAAATGCTTTCCAACTCCTTCATTTTGTCCTCAAACTCATCGGACTCAGCAAGCTGGTTCCCGTCCAACCATTGAATGGCACCATCAATGGCATCCTCAATCTTCTTCTTATCAGCTGCTGGAAGCTTGGAGGCAATCTTCTCATCCTTGATAGTGTTCCTCATGTTGTAAGCATAGTTTTCCAATGTGTTCTTTGACTCAACCTTCTTCTTGTGTTCTTCATCCTCGGATTTGTACTTTTCTGCTTCTTGAACCATCTTCTCAATTTCATCCTTTGAAAGTCTACCCTTGTCATTTGTGATTGTAATCTTGCTCTTTTGGCCAGTGGTTTTGTCCTCAGCAGACACGTTCAAGATACCATTGGCATCAATGTCAAAGCACACGGTGATTTGAGGAACTCCCCTGGGTGCTGGAGGAATGCCGGAGAGCTCGAATTTGCCAAGCAAGTTGTTGTCCCTTGTCCTTGTCCTCTCACCTTCATAGACCTGAATCAAGACTCCGGGTTGGTTGTCGGAGTAAGTGGAGAACACCTGTTCTTTCTTTGTGGGAATGGTTGTGTTCCTTGGAATCAATACAGTCATGACACCACCAGCGGTTTCCAAACCAAGGGAAAGGGGAGTGACATCAAGAAGCAATAGGTCCTGAACCTTCTCATTACCCTCACCACTCAAAATTGCGGCTTGGACAGCAGCACCATAAGCAACAGCCTCATCGGGGTTAATACTCTTGCAAAGTTCCTTTCCATTGAAAAAGTCCTGCAATAATTGCTGAACCTTAGGAATTCTAGTTGATCCACCAACAAGTACAACATCGTGGACAGTGCTTTTGTCCATCTTAGCATCCCTCAAACACTTCTCAACAGGTTCCATACACTTCCTGAACAAGTCCATGTTCAGCTCCTCAAATCTGGCACGGGTAATTGTGGAGTAAAAATCAATACCCTCAAATAGAGAATCAATTTCAATGGTGGTTTGGGCAGTGGATGATAGAGTTCTCTTCGCTCTTTCACAAGCAGTTCTCAACCTCCTCAAAGCCCTGGGGTTACCACTGATATCTTTCTTGTTCTTTCTCTTAAATTCTTGAACAAAGTGATTCACCATCCTGTTGTCAAAGTCTTCACCACCAAGGTGGGTATCACCAGCAGTGGATTTCACTTCAAAAATACCCTCCTCAATTGTCAACAAGGATACATCAAATGTACCACCACCAAGGTCGAAAATCAGAACATTTTTCTCGCCAACACTGGTTGCCTTCTTGTCAAGACCATAAGCAATGGCCGCAGCTGTGGGCTCATTGATGATACGCATCACATTAAGACCAGAAATCACACCAGCATCCTTGGTAGCTTGTCGCTGGGAATCGTTGAAGTATGCTGGGACAGTGACCACTGCGTTCTTCACAACTGAACCAAGGTAAGCCTCAGCAATTTCTTTCATCTTTATCAAAACCATGGAAGAGATCTCCTCAGCGGCAAACTGCTTCTCTTCACCCTTGTAGTTAACAATAATCATAGGCTTTTCAGCTGGCCCAGAAATGACTTTGAAAGGCCACAATTTGATGTCACTCTGGACAGAGGCATCTGAAAACCTCCTTCCAATCAACCTTTTGGCATCTGCATTGACAAACAATTTGTTTCAGTTTCAATCAACTTTCATCTATTAAACACACATGCAGTCGAATCAAATACATCACAATAAAGATAAGCGAATGTAAACCAGACCAGCATCCAACACATATCACATGAAATAATTGATGATTCAACAAATACATGATGAAATAAGTAACACAGTAAAAGAAACTGGGTTCATCAATTTAAAAAAATGGAAAAAAGGATAGTTAATTATGAAAAAAAATCATCTTTTATTGTCAATTCTAAAAAGCAGAAAACAATTGCAACAAGCAACAAACAAAGAAATATCCGCAGCAAAAAATAGTCATGCATTAAGGGCATCTTAAATCCCAAATTATTCCTATGTTTCATGGTGACACCAAACAACTTCGTACAACCTCGTAAAATCGAGAAATTGAAAAAAATACATTTTCGTCATCCCAAACAAAATTAACAAGATTAATGCACGATCTCAAAACCGAATAAATACAAAAAGTGAGAGTTGATAATACTTTTGGAATCAGTCAAGGCTTAGATAAAATCAGGGACTTCTAGAATCAAACACAACTCGTTAATGAACCTAATGAATGCTCAACAGAATAAATCATACAATTGTAAAACAACTGAATCTTCCAAACACTTAAGGAGACAACTATCATCAGGAACAATTTAATAAATCATACTTATTTCATTATAACATACGAAAGGTCTACTAAGCATAGATCTAGACAAAACTTACCTAACTACGAAAAAAAAATTAATGAAAACAGCTGCGAGATGAGCACAGATCTTACCGAAAACAGTGTTCGTCGGGTTCATGGCAACCTGATTCTTAGCGGCGTCACCGATGAGCCTCTCGGTATCGGTAAAACCGACATAAGACGGCGTCGTTCTGTTACCCTGGTCATTGGCGATGATTTCAACACGATCGTGTTGCCAAACGCCGACGCATGAGTATGTGGTTCCGAGATCTATACCGATCGCAGGACCTTCTCCCTTTCCTGACATTGCTTTAAGTTTACAGATCTAAACGGCGAGAAAATTGTTTGAAGGAGGTATATTTGAAGAGAAAGTGTTATTTTGAGAAATAGGGTTCAATGAGAATGAGAGGAGGAGGCAAGCTGAAAGTTAGAGTATTTATAAGGACGCGGTGTTCAGGTACCTGTGTTGATTTTCGCGTTCCAGAATGTTCGAAAACCCTAATTGTGTGCAGCCGTTGCCCGTTGGATTGGATGCCAGGAAAAGTATTTGACGGTGTTGGATTCGTTTTGGTCATTGCTTAGTTAGCCGTCCAGGAATTAGTGACGGTTACCACTTTCAATTTGAATTCTTTTCTTCTTTTTTCTTTGTTCTTTTTACTCCAAATTAGACTAAATCAAACTTATATGGTCCCAAATATTTTATTATAATTTATATTTCTTTTACAAATAAATTTACATTAAATAATTTTTATATTAAAAATGTTACACGTATCAATTTTTTAGCACTTCTCCGACAAAAATGGGATCACGTACAAGTTACATGACTTTTAATAAGGGTTTTTTTTTATATGTTAGTATACTATTTTGATCAATGTGACATATCATATTTGCGTAATTTGGTCAGAAAAAGAGTCTGAAATTTGATCGGTGCAACATAATTTATATAAGAGTGACTTAATTGAAAAATTGACAAGAGAAATTAAAGGCCATCTCCAACCTACTAGGGGGTGGGTGGAGATGCCAACCCCTCCTCCCCCAGCGTCCTGGACGGTCTCCAACCAACCAGAGTTGTGAATCGGCACAACCCGACATTTCGAACGAGCTACAAACAGATGATTTTTTTTTTAATTTTTTCTTTTAATCAAAATTAATATAATAGGTGAGAGTAGATAATTTTTTTTTAATTAATTGGTATTATTAGCTCTGACGGTTGAAAATGGTGCCCTAGGGAAGTGCAATAAGTTTATACAGTTTATAGTTAATGGACCATAAATGTTATAGGCCAAAATTTATTTTTTCCACAAAGGATCTTCAAATTTAATTATAATCCTCGTATGAGACTACATGATTTTTTTATATATCATAATTGATGTAGATATAACTATTTTGCTTCATCTCTTTGAATTGAGCTAGATTTTGTAAGTGGATTCAAAATATTTTATCTTGTTATTTTAAGAATAAGAAATAAAATCTTTCTCACATATTCGGAGTTACGAAAGTCCCCTTCAAATTTATCACTGTCTTACAATTAACTTTCTGAATCATTATTTTTGACATTTCAGGGAATGTTCGATGAAATATTGCATGGATTTCCAATTTTTTCCTCCAATGAGTTATTTGAAAAATATCAAAAAATGACATGAAGGATGAAATTGTCCTCCGGTGGTAATCATAAGATTTTATATTTAACAGTGGTTGAATGTAATATTTTTTAAATTAATTGATTTAAATTATTTTTAATTGATTCACCTCATTTTTTAATCAATTTTCATCAATTCAAACGATTATGACCGATTTCACCATTTTCACTAATTTTATAGATTTAAATCATTTTTAATCAATTTAACCCTTTTTTCACCAATTTTCAGAATGATTTATGATTGATCTAATTTAATTGATTTAAAATGTTTTTACCACTTTAACTTATTTTTCATAAATTTTTATTTATTTAAATCATTTTCCAACCGACTTATAATCGTTTTCATCAATTTTCATTTTCATCGATGTTCATTGATTTAAACCGTTTTGATCGATTTAATCAAAATTTCAAGGAGTACATCTAATTTTTAAGTAGTTTCTTAGATCTAAATCATTTTTGACTTATTTAATATTTTTCGATGATTTTCATTGATTTAAATTATTTTTATTATCGATTTAACCCATTTTGTTTGATCAATTTAACCCTTTTTTCACCGATTTCATTTATTTTTCATCAATTTAACTCGTCTTGAATGTTTTAACCCAATTTTTTTTAAATCGTGTTAAAACATTGAAATTAGTGGAAAAAATCAATCAAATAAGTGAAAATGTTTAATTTTTTTGAAAACAGAGTAAACTGACGAAATAAGTGAAAAAGTCAAGGAAATATCTAAAAGATGGGTTAAATAGTTTGAAAACGGGTTGAATCGGTTAAAAATGATTTAAATTGGTAAAATTAATGATAAAAAGCAATGAAACCAATGAAAGAACGTGTTGAATTGGTTAAAACTATGTTAAATTGGGGAAATCAATGAGAAGATGGGTTGACAACGGGAAAAACTAGCGGAATTAGTGATAATAGTAAGTGAAATTGGTGAAAAGATGAGTTAACTCGGTCATAATCAAATTAGATTAATTAAATCATTGAAAAAAATTGATATTGGTTAAAATTGTTTAAACCTATGAAACTAGTAAAAAAACAGGTGAAATCAATGAAAAATTTGTGAAATGATTAAAAATGAGTTAAATCGGTAAAAGTGGTGAGAACAATTGGGTTAAATTGGTTAATGGCAGGTAATTCGGTGAAATATTGATGAAATCGGTGTACATCGAATTAAATCAATTAAAAAAGTTTAAGCCAATGAAATTAGTGAAAAATATATGAAATCAATGAAAATGAGTCGATTGGTCAAGATTTATTTTTTAAATCGATAAAAGTAGGTGAAAAAAAAGTTAATTGGTTAACCAAATTGTTTAAACTGATGAAATTAGCGAAAAAAATAGATGAAATCGATGAGAAATGAATTAATTCGATTAAAAATGGTTCAAACCTGTCAAAATGGGGATAATCGGTCAAAAATAAATTATATATAACTATGAAAATTGATTAAAATGAGCTAAATCAATAAAAAACGATTCAAATTGATGAAATTGGTGAAAGAAAATATATGAAATCGGTGAAAGATTGATTGAATTAATCAAAATCCGTTCAAATTATTGGTGAAAAAACAAGTTAAATCGATAAAAGAAAAATAATTTAAATCAATGGAAATTGATGAAAAACAAGTTGAATCTATCAAAACGATTTAAGTCGATAAAAATTCAAAAATAGTACATTAACCCATTTTTTTTCGAGGTAAACATGAACATTTTATTTCCAGAAATGAATGAGAACATTACATCTCCAAGTTGTTACTTAGTCACAAAGAATTCATAAAAGAAGCAAATCTAATTGTATTTGATATACCAGTAATACTAGACTATCCTAATGTACAAACATATGATTTATTGTTGTAAAAAAAATCACTTTTCACTTCACTGAAATAAATAAATCATAATTTTGAAATAAATGATTATATAATCATGTCTATGAACATAAACATAAAGTAATTAAAAATAGAAAACGACTTTCATTTATAGGAGTCACGTCAACTTGTCGCTTGTCCTAGGAAAGTGATTGTCTTTCCTCGTGTATTCTGATGACATATCATTATCATAAGATAAAACCTAAAAGTCACGTGCTTTAGAGTATGTTTTTTAAGTGAATTACCTAGGAACCGAGTGTTTTACTTGAGACTTGTCATTTATTGTAAAAGCTCAAGTTTGTAATAGGTTACTTTGTGTTTCTAGTATAACCTAAATCTGTATGATTTTGAAGAGTGTATTAAGAGGATTTATTCTTGTCGAACCACTATAAAATTACTTGTGTAATTTACTTTACTTGTCTTACATTGTATATTCCATAAGCTAAGTAAATATTTTAAAAGAAGAATCTTCTAAATTGAGGAATCTCAAACTGGGGATCGATATATCTTTTAAGTTAAACTTGTTTGAAAAACTCCACTTACGTTGCATTCAAGTTTACAACTCTAAGTTTGTCTGAAAGGATAAGTAAATCAGACGAGTGATATATCTTACGTTGATAAATTGAGTGCTTAAACCATTGAATAGTTTCATACGACAGATAAGCTTACTCTACTTAAGTAAAATCAGAGAATTTTTATAAAGGTACAAAGATCTATTCACCTTCCCCTAGACCTCATTAGACTACTTGGGACTAACAAAAAACCTAGGCGTTGTCTTATCCCCGAATAAATATCAATAGCATAAATAAGAATTATATTTATATAATCTATCTATTAAACAATTCTACCTAATGCCTTAGATCACATTAATCTCTAACACCGACTTCACTATTTAGTTTATGGTTATTTTGTTGGGACTTTATCCTAAATATATAAGTTTTGAGTATTATCATGAAAAGATTAATTATATAAATAAGATTTCTGGTAAAATAGTTCAAAATTTATACATAATAACTTTTAATGAACTATATTCAACTAACTATACAATCATTAAACTCATACATAATGATATATGTTGTTGAACCGCTCCAACTCTTAAGTCACTTCTTCCTTTTTTCTTCTTTTTTTTCGTGTGTGTTTTGAGTGTTGTGAAAATGAGAAGATCTATTTTTTTTTTTTTAATTTTCTTTTAATTTCAACCACCGTGTGCGTGAAGTGTGACAATGAGAAGGAAATTGCATGTATAGCGCAAATGGAAAAGAAACCGAGTCGGTGTGTGTGAATAAGAAGAGTTTGTATATTTGTTCTTATATTATATGTTTGTTGGCGTGTGGTGAATAAATTAATGAAATTTCTATTATACGTGTGTATGTGTGCTTTGGTCTTCGACCATGATGTGGTATTTTTAGGAAGATAAAATGGTTGTATGGGTATTAATCAGGACCGGCCCAGAGTTTTTGATGGCCCTAAGTCAATTCTAAAATTGTAATTTTTTATGTGTAACTAAATTATGATAATAACTAATACAATTTTTTTTAAATAAACTATTAATTAGAAAATTAAGAAATAATAATAATATGAATAGAATATAACCTTGCTTTGCAAA
Source organism: Penstemon barbatus (assembly GCA_003313485.2). Classification (NCBI taxonomy): domain Eukaryota; kingdom Viridiplantae; phylum Streptophyta; class Magnoliopsida; order Lamiales; family Plantaginaceae; genus Penstemon; species Penstemon barbatus. Next base: position 15,448,341 of record CM064879.1, read on the forward strand.
AAATATCGGCAATGCGAGACACACTACTATTTAATAAGAAAATGATTACATATGTGAATGAGACATTAACACATAAAATCTTAGTAAAATATTACTTAAATATTCTTCATCTAGCATTTTTTAAAAGCAAAATCACTAATTACACTTGCATAACAAATATTTTTCAATCAACAATATGGCTAACCGATTCGATTTATTTTGTGACAATGGTTGATGATCAGAAGTAAAAATTAATCAATTATTGCTTCGTATATATTATCTTTACTGCAACTGTAACGAGAATACATAACAATATTCTATAAGAAATCCATCTATTTGAGAAACCAAAATTATATAGTTAGCAAATAATTCAAGTTTTTTAGTTCTTCTGGTAAAATATATCTTAAGACTCTCAACTCAGGTAATAAGTCAATCTCATCTATATCATAAGTGTACCAACAGGTGATTGGTCTAGTGGAAGGGACTAGTCACTACAAAGTAGCGGACTCAGGTTCGAATCCCTGTTGGGAGAGGTTCCCACATTATGTGCCCGACGCGCCTCGAAAGGGATTAAACCCTTGGGAAACAAAAAAAAATCTATATCATAAATGTCATTCAAATAATATGCAAGTTTGAAATATTAAATACTTAAAATCTCATCATCAAGTCAAATAATATATATTTTTTTTTGAAATATTCATATGGATCTCTTGGTCACATGACTCACAACTCCAAAATATTAAAATTGCAATATAAAAATTTATTTTCTTAATTTTTTATTTAAACAATATCTAATGTGAATATATTTGGCCCAAATTTCTTCAACTATGCATTTAGGCTTTCCATACTAAATACAATTTGAAGATGCAAGGATTCGAACACTGACATCAGGAGTTTTACCACTTATGCCACATGCATTCTTTATATATTTATTACATACATATTAATATATATACATATATATTAAAATATTTTATTATTGAAGACCCTCGTTTATCGATGGTCCTAAGCGACGGCATGTACGGCTAATGCTCAGGGGGGCCCTGGTACTATCAATGGCGTGTCACTTTAGGAAAATTTTAGTAGTTAAATATATATATATATATATATATAAGCGAAAATATTTAGTTATTTACATATTTCAACCGTGTGTGTGAAATGTGAATATAAGGAAAAAATTGTATGTATTGTGCTAATGGAAAGATCGAGTGTGTGTAAATGAGAATAGTGTTTTTTTTAAGGAAAAATGGGAATAGTGTTTATGCTTGTTGGTATATGTGTATTATATGTATACATGCTTGTTAGCGTGAGGTGAATAAATTAAGTAAATTTTTAATGTATGTCTGTGATTAAGTCTTCGGCCATGAGGTGGTTTTTATAGGTGGATAAAATGGTTGTATGGGAGTCAAGTATGAAATGGTGTGTCATTTTGCATGTAATAAGTGTTGCTTGAGGTGTCAAGTATATGATGATATGTGTCACTTTGCATGTAATCAAACCTTTATGAAATTATAGAAGGTAAAGACAAGTGGAGAAGAGGGAAGATCCACTTGTCTTTAATTTCAGGGACGGCCCTAAGCGTAAGTCGCATATGTGATCGTTTAGGGCCACCTATCGAGAGGGCCTTCAATTTTTTTTTACTAATTCCAATTTTTTTATTAATATATATATTTAAAAAAATTATGAAGAAATAGGTTAATAGTGTTGCATAAGAGGTTGATTTTCAAATTAATACTGTGAAAAAAGAAATAGAATTATGAAAAAAAAAATTAAAACTTGAAGTATATTAATGAAGGAAGTTGCAGATCGCAAATGGGGAAGAAGAGAAGTGTTATATGGGCCTAAATTCAACTATTCTTGATTGGGCTTGTTGGTGGAGTAAAGTTGAGTGGGCCTTAATAATTATGAGTAAGATTGTTAAATTGATTAGATTAGTTGAAAAAACACACACGAGACATTAGCTATTTACAAATTTGTATGGAAACAAATTATATGGAAAGAAAATCATTTCACTTAAAATAAAGATATTATTCTAATTATATCTATGTATATGTATGTGTAAATTGAAGGTAGAGTTGTAAACGGGTTTGACTTTGGTCAAGTCACCATTGACCCGAATCAAACTCTAATTATATTAGATAATTTGAATCCGAATATATTATATCATGCACTTTTTGAGTTTGCCAGATCTTGCTCGTATGCCGTCATATTTCTTATTTTATCTGGATCTTATAAAATCTTCAATTTCAAAACTTACACCAATATATTTTTCTACAACAAGTTTTTTTAACTTTACATTTGCGGTCAATTTAGCTCACATGTGATTGTATGGTGGATGATTTATAACTTTTACAATTTTATGTGATTAGTCTATCTGTCAATTGATTATCATAAAGTAAGAGACATAAATTTAATCGAGAGACGAGACATACAAGCCTCACATTTAAACAATTGACAGATAGACTAATTACATTAAATGGTGAAAGTTATGGATCATCCACCATACAATCACATGTGAGTTAAAAAAACTTGTTGCAGAAAAATATATTGGTGTAGATTTTAAAATTGAAGATTATTCCTTGCTTAACTCTTAATTTATGATAAATTGTTTCTCCCTATTCTTTTACACTTCTATTCTTCCTATAAATCAGATGGATGAGGCATGGGAGTTTGTGATTATCCACCGGTGTAGGTACTAATTTTCCCCGCAAGAAAAAATTAACGACTTCATGTTACAACGGTTCGGCTCCAAAGCAAAGAACGCTATTGTATGCAGTGAATTTGGTTGTGCTAAATATGAGCTGGCCAATGCTAAGGATCGGTTCGCTTCATTTGAAATCTCAGAAGATAAACTATGTTTTCGAAAACGAGTGCTTCACACTTTTGTCCAAAATCGAGGAGGTCAAGTCCGTGGTCTCCCTCTGTATCTATTAATCAATACCATGTATACCATATACATATGGCCTTCAGCGTCTTCAAGTCCTTCAATCACTACTCTATTTGTAAAGTCCTTTCAATATCTACTCTCACGGCAATTGAAAAATATCCAAGGGAAGAGACATAAATTTAATCGAGAGAAGAGACATACAAGCCTCACATTTAAACAATTGACGGATAGACTAATCACATAAAATGTAAAAATTATAGATCATCCACCATACAATCACATGTGAGCTAAATTGACCGCAAATGTAAAGTTAAAGAAACTTGTTGTAGAAAAATATATTGGTATAAATTTTGAAATTGAAGATTTTATTGAATCCAAATAATATAAGAAATATGGCCGTATACGAGCAAGATCGGGCAAACCCAAAGAGTGCATGATCTGATATATTCGGATCCAATCTAAATATCTAATATAATTAAAGTTTGATTCGGGTCAACTATGTTTGATCAAAGTCAAGACCGTTGAAAATTCTACCTTCTATATACACAGATACATAGAGATAGTTAGAATAATATTTAATTTTAACTGAAGTGATATTTATTTATTTATTCTTGAATATAGAATATATTAGTCAGTTTATTATACTTATTATACTATTATTTATATTGTAATGAATAGCATATAGAATTTTCTTTAGTATATAGTATAATAACCAAATACTTACAAGGGTGAAAAATAAAATTAAATATGCGAAATTAAATGCTTAATTGCTTACTGTCCTTTAAAAACATACCATAACCATCTAATTTCCCCAAATTTCTTTGATCAGTTCACACTCGTCCTACACACACCGCAATCGATGGCTGACGGCGGATGCAATGGAAACGACGTCGTCGAGCTCGAGTCCATGCGCAAAGACAGCTTCTCTTGGCACCCATGCCAGGTTTCTCTCAGGTAAATACCTTTTCCCCATTCTGTGTTTTCTCGTACTCATTCGATCAATTTTCACTTCAAAAATTAGTGTTGGTTAATATTTAGGTATATATCTGAGATTACTCTTTTAAATCATTGTGAAGTTACATTGTGTGACTGAGTTAATTGTAAACAAGGTTTATCACTTGATAGTCCAAATGTCGTGGTTGATAACACTGGATTTGATTTAGTTGAGTTAACTGTAACCAGAAGGTGATACAGATTTCCTGTCTACGCAGCTCCACAGGATTGGGCCTTATTGTGCAATATGAGGACACCGATTTGGAAGAAATTATAGTGGTTAAAGAGGGAGTACCTGGACGAATACGTGTGCGATCGACTCCTTTACAGGGTGATGACTGTTCCTCCATCCGACCAGGTGATATGGTGCTTGCTACCAGAAAGTCGCATGTCAAGGGTGTCTTTTATGATGCTCGGGTGGAAGAGGTACAAGCGTGGAGTTGTTTTCGGAAAATTTGCTTATACATAGAGTAAATAACAGCTGACAATGAAATCGTTTGAGTTGTAATGTTGTTATTGCAAGTTGGTTTTGGCAACTGAATATTATTAATAAGATTTTGACATGATGAATGTGTGATACAACAGTGAATTAATACTTTATTCATTGATTGTAAAGCCTTTCTTTTCAACGGCTTGCTTGTCAACTTATAGTATGTGCAGAGAAATGAATGAAACAAAATGCTGTAGTAAATCTGAGTTGCAGCCTGAATATCTTCCTGTCAACTGTATCGTTTCCTGTTGTTGCACGTTTGAGGTAGGATTGTGGATGGAGTTGAGTTAGAAAATATACATTTCTTCCACAAATCTAACCTCGTATCAGTTGCTATGAAGAAAGTCTTACTATTGCTCTCCCTGAATATCTACTTTCTACATAACTTCAATTGATAAAGTTGTATTACTTATTTTTGTTACTTCAGCATATTTATTTAGGAAAATTGGATTCATTCAAAAGTTTTAGGGGTTACATATCTTGCATATCTAATTTGTAAGGCTTATGAAGTTGACTTAACTCTTAGAAATAACTGTACTTAGACTACCGAGTTATTCATAAGGATCTTAGAATGCAAGTTCTTTATGTATTCACAAATCTATGCATACATCTATTATAAAAGACAAAATTCATTTTGGTGCCAATTGTAGCATGTGTTATGAACTTATGATCATATTTTTGCACAATTTGTTAATAGGATGACGGATATAGTTTGATCTTCCTCTGGATAATTCATTTTATAATTTTTATTAAATTTTTGTTCTTAGGTAGAAGATATACTATGAAACTTGATCCGTTGGAGTTGTTTTCCTATATCTAATCAGTTTTCGGAAACAATAATTGGCAGGCAACTCGAGTGAGACACTCAAAGAGGATCCACTGCAGATGTTCTTTCACAATCAAATGGCTTCACCAAGACCTTGAAGGAGATACATTCACTGTACCGGCCAGTGCTATCATGAAATTAGCTACAAAAAGCATCAATCTCCATCCAACCATTTCTGCTTTCTTCACTAGGCTGGAATCTTCAAGTGCCATAGATACATTGCCATTATCAACTGATGTTGATGGTATGGACTGGGAAATGGATATTAATGTGCTGCTGGGGAGACAAATAGAAGAGATAAGTAATTCAACTGATGTTTTTGGGAAGAAAAATTCTCAAGAAATCGTTTTCGGGCTCAAAGGTGATATCCGTGTATCTTGACCAATCACATGCTCTTCTCCATATTTCTCTTAGTCTGTGAAACTTACCTTTAATTTCCATGAAAACATTGTAGACATTAAATTGAGCTTGAAGTCTTGTTTAAACATAAAAATGTATTTATGTGAAACAGAGAGATTGATTTATTTTATGTGGAGATTATCTTGTTTCAAGTTGATGTAATAATGTTTAGAAGTGAGTTACAGCTAGAATCTTATCAAATAAATAATTGACTCAGAGCTTCATGAGACTTATTGCTAAATTAGTGGAATAACCATGTTTTCTACCAATGCTCTGACATTAGGATCACTCCAATTAATTTTGGTGATGCTTACCAATGAAAGTCAGAGAAGTTTCACCAATAGATACATTAATGCAATGAGGAAAGGAAACACTGAAAATTGTACTGGTGTTTTGATCAATGTACTGATGATTTGAATTTACATAGATTGATTTAAGTATGTAGTTTAGTTTGTTTATTACATTATGGGCATTATGGAAGTAATACTTGATCAATCACTGTTTCTAGAAATCGTTGGATCCTCATGATGTAGTTTCCAGGTTTAGATAGATAATTCTTTAAAGATATATCTTCGTGCACATTCCATGTTACTTTATGATGTGCGCAGGTCTTTATAATAATTCTCATTGAAGCTTTCTTTATGCAGTTGATCTCAATGAACAAACCCCTGACAAGGAAATTGATTCATCATTGGGAAACCCATGCGTCATAATTCCTTTGCTTAGTAATTTAGAGGATTCTACTGGGAGTGAGAACAAACAGCCAATGGAGACATCAATGGCAAATTCGCCTCTCAATCCTCTTGCTGCTAGGGCAGCTCTTGCTTCATCAAGATCTCAAAGTGCTCAACTTTCTAGCCAAAGCAATGTGGAGAAAGGAGACATTACCAGTGAGCGTAGTGCTACCAAGTTGCAGTCTGGGAGCAAATGTATCTTCTCTACTGTAGGTCATTCATCGGTTACAGATGATTTTTCCCTTACAATGCAAGCTGCATTAAGTGTCAAATGTGCAAATTATGAGGGGATTGTGAAGACACTCTTCCCATCCCAAAGTTCTTCTCCAATTGCTGAAGTGTCTATTGTGCCTTCGAGATCACTAGTAAAAGGGATGGGAAAGAAAAACCAGAATTCAGAAAAGAAGATAATTCATCCTCCAGGAACAAGAGTCACTCGTGCACAAGCTCAGAAAAACATTGAAATGCATGAATCCACTCAGGTCACTGAGACCAAAGAGATTCAGTTGAGAACTTCTTCCAAAACAAGAAGGGCAACTCGTTCAACGGTAGATGCAGCTGATAAAATTGAACTGAAGGAAGCTAACTACACAATTGAAGAGAATGTACCAACCAAACTCTCTAAATTAAATTCTTCTGCAAAAAATATCACTGCTCTGCAAAATTGTTTATCAGATAACAATAAACCAATTTTGTCACCGTTTCAAAGTGAGACAAGCACACCTTCTGCTGAAATTGAGGAAAACCTGTTGGAAACAGATGGAGTAGTCATTAAAGTCGATTCTGAGAAAGGGACCTTTGCAGACGGCAGAGAAAAACACTTCAATTCGAAAAGGCTAACACGTTCCGCAGCTCGACAAGAGGCTGAAAAGTGTCCCAAACAAAAAATGAGAAAAAGCAAATTTAATGATACAAATGAGTTGAATTTTTCTGAGGTTCCTGTCACGCCGGAGAAAAATAGGTTAGAAGTAGATAAATCAATCTCTTTACCCATTGAGACTAAAATTAGTGCACAGTTCACTGAGGAAAGAAAGAAGAACAGGGAAAAATCGCCACAGGTCAAGACCACTTCAAAGAGTTCAGGTACATGAATTCAATATTTTGGCTATCTTAACTTATATATTGATGTCATGTGATACTTCCTCCATATAAAATGTTATCAACAAAATGCTGGTACTTGAACTCAATACTTCGGTACTTGAACTCAATACTTCCTCCATATACTGATGTCATGTGATACTTCCTCCATGTGATACTGAAGTATTTATTAAAAAATTAACCTACAAAAGAAACTTTTACTCTTCTTAATTTCCCTCCTCTTCCATATTTCGACAAATATAGACCTACATTGTCGTGCAAATTGCACCTCAACTTTTACTGAAAGGGTAATTTTTTTCCCTCCTATATATCCACTTGCAGTTCATATGAAACAAACTTATTTTCTAGAAAGTGAATGTTTCCAGAAAAATAAATTTAAATTTATTAAATGCTAAAATGGAGAAAAGAAAACAGAGATAGATCTGTGTTAATATATTACACAAATTAATTTTGAACTTTTTTCCTGCTAATTTGTTTACTGTCACTCCAAGTGTACATCTATTTGTATATGGGTGGCTCTCTTGGAAATCAGTGAATGGGATTAGATCATACCCCTCCCCCCACAAAAACAAAAATGAAAAGAAAGGAAGTCATCTTATTTGGTGTCATTAATTAATCTTTTGCATTTGCCGGAATATGGTCTTTTTATTCGATCCTAGTCAATTTTTATTTTCTAAACTTTAGTACATTCTCATACTTGTTTCACCTATTTCATTTATATGCTGTTTCTATATTACAAGTTTAACTATGACTTCATTTCAATTTCTCTTTAGTCACTCTATTTATCACAGCCTTTTTTGATGATGAATGTGTATTTTACATTCTTGGATTCAGTGCTTAAGAGCTGCTGCTTCCACATCTTATTCTTGTTTTGAGTACCACGCCATATAGTATCCATGGTTTTCTTTTCTTGTAATCTCTTCTAATCTTAAGTGGTATTTATGATTTGCAGAGAGTGTGGTAAGCAGTAATTATGGCATAAAGAGGAGGTCTGCTAGTTCAAACAAAGAGGAGACACGGTCTTCTCCCCGACTTAAATTACTTCCTCGCACTCGCTCACAGTGTAAAGCTTAATTCTATGAGTTGAGGTAAACAAACTCAGTATCCAACATTCCCACTCCAATATTGTTGTATCCAAACGGGGATCTGTTTACGACCTGAACTGCAATATTAAAATGCGCTCCTTTTGTGAAAATGTAATCACAACTGTTTGAAACTCTGAGTACCTTCATGGATAAGGTATCTAAGATGGTAACTAAGGTAACTGGCCTATTGAGTTTAGCAAAAAGGTTAACATCATCGCATCATGAATTCATCCAAAATAGGCTACGTCCATGGGCTACTGCAAATCTCACTAAAGGGAGATAATTACTAGGGTTTACAAACACTCAACTTTCACAATTCTCATACACTAAGAAAATTTTTCACTTAATTTCCTCACAATATCCCTCAAAGGAAGCTACTAAAATTTACTCTCAATTTTAGTCTCACTAGTGTATATTGTTGTAGTACTTTGTTCTGGCGGTGTGATTTTCCAACTAAATTAAGCTGCTATTTATAGCCTTCAATCTCAATAGATATTATTGAGCAAAAATCTCACTTTGCCCCCTAACCTTTGTGAGTTCCCACTTAAACTCTGCTATTAAAAATGCCCAGATCACTATATTTGGACGTTCGAAGACGGAATATATCAAATGTTGGGTGACAAAGTGATAAAACGTTCAAAGATTGGGTGGCCAAATGGGAGAACATTCAAAGATTGAGTGGTAAAATGGAAAAACGTTCAAAGCTATATCATTAACCTCGGATGGAATATTATGTTAAATTCTATCTTTTTGCATCTTAGTTTCCGATCCATTGGCGACCCTGACAAAGTGTAACTATATATCATTTTCCCCTCAATATTAAACTAGCACATGTATTTTATATTGCAAGAATTCCAAAGATGTGATATAGAATTTGATACAATTAAATTGAAGTCTCAAAAACAGAATATATAATAAACTTAGTCCCCTGTCATAAAATAATGTTTTATGACTGAAAATTATTACGATACATAACACGCAAATAAGTCTTCCAACAGCAAGTAATAGGCTGCTCGAAGAAAAGCTTAAAAAAAAAAATAAAAAAAAAATAAAAAAGAATTTTGAAAAGCAGCGATAATAACAACACTCGGTCCTTTCCCATTGTTATTCATCAACCTCTTGAGAAGCCCGCTGCAGGAATCAAAGCAAAGGAAAAAAGATCAGAACAAGACCATTTTAGTGCTGAAGTATGATCAATTTGTTTTATAAAAATTCAATTCTCATATTTAAAACAAAAAATAAGAAAAGGAAAGCATATAAATACGAAATATGTATGTCTCAAGAGATTTAAAACTTACTTGTTTGCACTCTTGCACGAGCTGCTCTTTTGACCATTCCAAGTTGGTGATGAGGACATTAAGGTCTTCATATCCATTTTCGCGTTGTTCTATTTCAATCTGAACTGCAGATAAGTTGGCCTCGTAATGGAGACATTCAACCATCTTAATCGTCTGCAATGTGCTAATGTCGCCTAATTCTCTGGGAATCTTCTTAATATCACAGCAATCCACTACCAAACACTCAAGTTGGGGAAAATGTTCACTACAAGTTGTCCATTTATATACATATTGCATATTAAGTTTCAAGAATCTCAACTTCTCAAATTCACCATCTCTGGTCTCCCATACACTTCCGTGAAAGGTATTGTGACCTAATATGAGAACCTGAAGGTTTGGTAATCTCCCTATGATCGAAGTCCTCTTCCAAGGCAATTCCAGTCCAGCTAAAGAAAGCTTTTTGATAGTGGAAGGAAAGGGGGTAAACTTTGTTAATCCAAGATTGTAGAAATTATTACATTTCAAGTTGAGTGATTCCAGTTCAGTGAAAAAAATGAAATCAGGATGGTGATTAAATAATTCGCAACTGAGTTTACGAAGATGTGGTGAACACCTCAAGATTTCTTCATCCTTCTTTTTCCTAATGAAAATACGTGAAAGGGACCTTAGATTAGTTGTTTGGCAGCTATCACAATCTTCTCCGAATTCGGCTTCCTCTTTTATTTGCAAATGTCTCAACCTCACCAGTTTTAGAAGGACTGAAGGTATGGAAACTTCTTCGTGCGTTCGTATACAAAGAAATTCTAGGTTAATGAATCTGCCTATATGACGTGGGATAATATCATAGGCCAAGTACCTCAACTGAACCAAAACATAATTATTTCTTTTTAGCTCAAGGTGATCTACCATGACAGGGCACATGTCGATAACCCTAAGAAGTTTCGAATGCGAAGAAGAAAGAACATGATGAAGGTTCTCCAGCAGGGCTTGAAATGGAGCGACAATGTAGGCCAAAGGATCCCATGCCATATGTGAATTTGGAGGGAAAATAAAGACGGTGATATTTCTCGTAGATTGAAGAATAGCTATACAGAAAGAAGAACAGTTAGTTCATCATAAATAGTACAAGCATAATATAAAGAAATTTAAGTACCAACAATTTTACTGGACTGAGACATTAATGATAGCGAGTAAACTTACTTTCCCATGGACTTTGAGAACTTTTTTTCACGAGCTATTCTTAAGCACATGTCACGCAATAAATCATGAATATTGCATGTTTTAATCCCACCATCATGATATTTCCTTCTCGCGATTATCACAAGGCTTCTACCAATTAGGTCCCGAAGATATTTTTCTGCTACTTGCTCTGGACTCTTTTCTTGTTCTCTTTGTATGAATCCTTCAGCAATCCACAACCACGTTAACTTTTGTACTGGTATTTCCGCGTCTTCAGGAAATGTTCCAAAATAAAGGAAACACAGTTTTAAATGATCTGGCAAATGTTTGAAACTATGTTCCAATATTTTTGAGACATAATTCTCATCAGCATGAAAAATATAGGAGTCTAGATTTGTTTCCACTTCTCCCCATACACTTTCCTCTTCCTCCAGATTTGCCAAAACCCCACCCGTAACAAGTACCACAAGCGGCAGTCCACCGCATTTGGTTGCAATTCGCTTTCCAATGTCTACTAATTGTAGAGGGCAATGTTTAGATTTTCTCGAAAACACTTTGTTCTCTAATATCCTCCAGGATTGGTCTCCCGTGAGAAGAGGAAGTGAAACAGAAATGCTATAAGTTGGTACGGCATCTTTAATCCGACTGGTAAACATTATTCTGCTTCCATTACATTGCTCTGGGAAAAATCTTTGCAATTCATCCCACAAATTTGATGACCAAACATCATCCATAACAATAAGATATTTCCGTCCCATTAGAATTTGATAAATCTCTAAACCCAAAATTTCAACATCTTTGTGTAAGTTGTTGTTTGAATCGCTAGATAACCACTTCAAAATATCACTCAACACCCTTTTCTTCTGATACGTTTGGGAAACAACACACCAAGCCCGTCTATCAAATTTTTCAATAATTAAACGATCATTATATAGATTATTGGCTATAGTTGTCTTACCAAGTCCCGCCATCCCAGAAATAGAAATGATTTGTCTGTAACGCGATCCTCCAATAAGATCACTTATAATCTTTCTTCTTTCATCCTCAAATCCCACCAAAATATTATCAACGGTTGCCTTGGGAGTTCCCATATCTTGAAATGATATGTCTCCACCTGCATAATCTTTTGTTGTATTTTCTTGGAGATTTGTCCTAATAAGCATAATTTTCTCGATAGTAGTTGGTAGTCTGATATTCATGTACCAAAAAGGAATACTTCCAGCAATATATGAGTTGACTAAATATTCAACTTCGTATGCCACATCTCTTATTTGTACTAGAGAATCTTTCAGTTCATCCATACGTGTGTCGCCATTGAGTAAAGATCGAGTGAACATTAACTCCTCATGGAGTGTTTTGAACGAAAGCTTCATTTTCAATCCAATTTGGCTATTCATCGAGTTCTTAAGATCTTCAAGGAGAGAATCTACAATGAAAAGTGAATCTATAGCATCATCAGCCTTCGGAGTAGTTACACATAGTCTGGTAAGCAACTTTGGGAAATTGATGCAGTGCTCTTTGATCTTTACTTTCAAGAGCTTTACCATTTCTAGAATTGCATTATTTCCTTCAATAAACTGGTTGGGTTTGACGTAACGAGTGACAAAAACACAAGAATAAATGAACCTTCCTACTTCATTGGCTAAGGTTTCAATTTCACCCAAGATAATTTTTACTTCCTCAAGCTCAGTGCACTGAAAAGGTAGGTCCCCAAGGATGCTGAGCAGAAACATTAGCTTCTTGTGAAGAATAGCGTATCGTTCCTCCTCGTATGAATTAATCGTTGCTTCGGAATTCAGTATTTGAAGTAGAAAATCCAAGAAAACTGCCAAGAGTTCATTTTCCTTGGGCAAAACGGCATTGTCGTCATATATCTCCTCTAGCCTGGGGAGTTTGAAGAATTTTTGCACATATGGCATGAAAGAGTCCACAAACATTTCAGATATATCTCTCATCATGCACATGTCGGAATCTCGGTTGTCACCAAGCCTATATGACTGGTAAAATTTTGAGCTTAACATCTCAAGATGTCTAATCTTAGTACTAAGAATGGCATCATTGGAGCAGAATTTTAAGACATAGCAAACCACTTTTCTGCAGGTTCCACCATTCCAGGGAAACTTTCCACGTACAAATGGAAGGTCCCAATCATTACCCTCCTTAATCATCGATTCTTTATATCTGAAACGGCCCAAAAACTCTGACAACTCTTTAACGGAAGGAGTCATTGATATTTGATTTCTCCCCTCCTTGATTTAGTCAAACTGAATAGATAGATTATACGAAATGTTGTTAATATAGACTCAAGAATATATATATATATATATAGGTATATAATTGACAAATTCAAAAGTAGGTAGTATTTGCAAACCATGCAAAAATGCGAGTCAAAGTGATATTGTGGGTGTTTGTAAAAAATTTGCAAAATTGGTTTTTTACTATTTTTTGATGTACTACCAAAATTACCCATGAAAGTTACACATGTATTTTATTTGTTGATGATATAAAAAAAAAAAGAAGAAAAAAAACGTGTATGCAACTTTTCCTTTTCAAAATGAGTGAAATTTTTTGTGGGATTTTGTTCATTAATGAGATGATTGCATTTGTGGTATCAAACTTTATATTGATTTTCATTTGTGATACCATAAAAATTCAGGCCGACAAATTTGGTACCACAATTTAACAAATTAATTCACATTTAGTACCGTCGTTAAAAATCACCATTAAGTTAAATTATTGTATCAAATGTATTGGCCTGAATTTTTATGACACCACAAGTGAGAATCAATATAAAGATTGGTACACCAAGTGCAATTCTTTCATTCATTAATAGATGATCGAATTCATATAAAAATATCTCCAATAATTATTTTCATTGGCTTTAACTATACCCAATAAAAACAGGACATATCAAAATTCAAACCCACATATTTCTTGTAAGTTATTTCGTATGAGCTACACATTTTGTTGATGCGTTTATGAAAGAACATAATTTATCAACAAAGAGAAAATGCAGAAATCGCAGAGATTTTCTACTGAACTTTTTATTTTCACCTACTGTTTGAAGCATGCTTCACGGATATAGGTTTGTTTCATAAAAATATTTTGTTTGGATCTTCAAATCCTTGTTAAGGTTGGAGAGAAGAAAGGAGAAAATATTGGGGTATTATGTGTATCTGAAGGGGTACGTAAATATGGACTAGAACGAAGTAATTGAGGGAAAATATGTCCAAAACCAATTTTTCCATGATTACAAAATGGCATGAGAAGCCTAAAGCAGGTCCCTATCAGCGTCTAGATTGTGACTTATTTTGGCTTTTTTTTGGAGAAATAGAAGTAGATTATGTGGTGTAGAAACTCCATAAACACTATCATTTTCTAAAACTTGAAAAGTACTTTATCTAAGTGGTTGCAAAAACCACTTGTTGGATGAAGATGAAGATCAAGATTGAAAGTGAAGGGAGGTTTTAATGATTTCCAAAACACCATAATCAGTTATGTGATGGAAGCTTAGCAAATCCCTTAAAAGAATTTTGACCAAGTAAGAAGGCAAATCAGAAATGTCTGGTCCAAAAGACTACTGATCTATTGCTGAAGAAGGAAATCAAATTGGTGAATTTCAGCTTACTCAACATATTTGTTCAGTTTGGGCAGCCTAATGTTCATCAGACGAGAGACTTCGATCAGCTGAGTGAAAGTGATCAGCCAAGTCACCTCAACGGTAATAAATACACTTTAAGAAGTAAATGCTGAAGAGGAATGGTAATAATGACAAATGATTAAAGAAGAACCTCGTATCAGGTGGGTGCATTTAATGAGACTGACAAAGAAGTACATCAGAACGCACAATGTACAGTCGTAGGTAGTCGTTCCTAAGAAACAGGGACCGATGCTCGAGAAATTAGTTCTGTCTCTCTTCAACGGACAAAATTCAAATCTCAAGTATAAATAGAGATTGTTTGAAGAGTTGAAAGTGTGACACGACACACACTGAGAGCACTCGAAGCAGAAATTCTATATATCTCAAGAACTTAAGAACAACTCACTCATCAGCTTAGTCATTTGTTGACAAAAGCAGACATTGAAGATCAAAGAAATACTTAAAAATCTGAGTGATTCTTGTTAGAGAGTGTTGTGAGAAGTAGATATCCATCTTAGTGAGTGATATTACTTCAAATAATATGTTTTCTTTGTGATCTCCTATTACGAACTTGTGGCCATTTCATTTGTTGTTTGGCGCAAACAAAGATATTGTAATCTGTGTGATTATAGTATAACCCAAGATCTAAGTGACTTGGAAGAGTGGACTAAAGAATTTCAATCCATATAACCACTATAAAAATTCTGGTGTTTTACATCTTGCATTGTTTTCTTGCATACTTACAAAGAGCATTCAAATTTTAAAAGATTTGAAAGAAGTTTGTAAAACTGGGGATAAAACCTTGAAACTAAGTATATTTACTTGTGAAAAACACTTTGCAAAATTCGCTGCAAGTAACTTATCTTAGAACTCTGATTTATCTAAAATCAGCTAAGTTAAAATCAACAGAAGTTTCAACTCTGCTGTTCAAAGTTGTGTGCGCGATCAGCATAGTAAACTTACCAAACTTGATCAGCTTAATCTGCTCAGAAAGAAAGTTGGAGAAATTTTCAAGTTAAAATTTTTAGAGGTCTATTCATCCTCCCCTCCACCCCCTCTCTAGACCTCATATGACCACTTGGTACCAGCACCACTTAATTACCCAATGCTCTTCAAAGGTATAACCCTATGAAAGAGGTTTCGTTAAGTTCATTTATAAACTTAAATCGTTGCTATTATTCAAGTATTGAGTGAAATGCAAAAACACCATTTGTACTTTATCTAATTTATAAATAAATCTTGTGTTGTTTTAACTAACAAAAAATCTCCTATGTTCTTTTATTATTAGCCAAAAACTCCTCCAATCCGAAATGACATTTATATCCACCAAAGGTTATAAAAACACATCTTTTAATCTAAAAAAATATCAATAACCCCCTATTAACTTTGAAATTGACAATAACTCCCCTTTCACTTAAATAATTAACAAAACCTCCCTATAATTTATGATAAAGTTTCAAATGGATTTTTTTTCTAATAAAAAAAGAACACATGTGAATTTTTGTTAGTTAATATAATACAGGATGGCTCCTATTGAAACAAGATTCTACTTTTATAAGAGTTTGTTCTTTTTTAATGTTTCATTTTCAACAAAATCGAGAATTAAGAAGATGATATATAATTTTTCATTTTTAAAATTTTTTGTTCCTCAATTGCAAATAGGATTAGGACCATTTTTTTTCATAAATCTTGATCCAAAATCACGACTGGGAAAAGAAAAAAAATATATTTGCACAAAATCGCGTTTAGGAATAGCAGAATTATTTTAATAAAAAATAATGTTCTGAAATGGCAATTAGAAATAGTAGAAAAAAAATCTCCTAAATTCGCGATTTAGAAAAACATAATTTTTCGTTTTTAAATTTTTACTCCAAAATTGCAATTAGGATTTTGGGGCAATAAAAAGGAAAAATTTTCTTTAATTTTTGTTCTGAAATAGCAATTAGGAGGAAATTAAAATGTCCCAAAATTGTAATTATTCAAAGCATGAAAAAATATATTAAGTATTTGTCCCAAATCTCAATTGGAGCCTTCCTAAAAGTCAAAATCAGATTTTGCACGCACTTGACATATTTATTATTTGTTCTTTTTTATTTGAAAAAAAAATATCATGATCAAATTCTTCAATTCAACCTCATAAGTCTGAGAGTGGAGCTCACTCTTTCAATTAGGCCAGAAATTTTCTAGATTTGCTTCAGTTTTATGACTTATAGGGTAATATTGTCAGTCCGAAACTTATGGGCAGACTTGCCAGCAACCATATGTTATCGAACCAATTTTGCCATTTTCTCTAACAGAGCGATTTGCACTTCTGGTATCATACCTTATATACAAAAGTGTATGTTTAATTTCATAGTTCAACATAGGGGTGGGCGTTGGGTTCGGGTAACCCAAACCCGATCCGTCCTGTTTTAAAAATATCCGAATGGGACGAGTGTTTTTTGGGTTTGGGTACCCGAACTTGTATATCCGTATTTTATTACGGGAATATGGGACGGGTTTTTGATTGGTCTCTCCAACCCCGAATACCCAAACCCGCCTATATAATATTATTATTATATAATTTATACACTTTTTACTTACATAATTAATTAAATTATTAATTAATTAACATTTTTACTTAACCATAGTATTCCTTTTAAATCTTACATTAGTTATTAGTAATTAATATTATGGGTCATTATAAAATTTTAGACTTTTAGTTGTTTTAAAAAATTATAACTTTTGCATAATTTAAGTGTAGGTTTAGATAAATTATTTTGATATTAATTATAGATAGTATTTGGATTGAATTTTTCTTATTGAGACTCGATGTGGATCGTATTTTATCATATGCTCATTATATGATTTCACATTTTGATCGTGTTTGGATATATTTAAAATAGTCGTTATGATAAATTGATGATATATTTATGTAATAATGAGCTAAAAGTGATACGATTTAGCAAAAAGGAAATGACGAAATATAATTACGTAATATTGTAATATTATTTTGTGAGGTTGATGAAGAATTGATGAATAAAAATAATATGGGACCCGTAATCCCATCCCGTCCCGTCCCGCAATAATTTGGGTACCCCGAATTATTATGGGGCGGGTTTGGGATGAAAAGTGTCAATCCCGAAATTTATTATACCCATATATCTAGCCCCGAACCCGCCCCGTGCCCACCCCTACTTCAACAGTTAATGAGATTTTAGTCAAGTAGTTAAGAATGAGGCTTCATGGCCAAGAGATCACGAGTTCAACTTCCACTAATGTGAATATTTCTATAGTTTAATACTTGCTTTTATTATTAGTTTAATTTGATACCAATATAATAGATTCAATTCGATATAATATTTGATGTAATGATGTATTCACCATCTAAAAAAATAAAACATAGTTCAACACCAACAATTAATTTTTGGTTCCATCATTAAATATTGGGCATAAAAGGTCACGTGCGACTCAATCGTAGAGAAATTGTACAATCATAGAGAAATTTAATATTTCAAAATTTACAATAACAATGTTTAAATTACAATAATAATAAATGAAATGAAAATTTAAAAATAAATTTCTCCATATTTGTACATTTTGTTTAAATTTTACTTTTATAGATAAATTTCAAAATTAAAATTTATAATGTTAAAGATTTAATTTAAAATACAAATTTATTAAATCTTACACAATTTTCTTTTTGATTTTTAGTTATATTTAAAAAAATCACATTGTAAATAAAATAAATGAAAAAAAAGGGTGAAGCAAAGTTCGCCACCCGCCATGAAGGTCGTCAAAGCCCAGGGGATCCTTCCCCCTCCCCTCGCTGGCCCACCCCCACCGGTTGGAGATGGCAAAACCCCATCCCCTCGGGCTAAGATCTTCTGTACCACAAGTGTGTACCACAAATGAGTAATTGACACATGTAATTATGACAATTATAATAATTGTCATAATTACATGTGTCAATTACTCATTTATGGTACACAAATTGTGGTACAGAGGATCTATTGCCCATCCCCTCCCTCAAGCCTTGGGTTTTAATTTGAAGATGCTATTTGTAGTGACGGATTTTTGCTATAAAAAGTATTTAATATTAACTTATTAGGTGATGCCATCTTCAACAAAACTCATAATTTCAAGAATTTTATCTTTAAATTTAGGGGTGGATAGTATTATATAATCCCATTTTTTACTCTCACTTCAACAACTCGGTTATATTTTAAGATTCTCGCTTTATATTTCTACCAGAAAGTACAAAAGGTTGTGTACTTTCCTTCATATTATGATTTTTCACTTGGCTATGAGAGTAACTTAAACATTTAAGGGTTGCATAAATCGGAGCATTTAGGGTGCGGGCAAGGTAACTCGCCCTCACATACGGGACGGCTCTGAAATTATGACATGTGGCGCGTGTAACTAGTGTGTAACTCGGTGAGTTGACTCGGTCTGTAAATAGACCATTTTACCCTTTTTGGATTTAATTTTAAATAATAGTTGAGATAATCTTCAATTAATAAAAGACAGTTATAACCTTTAAATAAAAAAATTGAAAAATATACTAATAGATTTATTTCCATGATTAATATCGATAGTTATCATGTAATTACGATTAAACCAATTTCTTCTGAGAGAATTGTAATTGTGGTACCAAACTATATACCGATTCTCACTTGTGGTACAATAAAAATCGGGGCCGATACATTTGGTATCACAATTTAAGAATGAATCACATTTGGTATCACCGTTATAAATCAATGTTAACTGATGATGTGGTAGTTAAGTTTTATTGCAAAATTGATACCATTACTTATGTTGACTAACAATTATACCCATAACTTTTCAAGTTGTAAAAATAACCCCACATCTTCAAATTTATTGACAATTTTAGTCCACATTGTTGCCCAATTTCAAAATTGGCTCGGAAAAGACACGTGCGGACTAATTTAGAGAGTTTACTTGATATATTTACATATTTATTTAACTAATTTAATTTTATAAATAAAATTAACAGACCAAATAATACTTTAACATAAATTCGATAAAATATTAATTAAATTTAAAATTTATATAATAATATTAATATATTTAATATTTATTAAAAAATTATATAAAAAATTATAATTAAAAAAAATTGAAGATGTGGGGTTATTTTTTCAACTTGAAAAAGTTAGGGGTATAATTGTCAGTTAACATAAGTAATGGTATCAATTTTGCAATAAAACTTAATTGTCACGTCATCAATTAACGTCCATTTTTAATGGTAGTACCAAATGTGATTCAATTTTGAAATTGTGGTACTAAATGTGTCGGCCTCGAGGGTTCAATTCGTAAAATCGCAAAAGATATGGTCAATTTGCAAAATTGTCAAAGTCAATTATTACCAAAATTGAGGGTAAAACGGTCTTTTTATATGAGAACGGTCTAATTGCCGTTAAGTGATGATGTGGCAGTTAAGTCTAATTACAAAGTTGATGCCATTACTTATGTTGACTGGTAATTTTACCCCATAATATTTTAGGTTACCAAAAAAGCCCCACATCTTCAAATTTAGTGACGATTTTAGTCCACATTGTTGCCAATTTTGAAATTGACTCGAATAAGACCACGTGCTAACAAATGTGTCACAATTTGTTAAAGCTCTGTACCAAATGTGTTAGACCATAAAGCTCAGTACCAAAAGTGAAAATTGACCTATAGCTCTGTACCAAAAATGCAATTCTCTCATTTATTATAGTACTTTAGCCCCCACTACACCAAATTCCTGGATTCGCCCCTGATACTATATACAACATAATGAAACATATATACTATATTCATTTGAAATAATACAAATCATCATATCACATTCGTTTATTATATATTGGGCTGAAAATCAAACCAAAATATTCGAGCTCATTCGATAAAAGCTTGTTTGAGCTCGGTTCGTCATACTAATCATACAAGCTTGAACATTATTTTTCGTTCGATAACTTTTGAACCTCGACTTGAGCTCGACTCGATAAGCTAAAGATTGATAATATACATGTAAAATATCAATCTACTCGATAGTCGGCTCGAACTTGTTCGATAAAAAATCGTTTGAGTTCGACCCCATTAACAATCAATCAAGCTCAAACACAAAATTTCAAACTCAATAAAATTCAACCAAACTTGAACAGAGTTTATCGTTCGACACTACTCGACTCAATTACACACCTAATTATATATGCGATTGAAGTTTTTATAAAACTTTTTTTTTAGAATGATTATAGCTTGTATTGGCAGGATTCAGTTATTCATTTAAGCATAGATGAAATTAACATCGGAGTTCCATCAAGAGTACTGTACGAAACGAATCTCAAGAACTGACAATTGTTTGGAGCTATAATCACACAATACTTTTACCAAAAAATAAAATAAATAGCCCCGGACTCCATACCATTATTTGATAATATATAAAAGAAAATTCAAATCTAATTAAGAAAACTTACTTGAAATTCGTCCAATTCTTTTTGTAGAATCATGAAATACTTTGAGATGCTCTAAACTTTTCGAAACTATGTCAACACGGAGTGTATTGCACAATCTAAATACTTGAATTTATTGGAAGAAATTGAAGCTGATTAAAATTATTTTCTACATTTTGACGAAAAATTATATTTCAGCCATTTTTCGTCTCTTCATATAGTAAAAAAATCGACGTCCATTGTTTAGTTCCATTAAATAGCATTAGATCTGGCGTGCACATCTAAGTCCAATCCTCATTTTAATATTTTATACATTCGAGTCCAGCTGCAACATGTAGTATGAATCCTATTGGTTAAATATGAAATGTTTTTAAGTTGTACTTGTACTAGTCTATGCTTATATATTAGAAATTGGGTTAAATACAATTTAATACCCTAAAGTATGGGTCATGTATCACTATAGTCTATGAAGTATGAACTTAGACAGTTTAGTCCGTACGTTCGTGACTCATGAATTGTTTAAACTTTATAGTGTTAACATACTTAGTGAAAACACGAATTTATTCTTAATATAAATCAGTAATTACCAATATTACTCTTTCATTATTCAACTTACTTTTTACATTTACAAATTACCCCTCCATTTGAAAGAAAAAAATAAGTCCTTTATATTAAAAGAAAAAAACTCATATATTTCTCTGAAATTACTCCTAGGAACTAATTTAATTGTCCCTTTCAACTTTTCCATCGATCGTTCCTCTAATTTCTTCAAAAATCTAATTGAGATTTTCAAATATTGTTTCTTCCATTTACCTCTTCCCTTCCAAAACCCAAATCGTTTCAGTGTTTTTCTTTTAGAGATTTCTTCTATTTAATTTCCATTTCCTTTTGCTGATGATTACTTCCAATTTTGGAAAAATAAATCAAGTTTTTTCTTTTAATATTTTTTTGTCTAGGGAATAATGACTTCTTTTGTTGGTTTCTCAAGGATTTGACCATTTTTGTAGTATGTGAACCTCTCCAAACGGAAATTCAAGCATAAGTTCGCTTTAATTTGTAGTGATTATCGTCTTCCACTAGACTAATTAAATATTGGTAATAAAAATAATTAAATATTGGTAGTAATAAATACTTTTTTTGGTCCAATGGAAAGGTAATTTGGAGATGTAAAAAGTAGGTAGGTTGAAAATTAAAAAGGCAGAATTCGTAGTTCCTGATTTATAGTAAGGGCAAATTCGTATTTTTCACTGAATATGTTTTACCGTTAAATTTAAACGGCTAAGTCATGATCGGAGGAATTGAAAGGCCCGATTAATTACTCCAGGGACTATAGTGATAAATAACTCAATTTTAAGGATGTTAAACTGTATTTAGCTCATATAAATTTATTAATATTCTGACATCATTGATGTGGTAGGTTATTGTCCCAATTGCAGATAATGAATAAAAAAATTTATTTAGTAGTAATATATTATTTTTCCTGACGTCATTTATTGTTTCAATGGGTAAGAGAGAGGGATGATAATTTGACCTATTCCTTTTCTATCCACAGTTCACAATTTGGAATTGAACAGCTGGCATACTTGGGTCAACGTGCTCTTGGAAATAAACAATGATAAAAAATTACCAGCTGTTCAATTCCAAATTGTTACCGGAAACGTCTATAATAAAGCTGTGGTAATTTTTTTTCTATTTTAACAGACAATCGTTATCTCTAGCACTGGCAAGAAGACCACAATATTGACCACCTTCGTAATTGGAGAAAGGATAGCAAAAATCAATTTTCCTAAGGCCATCTCCAACCCGAGCTGGGGGTGGGTCGATTTGGGCCAGCCTGTCAGCTGTGGGTTGGAGAGGACACTGGGCGGTCCATTTGGATCGCCCAGCCCATCGCCCCAAGGCTAGGACGCGCTATCAATGCGTCCCAGCCACAATCCTTCAGGTGGCGCCAAGTGGTGCCACCTGATGGATTTCCTTTTTTTTTATTTTTTTTTTATTTTTTTAATGTTAAAAAATATTGTAACAATTGGGATTTGAACACGGAACCTTTATAGTGAAACATGACTTTCTTACCATTTGAGCTACATAACTTTTGTTGAACTTTTAGTACAAATTAAAATTTATAAATTAAAGAAACTTGTAGCCAAATTTATTTATAAATTAGATAATTAACTCAAATAAATATTTTACACATTATGAATGAAAATGAACTCAAATAAAATTAGATAATTAACTCAAATAAATATTTTAAAATCATATATTTGTTTATGAAATAATAATTTATTTAGCCACATTTAAAATTTGATTTGAAATATTTTAATTTTATTTAAACTCTAATATAGCATTAATGATCAATGTATAGTTGAGACAAAATGTAGAAATATTATTATGCATTAAAATTTCGTTGTTATTTTCGTGTAATCCTTGTTGTTTTTCTTGTCCCGAATGTAATATTATTATTTTATTATCATTGTCTCTAAAATTAATTATTATGCATTTTCATATTTAAATTAATATTACTTATTATTATTATTATTATTATTATTATTATTATTATTATAGATAATATAGGTGAGAGTGGGGAAGGCTTTTTTTTTAATTAATTGGAAGAGAACCCCCTCCCGGTTGGAGATGATGCTCAAGGGGGTGCAGATTCCCCGGGTGGAGATTGACACCCCAGGGCTGTAAATAGCCCTACGGGTTGGAGATGGCCTAATGGTTACTAAAATTTTAGTAAGGGTGAGTTTGACCTAGCGATTCAAAAAGTAATTATAGGTGAATTAATTTTATTAAAATTGATTTTGGTAATAGTTGATTATAATAAAAATTATTTATAGAATAATTGCTTTTGCAAAAGTAACACTTCAGCAACTTCTAAAATAAGTTAATTTTTTGCTTCTCGATATCCCAAAAACGATTATGATCTTGGGGGCCAAATACCATGAAAATCACGATTTAGCAAAAACAATTTTTATAATCTGGACCAAACACTTCAAAAATCACAATAGAGATCTAAACGTGATTTTATGAGCTTCAACCGCTAGGCCAAACTCACCCTAAAATTAATTCTCCTATAATTGCTTTTCGAATCGCTAGGCCAAACTCACCCTTAGTAATTTTAGTTAGGGGTGCACATGGTTTTCAAAACCGTACAGGACCGTCCCGTACCGTACCGAATGTTAGGTTTTTTTCTCAAAACCGAAGGTCTTGGTATGGATGAAAACCGTACCAAGTATTTTGGTATGGTTTTGGTTTTAGACTTCTCATACCGTAAAAAACCGTAACGTACCGAAATTGAAAAGAAACATGAATTAACTATTCAGTCTTTTATATTTACAAGTTTTGACCTTGCGTGAAATACGGGATTTTTCGTCATAGCTATTGTGGACATATTGTCACAATAAACTATAGTAGGTTCCTTTTGAACTTGTAGTAAATCTGCTAGTACTCTTCTTAACCAAACTGCTTCACAAGTTGCATCTGTGGCTGCGATATATTCAGCTTCCGAGGATGATAACGCCACTGATTTTTGCTTATTTGAACTCCAAGATATAACATTAGAACCAAGACAAAATACATAGCCTGAAGTACTATTTCTATCTTCTAAGGAGCCTGCCCAGTCACTATCGGTAAACCCAACCAATTTGCTTTCATTTTCTTTCACGTACTTGATGCCCAATTTCTTGCTACCTTTTAAATATCTAAGGACTCTTTTGGCCGCTGCATAATGAAATTTACTTGGGTTATTCATAAACCTTGAGATCATGCTTACAGCATGCACAATGTCCGGTCGTGTGTTCGTAAGATAAATCAATGAACCAACAAGACTCCTGAATAATTTTGAATCAACTTTATTAGCTCCATCTTCTTGTTGTAATTTATCATTTATGCTCATGGGGGTTGAAACTGGTTTGCAGTTTTCCATATGAAACTTTTTCAAAAGATCTTCTGTATACTTCTCTTGAGAGATAAAGATTTCACCCTTGGTTTGCTTTACTTGAATTCCAAGGAAATATTTCATAACACCCAAATCAGTCATCTCAAATTCTTTCATCATACTTAGCTTGAAATCTTGAACTAACTTCATATTAGTTCCCATAATAAGATCATCTACATAGAGACAAACGATCAAGAAATCCTTACCTTCAGTTTTGATATAAAGAGATGGTTCATTTGGACTTCGATGAAATCCATTACTGCAAAAGTGACCGTCGATCTTACTATTCCAAGCCCTTGGAGCTTGTTTAAGCCCGTAAAGTGCTTTCTTGAGGTGATATACTTTATCCTCTTTGTCTTTCACCTCAAATCCTGTTGGGATTCGGTAAGATAAACAGCCCTAGGCACAGCGGAATATAAAACTTTTTAGGGCCTCTTAAGGAATCTTGTCAGGATACTCTCTAGTTGTATATATATGAATATAAATAAACGACAGTATAAGTTTTCTCGTTTATACCTGTCTCCTTGCAAATCCTCGGCTAGCAAAACGAGCTCTGAATTCTGCTCCAGCAAAATCGACCCACACCTTTTGAGTAGCGCCCCACGTGTTGCGCCTCTACGAGTTGATACACCACAATATCACGAAAATAATATATCTCGATCAGCTAGAACACAAGATATAGTATAGACTAGGAATTAGGAACGATTTGGAACAAGATCGAAAAACGAAAAAATTCTTCCTTGCACAGAAGAGGGTTCGGCCGATCTGGTAGGGGAGAGGGAGAGAATTTTTGCTCTGCTCAATTTTTGCTTAAGGAGTTGTGTGAAAAATAACTATAAGATAGCTACTTATAGTTATCTCCCTAACCTAGTCCTATTAGGGCTAGGTCTTCTCTCTCCTACATGGGCCATGGCCCTCTTTAATTAGAAGACCCAGTCTCCTAATTAATTCATGGCCCATTTAATTAATTTGACCAGGCCTAATTTAATCTCCCAAATAAATAGCCCAATTAATTAACTTAATCTCCCATTTAATTAAATCAGACTCTAAGTCTATTTAATTAAAATCCTTTTAATTAATTAAATCCAACTTAATTAATTAATCCACAAATTAAATTCCAATTTAATTTATGATCCTGATCCAATTCCAATTGGATCCCATTTTGTTCCAATTGGGTCGACCCAGTCGACCCAGCCAATATAATCGACCCAGTCGATTTTTCCGCCCAGTCGAGTCGGTCGTTCTTATTTCCTCGCTTTCGCTACTTGTGTATTGTGTATGCCCCCGTAGGTTCACCACATAATTGGCCGTGGGTTATAATTAAATATTATTTAATTATTCGAGTAAGACTTACTCTAAATCAATCGAACACTCTGTCGATTGACCATTCCAAAATCAGCACCCCTGCCAATTTGGGAATTCTCCCACACTCCACGGTCGATGTCCAGCCACAAGCCCATTGAGCCCAATCACTGGTGAATTAATTCAGTGAACCTTTTATCATTTATAATTTCCATATACGACATAATCTCTCCATCGATCAATCTCCCAGTCGAGACTTAAGGGTATGGTCTTTCATCGGATTCCCTTTTCTTTTGTCTTGACCTTATGTACTCTGGTCTCGAAATAAATTCTCTTTGACTTAATCTTTATGAGCTACTTACATAAAGTCGTCAGATACCTTGGCCAAGGATTTTACCAGAATTAATTTCTCACAGAAATCCATAGGAGAATTTCCCAACCTATCAAGTCGGGTCAATGGATCCTTTGTTGATGATATGAATCTGCATACGAGTTCCTCTATACCCAACATGAGTCCACAGAGACTTTCTGGCGATCCCCAGTCAGTCAGAACTCATATCAAAGTATAGACGTTCTGGCACCAGATAAACCCTATCACCTCAAGTAGTTAGGGATCGTTCCTCGTATACTATTATAAATATGGAATAACTTCAACCCCAATATGCGACTACCGCTTCCATGGTGAGTTATTTCCTTTTG
This sequence comes from Penstemon barbatus, assembly GCA_003313485.2. Taxonomy (NCBI): domain Eukaryota; kingdom Viridiplantae; phylum Streptophyta; class Magnoliopsida; order Lamiales; family Plantaginaceae; genus Penstemon; species Penstemon barbatus. The sequence goes on from CM064879.1 coordinate 15,475,297, forward strand.
GGGTATTCAGTGCGCTTGCCATCCCAGCAAGCCACCCACTTATGTGTATCGACTATCCCAGTCACGCTCGTGGACCCCAGCGTCCTCCAGTTCATCGGAGTATACACAACAGTGAGAGTCTAACCGAATCCAACGATGTCCTATCTCGATTGGATTCTACGACTCTTGAATATGTTCTAGATCACGGCCTTGGAGATCAGTCCACGGGTTGTCCCATAGCCCTGTGATCTAAGGACTTCTATCCTTATGCGTAGATAATTATTACATAAGATAAAGATGACCATTTAATAAAGTGCATTAATTAATCGAAATTGAATAGTTCCGCATTTATTACAATAAATACTAGCCATACACCTGGCTTGCAGGACACTATTTCTATCAATCTCCCACTTGTCCTAAAGCCAGTCTTTTATGTTCTTGAGTCCCATCTTATGCAGATGTTTCTCAAATGCCTTTTGAGGCAGAGGCTTCGTTAGCGGGTCCGCCGTATTATCTTCTGAGTCGACACGTTCCATCTTAATGTCTCCTCTACCAATGATATCTCTTATCACATGGTATCGTCTTTGTACGTGCTTGGATTTCTGATGAGATCTCGGCTCCTTTGCTTGCGCTATTGCCCCATTGTTATCACAGAAGATAGTAATGGGCTCAGCGATGCTAGGTATCACATCCAATTCCTGGATGAAGTTCCTCATCCAAACACCTTCCTTTGCTGCATCACTCGCAGCAATGTATTCTGCTTCGGTGGTTGAATCCGCGGTTGTTTCCTGCTTGGAGCTCTTCCAGCTAACCGCACCACCATTGAGGCAGAACACGTATCCTGATGTCGACTTGAAGTCGTCTACATCACATTGGAAGCTCGAGTCTGTATAGCCTTCCAATTTCAATTCTCCTCCACTGTATACCAAGAACAATTCCTTAGTCCTTCTCAGGTACTTCAGAATTGCCTTTACGGCTATCCAGTGCTGCTCACCTGGATCAGACTGGTAGCGACTTGTAACGCTTAAAGCGTACGCTACGTCTGGTCTCGTACATAGCATACCATACATTATGCTTCCTATCGCGGATGCATATGGTACTCGAGACATATTGCTTCTCTCATCTGGCGTCTTTGGGGCCATAGACTTAGAGAGTGCAATCCCATGTCTCATTGGAAGCAATCCTCTCTTGGATTCTTCCATACTAAATCTTTTCAAGATTTTATCTATGTACTGGGATTGGGAGAGGCCCAGCAGTCCTTTTGATCTATCTCGGTAGATCCTTATACCTAGTACAAAGGATGCTTCTCCCATATCCTTCATTGAGAATTGTGTAGACAACCATGCTTTAGTTTCAGACAACGCTTTCACATTATTTCCAATGAGAAGAATGTCGTTAACGTAAAGCACCAAAAATTCAACTGTACTCCCACTGATCTTCTTGTACACGCAAGGTTCGAACATGTTTTTGATGAATCCAAAAGTTTGGATTGTCTCATCGAAACGAATGTTCCAACTTCGGGAAGCTTGCTTAAGTCCATAAATGGACCTCTGGAGTTTGCACACCTTGTGTTCATCTCCTTTGGATGCATATCCTTTTGGTTGCTCCATGTAGATCTCCTTATCAATGTCTCCATTGAGAAAGGCAGTCTTTACATCCATCTGCCATATCTCGTAGTTATACCACGCAGCTATGGCCAGCAAGATCCGAATGGATTTGGTCATTGCGACGGGCGAGAAGGTCTCCTCAAAGTCGATACCTGGTCTTTGAGTGTATCCTTTTGCCACTAGTCGCGCCTTGTAGGTAATCACCTCTCCGTTCACTCCAAGCTTTCGCTTATAGATCCACTTGCAACCCACGGGAGCCACTCCCACTGGTGGATCTACCAAGGCCCAGACCTTGTTTGAGTGCATGGAGTCCAGTTCGGATTCCATGGCTTCGCGCCACTTTCCCGAGTCTATGTCTAGCATAGCCTCTTCGTAAGTCCTTGGGTCGGTTAGAGACTGTCCAGTTTCATGCAGCAGACCGTAGTACCTCTCGGGTTCTCTACGTTGTCTTTCTGAACTACGAAGAATCGGTGTACCTTCTGGTGCACTTTCATGCTCACATTCTCCCACTGCCTGTGGTGACGGGTCAGCTCGATCGACCTCTAAGGCCTTTTCAGCTTCAGTGACCTCATCTAGTTCTACGTTATTTTCTTTCTTGTCAACCAAGAAATCCTTCTTCAAGAAGTGAGCGTTCCTCGAGACAAACGTAGTTTGTCTTGTAGGATCGTAGAACTCGTATCCTATTGAGTTTTCCGGATACCCCACAAATTTGCACAAAGTGGATTTAGTTTCCAATTTATCTCCCACTAGCTTTTTAACGTAAGCGGGAGATCCCCATATGCGCATGAATGCGTATGAGGGTGCCTTGCCAAACTATAATTCGTATGGTGTCTTTTCTACGGATTTAGAAGGTACTATGTTCAGTATCTTCGTTGCCGTGAGGAGGGCATGTCCCCAAAATGAAAGAGGAAGGTCAGTGGCACTCATCATGGATCGAACCATGTCCATCAAGGTTCGATTCCTTCTCTCTGCTACTCCATTTAATTGGGGTGTTGCAGGAGGAGTCCACTGCGATAGTATTCCATGCTCTACAAGATAATTTAGAAATTCGTTACTAAGAAATTCTCCACCTCGGTCAGAACGAAGAGCCTTTATCGTATGACCAAGTTGATTCTCTACTTCCATCTTGAATTCTTTGAATCGCTCAAAGGCTTCAGACTTGTGTTTCAACAAGAACACATATCCATAACGACTAAAGTCGTCAGTGAAAGTGATGAAGTAGTCATAGCCACCTCGGGCGCTTTTCCTTAGTGGTCCACATACGTCAGTATGTATTAAGTCCAATCTTTGCTTGGCTCGCTCAGGGTTTCCCTTAAACGGCAACTTAGCCATTTTACCCTTTAAACATGGTTCACATGTTGACATTTCATCAATGCGATTGATTTCAATCGCGCCAGATGATGCTAACTTTTGAATCCTAGACTTAGATATATGTCCAAGTCGAGCGTGCCATAATTGGGCAGATATTTCATTATCTTGTTTCCTTTTGTTTTGTTGTACATGCATCACTAACTTAGGTGGTTCAATGATATATAGTCCATCTTTTAATGTACCAGTGAAAAACATATTATCATTCATGAATAACGAAAAGGAACCTTTATTAATAGTAAAATTAAAACCTTCATTATCCAAAACAGGAATTGAAATAATGTTTTTCACCAAACCAGGTACATAAAGAACGTTCCTAAGGACTAATTTATTACCACCTAAATCTAACTCCACTTCGCCTATGGCCTCGGCAGCAGCTCTAGCTCCATTGCCAAATCTCAGGATCCAATCCCCTGGCCTAAGTGGCCTTGTTGCTCCCATCACCTGTAAATCATTACAAAGATGAGAACCACAAGCAGTGTCTAGCACCCATGATGCACAGTTAATTGATAAATTAACTTCAACAAGGAATATACCTTTCGAGCTCTCCAAGAACTCTTTGCAGTTCCTCTTCCAGTGTCCAGGTTTCTTGCAGTAGAAACATTTCTGTTCACCAGACGAAGCTTTACGCTTCTTTCCCTTCCCTATGGGCCCAGATGGTGCTTTGCCTTTGCTTGAAGAAGCATTTCCTTTCCCCTTCCCTCTCTTTGTCCTTTTGGACTTGGATTGGGTCGAGGTAGCAACCATCACTGGCTTCTCTTTTCTCATGGAAGCCTCGGCAGTGGCGAGCATATTAGCCAACTCGTGAAGTTCAACATTCATCTTGTGCATGTTGTAGTTCACTACGAATTGCTCGAATGATCTTGGCAATGACTGGAGGATTATATCCTGGCAGTAGGTCTTGTCCATCTTTACGTCAAGATGACTAAGCTTTTCAATAAGCCCAATCATCTTGATGCAGTGAGATCGAACATCAGCACCTTCAGCCATCCTCGTTTGTTGCAAAGCCTTAGCAGTTTCATACCGCTCGTATCTACTTTGCACCCCAAATAAACCATTCAGGTGCGTGTAGATTTCAAAAGAAGACTTAATATGCTCGTGCTGCTTTTGAAGCTCATTCGTCATGGATGCCAACATGAGACAACGTGACTGCAAGTCATCGTCAAGCCATAGATCCACGGCTTCTTTCTCAGTATCATCGGCATCCTTAGCAAGTTCGGGAGGGGGCCCATCAAGGACAAAACCTCGCTTTTCAGAAGCGAGAATGATCTTAAGGTTCCTGACCCAGTCATGGAAGTTGGGACCAGTTAATTTGTTTTGTTCAAGTATGATGGAAATCGGATTCTTAGACATTATATCTACAAAATGACGAAAGAAGAAATAAATACGCGAAAGATTAATTTAAAATGCACAATTTACAAACATGGTTTTCATTTGTAAATTACTCCCACTATTTTAATCAAAATCTTATGCCCCCACATAAGTTTCGGGAATTTAAAATATCCTAGCGGGCTTAAGGCCTAAATGCAATCTCCTAGTACCCACGACTCGTTGGCCATACTATTTGATTCACTTGGTGGTCGAATACGTCGACGGTTAACCATCGCAGCTAACCCTTAAGTTCATTTAGCCTCGGTTTTCGATATGGACCCACGACTCGTGAGACATCCATACTTACTAGCGTTAAATCATGTCCAATACTCGTGGAGAGAAATAGTTCAATCCTAGACGCCCCACGACTCGTGAGACAGCGCCTAAAACCTTGCTATCCCCTCCCTTGGCACTAAACTCGTGCATCGAGGCAATAGACATATCATCTTCCTATAGCTCGACCCACGACTCGTGAGACATCGAGATATATTCGTACAACATGCCTAAGACCTAGTAATTGGATAGGCTCGGACCATAGACTCCATTCATATGCGCCCGTTATTCGATTTAATATTCTAATTGAATTTTAAGTTCAATTGGAGGTTTCTAAGTGTGCGAGGTCTCATCAGATTATGCTTATCTTGTTTACGTTTTCTATCCTAAGCATGCATCTCATACATCAAAGAATAATTTGCGAAAAAAGTAAACATTCATCACCTAGCAAGATATGATTGGTCGATTGCCCATCCTATGCGATCCATCACGAGCCACGTGATGAATCAATTGGTCAGTCTAGGGTGAAAAATTAAATGTCCTAACTATTACAATTTTCAAACCCATACATCATGGGCCTTCTTGTAATATCCAGCTTGATAGGGCCTCCATGTAATGAATTGGGCCTCCATGTCCTCCAAGGTAAATGGGCCTCCATGCGGATCTCCAAGTCTTCATGAGGTCTTCTCGGCTCCAAGCCTAATCTAAGCCAAGCTTACATAATTTAAATGGTCCTATTCTATTACATTAGTTTGCGCAAGCAAGGGCACCAATCAGGCCCATTTAATTACAACCCAAAAATAAATAAACCAAAACTACACAGGGCTTAAGAGCAAAATCGATCAATCCACACATTCACTCAAGAACATGCATAAATTCACATAAGGGCATAAATGTAAATTTACCGGCTTCATTAATTTTAATTCGCAAAAATTCATCCAAGTTAATTAATTTTTGAATTAACAATTAATCTCTAAGATTAATTAGCTCTTACTTGAGCTCTAAGTAATCTACAATTCTTATCTTGATTAAATTGGTTAATTAAGGTAATCTAAATCTCTAAGATTCTTACCTTATCCAAAACTCTAAGTTTCCCAAAATTTCCAAATCTCCAAGATTCTCAAGATAATCCTATTTTGACTAGATTAGTTTAATTAAGGTAGTGTTCACATCTAACAAGATAACTACCTTATCCAAAACTCTAAGTTTCCTAATTTTCCAAAATCCTCCAAGATTTTCAGGATTTCCATAATAGGCGTGTTTGAGATCAACCAAAATTCAGCCAAGTAGTGACGAATAGGACACCGCCACGTGGCAGCACACACGCGGCCACAAAGGCCGCGCGTGCGCCGCACACAGCGGCTGCTGCCGCGCGTAACAGCACGCAGCAGCGTGCTGCTGCGCGTTGCAAGCACGCGGCAGACAGCGCGCTGTTTGCGCGCGGCAGCATGCGGTGGCCGCCCAGCCGCGGCGCGTGCCACCGCGGTTGAACTCAAAAACCAAATTTTTTTTTGTTTCGATTACTTATAGATTTAATTCAACAAACCCAGTCAATTAAATCCTAATCCAAAATTAAAAACAACATGATAAAATTTTTCGAATCCTAAATTAAACATTAACTCCAAGTTAACTAAACATACGTTCTAAAACATGCAAAGTTAAAGAACTAGCCACATAAATCAAACATATGATTTAATAAACACAGAATTTGCAAATTCTTATATATACAAAACCTAGAGTTGGCTTCGGTAAGATAAACAGCCCTAGGCACATCGGAATATAAAACTTTTTAGGGCCTCTTAAGGAATCTTGCCAGGATACTCTCTAGTTGTATATATATGAATATAAATAAACGACAGTATAAGTTTTCTCGTTTATACCTGTCTCCTTGCAAATCCTCGGCTAGCAAAACGAGCTCTGAATTCTGCTCCAGCAAAATCGACCCACACCTTTTGAGTAGCGCCCCACGTGTTGCGCCTCTACGAGTTGATACACCACAATATCACGAAAATAATATATCTCGATCAGCTAGAACACAAGATATATTATAGACTAGGAATTAGGAACGATTTGGAACAAGATCGAAAAACGAAAAAATTCTTCCTTGCACAGAAGAGGGTTCGGCCGATCTGGTAGGGGAGAGGGAGAGAATTTTTGCTCTGCTCAATTTTTGCTTAAGGAGTTGTGTGAAAAATAACTATAAGATAGCTACTTATAGTTATCTCCCTAACCTAGTCCTATTAGGACTAGGTCTTCTCTCTCCTACATGGGCCATGGCCCTCTTTAATTAGAAGACCCAGTCTCCTAATTAATTCATGGCCCAGTTAATTAATTTGACCAGGCCTAATTTAATCTCCCAATTAAATAGCCCAATTAATTAACTTAATCTCCCATTTAATTAAATCAGACTCTAAGTCTATTTAATTAAAATCCTTTTAATTAATTAAATCCAACTTAATTAATTAATCCACAAATTAAATTCCAATTTAATTTATGATCCTGATCCAATTCCAATTGGATCCCATTTTGTTCCAATTGGGTCGACCCAGTCGACCCAGCCAATATAATCGACCCAGTCGATTTTTCCACCCAGTCGACTCGGTCGTTCTTATTTCCTCGCTTTCGCTACTTGTGTATTGTGTATGCCCCCGTAGGTTCACCACATAATTGGCCGTGGGTTATAATTAAATATTATTTAATTATTCGAGTAAGACTTACTCTAAATCAATCGAACACTCTGTCGATTGACCATTCCAAAATCAGCACCCCTGCCAATTTGGGAATTCTCCCACACTCCACGGTCGATGTCCAGCCACAAGCCCATGGAGCCCAATCACTGGTGAATTAATTCAGTGAACCTTTTATCATTTATAATTTCCATATACGACATAATCTCTCCATCGATCAATCTCCCAGTCGAGACTTAAGGGTATGGTCTTTCATCGGATTCCCTTTTCTTTTGTCTTGACCTTATGTACTCTGGTCTCGAAATAAATTCTCTTTGACTTAATCTTTATGAGCTACTTACATAAAGTCGTCAGATACCTTGGCCAAGGATTTTACCAGAATTAATTTCTCACAGAAATCCATAGGAGAATTTCCCAACCTATCAAGTCGGGTCAATGGATCCTTTGTTGATGATATGAATCTGCATACGAGTTCCTCTATACCCAACATGAGTCCACAGAGACTTTCTGGCGATCAACAGTCAGTCGGAACTCATATCAAAGTATAGACGTTCTGGCACCAGATAAACCCTATCACCTCAAGTAGTTAGGGATCGTTCCTCGTATACTATTATAAATATGGAATAACTTCAACCCCGATATGCGACTATCGCTTCCATGGTGAGTTATTTCCTTTTGGGGTATTCAGTGCGCTTGCCATCCCAGCAAGCCACCCACTTATGTGTATCGACTATCCCAGTCACGCTCGTGGACCCCAGCGTCCTCCAGTTCATCGGAGTATACACAACAGTGAGAGTCTAACCGAATCCAACGATGTCCTATCTCGATTGGATTCTACGACTCTTGAATATGTTCTAGATCACGGCCTTGGAGATCAGTCCACGGGTTGTCCCATAGCCCTGTGATCTAAGGACTTCTATCCTTATGCGTAGATAATTATTACATAAGATAAAGATGACCATTTAATAAAGTGCATTAATTAATCGAAATTGAATAGTTCCGCATTTATTACATTAAATACTAGCCATACAGCTGGCTTGCAGGACACTATTTCTATCAAATCCTTGAGGTTGTTGCACATACACTTCTTCATCAAGTTCGCCATTAAGAAACGCTGATTTGACGTCAAGTTGAAATACTTGAAGTTCTAATTGAGCTGCAAGTGCAAGAACAAGTCGAATGGTTTCCATCCTAACCACAGGTTTGAATGTCTCGTTAAAATCAACTCCTGGTTGTTCAGAGTATCCTTTCGCCACAAGTCTTGCTTTATGCTTTTGAATGCTTCCATCTTCATGATATTTTGTTTTGAAAATCCATTTCAACCCGATCACATCTTTGTGTTTTGGCAATCCACCAACTCCCATGTTTTATTTTTCTCGATCATGGCAATTTCTTCTTCCATAGCCTTTCTCCAAATTTCTTCCTTTGCGGCTACTTCAAAACTTTGTGGTTCATTAGTAAAGAAAGCAATTTCACATGATACGTAAATTTCTTTTAAAGAACGAGTCTTTCTTACCAGGGAGTCGGTTTCATCATTTTCACTTTGTTGTTTCAAAGTAGTTGGAGGACTAGGAGGTGGATTGTTCAAAGTAGTTGGAGGACTAGGAGGTGGATTGACTTGTTCAAGATCATCTTTAATCTTTGATGATTCGAAGAATTCATCTGGATTGAATGGTTGAGTTGAACTTTCTTGCCAACTCCATGATGACATCTCATCAAATATCACATCTCTTGATACTACAAGCTTGTTATTTATAGGATTGTAAAGGCGAGAACCTTTAGATTCATCACTGTATCCTATGAAAATAAGTTTTTTCACCTTTCTCATCAAGCTTGTTTTTGTTTGGGGTAGATATATGTGAATATGCGATGCAGCCAAAAATCTGCAAGTGATCAACTATGGGTTTTTTCTTGTACCATGCTTCAAATGGTGTCTGGTTTCGAACAGCTTTTGTAGGACACTTGTTCAAAATGTAAGTGATTGTATGAACAGCTTCAGCCCAAAACTTTTTCGGCAAACCTTTTCCAAGCATCATGCTTCTAGCCATTTCTGCGATCGTGCAATTTTTTTCTCTCAGCTATTCCATTCTGCTGAGGACTCCTTCAGACTGTGAGTTGTCTCTGAATTCCATTTTCTTTGCAATATTCCATAAAAGGAGTGTAAATAAATTCCCCTCCTCGATCTGTCCGAAGAGTCTTGATTTCATGGCCACTTTGTTTTTCCACAAGAGCTTTGAATTTGAGAAATGTTGAAAAAGCCTCGGACTTTGCACTTAAAAAATAAACCCACATCATTCTCGTATGATCATCAACAAAAAGAATAAAGCACCTTTTGTTTCCAAGAGATAGAGTTCTTGAAGGTCCCATATGTCAGCGTGTATAAGCTCCAGTAGCTCTTTTGCTCTCCAAGCTGTATTTGGGAATGGCAACCAATTCATTTTTCATAGATGCACAAACTTCATTTTTTCTTTCAATTTCTGGAAGCCCGATCACCATATTCTTTTGCTTGAGAAGTTGCAGCACTTTGTTATTTAAATGTCCATATCTCAAGTGCCAAATTTGAGATTGGTCAAGACTTTCTGCTTTATAAACCAACTTTTCTCCCCGAATGTATAATCATAGGAAACACCTTATTTGGGCTCATCTCAACAATAGCAATAGTGTTGTTGCATTTCTTATCATATATTTTGCATTTATCATTATAAAAAATGATTGAATAGCCTTTTCTAATCAGCTGCCCAACACTAAGGAGATTACCTGTTAACTTAGGAACGTAAAGAACATCAGACATAAATTTTTGATTACCTCCTTTAGTTTGTACTGCAATTGTTCCCTTTCCTTCTGATCGATGAAGCTTACCATCACCAAGCTTTACTTCAGAATTGAAATTGTGATCAAGGTTGACAAAAATACTTTTGTTCCCTGTCATGTGGCTGCTACACCCGCTATCCAAATGCCACACATCTTGAGGTAGTTGTTGTGCCGTCAAGCAAGAGAAAAGTTGCTCACCTTCATGTTCACCGAAGTTTGCTTCATTCTTTTCATTTTTGTTTTGATGCCAACAATCCCTTTAGGAGTGATTTGGATTTTTGCATTTCTTGCACTTATGCCAACAATCTTTAGCCTCGTGGTTTGTTTTCTGACAGATCTTGCAAGAAAGATTTGAATCTCATTCTTGTTGATTTGAGTTTCTGCCTCGTTGGTTGCCTTGTCCTCTTCCTCTTCCTCGATATGATCCTCCTCTTTTTTGGAATGATCCTCCTCTTCCATGTTTCTGCCCACTGGAATTTTATTTAGGAGAGTAATTCAATTTTGAGTCAAAAGCTTGTTCAAGTGGCAGATTTGAGGACCTGCTCATCCTTTCTTCATGCACTTGTAGCGAGCTCATTAGTTCACGAAAAGAATATGATGATAAACAGTGGCGTAGCCAGGATATAATTTCACTGGGGTCATTACTAATGCTATATTCTAACCAGCTGCCATATATGTCAAACCAATCAGAGTTAAATCGACGAATGCGTCCACCAATATTTCTTTGAGGAAAATTGTGCGTACGAGGTTGACAAGGGCCTTTTTGGAGATAAGCTCTTCTTATCTCTTCTCGTTGATTTACATCATATTCCGAAATTCGTTTACGTAATCCAGGATCGATAATAAGATTAAATGATTCGAACCGACTCTTTTTAGAAAATTGATTGCTAGGGTTAGTGGAAGAAGTTTCTTGAGTAGAACCTGAAACTTGTGATGTTAATGAGTCTTCTTTGGATGTTCTAATAACAAATTTGTCCATCTGATAAAAAATAAACAAACAATTAAGAATTGGCAATTATTAGACATGAATTCCCCACAACTACAAATCCAATTCTCTAATCAATTAAGAAACAAATTATAGAAAAACTATACATACGTTAGACAATTGGTCTCAAGTGACTGCACATTCAAGAAAATAAAAAATCTTGGACCAAATTCTTGACAATAAACCCTAATTAATAATTTTAAACATAATATTTCAAACCATGGACCAAATTCTAGATAATAAACTCTAAGTCTAACTTGAAAGTTTGATTTTGATACAAATTAAACTTCTCAAAGAACAAAAGTTTCTTTATGCAAAAATTTAAATATAAAAAAAATATATCACAACTAACAAATATCAAATAAATCACTTGTACAATTTTAGATACTTCGTACCTTATTTCTCCTTCAACAATGATTTTTTTGTTCTTCTAATTTAAAAAACCCTAACCCAAAATATTTTTTTGGTTTACGTTCTCCACTTTTCTTTTAAGTTCTTTGTAGGGAAAGAGATAAAGATGAAAGAGTTTATGGGAACTGGTTTTTATATGGAAAAAATATTGCATAACCCAAAAAATTGGGATTTGTCTTTTATTGTTAAATAATTAAACATAAAGTTAAGTGAATGACAAATATATTTTAATAAAAAATTGGCCCCACTAACATGTAAATTTTAATTTTTTTGACTGGGGTCCATTTAAAACAAATATGAGATATAAATATTTTTTACAACTAATATATATATATATATATATATATATATATATAAATTCCTTAAAGTGGGGAAAATTTGAGTGGGGTCATTGCACCCCACTCATTTGGCTATAGCTACACCAGTGATGATAAATCTTTTGACTCTTCTATGGCAGCAACAATATAATCATACTTAGAAGGAAGACTCCTTAATACTTTGAGGACAACTTTTTTTTCATCGATTGTGTCTCCAAGACTTCTTATTTGATTCACAATTTCAGAAACTCTAGTTAAATAAACTTGCATACTTTCATTATCTTTCTTTGCCTAATTGTTGAACTCCCTCCAAAGAGATTGAAGTCTTAGTGATGTTACCTTGTCATTGCCTTGAAACCCCTCTTTTAGGAGATCCCACGCTTGCTTGGCTTTTTTGACTCCATGTATTCTTGGATATATGGTTTTGCTTAAACCTTGTTGAATGAACCTTAGAGCGCTTGCGTCTCTTTTCATATTTTTCTTGTATTCCTTCTGTAGTACGTGCATCTGTCCATTCATTTTCATTTTCATCATTCTTTGTAGGGGGTTTTGGATATGTCTCTTCCACAACTTCCCATAGATCTTGTGAAAGAAATAAGGTTTCCATTTGACTACTCCAATAATCAAAGTGTTCTCCTTCAAAGATTGGAACTTGATTTGGAGTGTAGGAAAACATGGTAGGGGCTTGATTTGATGACATTTGTAGAGATGGAAAAAATAGGAATATAGTTCCCGGCTCTAGATACCAAAGATTGTTGGGGATTGAAGACAATCACAAGATCTTTGATAGAAAATTTATAGAAGTAGTGCTGCTACACTTATAAAATACTCTCTTTAGAGAAATATAATTACAAGTTATTCTTGAATTTGACTTATACAAAATGATAGAATGCAAAGCTATTTATAGAAGAAATCCTACATGAATCTACCTGAGTACATGAACTAGAAATAAATGACATACTCATCATCTAGGTAATACATGAACCTAGTGAAAATATAAATCATGAACTTAGGAATTAATTCAAGTATGGAACATTCTATGATTCTTTGACTTATTTGAGTAGATAAAAATGTAATTTATTATTATATTATTGCAAATTATACTTCCAACACTAATGAACAAATTATTTGCTTATGGAAAAACAAGATATTGCAATTTTTAGATTGATTTACATTTTACACGCAAAAACCGATCCAAGCAAGACGGACAAAAGGCGGGTTCTGGCCAACAAACAATCAAAACGAAGTCATGGAGCGGCCCAAATCACTTCCCAAAAAATGTCCCTTTTGGCCCAAACGTATGAATTTTTGCTGGGCTTTGGAGCCATTTTTAAATTGGTCCAAATCCTCAAAATAAGTGGTTCAGTTTATAAAAACTATTAAAACAATCATCAAAAGTATAACATACTTCAAATAATTTACCTTAATTGAAAAGGACATGATTCGACCTATATAAATTATTTTACATTTCAAATATTCTAACTAAACTACGTCAAAATCATATTTCATATCCCACCAAGATACTTTTCACTCAAACCTTAAACCCTATTTATATAAAATAACCATATTTAAGATTTAAGAAGAAAAGTATGTAAATAATAACTACTATTATTTAATAAGTTATTATTCCACCACAACATTAAAATTATAATACTTGATAAATAGATTTACATCCTTGAAGGATCTAGGGCAAGGGTTCTGAGGGCCTAGGATTAGTCTAGTGTAAGCTTGGACATCTGGGTTATAAAAAAAAAAAAAAATTAAATAAGCTATTTCAAATTTTGCTTTCATGTAATGAGCTCAATAAATAAGTCACGAAACTCAAAAAAACTAAAACCACATGCATAAATATTAATGCTATATGCATGCTTGACCTGTACATCATCGCATCATGAATTCAAATTCTTTTTGTACAGTTGATAATGCTATTTCATCAGGTCATGAATATCTTACGTCCTTATTTGAAACAACTGTTTAGGGCGGTTCTCGCAATTATTCATTTGTTAATATGAAGTTTGCCGAGCCATTTGTTCATCTGTTTGTGTTCTAGTGTCACACTCGAGGTTACACCTATATATCCATGCATTGATACAATAGTTAAAAAGCGAGATATAAGATCTTTTGCTAGCTTGAATGCCCGAGCGACCAAAATTTATGACACAATTTGTCTATTTGTCATGCATTTAACTATAGTCTATAGCTGTCCTTTCCACACCATTGAAGTTGCTATTTTAGTGGCCATTTGGAAATTGTTAACAACTTTCTTAAATTTCAGCCTCTTATTTTAAAATATAACTAAATAATAATATATTTATAATACTAATTGATTTTTATTTCATAATAGAAAAAATAGTTTTTAAAAAAATAATATTAATTTTTAGTATTGACATTTAGCGATGCCCCAAAAATTATAATAAAAATATTATCACTAAATCATCATGACAACGTTAATTATCGCTAAAGAGGTTCCATTATTTGTCATTAGTGACAAATTTTTTATAATGAATTCAAATTATAAAATTTGAATTTTAAAATTTTAATTCAAATTTGTATGCATTTGAATTTAATTAATATGTATTTGAATGTACAAGCAGTATGGATTTAATTAGTACAAACTATGAATTTAAATTTATTATTAATTTAATTAGTAATGCCTCCAATTTATTGTTTTGCATAAAAGTACAAAAGTTTTTGTACTTTCCTACAAACAATTGCATATAGCAATTTTTATTTGGCCATGGGTATTTGGCAAGCCAAACTTATAAAATTTAGCAACTTCTAAATTATAGAGGTGCTCTTGAAGAGCACTTTTTATTAAAATTTTAGCAAAACTCTTAAAATTTAACTTTTAACATTGCTCTTGGAGATGGTTCAAGGCCCTGTACATAATTTAAGAAGGAATAACAGCCTCGGGGCTTGGTATAATTGGATAATCATTAATGTTTCACTATTCCTTGCCTAACATCTTGGGTTTGCTGGAATAGACGTGGAAGATTCGGATTATGGACTTTTTGTAATAAAAATTATGTGGAGATTTTTTGTTTGTCTCGAGGAATTATCATAAAATACTTTTTAATTTAACTAAAGTTTACTGTTAAAAACCTAACAATATTATAAATTATACGTTGAACTGTTTTGAATGTTTAATTTAAAAACATGTCACTTTTTGTAAACCATGTAATTGTATAGGTATCGGTTTATATATATATATATATATATTTCAAATAATGTAATTAAATTGTTACTATCTTTTTTTTCTTTTCAAGATAAATTGTAAGTATATTACACTTCACCGTGAATTAATACAGTTTTTTACAATTAAGTACTATGGTCACCAATCAACACCAATCAAATTGTCCGTAGAAGAAAGGTCGATATCATGAATATATATTATGGTTTGAGAACAGTTGTCTCGAGTTACATGAATGCTGATTTTTTAGATGACCATTTGGATATTGGAACCTTTTTTTCTTTTGGCTCTTATAAATGCAAGTCATTCGATTTTTCTTAAAGTTTAATTGACAAGTTTTAACAATATCTATGTGAAATGAAACGGGGGTCCTATCATAAAAACATTAATATCAAAGACATATGGCAGTAACTAGAACCTTTGAGATTGAGAGCATTCAAACCACAAATTTATGCATATAAATTAAATGCTACTCACTTTGTCCATTTACATTTAAAACTTTGGGGGCTTGATGTGATTATTCTTGAGATTGGTGTGGCGAGTTGATGGCATTCACTATTGTGAAAATTAGACATTTGCAATGAAAAGAGAGGGCGACCTTGGGTTTTTCAAATACATACATACATGCACAACATTACAATTCCAATGAAAAATTTATTTAAATTCTCATACTCAAGCTAGGCCACGTACAACGAGAAATTATTTAGTGCAACTGCATGCTGACCACGTTATCAAGTAGGGGTGGGATCGGGACGGGTTTTCGGGAATTCGGGTATTTTGGGACGGGATATCGGGTTTCGGGATCTCAAATTCAAATCCCGGGTTAAAAACTAATGATATTACACGTGATGCAATCGACCAATGCAGTTATTACATGTGGAGTGATAATCTACATCACTTATCTTCTAACCATTGTGAACACATTTTTTAAATCCTATATTGGGTGATGTAGATTCTCACTCCACGTGTGAGAATTGCATTGGTCGACTGTATATACCATGTACTTGACGACGTGGTGTAGCGAACTGAATAATTTATCATCTACAGCAAACCATGCCAATTTTTCAATTAATTCTCCCAAGTTGGTAGAATGGAATTTGTGGAAATAATGGTTTCCATGTGAAGGAGGCAAACCAGGATCACCTCATGAATTAAATTGTTTTCTCATCCTTTCATTTTCAGATAGTTGATCACTTATGGAGTCCTATATTTCTTCTTCTTTCTTTTTTGAATTTATTTTTTGCAACATGCAAGGAGGCCAAATCAATGTTCTGTTTTTATTTTGTTATGAATCTTTAATTGAAATGCTCAAAATACCACATCCGTGGCAATTGTTCCATAGTTTATACATCGTTGCACCTCATCCTCATGTTTCATCACAATCTTCTTTGAATAGTTCTCTTTGCTAAGAAAAGTTTTTTTTGCATGTCCAATGTCTCAAATCAAACTTATTTTAATATAGCATTATTTTTAGATTCAATTAATTTACTCAGGGGCGGACCCAGAAATTTTAGTCGCGGGGGGCGAGATTAAAATGGAAAGTATATAATTAAATTATATAAAATATTATGATTATCAAAATTTATTTTTAACATGTCGATAAGTCTTATAATTAAATTTTATGTTATTAAATTGATTTTTCGCGAATCAGTTCTAACTTCTAATAAATCAAAAACCAAAAACTTTATGTAATACTAAATCAGTTCTAATAAAACTGTTCTAATAAATCACTAAAATTATTAAATTAAACTCGATACGCAGTCAAAAATTTGATGAAAAATCAAAACGGTAGTAAAAAATTTGATGAAAAATCAAAACGCCAAACCCAGACTAATAAATCAGTTCTAATAATTTTAGTGATGAAAAATTAAAAACTTTATAAATAAATTTAATTATTCATAAAAGTTTTTAAAAAATTATCTTTTGATAATGGCGTTGAATGATTCAGCCGCTTTGTGAAGAAAACCCCCTTTTTCAAAAAAGTACCTTTTGATAATGGCGTTGAGTGATTCAGCCGCTTTGTGAAGAAAACCCCTTTTTTTGATATAACTAGGTGAAAAAAAGTTAATTTGAGAAAAAATTGGAATTCCAAGATTCAACGTTGTTTTGTTTTTCCTTATTAAAAGAGAATTATATTAAGTGTTAAATAATATTTTCCTTATCAAATTCTACTTAAACTAGGCAACTCTATTAATAGGACTTCATTCTCTAAGATCTGACCACATATTTAATTAAAGTAGACAAATATTTTTTATTCACAAGATTATTTCCTTTAGGAATTTAAAGGTACTAACAAGAATATATAAAATACTACTATAATAATAATAGATATGCACTACTAGTAAAAAAAAAAATTTTGCTGGGGGGCGGACGCCCCCACCCGCCCCCCCTATAGGTCCGCCTCTGAATTTACTAACCAAATGTGAGTTTAACTAGACTCAACTCGAGTAAAAACCCGCACTTGTAACAATGCTTGAATAATTCCATATCTCATATAATATGAATCTTTATTAAAAGCATTGAGGGGTGAAAGTCTACAATTCTTGTTGGTATGCATTTATAATATTTTTTATATTTATAAGTGTAATTGTAGCTTTTAGAAAGAGACTTTTAGCTTCAAATCTTACTTAATTAATAATAATATTAGGGACTACTAATATGAGATTTAGATATTTTTGTGTACAATATCTTTTTATTAATGATAAAATATTTTTTCTAAATAATTTACTTCGAGTTTACTCCATATAAGCTTGAAACTCAAAATAACATATGAGCTGAGTTTGAGCTAAATTTATAAATCAAGTTTGGACCATAATCATCAAAACTAATTAATGCTATTTAAAATTGAAACTCTCCAATTCTGATTCGTAAAAATCCGAGTAACATGCCTAGTGCTTGAGGTATTGGAGAAAGGAATATATTATACATTATTGCACTATATCATTATTCTTTTAGGGACAAGTAGCATTAACCATATGCTGTTATATATTGCGCAATTGCTACCTAAATTATATCTTAATTATCAGCATATGTTATTGTTATAATTGTGAAGACAACTTATTCTATGCCATTGTTATTTGTTCACAAAACTACCCGAACAAATTCAGACAAAGTTTGTGGATTGTAATTGTCTTGTCTGAATTTTACTAGAAATTGAGAGTATAACGAGAACTTTTGTTCTCTTGTTTTACCTCTTTTTGAGAAATTTGGATAACTATGCCCCAATATTTGTTCATCCATACTTAATAGAGCTAATGCTAATTTATCTCTTGTGAAAATTTTACAGAAGCGATTTACCTCCTTGATTCGAAAGTGTAACTCACTTGTCAAAATTGAGAATGGACATGAAAAATATTTGTGTAACACATGGGTGGGGGGGGGGGTTAAATTTGTTGGACTGATCCAATATTGGGCCGGGTCGGATCGGGTTCGCCCATGTGGGCTAACCCAAACCGGATCCGGATCCAGTTGGTTAAGGGGAGTTTTAATTAACTCCCCACTCCTACTTTTATGCAATAACTTCCCCCCTCTCTCTCTAACAAGTCAGTTTATTAGTAGACGTTTAATTTTTCTCTCAGACAGTGGAATTACAATTGAAAATCTGAGAAAACAAAAAAACAGAGAGAAAAATACTTTTGGGGAGAATTAATTTGATCAATCAAGAACATCGAAGTCCAGGGTTCTTAGGCTGTGATCAGTATCTACTTTCCATTCGTGATTGGAGATCGACCAGGGTATTGGAAAACTACCAGAATTCAGAAATCAGAGTTCGTGATTCAATTGCCGGTTCCATTGTTAAGTAAGATCCGTTTTACTTTATTTGCTTCGAATATATGATTGTTGAAGCATGTATGTTGTTAAAACCAACATTGGTATCAGAGCCATTGTTGCGATTGAGTTCGAAATTCTTTAATTTCTGATTATGTTCGAAAATCATGCTGTATGTGCCTTGTAATTCCTGTCAAATTGTTTTTGTTATGATTTTTTGAATTTGTGAAATTATGGTTATACTGTTTTAATTTTCGAGGCATGCTATATTTGTCGAATTATGCTGAAACTTTTATTGAGGCATGCTCATATGATGTAGTAATTATCTGAATTTTTTCAGAATTTTTTGATTTATATTCTATTCTGGAAAAATTGTTTTATTAAAATCGTATTATACGTTTTCCCGATGTGTTACTTGGAATTATGTGATCTACCATATATGCTTATGTTCGTCTCAAAATAAGCTTTCTGAATCTATGCCCAGATTATTTTTTGGCTGAATATATCGTACAAAAATTGAGTTTTAAGTCTATGCCTACTTACCTTAATAATCTGAAAATTAATTAATAACACATAATGCATAATACACTCGCCACTCTCTTCCTAAGCGGTTGTAACGCACACTCCAACGACGAGAGCTCAAAACGTAAAACTGATTGCACCAATGGATTCGGAAGACACAAAAATGGGGGGGTAGCCAGAAGGACGACGCCGGAAAACGAGCAGAAGGCGGCGCGTGTTGTACACGCGCCACCTCCGCGAGTGGAACAAAGCATGGGCAGTTTAAACTGCCCAATCACATGCGGACATCCACGTGGCGGCGACGTCAGACACACGTGCCTGCCACGTCATCGCCATGTAGCATTTGGAGACCTGTTTTGCCACGTCACTGCCACGTGTACATCCACGTGTCGCTGACGTGTCCATATGACGTGGGTGTCCACGTTGCTGTTCCATGCCACGTGGTCTAGCCAGAAGCTGCCACGTGGCAGAAGCTGCTTAGTTATAAAAAAATAAAAATAAAAATTGACGCGCACCGCCGGCGCGTGTCGGCGCGTGAGGCGTCTTCCGGCCGCCGGTTTCGACCGGATTTTTTTTCTGTAAACTTGAAATTTTATTTGTGATTTATCTGAGAATTAAAATAATTTTTTGAACAATGTTTAAAATTTAATTTGATTTATTGTGTTTTAAATCTTTAGAAATTCACAGAAAATAAAATTCTTCATCAGAAAATTCCAAAATTTTTCCAGAAAATTTAGATTAAATTGTCCTTCATGGGTGGCTACTGAGATTGAATTTTTGATACTTTAGGAAAATTAAGCTTATTCTCGCTTGAGCATTTGTTTTTCGCGTATTTTATTTGAAATTTGGCAAAGAAAATATTCTTGAAAGTATCAAAATGTATTTCAATCACTGAAAATATTAAAATTCCGCAAATATTTAATATTTACACTCATCCTTCAGGTATGCCTTTGATCTATAGCAGATATAGGGTACTTCGGGGAGAAGCCCTTGAGCGACGTATCCATGAGCTACCAGGGGTCATAGAAGATTTGGTGTCGTACCGAATGGATCCCAAACACTCTTTGAAAGAGCATTGGAGGGTAATGAGAAAGTTACACCACCGCGTTCACTTTTATGGTACTGACATTCATCCGTTTGAAAATCGGTGTGATGTCTTTTAGCAATCTCTTCCGGTTGAACTTCATAAAGTATGGGAAGAGGCGAGAAACTATATTGGAAGAGATAACTCTATAGAAAACTTTATCCACAACATGCATAATGGATGGAAATTATACCTCAAGAAAAAGGCTGAAAAGACTTTGTTTCTTAGTCTGAACTCTAACCTCCGCAACTTGAGGTCCGGCATGAGGAAGAAATCAACTCATCGGTTCTTGAAGCAAGTACCTTGTGACAGGCTGTCTCAAGCCATTGCCAATGAAGCTTTTGTTCAGTCTTGGCAATCAATCGAACCAGATGGTCGATTTTTCCGATTTGAATGATTTCTGTAATTTATTTCCATTTAAAGATATTCTATGTTGCTGTTTGTTTTCTACATGAGACTGGATTTGATAATTGTTTATTTGGATCTTAGTTGTTTTGATTCGAAATGCATGCTTTGTTTGCTTACATATTTATGATCGTATATGTATTGTTATGCCTTAGCATGTTTAACATCTTTTCCAGTGGGAGTTCTTAGGTTTTAGAATGACTATCACCAAGAACTTTAGTTTTTATACTTTTGATATTAAGTCCATAATTATGAGATACTTGTAAATGGATGATGATTGGGAACATTGCGTGAACTTTCGAATCCATTGCTTGTGTCAAGTCTTAATGGAGCTTAATTGACTTAGTATAAAATAAAATATGTGTATAAGGGTTTTAACATTTAATCACCTGTTACATAACAGACTATGGCATCTAAATCAATAATTGCTGACCTTAACAAAGGTGACAAACTGAACGGTGACAACTATGACATCTGGCGTCATAAGATTTGGTATGTGCTCGATGAGCAAGATGCTTTGGATGGCATCAACCGAATCTTGGATGACCCAGGTGTTGGAAATAGTGTCCAACAGAGAAGGGATCAAGAGGCTTACCAGGCGTGGAAAAAGAAAAATTCCACTGCTCGTGCAATCCTGGTTAGCTCTGTGATTGATGATCTGATTTACGAGTGTGAGCAGCACCCTACCGCTCATGACATATGGGTGTTTCTCAGGGAGAAATATGGGGGTACGACAATCACTCGTCTGAGGCAGCTGACAATCAAATTTGACACTTATAAGAAATTGCCCAATCATAACATTAAGCAACACATTAGGGTGATGTCTAATATGATTAG
Organism: Penstemon barbatus; assembly: GCA_003313485.2. Classification (NCBI taxonomy): domain Eukaryota; kingdom Viridiplantae; phylum Streptophyta; class Magnoliopsida; order Lamiales; family Plantaginaceae; genus Penstemon; species Penstemon barbatus. Next base: position 15,496,912 of record CM064879.1, read on the forward strand.
GGAGCTTGTGTCAGCTGGCCATATCCTCTCTGATGAGCAGCAAGTTCAAGCCTTAATCCGGTCACTTCCTGACAAGTGGGAGCATCTGAAAATCAATCCGACTCATAATGATAGCATCAAAACCTTTGCTGATGCTGCTCGCCACGTTGAACTTGAGGATGAGCGACTTGGAGTTGCAAAATCCATGTCAAGTGCTTACATTGCTGAGACTAGTTCCAAGAAAGCTTCGGGCTTCAAACGTAAGAGGAACTGGAAGAAAGGCAACCCTGGGAAGCAGACTGGTGAGAAGAACAACAACCCCAACCATGGCGATAAACGTAAGCGTTTTGCTAAGAAGAAGAAAGACAAGAACAAGATGAAGTGCTTCAACTGTGGAGCACTCGGGCACTTTGCTCGAGAGTGCACCAATCCTAAGAAGGATAAGGTAGTACACCATGACTCGTCTTTGTCTTTTGTTCATGTATCTAGTACTGTTTTATTAACTGAATCATATCCTGTGTGGATTGTTGACTCAGGTGCAACAGACCATGTGACTAGAGACCGTGAATCGTTGGTAGAGTTTCGTCGAGTCCCTGTTGGAACAAGATGGATATATGTAGGAAATAACGCCAGAGTGGAGGTTAAAGGGATTGGTACTTGCAAACTTGATTTGCATGGTGGACAAACCCTAATCCTACAAGATGTCTTATTCGCTCCAGAAATTCGACGGAATTTAGTTTCAGTTGTTGCTCTTCTAGGATTAGGATTTAATTTGAACTTCTGTCGTAATTCTGTTCATGTTTATTTAGACAATATTTACTATGGTTCTGGACATCTTCGAGATGGTTTTATGGTTTTTGATTGTAACAGACATAATTTTAACTTTTATGTTTATAGTAGTTCTGTTTTGAATGCTTGTTCCTCCAGTAATTCTATTGTGAATGTTTATACTTGGCATGCTAGATTAGGTCACATAGGACAAGATAGAATGAATCGTCTCGCTAGAGAAGGACTATTGGGTCCAATATCTAAAATCGATTTACCTACTTGTCAAAATTGTCTTGCTGGAAAATCTATTCGTAAACCTTTTGGTAAGGCTATTAGAGCTGAATTTCCATTGCAATTAGTCCATTCAGACATCTGTGGTCCGATTAGTGTTATGGCGAGACATGGAGCCTCCTATTTCATTATTTTCATAGATGACTTCACTCGCTTTGGGTATGTCTATTTGATTTCCCATAAGTCTGAAGCACTGAAGTGTTTTAGACGTTACCTTAATGAGGTAGAAAACCAATTAGACAGAATGATCAAATCATTGAGAACTGATCGAGGCGGGGAATATCTATCAGGTCAATTTAAGGACTTTTGTAAAGAAAAGGGGATAACTAGGCAATTAACTAATCCTGACACACCTCAGCAGAACGGAGTTGCTGAGAGGAGGAATAGAACATTGCTAGAAATGACTAGGTCCATGATGGCGCAAGCTAACTTACTGATTTCCTTTTGGGGAGATGCTTTGTTAACTGCTGCCTATATACTGAACAAAGTGCCATCAAAATCAGTGGCTACCACTCCATATGAACTTTGGACAGGTAGGAAACCTGATCTAAGCAACCTTAGACCTTGGGGATCAGCTGCCTACGTGCTCGACTCGTCGAACAAATATGGCAAGATTGGCCCCAGAGGAAAGAAATGTATCTTTATAAGATATGCTCAACACTCTAAGGGTTACGTGTTCATAGGAGAAAATGAAGAGGGTAGCACCACTGAAATCGACTCACGAGATGCGACATTCTTAGAGAACGAATTTCCTAAAAGAGGTGAGATCAAAAGTCGAGAACCTCTATTCGAATTAACGGATTCAGCAAATGGCATTGAGCTAGACGAATCGTTGGTGGAAAATGATACGACTGGACCACTTGATCCAAGTGGGAGTAATTTACCCCAGAACGATATTACTGAATCACAACTTAGGAAAAGTTCTAGAGGAAATATTCCTAGGCGTCATTACGACGTAGAAGGACATATTTTTAATATTTCCTCTATAGAAGATGAAGAGCCCAAATCTTTTGATGAAGCTCTGTCATGTCCTTAGAAGGACGAATGGAAGAAAGCGATGGAAGAAGAAATGGATTCCATGAAATCGAACCAAGTCTGGGAGTTGATCGATCTTCCTTCTGGCAGAAAATCTATCGGGAATAAATGGATTCTCAAGATTAAGCAGAAGGCAGATGGAACCATTGATAGATATAAAGCTCGTTTGGTAGCTAAAGGATATACTCAACTTGGGGGTATTGATTACGAAGAAACTTTCTCGCCTGTAGAGAGATTTGCCTCTATTCGCCTCCTTTTGTCCATTGTAGCTAACTTAGATTTAGAATTAAGTCAAATGGACGTTAAGACTGCTTTTCTTAATGGAGAATTAGAAGAAGAAATCTACATGGATCAACCAGTAGGATTTATTCTCAAAGGCCAAGAACACAAAGTGTGTAAATTGAAAAGATCAATCTACGGTCTTAAGCAGTCATCAAGGCAGTGGTATTTGAGATTTCACCGGGCTGTAATCTCTTATAACTTCGTTATGATGGATGAAGACCACTGTGTCTATGTCAAACGTTCAAACAAATTTTTTGTAATACTATCTCTCTATGTCGATGACATTTTGTTAGCCGGAAATGACAAAGGATTCTTAAACACCATCAAGGAATGGTTATCGTCTAACTTCGAGATGAAAGATATGGGTGAAGCAAATTTCATACTAGGCGTTAAGATCCACAGAGATCGTTCAAAGAAACTCCTTGCTCTTTCTCAAGAATCTTATATAAGGAAGATCATAGAAAGATTTAGGATGAACGATTGCAAGCCAATAGATACTCCTGTGATGAAAGGCAACAACCTGAGTCAGGAGATGTGTCCAACGAATCTAGCAGAGAAACAAGAAATGTCAAAGGTACCATATTCCAGTGCTGTAGGGAGCTTGATGTATGCTATGATGTGTACTCGCCCCGACATTTGTTATGCCGTAGGTCTGGTCAGTAGGTATCAATCCAATCCCGAAAGAAGACACTGGGTTGCTGTAAAGAGGATTTTCAGATACCTAAAGGGTACTGCAGACTATTTCCTTTGTTTTCAAGGAAAGGGATTATCGCTGAAAGGCTACACAGATGATGACTGGGGTGGAGACTTGGATCGTCGTAAGTCCACTTCCGGATATGTTTTCTTACTGAATGATGGCGCCATATCATGGAGCAGCAAGAAACAAAAGTGTGTAGCACTATCAACCATGGAATCAGAATTCGTGGCATGTTCAGCTGCAGTACAGGAAGCTGTTTGGTTGCGGAGATTTCTCCTGCATTTGGGGATAGTAAGTAACTCTGAAGGAGCTGTGACTATTTATTGTGATAGTCAAGCGGCTATGGCTTACACTAGAGATCCCAAATATCATGGACTGACCAAACACATTGACACAAGATATAACTTTGTAAGAGATATCATTGAGAAAAAAGAGGTGACTGTCAAGTACATATCTACGCATCAGATGGTTGCTGATCCTTTCACTAAACCTATAGCTAAAGAGGCTTTCATAGGTCATACCAAGTCTTTAGGACTGCGTAGAATTTAATGTACTGGATTCTGTTAAGAATGTTACTGCCACTAACATTGATGTACTAATGTTTTATGAATATACACATATTTTGAGATCTATTTTAAAATGTCTTCACTAAAAGTATGTCGGATAAGTAGAGATTGACTCTCTCACATGAGCAATCGCCTCTGACACTGGGAGTGTGCAGAGATGAGATTTTCTCAATCAGATGAAATTGGCTCGTTCACATGAGATATCGCCTCTGATATTTTGGAATATGCAGAGATGAGATTACTGTATATAAAGTAATCAAAATGGATTCCCCACTATCCATTGTACTTATCTTAAGCCAGATATGAGTTTTCTTGGGAGTTGAGCCGAGGACGACGAAAGAAGAAAACTCGGGTTTGGGTATCGAGGAATACTTAAACTGAGATCTGTACGATACAGATTTACAAATCCCTTTGTAAATGACATACGCTTCTGCTCGGGAAGAAAAGTATCGTAGCACGTGTGTTCATACCACGTGTGCAAGGTGACCACAAAGGTTAATGAGCAAATGTATCCCTGCTTTCTCATTATGTGAGACCTTGAGGTTCAAGAGAATCTCAAATTTATACCCTTAAGACTTTTGACAGTTTCTTATGGTTTCTCGTTGGTGTTGCTACTTTAGCACGTTACTAATAGCCATGAATCATACGGCGATGTGGTGCGTGTCTAGGAAAACTGCTAAAGTGAAATCAGAAGATCTTTGTAGGAAAGGAAGATTATCTTCGGCTTACACCCTACTTGCATTCACCAGCTAGCTAATTACATTAAACTTAATTGTTTTGAGATGTAATTGTGAATACAGAGTAGTATTGGCCAAGGAGTCGAGTATGCCCTATAACCAAGGTTGGAGGGATAAGGGATACGTCGACTGGTGTAGTACGAAAGATATCTAGGGAATAGCGAGAATAGTCCTCTTCTGGAATTTGTTTCCTTGAGCAGCTATATCACCCTAACAGGTATATAGCAACGTGCTCATATACTCTCCGGGTCACACGACCTATTTGCCCATACGAAATTTCGGATGTAAATTGGATTGATCACTAAAAGCACGGGGTCAACCCGCACGTGCGAGTGGGAGATGTTGGACTGATCCAATATTGGGCCGGGTCGGATCGGGTTCGCCCATGTGGGCTGACCCGAACCGGATCCGGATCCAGTTGGTTAAGAGGAGTTTTAATTAACTCCTCACTCCTACTTTTATGCAATAACTTCCCCCCTCTCTCTCTAACAAGTCAGTTTATTAGTAGACGTTTAATTTTTCTCTCAGACAGTGGAATTACAATTGAAAATATGAGAAAACAAAAAAACAGAGAGAAAAATACTTTTGGGGAGAATTAATTTGATCAATCAAGAACATCGAAGTCCAGGGTTCTTAGGCTGTGATCAGTATCTACTTTCCATTCGTGATTGGAGATCGACCAGGGTATTGGAAAACTACCAGAATTCAGAAATCAGAGTTCGTGATTCAATTGCCGGTTCCATTGTTAAGTATGATCCGTTTTACTTTATTTGCTTCGAATATATGATTGTTGAAGCATGTATGTTGTTAAAACCAACAAAATTGTCACATTTATTATAACACATGAGGATGTAAGTTGCCACATATATCAAAACACAGGAGGGTAAAGTGTCATATTATCATATCACAGAGGGGTAAAATGTTACGTATAAAAATGTCAAGGGAGCGATGTAAAACTTTTATAAGATTAAAAGGAGGTAAAATGTTTTTTTTTTCAAATTACAGGAAGGTAAATTGAACATTATAAATATCACATGAGGTAAATTACCAATAATATTTAATATCTATAAATATTGTTATATTTAGAATATTAGACGACTCCCCCCTGTGTCCATGTGATATTTTAAGTTTATAAATGAGTTGAATATTAGAGCTCAAATCAAAGAGATTATATGCTTGAATTTTTTGCTATTCATTTCAAATTTTCACGTGTCAGTTTTGAGTAAACGTATACCATCTTCTATACATGAAAGTGCTTATTAAATTATTCACCAGCGGCAATGTGGGAGCAACCTCTCAAAAAATGAGGGGGGCTCTTTGTGCGCAGTGAGCACTGGTCCCAGCCTCTGTTGCCGGTTGAGTCACCATGATTTACCTCCTTTCACAATCCCGTCGGGCAGGGGATGAGGGGCACCCGGGGTGAGCGATTTCACCTTTTGGAACAAGTGCTTATTAAATCATAAATTTATAACGTCTCTCCTCTAACAACTTAGCTTTAAGATAAATTAATTGAATATTTAATACATATTGAAAAAGAAAAGAAGCACAACAATTTAGAATTGGTCTAAAGAAAATTTAAAAAACATTCAAGTGGGTGCTTTCCCTTACAAATGATCTAAAATAGACTGTATCCTAATTAATAAAAACACATGTTTTCAATAATATAAAAAATAGATGATTACCTAACCATATTCTAGGTTTCTAACCTTACTTTATAAATTGCAAAAGTTGATATAGTAGCCTCAAATAAATAAAGAATGTATACTAACGAAATCAAATTCAAGCAAAAATTGGAGAAAGTTAATTTGTTTCGGTTCAAAATACATGTCCAAAATTACTTGAATTGTTGTAACAATTTAAACTCATTTCTCTTCTCTATACTCTTTCACCCTGCCGGTAATTAATTTAGTTCACAATTTTTACCAAACGGTCAAAATTTTAATTAGTAAATTAAACTCAATAGTATCAAAATGTTAAGATGAACAAAATGTGGATGGATAAGTGCAACGGAACATTATCAATGAATATGTATTAAATAAAGTACACAAATGTTCCAATTAAAGTGTGATTATTTTTTTAAGCTATTGTTGATATTATATTATGGGTAAATAAAAAAAGAAGAAATAACGCTTAACATGAGGGCGATGCCATAAATATAAATAATAATATTGTATGATAATACATTAAATAAAAGATAATTAACACGTCATTTATCAAATTCATCTTAATTCCTGCATAAAAATGTGCAAAAGATTCATGAATCATTTTTTTCTTAAAACTAGTCCTCTGGAACTATGCTCGTGGAATTTGATGAAGTGTAACAATTAACTAAAGTTGATCTTGATTCTAAAAACTACAGTTTTCGGATATCAAATTATCAGTTTTTGGAATTATTCTGATAAATTAGATTTTTCTGAAAATTTAATAATCCTTTAAAAATTTAGGAAAGAGATCTCCCTGCAACCATTTGGCAAAAGGCAAATGAAAAAGGACAAGATGTCCAATCTATTTGGAATGGAATTTTGTTGTTTACAGTCGATTGTATTCCAAAATCAACTGTCAGCAACTTATAAATCCAAGGTCAAAAATCTTAATTAATTTGTAAAAATAAAATGCAAAAATATCTTATGCTTTATTTAAATGGCGAATAACTCATTATATTATTTCTTTATTAACAGAAACATTGTGTATTAACAAGTTAAAGATATTTGTTCATATATGGGCGCATTCTTCATTATTTGCAAATTTATATCTCACATGTAATTTTTTCTTTGAAATAAAATGAAAAAACCCTATTGTTCACAAAAATTAATATTGAGAACATAATTAACTAAAAAGATTTACAAAACCTCTATGTTTGTCTAAATAATCTAAGATAATCCCCTGTCCTCTTAAAAATAAAGCAATTTGCCAATTATCATAGTCCCCTTTGACTTATTAACATCTCTTTTTGTCTGCAATCAACTTTTTACCTTTTGAATTGTTGCAATGAACTATTCAAATATTAACATATGAACTTTTTCCTAATAAAAGTAATATAAGTGCTCTTTTACTAATTAGAAAAATGCACGTACGTCGTACGTGTCTAGTTTTAATTTTATGAGTATTTTTTATAATCTAGAGTAAAATTAATTTCTACGTTTTTATGCCATAAAATATCACACACACACATATATATATATATATATATATATATATATATATATATATATATATATATATATATATATTCAATTGATTTTATTAATTATTATTGTTTTAACAAAAAAAAAATGATGGCTTTAAATAATTGTAATAAAATATAAAATGATGACTGCTATAGTCATGCCATCTTATAGAATTCGTTCTACAATATTAGTTTTCATGTTAAGTTTATTCGTTATTCAACGGTGACATATTTCATCCGTTTCTTCACAAATTTCACCTGAACTTTCATCGATTTTTACGAGCATTTTTTCTTACTGGTTTCACCCGTTTTTTCACCAACTTCACTGTTCACCAATTTCACCCGAAGTTTCATAGGTTCATGTTTCCAATGTTTTATTTTTTTACCCGTGAATATATCTTTTAGCGATCGTTCCGCTATTTTTTATCGAATATAACTTTTTTCATTGTTTTTTCATTTTTCTACGAATTTTTGTCCAATTTTAAACCATTTTCATATCTAATTGTACATTTACCATAATTAAGATAAAAAATTTCATGTCAAATTATTCTTCTTCAACTATTTTACATATTTATCATTGAATTAAATATCACTTTACAACTCAAAATAAGGTTATATTAGTCTTAAAAAAACCAAAATTATTCACACTTTAATAATTAATTAGTATAGATTAAACAAAACACACAATATAACTTTGCAATTTCCAACTGCTTCAACATTTATTTAAACTATGAATTCTTGAAAAAATCAAAAGAGTTGTTACAAATTGAATGTGTGTGTTGTTTGCACTTTAACAAAAGACAATAAAATTATAGAAATACAAATCGTAATCACTTACTGTCATAAAAGTTAATTCATTTCAATAATGTCACTTTTTCCATATATATACACCCATTTGACTTGTGGACATATTGTGTCTGTTTATTTGTGATCAACTTTTAATTCGTGTGGGTGCAATGAACTCATAAAATATTAATATATTATATAACTTTTTTTTTAATTAAAAATATGTAAAGACTTTTTTTTTACCTATTAGCCGAAAACCACATTCTATTTTTGAATTTTACTCTAAGAAATTACTTCAACTTTAACTTAAATTTGAGATTCTTGAAAGTAGTTACAAATTGAAAGTGTGTGTCGTTTGCACTTAAATAGAATAAAAAATGACATAAATATTAATTGTAATCACCGTCATAAAATTGTTAACACATTTCAATAATGTCACTTCTCCTAATATATATACCCCCTCTAGCTCATAACCAAGCTAGCATTTTTGGCGGACTTCTCCAAATTCTTCTCCATCTTTCATTTTCCTTCACACCTCATTTCCCATCTTTTGTCCTTTCATCCTAATAATGTCAAGCACGGTGGCTGACCGCACACGGATGATGTGGTGCATGAGGCTACACTCCGCCTTGCGAACCGCCTTGGCTTGCGCCATAGTAGGCGGCACCACCCTCTACGGTCCCGATTTTCTCGTAAGCCAAGTTAAGTTCGTCGCTTTTTCGTACTTAACGGCCGTCCTTATAGTATCCGATGCCACACTTGGCGACACACTTAGGGGATGTTGGCATGCATTATGCGCCACGGCTCAAGTGGTCCCACTCGCCATGTTGGCGCGGTCGTTCGTTGATCCTAAGGCCGGGTTGCCGGTTGGCTTGGCTGCTCTAGCGGTGGCCGTGGCCTCGTTTTTGGTGGCGCTACCCGAGTCTACGCATATTACGGCTAAGAGGATTGCTTTTGGGCAGATTGTGATTGTGTGTAGTGATGCAGTTATTAGTAGTGATGGTACTTTGGCTGGGTACATGCACCCTTTACATGTTGCAGCTAGTACTGGCCTTGGGGCCTTGGCTTCTGTTTTGCCGATGCTGCTTCCATGTCCAGGGCTGGCCTATTATAAGGTACATATACATATGCTTCATCTTCTTGCAAGCATGGCATATAAATGAATTTTTTTAAAATAAAAATCTAAGAATTAGATGTAGTTTTTAATACATGTAGAATTATCTAAATGATGTTTGTTTTTCAATTTAAATTACTTTTTTGAAAGGTGAAATATAAAAAAAACACCACATATGCTTTATCTAATTGGCGAAAAATACTCTACATTATTTTCATTAGCAAATTTTTTTTTTTGGTGTTAATATTTTATTAGTAGATTGCACCCATCTAAAATTATCATAAGTCAATATGGTATTTTTGATAGAACATTGAGATTATTATCAATTTTTAAAGGTAATTGGATTATTGTCACTTCATTAAGTGAAGATGGGTGTTTTTATATTTAATTGTTACTTTCTCAGCAAATTATGAAAAATACTCGCAACAACGAGTGAAACGCACTATGGCTTGGGAGGGTTTAAATGATAATAAAAAATAAAATATGGAGTTTTTGGTAATAGAAATAACATGAGATTATTAATTTATTTTATTTATTTTTTTGGCAATCAGACAAAACAAAGTTACTATTTTCGCATTTCACTCATATTTGCCTTGTATGTTGAGTTTTGGTAGTCTTGACTCTTGAGCAATTAGTAGTATTTTTGTGGATATCTAAATATTAGATCATTTTTCTTACCCTGCCCTTTAAAGATCCATGCACTCAAATCTGATTATTCTTTGTTAATAATAAGCATATGAACACTACTTTTTTTTTTTTTTAAATGGAAAACAAACAATAAGATCCAATCTGTAAGTGAAAGTTGCTAATATTCTTTCTTTAATGCCAACAACAGGTAGGAAATCTGTGCCGCATATATGCTGAAAATGCATCTGAGAGAATGAATCTATACTTTAGAGCTTTCAAATCCAATGACAACAGGACTAAATTGGAACTTATTTCAGAAGCCAAACCTGTAGCTGAAACAGGAACCAAACTTATGCAGAGTATCCGAATCTTACAGGTAAATTTATTATTGTGTTTCAAAATCCCATCTGTCCCGCGAAAATCAACCATCAATAATTTCAATACATCCTAAAAAACTTACAAAAGAAAATTCTATTTTGTTTATCAGGAAGGAATGAAGTGGGAGCGACCTTGGAGACTATTCTCGAAGCCCGATTTATTAGGGCCAAGTGACAGATTACAAAGCATGGAACTGCCAATGAGAGGAATAGAGTATTCTCTTGTTTCCTCTCACGCCTCTCCGGTGCATGTAATTGATCAAGAACAAATGTCGGACTTATTAGACAAAGTGTCGATTCAGCTTCAGCAGAAAATAGAGCAAGCCACGTGTATTTTACCTACGAACTCAACAAAACCAGAACCAAGAGAGGAACCAATGGAACTAAACCCCTTCTTACCCTTTGAACCAAGCTTCCGTCCTTTAGACAATAACGGGTGGGTCTTTTTCTTCTTTTCTTGCGTAGACATGTTGCTTAACGATTCTTTAGAAACTCAAAAAACGACCAACGAACTCCAAAAGGGGCGCGGAAAGACAGAATTTGAAATCATGGGGACATTTAAAACTTGGATTATGAAACTTAAAACCAATGGAAGGCTGAAATTTGCAATCAAATGTTCACTTTCTTTAGGCCTAGCCATGCTACTCGGTTTAATATTCGACAAAGAAAATGGGTGCTGGGCTGGCCTCACAATCGCGATCAGCTTTGTCACAGGCAAACAGGCTGTGTTCACAATAGCTAACACTAGAGCACAAGGCACGGCAATTGGGTCCGCATATGGCGTAATATGTTGCTTTCTCTTACATTATGCAGAATTACGGCTCTTAGCCCTTCTTCCATGGATCATCTTCACGAGCTTTCTAAGACATAGTCAAATGTACGGTCAAACAGGTGGAATCTCAGCAGCCATAGGAGCATTACTTATACTAGGCAGAAAGAAATACGGGTCCCCAAATGAATTCGCCATTGCTCGATTAACCGAGGTTTTTATCGGGCTCTCGTGTTTCATAGCAGTCGAGCTTTTCCTGCAGCCAACTAGAGCAGCCACTCTAGCCAAAAATCATTTGTATACAACTCTGAGTTCCGTTGAAGATTGCGTAAAACAAAAGGGACTTTACACAAACAGGGTAGATCCCGAATTTCTTGAATTGAGAGATAAGCAAAGACATCTCAATTCCCTCGTCTGTGAACTCAAAAAGTATGTGACCGATGCAGAAATGGAACCCGATTTTTGGTATTTGCCTTTCCGTAGTTCTTGTTACCAAAAGCTAGTATCATCTTTATCAAATATAGTGGATATGTTACACTTCATGACATTCAATTTGGAAAAAGTTTCAAAATCACCAAAGAGTTTTACAACTGCAAGGAATGATTTGCAAGAGCACATGAATACCGAATTGGGTCTACTTCAACAAGCTTTAAGCTCTTCACTGAAGCATTTAGAGTACTCAAACTCGAGCGAATCACGAGCAGAATCTCAAGAGCCTATGGATCTTGAGATGGGCAAGCTACAAAACACAGAGCAAGTAAATATTTCAATCAAAGAAGACGGAGAGGAGGATAATGAAGATAAGAAGAAAGAAAGTATGGTCAGATACATAGCTGCAGTGGGGTACATCATCAGCTCTTTGAGGAAAGAAATAGATGAGATTGAGATATGTATAAAAGAAATAGTCCGATGGGAGAATCATTCAAGCAAATAGAAAAATTTTACATTTTTTTCCTGTAAATTTTTCTTTGGAACTAATGATCAATGACATAACTATAATATACTATTATCTGACCTGTGCCAAAATTCACACTCAAATTAAATAGAGATGCACAAAACTTAATGGCTGCAATTAAAATTAGAAAATGTATAATGAAAGAGAAAAGATAACACAGAATTAAAATGTAAGCCCAGTATAAACTCTGACCCGGTGACCCCTGATTCGGAACGGAATCGCTGCAGTTTGATATATTCTTCGGCGTCGAAACCCTAATTTTTCCGATCCTCCGCCATTCCCCCGACCTTGCGCTTAGCTCCGAAATTTACTGGTTTGCTCGAGCTTATTGGCTCGGTTTCGAAATCTGATTTTATATTGTACAGTGATTCGAATAATAAATGTGATTATTTGTTATGATCCCTATAATATTTTTAAATAATTATATATGATCTAACATATGTATTAGTTATGGGTTTATTTAATTTTTTTACATTTTGTATCCAATAGAATTATACTGCATAATGATTTTTCTTTTTTAATAGAAAATCCAAACTTGAAAAAAAAAATTGTATAAATTGAACTAAAATGAATTACATAAATTGAATCAATTAGTTAAAGCTAATTAAATAAAATGTTTCCATAATAATCCTATTTGAGAAGATGGCCTAGGGAGAACCATTAATCTAACAAATCCCAGCAAAGGCAAAAATTGGAACAGAAATATCACTTGATTCGTTGATAATTTAACTCGGAATGAAAGTATCAAACGAAAACGGCGGCGTTTTATGATTATATTGTTTAAAACAAGAAGCCAAAAACATATTGTGTTGGAATCTCACGACCATTGGACTATTTCCTGACCATACAAACCAAAAAAAATTGTTAAAATATAAAATACTGGAAAAAAAATAGTTAATTAATAATAGAAAACATCGGTAAAGAAATAAATTAGAATGAAAATAAATTATTTATAGAGCCAATCAATAATAAGTCGCATTAATTAGGAAGCAAAATTAAAGCATAAAATATTGATCCAAAAAAACATCGCTAAATCAATAAATTAGTTTGAAAATAAATTATTTATAAAGCCGACAAATAATAAAACGCATTAAGAAACAAAATTAAAGCAGAAAATTTTGATCGAAAATAGAGGTATTTTTTTTTTAATCGGGAAGAAAGTATGCAAGCAGGAGCAAACGGTAAACGGCGTCGTTTCATGATTATACCGTTTTAAAAAAAAAGCAAATGTAGACTCGCACGACCAAAATTCCTCTGGCGGGCCCACAGGTCGCAAACGGATGGTGAAAAAAGCACTAAATAGAAAGAGAAAAGAAATTCAACGAAGAGCAAATAATTCCGGAAAATAAAGAAACGCCGCCGTTTTTCGATTAAATCGATTTAACAAAAATCAAAATTAAATTATGTTGTACTGTTTCTTGACCGCTTCGGCTCTTATAAGTTATAATATATATATGGTAAACATCACTAATGGTCTTTCTATCATTAACTTTTTATAGAATGATCCCTCTTATCTTTTTTTTTCACGTTAGTTCCCACTATAAATTATTTGTTTCACTTTGGTTATTTTCAGGTGGTCTAATATAAACTAAAGTGCCAAAACAGTTTTATGAGGAACTAAATTGATAAAGAAACAATTTTATAAGGGACTAAATTGATACAAAACAAGTTTATGGGGACTAAAATATAATACTATAAGTAAAAAAAACCCCTTGTAAATGACCAGAATGAAATAAATAATTCATAATGGGAACTAATGTGAGAAAAAAATATAAGAGAGACCATTCTCTAAAAATTTAATGATAAAGAGGACCATCAATGGTGTTTAACCCTGTATATAATTTGATGTTAAGTTGTTATCACGAAGATGTGCTTGAATCTTGATTGATAACATGTGAGTTTTTTGCACTTTGCACCCTCGAAACATGGGAAATAGGCACTTTGTACCCCCGAAACTTAAATTTAGCACTTTGCACCCTCGAAATATAAAAAATATAGCATTTTGCACCCTCGTTTATTTTCAAGCAAAAATTCAAGGGCAAAATAGGTATTTCAATAGTATTGACACTTTGCACCCTCAAAACTTGAGAATTTCACACTTTGTACCCCTAAAATAAAGTTAGCACTTAACACCCGCTAAATACAATGAATGGGCACTTTGCACCCCAAAACACAAAATTAACACTTAACACCCTCAAATTTAAAAAATTCAAACCCCTCGTTTTTTTCGTCAAAGTTGACTATCGGAGTGAAAAAAATCTAAGGCAAAATAGAAAAATTCATTTTTTTACTTAAATTTTGCAAAAAATAATTATAAATACTCGAATACTCATTTATCTCTCCATCTTTCTTTTATATAATCATAAATAACTAAATAAAGTACAAGTAAACTTCTCGAAGACCCATTGTCTACTTCAACATATCAAAGACCCATAAATAATTACCTATTTTGCCTTAAAAAAATTCACCTTAATGGTCAACTTTGCCGGAAAAAATGAGGGGTTTAAGTTTTTTTTTAACTTGAGGGTGTTAAGTGTTAATTTTATATTTTGGGGTGCAAAGTTTTCATTTATTGTGTTTCGGGGGTGCAAGTTGTTAATTTGTTCTTAATTATGGAGTGTTAAGTGCTAATTTTATTTTTTTTAGGGGGGGGGGGGGGCAAAGTGCCAAAAATTTACAATAGATTTACCTATTTTGCCCTTGAATTTTTGCTTGAAAATAAATGAGGGTGCAAAGTGCTGCATTTTTCATATTTCGAGGGTGCAAAGTGCTAAATCTAAGTTTCGGGGGTGCAAAGTGCCTATTTATCATGTTTCGAGGGTGCAAAGTGCAAAAAACTCATAACATGTTGTCAATCAAGATTCTCGCTATCCTCGACTCTTGGATGTGGCTGTATAATTTTGATTCTTTTGGTTATACTTAAGAGTTAAATCACAAAAATTGTTAGTCGATTGATTAATTATTAATAAACAACTTGATATTTGAGCTTGTTTTCTGAGTTTAATTTTAACATGAACTATTGAGAACCTCGTTATTTGAAGGAAGGCTCGTTTACGATAAATTGATCAATCGAGGATAAAATGTTTAATAAAGGTTTCACTAGCCCATAAAAAAGTCCCATTTACTAATAAAGCTAAATTGAGATGAAAATATTCAATGAAGAAAGATGAATTGAAGAATAGTTTGAAGACTTATACACCCTTTGAAAGGGCTCAATTTTCGACACAAGAATATTGAGATCACTCAAGTTCAACTTATCTCAAACAATAAGAGCAAGAAAAATATCTTCAGTCCAAATGACTCATGTCCCAGATGCGGTAATGACTCGGAAACAATTCTACATGTTTTGCTGCACTGCCCATTTGCTAATTCAGTTTGGACAGCCTCAGATATTCCCCTAACATCAATTAATTTTAACTCTCATGATCCAGAGGATTGGTTCAAAAGTTTGAACAATAAATTGAATATGAATGAATTTGGCTTTAGTGCTGTTTTAACGTGGTGGTTATGGTATAGTAGAAACAAGAAGTTATGGGAAGACGTTGACTTTCAACCTTTAGATATAATTGCTTATGCCAAGGACTTTTTTTCTCGATTTATTGGTTCAAGGCCACAACACCATGCCTCTTCTACAGCTCGACTCATCTCCAGATGGATGCCTCCTCCGGTTGGGATAATTAAGATTAACGTTGATGCATCAATCAATACGGATTTGGGGTGTTTTGGTGTCGGGTTTATTGCTCGGAACCATCTTGGGGCTTGTTTGGACTGGGGAATAAAAAAATTCGATTCTCGAATTGAGCCTGAAGCTGCGGAAACTGTTGCTGCTATTTGTGGGGTGGAATTCGGTATCACAAAGGGTTGGTCAAATATTATTCTAGAAGGAGATTGCAAGACAGTTATTGAAAGTATCTTGGCACCCCAGACTCATACTCATTTCCACCCGCTTGGCCATTTGTTTGCGGAAGTAAAGACTATGATTAATAGACTAAATTCTTTTAATTGTAGGCATGTTTATAGAGAGAGTAATGCCGTAGCTCATGCTCTAGCCAAAGTTGCATATTCTATTTCCCCGGCTACGGATGAGCTCCCTAGTTTTATTCAAAATCTTGTAATCGCTGATATTGAAGTCTAATGAATTCCTTCCCGTTGGGTTCTCAAAAAAAAAAAAAAAAAGTCCAAACTTTTTCCTGAAGACTTAAATCCTTTTTGGCCCAAAGTCTTTTAATAACATTATTCTATTTTTTAATTAGGCAATGGTAACTTATCAAAATCGGTCCATCCATTTTTTGAAATTTATTTAAAATAATACCCACCTATTTTTGGCCGAAAATTGCATGTCTTTATTATATTATTCACTCATCTTTTGAAAAGCAAGATTTTTCCTACATGCCTTTTTTGGATCGGCCATATTTAATGTCAATTTTAATTTTGAATTCCTCCCTTATTTTATATGTTGCCGATTTTTCCTTCTGGGAGAATTAATTAAATGCTTTGATAATCTTCTTCATAAGGCAGTCAATTATCATCTATATCTAAAGTCTTATTTCAATTCAAAATCTTTTCAAATGAGCTTTGGGTGAAAATCTTACCTCTTAGACTAAATTTGATAATCTTTTTACTAAGATAAGATTCTCTAAAAATTGGACTTGTTTTAATGCATAATTAATAGATCCTTGTTCAAGTTCGTTTTGCCTTTAAGCACAAAAATCGGACCATATAATTTGAATAGTGATAAAATATTTTTCACAACTAAAGAAAGATTAAGTCTTGAAAATCTTGCCTTTTTTTAAATGTTGTTAGCTCACCTATAAATTGAGCTTTCCTATACTCGATTTCATAACACAATAACAACACAATAACTAGAGCTTTCATTTGCAAAATTACTCTATCTCCAATATCGGTTTTTAAATTTACTCTTGCAAATTCTTTTTGGAAACAAAAAATCGTTTTTACCTTGCTCTTGAGAAATTTGAGATATCTAAGAGGTAAAAAGAAGAGAAAAGAAGAGTGTTCTACAATTGTCAAAATAATCTCAGTTAGGAGCAACATCTTGTAATAAAAAAATTCTTGAAATTGATTGCGAGAAAGTTATAAACTTGTAAGATCGTTTTGTGCGATAGGACCAAGAGTTCAAGCAAGCACCATGAGGCGAAGGTTCGTCCTGCAAGCCACATCAGGGTGCTGGAAAAGAGAAAGTATGCCATTCGGGTGCTAAACCTTTATAAAACAGTGATCTTGTTCCTTGCTTTATTCACTTTATGCATTTTTATACACTACAAGATAAACAGTTTTTTCCGACGTGGGCAAATCCGTCGGAAAATAAAGACATCTTCCTACGGCTTTTTCGACGGGGGACGAAACCCGTATGAAATTATATTAAAAATTTTTAAAAATGGAACTATTTTTTTTCAACGGGAATAATCCGTCGGAAAATACATTAAAAAAAAGAAAAAAATGGATTAACTAATTCCGACGGGTGATACCCGTCGGAAATTATATTTAAAAAAAGGAAAATTCAGCATTTGTTTTCCGACGGGGTCGCACCCGTCGGAAATTTACTAATTGATTTCCGACGGGTACAACCCGTCGGAAAATATATTTTAAAAAAATAAAGGAAAATATGCAATTTGTTTTCCGATGGGTCGAACCCGTTGGAAATGACTAATTTATTTCTGACGTGTACTACCCGTCGGAACATACATTTAAAAAAATAAAATATTTAATTTCCGACGGGTACTCCCAGTCGGAAATCCAATTAAAAAATTAAAAAACCAAATATTTACTTTTCGACGGCCATTACCCGTCAGAAAATTCATTTAAAAAATAAAAAAATTTAATTTAAAAATTAGTGAATAATTAAGTAATTTCGAATTAGTGACTGATTAACTAATTCTCACCCAATTATCAATTTCATTTCGAATAACATCAATGTACATAATCATATGGTCAAGAATTTTGATTTTGGTCAATCAACGTTACAAATCGAGAATGGATCGATATGAATTCGAATAACATATTGTCAACAATTTTGAATTCGTTATTGATTAAATAATTTTGAGTCATATATCGATTTCATTTCGAATAACATCAATGTACATAACTCTATGGTCAATAACTTTAAATTTGATCAATTTACAAATCGAGAATCGATCGATCTAATTACGAATAATATCAATGTACATAACCTCGAGGTCAACAATATTGACTTTGGTCAATTAGATCTTCAATTCGAGAATCGATCGATCTAATTACGAATAACCTCAATGTACATAACCACGAGAATCAATCGATCTAATTAGTTTGTCAAATGTTTATTTTTCTTCTTTCATAACCACAATCAAGATTTAATTGTGTTGCAGACCAAAGCCAAAGGTGGAGTAGAACCCACGCAAGGAGAATTGTTTATGTATACCCACTCATAGTTAGACGAAAATGGAAAAAGACAAAAGTGGGTCGATACTCGTTCAAAGGATACATATGTAAATTTTACAATTATATAACTTAATTGATAAATAAGTGTTATGTTTGAAAACTATGTTCTAAAATTCATGTTTTTTAGACTGCATTTTTAGAAAAACTTCCTACTTCGCAAGTATTCGAGATTCTTTCTTCCCAATGGATTTTTATTACTCGGAAGGTTTTAACGAGGCAACACGAAAAGTATAATTATGGCTCAATAGGAATCCCCGAGGGGGAATGTTGTAAATATTATATATTAGTGGGTATTCCTATTGTTAATGTAATAGTTCAGGGACTTAGTTGTAATATATCCATTGATGGGCTTCCATCTTGTATATAAATTTTGTACCCTACTTGTAACTTGTTTGGATATAAATAAGAGTTTTCCCCTTCCCAAGAATACAACCCTAATTTATTCTAGGTATTATTTTTTTGTATTCTTCTTTCTTTCTCTTTACAGTTATTTATATTATTCATCAATCTCTTAACCTCAATCACTAAACCAAATAGCTATAATAAATTATTTATAACAATAGCATAATTTTTAGGTTCAATTAATTTATTAGCCAAATGTGAGTTTAACTAGACTCAACTCAAGTAAAAACCCGCACTTGTAAGAAAGCTTGAATAATTTCGTATCTCCTATAACATGAATCTTTATTTAAAAGCATATTGAGGGGTGAAAGTCTACATTTCTTGTTGGTTATATTTATAAGTGTAATTGTAGCTTTTAGTAGTAGTAGACTTTTAGCTTCAAATATTACAAAATTAATAATAGTATTAGGGACTACTAATATGAGATTTATATATTTTTGTGTACAATATGATCTTTTTATGTGAGCCTTATTGATACAAATTTTTTTCACAAAGAATTTACTTTGGTTAACCTCATATAAGCTTGAAACCCAAAATAATATATGAACTAAGTTTGAGCTAAATTTATAAATCGAGTTTGGACCATAATCTTCAAAACTAATGCTATTTAAACTTGAAACTCTCCAATTCTGATTCATAAAATCCGAGTGACATGCCTAGTGCTTGAGTTACTGGAGAACGTAATATATTATACATTATTGCAATTCTTTTAGGGACAAGTAGCATTAACCATATGCTGTTATAAATTGCGCAATTACTACCTAAATTAAAATTGTAATTATCAACCCCTGTTATTGTTATAATTGTGAAGACAAATTATTCTATGCCGTTGCTACTTGTTCACAAAACTACCCGAAATTCAGACAAAGTGTGTGGATTGCAATTGTCTTGTCTTAATTTTACTAAAAATTGAGAACTTTAGATAACTATGCTCCAATATTTGTTCATCCATACTTAATAGAGCTAATGCTAAATCCCTTTTGAAAATTTTACAGAAGCAATTTACCTCCTTGATCCGAAAAGTGTAACTCACTCGTCAAAATTGAGAATGGACATGAAAAATATTTATGTAACACATGGGGGTTTTTAAATATCCACATTTATCATAACACAAGGGGAGGTAAATTGCCACACATATCCAAACACAAGAGGGTAAAGTGTGTGTTGGCACATGAACTTGATGCTATACAATGTAAGCACACACAAATAGATACTCAAACAAATCAAGTGTCACAGTGTACGTACGCAAGTATACGTGTCGCAAGTAATATAAAACGATAAGTACATACCGAGTATCGAATCTCAACGAATGGGTAAAAGGTGGGAATAAACGAATCAATCGACGACTTATTTCATCTAAGAACGCTTGTTGTAATATATCCCCATAGATCTATCTCATACTAAATCACTAAGAGTTATATGTAATAAATTAAATACGTACCATTATCCATAGTGAGCGATTAGTCTGATGGGAAATTTATGGAATTGATCACTAGTATGAATCGGATCGATCGGGTACGAGGTCTGTTGGGATTCGGTAAGATAAACAGCCCTAGGCACAGCGGAATTTAATAATTTTTAGGACCTCTTACGGAATCTTGCCAGGATACTACTCTAGTTGTATATATATGAATATTAAATAAACGACAGTATAATTAGTTACACGTTATACCTGTCTCCTTGCAAATCCCAATTAGCAGACGAAGTCAAGTTCCTCCCTCAAGTTGGTCGATCCTAAGCCCTGCAGCAGCGCCCCACGTGTTGCGCCTCTATGGGTTGATACACCACAATTACACGAAATATAATATATCTTGATCGGCTAGAACACAAGATATACTAAGGTCTAGGATTTAGGAAACGAGCTTGGAACAATAATGAAATCGAAAAATTCTTCCTAAGGAAGAAAAGGTGTTGGTCGATTTCACTAGGGATAGGAGAGGGAGAGTTTTTCTTGACTTGGCTTTTTGGCTCTTGAAAATTGTATATGGAATATGAGACCTAGTCTCTTATTTATAGTTATCTCATTAACCTAATCCTCCTAGGATTAGGACTCCAAGTCTCCTACATGGGCCATTGCCCTATTTGATTAGAAGACTTAGTCTTCTAATTAATTCATGGCCCACTTAATTAATTTTGACCAGGCCTTTATTTAATCTCCCAATTAAATAGCCCAATTAATTAATTACTCTCCCAATTAATTAAATTAGACTCCAAGTCTATTTAATTAAATCTTTCTATAATTAATTAAATCCAACTTAATTAATTAACTCATAAATTAAATTACAATTTAATTTATAATCTTGATCCAATTCCAATCGGATCCAATTTGTTCCAATTGGGTCGACCCAGTCACCAATCGACCCAGTCGATTTTTCAGACCCAGTCGACCCAATCGACCCAGTCGATTCGGTCGACCCAGTTGTTTCCTTTTCTTCGCTTTCGCTTCATGTGTATTGTGTATGCCCCCATAGGTTCACCACATAATTGGCCGTGAGTTATAATTAAATATTAATTTAATTATTCAAGTATTAAATACTTTAAATCAGTCGAACACTCTGTCGACTGACCATTCCAAAATTAGCACCCCTGCCAATTTAGGAATTCTCCCACACTCCACGGTCGATGTCTGGCCACAAGCCCATGGAGCCCAATCACTGGTGAATTAATTCAGTGAACCTTTCATCATTTACAATTACCATATACGACATAATCTCTCCATCGAACAATCTCCCAATCAAGACTTAAGGGCATGGTCTTTCATCGGATTCCCTTTTCTTTTGTCTTGACCTTATGCACTCTGGTCTCGAAATAATTCTCTTTGACTTAACCTTTATGAGCTACTTACATAAAGCCGTCAGATACCTCGGCCGAGGATTTTACCAGAATTAATTTCTCACAGAAATCCATAGGAGAATTTCCCAACCTATCAAGTCGGGTCAATGGATCCTTTGTTGATGATATGAATCTGCATACGAGTTCCTCTATACCCAATATGAGTCCACAGAGACTTTCTGGCGATCCCCAGTCAGTCGGAACTCATATCAAAGCATAGACGTTCTCGCACCAGATAAACCCTATCACCTCAAGTAGTTAGGGATCGTTCCTCGTATACTATTATAAATTTGGAATAACTTCAACCCCGATATGCGACTACCGCTTCCATGGTGAGTTATTTCCTAATTGGAGTATTCAGTGCGCTTGCCATCCTAGCAAGCCACCCACTTATGTGTATCGACTATCCCAGTCACGCTCGTGGACCCTAGCGTCCTCCAGTTCATCGGAGTATACACAATAGTGAGAGTCTAACTGAATCCAATGATGTCCTATCTCGATTGGATTCTACGACTCTTGAATATGTTCTAGATCACGGCCTTGGAGATCAGTCCACGGGTTGTCCCATAGCCCTGTGATCTAAGGACTTCTATCCTTATGCGTAGATAATTATTACATAAGATAAAGATGACCATATAATAATAAAATGCATTTATTAATCCAATTGAATGGTCCTTAAATGCAGCCAAATAGTTGGCTTGCAGGACACTATTCTATCAATCTCCCACTTGTACAAAAGCCAACTTTTCATACTTCTGATTCCCATCTTAGACAGATGTTTTCGGATGCCTTTGAGGCAATGGCTTAGATAGCGGGTCCGACGTATTATCCCTTGAGGTGACAAGTTCCATCTTTATGTCTCCTCTACCAATAATATAACATATCAAATGGTATCGTCTTAGTTCGTGCTTGGATTCTGATGAGATCTCGACTCCTTCGCTTGCGAGATAGCTCCATTATTATCACAGAAGATAGTAATGGCTCGACAATGCTAGGTATCACATCCAATTCCCGGATGAAGTTTTTCATCCAAACACCTTCCTTTGCTGCTTCACGCACGGCAATGTATTCTGTCTCGGTGGTTGAATCTGCGGTAGTGTTTTGCTTGGAGCTCTTCCAGCTTACCGCACCACCATTGAGACAGAACACGTATCCAGATGTCGACTTGAAGTCGTCTACATTACATTGGAAGCTAGAATCAGTATAGCCTTCCAATTTCAATTCTCTTCCACCGTATACCAAGAACAATTCCTTAGTCCTTCTCAGGTACTTCAGAATTGCCTTTACGGCTATCCAGTGCTGCTCACCTGGATCAGACTGGTAGCAACTTGTAACGCTTAAAGCGTATGCTACGTCTGGTCTCGTACACATCATACCATGCATTATGCTTCCTATCGCGGATGCATATGGTATTCGAGACATATTGCTTCTCTCTTCAGGCGTCTTTGGGGCCATAGACTTAGAGAGTGCAATCCCATGTCTCATTGGAAGCAATCCTCTCTTGGATTCTTCCATGCTAAATCTCTTCAAGATTTTATCTATGTACTGGGATTGGGAGAGGCCCAGCAGTCCTTTTGATCTATCTCGGTAGATCCTTGTACCTAGTACAAAGGATGCTTCTCCCAAATCCTTCACTGAGAATTGTGTAGATAACCATGCTTTAGTTTCGGACAACACTTTCACATTCCAATGAGAAGAATGTCATCAACGTAAAGCACCAAAAATTCAACTGTACTCCCACTGATCTTCTTGTACACGCAAGGTTCGAACACGTTTTTGATGAATCCAAAAGTTTGGATTGTTTCATCGAAACGAATGTTCCAACTTCGGGAAGCTTGCTTCAGCCCATAAATGGACCTCTGGAGTTTGCACACCTTGTGCTCATCTCCTTTGGATGCATATCCTTTTGGTTGCTCCATGTAGATCTCCTTTTCAATATCCCCATTGAGAAAGGCAGTCTTCACATCCATCTGCCATATCTCGTAGTTATACCACGCAGTTATGGCCAGCAAGATTCGAATGGATTTAGGCATTGCGACGGGCGAAAAGGTCTCCTCAAAGTCAATTCCAGGTCTTTGAGTATATCCTTTTGCCACTAGTCGCGCCTTGTAGGTTATTACCTATCCGTTCACTCCAAGCTTTCGCTTATAGATCCACTTGCAACCCACGGGAGCTACTCCCACTGGTGGATCTACCAAGGCCCAGACCTTGTTCGAGTGCATGGAGTCCAATTCGAATTCCATGGCTTCACGCCACTTTCCCGAGTCTATGCCTAGCATAGCCTCTTCGTAAGTCCTTGGGTTGGTTAGAGACTGTCTAGTCTCACGCAGCAGACCGTAGTACCTCTCGGGTTCTCTACGTTGTCTTTCTGACTTACGAAGTACCGGTGTACTTTCTGATGTACTTTCATGCTCTTGTTCTTCCACTGCCTGTGGTGATGGGTCAGCTTGATCGACCTCTTTGGTCTTTTCAGCTTCAGTGACCTCATCTAGTTCTACGTTGTGTTCCTTCTTTCTTAGCAAGAAACCCTTCTCCAAGAAGTGTGCGTTCCTTGAGACAAACCTAGTTTATCTTGTAGGATCGTAGAACTTGTATCCTATAGAGTTTTCTGGATACCCCACGAATTGCATAAGATGGACTTTACATCCAACTTATCTCCCACCAGCTTATTCACATAAGCGGGAGACCCCATATGCGCATGAATGCATATGAAGGTACAATACCAAAACTCATATCACGTGATATGTTTTGGATCTGGCTTCAGAGATACTTAGCTCAGTATCTTCGATTTTCTCGATCAAGTCTCATTTGTTTGAATAAGGAATTTCATGTAAGATTTCTTAATGGACATTTACATGTCCAGAATGCTCAACAACTGACAATGTTTTGAGCGAGTCTTACATTTCGAGAATCCAATTCTCCATTAAATAATCAATGGCGTAGTGCCAATGCATGTTTGATTTTGAATCGATCCAAATCTTTTACATGCTTTCATTGATTAGGCTCTCTTCTTTTATTCCAAAAGTAATTTCGAATTGTACATCACAACGTACTTTCACCCATGAGGGTACTAGAGACGCCTTATCTCCCACTAATGCTTTAGTGTTTCTACACACTTATAAATGGATTAAATCCATTGCAATTGTTTATGCCTCTTGGTTGCCTAGCAACCAACTACTAAATCTAATTTCCATTAAGCAAGATTCGAAAGTCGGTTACTTTGTACAGCATCCCAGTCAAGCTCGACCCAGTCGAGCTCAGTCTTTGAATCTTTTAATTCGGAAATATGTTTTAGTATTCGTGTATCGCCTTTCGGTTTTTACAACGACTCAAGTGTGTGAAGTCTTGATTATTTATATTTTATTGACTATGCATATTTTATTTAGTCGATATATGAGTATCCATACTCATTTGCTTATGTACACCTTTTGCGTATAAGTCTTATAGCGCAATCAGTTCCAACCATTATGGAACTATCACATCCCTTAAGACAAGGGATGGTATAAGCAAATTCCAATGATCTAAATAATTCATGGCTTTAGATGCATTGAATGCATCAATGAGTGCTTCATCGGGCATCCAACACCCTTATGCATTACTTTAACCATAAGGTTTAGTTCAATAAAATTTAATCATCCCTTATGGGATGAATAGGTTCAATTCTCTTTTCCCTTGATCTTAATCCATGGAAGAATCATTTTGATTGACTTTTCAACTTATCATCCTTACAGAAAAACCTCCAAGGTTATTTCCCTTTGGAGAGGATACATTCCTCTTCTTCCATCTCTCGAGCCTTTTGAGGCCTTTTCACAAGATGTTACTTCCCATTCATGGGAGACTTCATGTTTGCCTTCAAGAAAATTTGGGCTTGAGAACCATCCTCAACCCTCTGGTGAAACTTATCACCTTTCTTATTTGAAGAGTAACTTCGAAAAAAGGCAGCTTGGTGAAACCTATCACCATTCCAGTCGAAGTGTAACTTCGAAAGGAAAAACAATGAAATCTTTGTAAGGAGATTAGTCCTTGCTTGGACTCGAGAATAATTTCTCAAGTTTCGAAGTCATTCAAAATTCATTTGAGTTCAGTCAATTTATTTGATCCAAGTATGATGGTAAATATTCATGGATACATAACTTATGATAAACTATCATAAACATGACGATAAATACGCGGCAGATTAATATCAATGCATAATTTACAAACATGGTTTTCATTTGTAAATTACTCCCACTATTTTTATCGAATACTTATGCCCCCACATAAGCTTCGGGAAATAAAAATTTCCTAATGGGCTCAAGGCCCAAATGCAATCGCTCAGTACCCACGACTCGTTGGCCATACCAATCGATCCACTTGGTGGGCGATCACGTCGCCGGTTAACCATCCCAGCTAACCCTTGAGTTCATTCATCCTCGGTTTTCGTTATGGATCCACGACTCGTGAGACATCCATACTTACTCGCGTTAAATCATGTCCAATACTCGTAAAGAGAAATAGTTCAATCCTAGACGCCCCACGACTCGTGAGACAGCGCCTAGAACCTTGCTATCCCCTCCCTTGGCACCAAACTGTGCATCGAGGCAATAGACATATCATCTTCCTATAGCTCGACCCACGACTCGTGAGACATCGAGATATATTTGTACAATATGCCTAAGACCTAGTAATTGGATAGGCTCGGACCATAGACACCATTCATATGCGCCCGTTAATCGATTTAATATTCTAATTGAGTTTTTAAGTTCAATTGGAGGTTTTAAGTTTTCTTCGTGCGAGGTCTCATCAGATTATGCTTTATCTTGTTTACGTGATCTATTCTAAGCATGCAAGACATACATCAAAGAATAATAGTAAACATATATCACCTAGCATTGCACATATGATTGGTCGATTGCCCATCCTATGCGATCCATCACGAGCCACATGATGGACCAATTGGTCAGTCTAGGGTGGAATTTAAATGTCCTAACTATTACAATTTTCAAACCCATACATCATGGGCCTTCTTGTAATATCCACCTTGATTGGGCCTCCATGTAATGAATTGGGCCTCCATGTCCTCCAAGGTTATGGGCCTCCATGTGGATCTCCAAGTCTTCATGAGGTCTTCTCGGCTCCAAGCCTAATCTAAGCCTAGCTTATAAAAATAAATGCCCTATTCTATTACATTCGTTTGCGCAAGCAAGGGCACCAATCAGGCCCATTTAATTACAACCCATAAAATAAATAAACCAAAACTACACAGGGCTTAAGGGCAAAATCGACCAATCCACATATTCACTCAAGAACATGCATAAATTCACATAAGGGCATAAATGTAAATTTACCGACTCCTTTAATTTTAATTCACAAAAATTATCCAAGTTAATTTAATTTTGAATTAACAATTAATCTCTAAGATTAATTAACTCTTACTTGAGTTCTAAGTAATCTACAATTCTTATCTTGATAAAGTTGGTTAATTAAGATAGTTACAAATCTTCCAAGATTACTATCTTATCCAAAACTCTAAGTTTCCCAATTTTACAAATCTCCAAGATTCTCAAGATAATCCTATTTTGACTAGATTAGTTAACTAAGGTAGTGTCCAAATCCACCAAGATTTCTACCTTATCCAAAACTCCAAGTTTCCTAATTTAATAAGATCTCTAAGATCTTTAATCTTGGTAACTTACTAGAAGAGATTAATTTTAATTAAATCTCTTCTTACAATTGAAACTCTAAGTTTCCTTGATTAATAAGATCTCTAAGATCTTTAATCTTGGTAATTAACTAGAAGACATTAATTATAATTAAGTGTCTTACCACAAATGAAACTCTAAGTTTCCTTGTTAATTAGATCTCTAAGATCAATCCAAGATTCACCAAGATTCCATATCATCCAAATCTCCAAGATTTTTAGATTTATCAAAATAGGCAGAATTAGAGTCCAACCAAAAATCAGCCAATACGTGACCAATCGAGGACTGCCACGTAGCCAACACACGTGGCCACAAAGTCCACGCGTGGGCTATCCATGGCAGCCGCGGCTGCGCGTGGCAGTGCACGGCAGCGTGCGGCAGTGCGTGACAGCACGCGGCAGACAGCCCAAGGGCTGCTGCCATGTGCCGCACGCGCAGCCAGCGTGCTGCTAGCACACTGCCGTGGGCAGCAGCCCACGGTGGTCGCCTAGCCGCGGTGCGTTGCCGCGCACCGCCGCGTGCCACCGCGGTTGGATCCCAAATTTTTTTTTTTTTTTTTTTGATTACTTTTGATTTAATTAAAACAGATCCAATTAATTAAATCAAAATCCAAAAATTAAAAATTAACATGATAAAATTTTGAATCAAAATTTTACATTAACTCTAAGTTAATAGATCTACGTCCTAAAACATATACAGTTAAAGAACTAGCCACACATAAATCAAACATATGATTTAAATCACAGAATTTGCAAATTCATATATATACAAAGCCTAGAGTTGGCTCTGATACCACTGTTGGGATTCGGTAAGATAAACAGCCCTAGGCACAGCGGAATTTAATAATTTTTAGGACCTCTTACGGAATCTTGCCAGGATACTACTCTAGTTGTATATATATGAATATTAAATAAACGACAGTAAAATTAATTACACGTTATACCTGTCTCCTTGCAAATCCCAATTAGCAGACGAAGTCAAGTTCCTCCCTCAAGTTGGTCGATCCTAAGCCCTGCAGCAGCGCCCCACGTGTTGCGCCTCTATGGGTTGATACACCACAATTACACGAAATATAATATATTTTGATCGGCTAGAACACAAGATATACTAAGGTCTAGGATTTAGGAAACGAGCTTGGAACAATAATGAAATCGAAAAATTCTTCCAAAGGAAGAAAAGGTGTTGGTCGATTTCACTAGGGATAGGAGAGGGAGAGTTTTTCTTGACTTGGCTTTTTGGCTCTTGAAAATTGTATATGGAATATGAGACCTAGTCTCTTATTTATAGTTATCTCATTAACCTAATCCTCCTAGGATTAGGACTCCAAGTCTCCTACATGGGCCATGGCCCTAATTGATTAGAAGACTTAGTCTTCTAATTAATTCATGGCCCACTTAATTAATTTTGACCAGGCCTTTATTTAATCTCCCAATTAAATAGCCAATTAATTAATTACTCTCCCAATTAATTAAATTAGACTCCAAGTCTATTTAATTAAATCTTTCTATAATTAATTAAATCCAACTTAATTAATTAACTCATAAATTAAATTACAATTTAATTTATAATCTTGATCCAATTCCAATCGGATCCAATTTGTTCCAATTGGGTCGACCCAGTCACCAATCGACCCAGTCGATTTTTCAGACCCAGTCGACCCAATCGACCCAGTCGATTCGGTCGACCCAGTTGTTTCCTTTTCTTCGCTTTCGCTTCATGTGTATTGTGTATGCCCCCATAGGTTCACCACATAATTGGCCGTGGGTTATAATTAAATATTAATTTAATTATTCAAGTATTAAATACTTTAAATCAGTCGAACACTCTGTCGACTGACCATTCCAAAATTAGCACCCCTGCCAATTTAGGAATTCTTCCACACTCCACGGTCGATGTCTGGCCACAAGCCCATGGAGCCCAATCACTGGTGAATTAATTCAGTGAACCTTTCATCATTTACAATTACCATATACGACATAATCTCTCCATCGAACAATCTCCCAATCAAGACTTAAGGGCATGGTCTTTCATCGGATTCCCTTTTCTTTTGTCTTGACCTTATGCACTCTGGTCTCGAAATAATTCTCTTTGACTTAACCTTTATGAGCTACTTACATAAAGCCGTCAGATACCTCGGCCGAGGATTTTACCAGAATTAATTTCTCACAGAAATCCATAGGAGAATTTCCCAACCTATCAAGTCGGGTCAATGGATCCTTTGTTGATGATATGAATCTGCATACGAGTTCCTCTATACCCAATATGAGTCCACAGAGACTTTCTGGCGATCCCCAGTCAG
This sequence comes from Penstemon barbatus, assembly GCA_003313485.2. Taxonomy (NCBI): domain Eukaryota; kingdom Viridiplantae; phylum Streptophyta; class Magnoliopsida; order Lamiales; family Plantaginaceae; genus Penstemon; species Penstemon barbatus. The sequence continues at coordinate 15,526,710 of CM064879.1, forward strand.
TCGGAACTCATATCAAAGCATAGACGTTCTCGCACCAGATAAACCCTATCACCTCAAGTAGTTAGGGATCGTTCCTCGTATACTATTATAAATTTGGAATAACTTCAACCCCGATATGTGACTACCGCTTCCATGGTGAGTTATTTCCTAATTGGAGTATTCAGTGCGCTTGCCATCCTAGCAAGCCACCCACTTATGTGTATCGACTATCCCAGTCACGCTCGTGGACCCCAGCGTCCTCCAGTTCATCGGAGTATACACAATAGTGAGAGTCTAACCGAATCCAATGATGTCCTATCTCGATTGGATTCTACGACTCTTGAATATGTTCTAGATCACGGCCTTGGAGATCAGTCCACGGGTTGTCCCATAGCCCTGTGATCTAAGGACTTCTATCCTTATGCGTAGATAATTATTACATAAGATAAAGATGACCATATAATAATAAAATGCATTTATTAATCCAATTGAATGGTCCTTAAATGCAGCCAAATAGTTGGCTTGCAGGACACTATTCTATCAAGGTCTTCCTCAACCAAATCCTTTATTTTCTTTAAGATTGTCTTCTTGATGGGGAGAAGAGAATAGTATATTGATTTGGTGTGTTGGGGACCATAACCCTTGTGCTCTTTATATAAGGAAGAGAAATAGAGTTCCCATAATTCCCTAGAACTCTCCTAAATAGGTATCTACCCATTATTTAGTCCACATTCGTATTGGAGTTGGTAACTAATTAGACCATTTAATGTTAATCCAATAACTTTATAATAGCTATCATAATTGATTAAATAGTCCAATTAGGATTAGGAAATAAAATTTCCTAACAATCTCCCACTTGGGCTATTTATTAATCTTGAATCAATTATGTCACAAATTTCCTTAGGCGCGCGTCCGTATGCTATTTGTCGTTAGACTTACTTAAACAATCTAGTACATCTTATATATTAGCAATGAAACTACCGCCGCTTTTATCACAGTATAGTCGTGACTAAACCTCGATGATCACCATACTAATATACTTGATGACATAGATCAAATGTGGATGAGTAGCATGGAAATTACATACAATGTGGTCTTATACATGTCTATTTCCAACTGGTCCTTCTTTAAGTACTCTCTTAACCATATGTAAAACCATAATAGAAAGTCTGTTACTTTACTTTCAGAGTAGTCAATGATGAAATTAATTCCAAATCATAAAACTTAAGTCTGTACAGAAAACAACCATAAATATGTCGTGAAAAGCATTATACCAAAATGAACTCCCACTAAACAGACACATCATAAGCTGATGATGTCTGCAAGAGTTTCATCCTCATGAAATCATCTTAGGCGGCCAACCTTTGGTGAATGGATCTTTAACCAAAACAAAAAAAAAATTATTCTTATATGCTTTTTGACATTTCAAAACTCTGAAACTTTATTTGACACTAAGTCACATATACCTAGAACGACATTGATATTTAGTCTTTGGACATAAATATCAATTGTAAATGATAATCCTCGTACAGTGATCAAATACTGACAATAAGTCCAGTCGGATAATAGCCTTCCTTTGGGCCGACGTACCATCTACATGGATAATAAAGTTGTCACATATTTATCACCAAATGTATACGTGTTATTCAGCCAATCAAAGATCTTCTTTGGGCATATCAATTTGATCGCATGACGTAACATATATACTAATAAAATAAAAATCGAAGTATCATATAATCTCTGAAAGATTTGATCTCATAAATGTGAAAATGTAAGCCTTAGTTCTGTACTTTTATTGCCATGCTTGAATTACTCAAGTATCAACCCAAAATTTTCACGAAAATGTTTGAATTGAGTGCAAACTTGAGTATACATTCCTCATTCTCGATGCAGAAGGAAACTTATGTATATCTTTTCTTTAAGGATGTTTATTGGGGCACTATTAAAGATTTCACTTGTCTCATTACCACCACAAGAAATACATATTTACTCCCACTGAACTTGAAATATTCCAATTATCAGTGAAATTCTTGCGCAAAAACATAAGAGGTGGACTTAATTAGGAAATTGTGATACTATTGAAAGGAAACCTACCTAAAAGACGAGTCTCGTAAGAGGATCCCCTTAATAACAATTTTTTAGGTTGTTGAGTTTGTTTTATAGGTACTTCATTGTTGTCTTGTTCAAGAGAAATTTCAGGATTAAACTTGAGCCTGGTTATCATTCTCATGAGATGAAACTGAATCTCGAACAACAATTAGGTATTAAACCCAATCATCGTAAATGACAGATTATACTTCAAAGACAACATTCCTTATAATTTCTTCCCCTAAACTCAATATCCTCAAGAAAAATCACATTTTCCGTTTGATAAAAGGATCTTTATATGGGATCTTAAAACTTGTAGCTTTGAGAGCACTTAATTTTACCAAAAAATAATAGCTAACCATCCTTAGTCCAATTTTATTTTATATGGTCTATAAGACCATGCTTTAGTTGGACAATGATTTTGATGTGTAATTGTTAATGATGTATACTGCATTCTTAAGTTGACAAATTTTAAAAAATCTGTCAAATTAGGGAACTAAGAATCATATATGACAAAAGCCTATAAATTTTCTGAAAAGGTGTAAACCAAATGCTTGTGTCATAAGTTGACAAAATTTTCACTTAAGTTTTATTTTGTAACTAGTGAATTTCGTTTAGGAACTAGTTTCAAATACATAAGATTATCAATTAAGAAACTAGAACCAACAAAATTTGAATTTTAAATAAAATTAATTTTATTATTTTCAGAAGAACAAGAAAAATTTTATTCTCCAGAATAATAATAAATTACGTCTAAAAAACGATCCAACTAAAGTTTTATAAAAAATTCAATAAAAAAAACATGTTTTCAACTACAATTTAGAAGTTCCTATGAAACTTCAACTTTATTGTCGCTGCCCATAAAGATGAATATTTTAGCATCAGATGACAGTCGACTCCTCAGATAACCCCATCTTTGCACGCCAGATGACGTAATCGACATATTTGGGAAACTCACTCTTCTTGTGTCCCAACTTCTTACAGAAGTAGAAAGGTAATATTTTCATCCTGCTTCTTTAGTTTCTTCTGCAGAGAAGATCCTTTCGCAGTAACATCAACTTTTTTCTTGTTCTAAGAAGTTGAGGCTAAGTGAGCACTTTCAATCTTATCTCATTGTTTCTTTATTCTTCTTGCACACAGTGAGATATATGCTCATTTAGGGACCATTTGTCCTTTTGAGTATTATAACTCACTTTAAATTGCCTAAAGTGTGTCGGAAGAGATACCAAGTGCATGAGTAAGTCATCAGACAACTCTAACTTTAGTGACTTTAGTTTATACGAGATTAGACATCTCTATAATGTACTCCCTTATGTTCCCATAACTTTTATATTTCATTGAGACGAGTTTCCCTAAAAGGTTACACGCCTCAGACTTTTCATTTTTGGCAAAATATTGCTCAATTTCCTCAAGGAACTTCTTAGCGCTCTTGTCCTCAGTAACAGAGCCCCTAAACGCTTCCGGAATGGAACGCTTCATGATCATCAAACACATTATGTTGAATCGATCCCATTTTTCTATTTTGACCTCATTGAGGTCTTCCGAAGTAAAAATGAGTCGATCCCATTTTTCTTAGCGCTCTCATAGTGCTTGATCCAAGTCCATACAACCGAGAATAATTTCTACGGTATCTTTCCAAACTTTGTAGTTAGTCCCTTTTAAAGTTGGGATATTGCTGATTTGAGCATAAACATTTGTGGCAGTAGAAAAAGCAACTGTACGGAGAAAAAACACTTTTCACATAAACATGCATGTCGTAAAACTGACATTTATAAAATTTTCATATGGGAAATCCATCTCAGGATACCTAACGCAACATTAACGTCTAGCCTTTGGGCAGAAACGTCAATTTGCAAGTGGTACTCCTAACGCAGTAATCAAATATTGAGAATAAATCTTGTCAAACAATAACCTTCCTTTGGGCCGATTATTATTTACATGGAAACTTGATGATTATCACACATTTATTACCGCAAGTATGTTTATTATTCGGTCAATTAACAATCTTCCTTTGGGCCGATTGTTGATCACATGAACAATAAATATACTAATTCAAAGGAAGAAAGTCTATTATTTGGTAAAACAATAATCTTCCTTTTGGATGATTAATATTCACATAAATAATGGACACCAATATTATTATTTGGCCAAATCATAGCCTTCCTTTGGGCCGACTATGACTCGCATAAATAATTAATATCGATATGAAAATAATTGAAAACGGCATTGGTCGAACATGCTATTTTCACACATAAATATTCTCATATAAATAAACAATGCATAATATTAGAAATATGTTGCCAAGAAATCCCTTAACATAGCCAGTTCCTTATTCAGTCCTGAACAAGTCCAGGATTGACTTTAAGCTAGAATATGATCCAAGTTAAGATCAGACACAAAATAGGTGCAAATTCGACCCAGGTCCAATTCAAAACTTCTAATTAAATAGATCCAAATCCAAAATCAAATAGAATTTTGAGTCGGACATTTGTTACTTTAATCGACCCAAAATAAAATAAACATTTGCTCCATATTCGGGTCACCCGACCCCGAATAACCGAATGCAGATTGGATTTCGTGAAAAATCGAATTGGAACAAAAGATAAACCAATTTCGACAATTCTAAATCCATAGATTCAAAGCATGAAATATCAAACAACCAATAATAATCCTAATTTCTTACAACAAAAATAAAGAAATTATGAAACAAAGCTTAAAAAAAACTTTAGGCCGACAGAAAACCCAAAAAGAAGAAATTCTGGTTTTAAATCATTGGTTTAGCATCTTTGATTTCCTCAAATTCATGGGTTTCTAAAGTTATGTGTAATATACAAACAAAAGGACAAACAAATTAATCCCACAACATGACATGGACAAAAAAATTTCCATATGGCACACGGCACAAGGTACAGAAGCACATAGCAACCTTTACAATTATATAATTTTTTCTCAACATAATTTAATCATTTTCCATTAATTTTGTGCTTATAAAAGAAATTCAGTTTCAGAAATCAAGTACCACAATAAATCAAAATAAACATGCTTTAATCAATAATCTTATCGATTCATATGAGCAATTGAAGTCCTTTAATGTGACAATAAAAAATTAATTCGATTATATAAAGATACAAAAACAGATCCATAGATTTAACATAAAATAAATTTCATCATAATAATTATGTTTTCTCCTTGATATAACAATCCATGAAATTTAATAAGAAAACACAAAACCCAAAATTAAATCTAAAATATTCTGAAAGCTTCAATTGATCCCAAAATTTTAATTGAACCTTTGAGCAGGTCACATTAAATCATGCACACAGAAACACGAAAAAGGACTTAATCTTTACTATTTTCTTTAACTTGTTGATTTCACTAAAGGCTGAAGGAATTTGTCTTGACTTTAAGGACACTTTTAACTAATTGTTCCGCATTTAAACGAAACCAAATTTATTTCCAAGACAATTTAGTATCTGAAAAGAATCCGTAGATCTAGCATCAAATTAACCTTAAAAGAAAACTTATATTTCCTCCAAAAATTACAAACTAACTTTAGTGGAGAAAACTAAATAAATCTACGAATTTATTGAAAATTGAATAACCCTAATGATACAGAGTAGTGTTGCGTTCCAAATACTAATACGCAAACACGCAAGTATACGGTCGTCTACAAGTAATAAAGTGATAAGGAGTGTCGAACCCACGAGGAATTGTTCAATTAATTACCAACTAATGTCTTGTTACTTTGACTTAGATTTGTGAGTTGAGTAGGGTAGAGTAATGGGATTTTTGATATTAAAACTGAATAAAGATGATTAGGGAAAACTAACACTTGACTTAACAATATGTAAAGGCTTCTAGGATCTTACGTCACCTAGTTCAATTCAAGACAAACGACTCAACAATTGACCACCACACTCATGTTTGTTGTTCAAGATTTCGTAAATTATTCATACGTATCCTCCGATAGCGTACGAACCTACCAAAGTAGACCAATCCAATTTATGTCTAAGAGGATTAAGCCTAAGTGATGCATTAATTCCCAAACCTTATTAGAACATGAAATGACCTAGGTATATTTCTATCCTAAAATCAAATCACAACCTAGTTTTACAATCTAATCTTTAATCCACTATACCTAGCAATTAAAGATCAATTCATTTCATCCTATGGTTGGCCTAACCACAAGTTGACAAAAGCTCAAACTAGTTTAACAAACACTTGTATACAAGCATAGCAACAACCATTAACTCATCATTTAATCAAGAATCAAGAATCAAACATAGGATCAATAAAACCCAAGAAAAGAGGAATTAGCTACTCATAACATTAATTATATCATTCATTACATTAATGAAATCCATAAATGTAAATAAACAAAGTAAGAAAGTTAGAGTAAGCTTAGGTGGTTGAGATCTTCAACAACTTCTCCCTCAAGCCTTCTTGTCTTCAATGGGGTGTCCAAGTGAGAGTTCTTCCCCAAAGTGGCGGCTAGAAGGTTTTTTTGAGATGTGGAAGTTAAGTGTAGAGGTTGTGAGATAAAAGTTGTGTATGATTTCCCACCACTTAAGCCTTTAACCTAGTGAACTATAAGTCCTAATGCCTAAGTTACCCTCCAAACTATGGTAACAAAGACCAAAAAGTCCCCAAATAAGGTTTTAATTACAAGGGAAAACAAGGGGGGAAAGACTAAATACACCCCTGCTTCCCGCGGATGAATATCAGCTGAGAGCAGGGGTGAAAACAGGTGTACACCGCGGTGTATATATCACACACCGCGGTGTAAGTCTGGCAGTAAGCTTCCAGCTCTGCCGCACTTCCTTCCGAGCAGCATATCTTTTGATTCCGAACTCCGAATGCAGATCCGTAAAGTCCGTAGCGTAGCTAACTCACTCATCTATGACATATCCAAAATTCAGCTCATTTGGATGATCCTTGATAAAGTTGTGCATGCTTTAGTGAACAGCTGTCTACAATCTTGTACAATTTGATTCGAGTTCTATTTCCTTTGAAGCTCAAGCTTGACTCGCGAGGTTGGTAGAGCGACTCGCATCAATGATACGCAACTCCGAATCACTCAAAGATGTTAATACCTACAAACCACGGAGAAAGCGATCAAAACGAGAACAAAAGCACGAAAAACAAACAAAGGCCAAACGAAGGGGCCAAAAAAGGAAAAGCCACGCAAACACACAAAAGCAACCAAAACTCGGATTAAAACAAGACGTTTTGGGCTTAAGAAGGCACGTGATAACGAAGTTTTCATGGCGTTATCAACACCCCCAAACTTAAACGCTTGCTCGTCCCCGAGCAAAGTAAACAAAAGACAAGTACAAAACGTGCATGCTTAAGATCAAAACGCACAAAACTTGACAATTTCAAATTATTCTTTGAACAAGCTCCACGTGTGTGTGTGATGGCTTTGGCTAGATTCTATCTTAGGTGAATACGTCCCAATAGATCAAAATCATTGGTTCTAATTGCGTAGACTCCTAAGATTTTCACAAAGAGTCCCTCTTAGCTATAGATTTCCAACTTAATGTGCAAATCACATTACGAAGCTAAGTTGTAGGTATTTTAAGAGCGTTGTCCCTATCTTGAACTAGTTAACAATTTTAGTCCCTAGCTCTTTCTCACCATACTATGCTTTTTCTTTTGATTTACAATGATAACATAGCAGTGCTTTACAATGATATTACAATACAAAACTAGCACTACTTATGATGATTGTTTGTGCTTCTAAACATTTAACTTTTTGGGCTACTAGCACCATTCCAACGAAATAGAGTAATTACAAAAATGATTCATGAATTTCATCAATGAAGGCTTAGCCTTTCTTTTCTCTCATAGAAGTGCATACATTTTAGCAACTTCTCTACTCGTTTCTTTTAAGCGCTAGGTGTTCAAAGGTGTTTCATTCTTGAAAAGGGTTTACTCCCCCAAACTTAGGTCATTTTGCTCATTTCACACTTAGTTTTCAAACTAAAGTTTGGAGAGAGCCTAAGTTAAACAAAAGGAGTCCTAGAACCTATTATCACTAAAGTTATTTATCCACCTCAAACACAACCTAGCTTTAGCCAATGTGCTCGAATTTTGTAAAACATGCTCAAGTAATAATAAGAATTTGCAAAAAAAATTGGCGAGTCAACCTAGTAGCATGTAAGCAAGTACTTGCGACCTCTCCCCCAAACTTAAAACGCACAATGTCCCCATTGTGTGAATTTAGAAAACGGAGTGAGGTTGACACGACAAAACAAGCACACAAGCAAAAACAAGCACACAAACAACAAAACAAAACAAAAGAAAGAGGCAAATGAAAGAGCACGTCACTAATATAATAATAAAGCAATGAAATACAATCTTCTTTAGGAGGTGCACGCGAACTCCCACCTCTAGTTATCGGCATCGTTATCAAATGTATTCAAAATCAACCAAGCGAGCCAACAATCAATTCACAATTCCTGCTATCAATCCTCAAACAAAAATGCGAATGAATGCATACCAACAATCACAACTATTTCATTCAAGCATTTTATCGAACACCTAGTGTGCAATCCCAAACTAACTCCCTTTCAAGAATATTTTCCAAAATTTCCACCCAAAAATGGCAATACCAATCAATCAATACCACTAGAGTTAAGCCATACTTACCTTTTGGATGCCCAAAATCGGTTGAAATTGAAGAATTTCAAACTTTTGAAGTTTTGGGGATGAATTTCGGTTTTGGTGGAGTGTGGAGGAAATTGAGGATTTCTGAGTGATTGAGTGAGTTGTTTGTGGGAATTAGGTGATTGTGTTTGATTATGTGAGAGTTGGAAAGATTTAGAGTGAGTGTGAGTTTGAATTGAGGGGGAGGAAGAGAGTTTACGTGAGCTTTTGAATTTGAGAAGTGGAGGAAATGAATTTTGTTTTGGGACTAAACTCCCTGCCCAATTTGCACCGCGGTGTATGTTTTATACACAGCGGTGTATTGATCATGCACCGCGGTGTGAAACATCACGCACCGCGGTGTGCGAAACGCAAAAGCTGAGCAATGTTACTGGAAATTTTGCACCGCGGTGTATCTCAATTTGCACCGCGGTGTAAGAAGTGAGCAAACTTACTGGAAATTTTGCACCGCGGTGTGAATTAAATTGCACCGCGGTGTATTATTTCCAGAGAATTTTTCTTCCAGTCTTTTGAATACAAAACTTATTGAGGTAAGTTTTGTGTTCAAAATTTGAACACTTCAAAACAACAAAATTTAAAAACTTACCTCGATTCTCGACTGGCTCAATTTCACAATTCCCGACTTGTATTTTCATGCTCGATTTTGCTACGTTGTCGTGCACAATCATTACCTACAACAAAACACACAAGAACAGGAAACAAAAAAGACACGACACAAAAACAACACAAAGAACAAGACAACGAAAAGGAAAACAAAAGGCTTGGGTTGCCTCCCAAGAAGCGCTTGTTTATAGTCGGTAGCTCGACTTTAAACTTCTCTTTTCTTTTAGGGTGGCCAATAATCGAATAGGATCCCATCGGGATCAAGTATGAGCCCCGGCCTCCTTGCTTTTAAATTCGTCCCACGCTTTAATTTTTCAATTGTACGGTCTTCTGGGACGGATTTGAACCACATATCAAATCGAAAACTTTTATCTCCCGGTTCAAATCTCTTGTAATCTTTACCCATAATTATCCACGTTGCTTTGCTCGGGTGGATCCACTTGTCTTCTTTGGGAATAACCAAGTCTACATAAGAATATTTGATGAACTTTTGATCAAACCCTTTATCCATGAAGAATTTGACTTCCTTTGCAAGCTCTTTCGATCCACCTTGTTCTTCCTCTCTAGTATGAAGCCCATTTGTTTTGAACAATTCACTCTGTTCATTAAAACTTTCATTAGAAGCAACTGATTCAATTGTACTCGGCAAAGCTCCCGGGGGTCTTATGCTTAAAGCTTGTGAGATTTTCTCCATTTGTGTTTGAAGATCCTTTAATGTCCCCGAGTCTTCGTGCAATTGTTTGGAAATTTCTTCCAATTTAGAATCATTGTCAACCATGTATTTGGTGGTGTGCTCCATGAACATAGTGAATGCTTCTTCCAAAGATGATTTTGCTTCTACCGGAGGTTGAGAATATTCATGATAGTTCGGTTGGATGAATGAAGTAGTCATCATCATATCCGGGTGTGGTCCACCTCCCCAGTCATTGTTCCTTGGATAATACGGGTTATCTCCCCATTCGATATTGTAGCTATTGTAAGTGGGACTCGGCTCATAATGATTACCCATGTATGAATTCTCATATTGAAAATAATTTAGACTCATTGGGCAACCGGCGATTGTGCTCTCCCCCATGCAATGCATACAATAACAAAGTGAGGTTCCCTCGGTTGACCTTGGATAGCAATCATTGTAGGCCATCGTACCTAGGGAGACAAAGATAACTACATAAATAACAAATCCAAGCTAAGATGTACAAGAATATAAATTGGCAAACAATCGTTACAATTCCCCGGCAACGGCGCCAAAAACTTGTTGCGTTCCAAATACTAATACGCAAACACGCAAGTATACGGTCGTCTACAAGTAATAAAGTGATAAGGAGTGTCGAACCCACGAGGAATTGTTCAATTAATTACCAACTAATGTCTTGTTACTTTGACTTAGATTTGTGAGTTGAGTAGGGTAGAGTAATGGGATTTTTGATATTAAAACTGAATAAAGATGATTAGGGAAAACTAACACTTGACTTAACAATATGTAAAGGCTTCTAGGATCTTACGTCACCTAGTTCAATTCAAGACAAACGACTCAACAATTGACCACCACACTCATGTTTGTTGTTCAAGATTTCGTAAATTATTCATACGTATCCTCCGATAGCGTACGAACCTACCAAAGTAGACCAATCCAATTTATGTCTAAGAGGATTAAGCCTAAGTGATGCATTAATTCCCAAACCTTATTAGAACATGAAATGACCTAGGTATATTTCTATCCTAAAATCAAATCACAACCTAGTTTTACAATCTAATCTTTAATCCACTATACCTAGCAATTAAAGATCAATTCATTTCATCCTATGGTTGGCCTAACCACAAGTTGACAAAAGCTCAAACTAGTTTAACAAACACTTGTATACAAGCATAGCAACAACCATTAACTCATCATTTAATCAAGAATCAAGAATCAAACATAGGATCAATAAAACCCAAGAAAAGAGGAATTAGCTACTCATAACATTAATTATATCATTCATTACATTAATGAAATCCATAAATGTAAATAAACAAAGTAAGAAAGTTAGAGTAAGCTTAGGTGGTTGAGATCTTCAACAACTTCTCCCTCAAGCCTTCTTGTCTTCAATGGGGTGTCCAAGTGAGAGTTCTTCCCCAAAGTGGCGGCTAGAAGGTTTTTTTGAGATGTGGAAGTTAAGTGTAGAGGTTGTGAGATAAAAGTTGTGTATGATTTCCCACCACTTAAGCCTTTAACCTAGTGAACTATAAGTCCTAATGCCTAAGTTACCCTCCAAACTATGGTAACAAAGACCAAAAAGTCCCCAAATAAGGTTTTAATTACAAGGGAAAACAAGGGGGGAAAGACTAAATACACCCCTGCTTCCCGCGGATGAATATCAGCTGAGAGCAGGGGTGAAAACAGGTGTACACCGCGGTGTATATATCACACACCGCGGTGTAAGTCTGGCAGTAAGCTTCCAGCTCTGCCGCACTTCCTTCCGAGCAGCATATCTTTTGATTCCGAACTCCGAATGCAGATCCGTAAAGTCCGTAGCGTAGCTAACTCACTCATCTATGACATATCCAAAATTCAGCTCATTTGGATGATCCTTGATAAAGTTGTGCATGCTTTAGTGAACAGCTGTCTACAATCTTGTACAATTTGATTCGAGTTCTATTTCCTTTGAAGCTCAAGCTTGACTCGCGAGGTTGGTAGAGCGACTCGCATCAATGATACGCAACTCCGAATCACTCAAAGATGTTAATACCTACAAACCACGGAGAAAGCGATCAAAACGAGAACAAAAGCACGAAAAACAAACAAAGGCCAAACGAAGGGGCCAAAAAAGGAAAAGCCACGCAAACACACAAAAGCAACCAAAACTCGGATTAAAACAAGACGTTTTGGGCTTAAGAAGGCACGTGATAACGACGTTTTCATGGCGTTATCAAGTAGCTCTGATACCACCTGGCCATAGATCTATCTCATATTAAATCACTAAGATTTATATGTAATAAATTAAATACGTACCAGTATCCATAGTGAGCGATTAGTCTGATGCGAAATTTGTAGAATCGATCACTAGTATGAATCGGATCGGGTACGAGGTCTTCCTCAACCAAATCCTTTATTTTCTTTAAGATTGTCTTCTTGATGGGTAGAAGAGAATAGTATATTGATTTGGTGTGTTGGGGACCATAACCCTTATGCTCTTTATATAGGAAGAGAAATAAAGTTCTCATAATTCCCTAGAACTCTCCTAAATAAGTATATACCCATTATTTAGTCCACATTCGTATTGGAGCTGGTAACTAATTGTTAATCCAATAACTTTATAATAGCTATCATAATTGATTATATAGTCCAACTAGGATTAGGAAATAAAATTTTCTAACACCCCTGTTATTGTTATAATTGTGAAGACAACTTATTCTATGCCGTTGCTTCTTGTTCACAAAACTACCCGAAATTCAGACAAAGTGTGTGGATTGCAATTGTCTTGTCTTAATTTTACTAAAAATTGAGAACTTTAATAACTATGCCCAAATATTTGTTCATCCATACTTTATAGAGCTAATGCTAATTATCCCTTTTGAAAATTTTACAGAAGCAATTTACCTCCTTGATCCGAAAAGTGTAACTCACTCGTCAAAATTGAGAATGGATATGAAAAATATTTATGTAACACATGGGGGGTTTTTAAATATGCACATTTATCATAACACAAGGGGAGGTAAATTGCCACATATATCCAAACACAAGAGGGTAAAGTGTGTGTTGGCACATGAACTTGATGCTATACAATGTAAACACACACAAATAGATACTCAAACAAATCAAGTGTCACAGTGTACGTACGCAAGTATACGTGTCGTAAGTAATATAAAACAATAAGTACATACCGAGTATCGAATCCCAACGAATGGGTAAAAGGTGGAAATAAACGAATCAATCGACGGTTTCATCTAAGAACGCTTGATACAAAAGGATCAAACCCAAATATATGATAAGAGTGATTTTATTTAACTACGAGCGGTAAAGTAAATCTAACTATGAAAGCAAGTAAATTGGGGAGTTAATTATGCGGTAAGGAGGATTCATAAACAATCAATTAAAGCGGATAAATCATGCGGTTGTTAGGTTAGCTTTGCAAACAATCCTAGGTTTAGTTGTTATTTGTGAGTTCTAATTAGTTAAGTCTCCCTGTCGGTTTCACTTAAATCTACCAATCTACTCAAACTCTCCATCTCCGGATCAAGAACGAACATCGCTGTCATCCGATGCTCTAAGGAAAGTCCGAATCCAATTCTAATGTGTACCGTTGTCACCCAGGACCTAAGACTAACCAAAATCCCCGAATAAAGAAAATTTAAGTTATTAGATGCATTCGTGCGAACCCATAATACAAACACGGACCAAACTAGGTATATGTCTATCCTAGTTCGAAATCCACAAATCGTCACTCGCCTAACCTTCAACGTCCTATGTCTAGGATGCATTCAAGGTAGAATTAAGCCCGATTATATGATTATGGCAAATCAAAGTACTTAAACAATAATTTACTACAATAATTGGCCAAAAGTGCGATAAAACAATAAACCCAACATCAAAACATAACTAAAATCAAACAATAACATAAATAATATAAATCCGGAGAATACAAATCCACAATCATTATTCCAAAAAGAGAATAATAACAATCATCTCCTAATCATAGACAACTAGGAAATAGAAAAATATCAACTAATCGGAATAAAATCGAGAGATGGATTCTCCTCCCCTTACTCACCACCTAATCACTCCCCAGGGACGGTGATTAACTCACCCCCTTGGTGGAGCCTTCAATACAAGAAAAAAAAAAGTAAAGAGAGAAAGCTTGAGGGAGGCTAGAAAGAAGGAAAGATTGAGAAAGATGTTTGGAAGTTGTTCTCTTCTCTTGCCCTAATAGGCCCCTTATGAGAAAACCCAAAAATGCCCCTTGAAAACATGGACAATTTGCTGATATTTCGTACCAGCAGGACCTCGCCGCGGTGAGGTTTGGGCAGAGAGTTTTCTGCTCTACCATACTTCCTTCCGAGCAGCATATCTTTTGGTTCCGAACTTCAATTATGGATCCGTAAAGTCCGTATAGTATCTAACTCAGTCATCTATGACATATCCAAAATTCAGCTCATTTGGATCATCCATGAAATATTTATGGATGCTTTAGTTAGCAGCTATCTACGTTCTTCTATGTTTTGACTTCGGTTTCTCCTTCCTTTGAAGCTCTTATCCACATCTCCCTACAAAACACACAAAACACAATCAAAACTCACAAAATCCCAATAAGGGACCAAAAATGCAAAAGAACGCGAAAACAAGGAAAAGAAAGCAAAACTCGAATCAAAGCAAGTTGTTTTCGGTTTTCGGCTTAAAAAGACACGTAATAATGACATTTTCACGGCGTTATCAGTGTCACATTATCATAACACAGAGGGTTAAAGTGCTACATATAAAAATATCAGGGAGGCGGTGTAAAACTTTTATAAGTTTACCAGGAGATAAAATGCTCTTTCCAAAATTATGGGCTTTTGGCACTTTGCACCCTGAAATTATAGGGTTTTGGCACTTTGCACCCTAACTTAAAAATTTTGGCACTTTGCACCCTGGAAATACAAATTAGTTGGCACTTTGCACCCTAGTGTGTGTTTTGAAGAAAAAAAATTAATTTATTGAAGAGTATATAATAGTTATTTTCAAATATTTTTGGCACTTTAAACCCTAAAGATATAGATTTTGACACTTTGCACTCTGAAATATAGAATATTGGCACTTTACACCCAAAAAATATAATTTCTGACATTTTCAACCCCGACTTAATATGATAATCTAAATTATGTAAATAACATGCAATATAATAATATGTTAGATATGTAAACGTGTATTTTAGATATAAAGTAAATAATCTTGAGGATACTTGAAAATAAAATGAAGACAATGTCTTTTTTTAATCTAAATTTTACAGAGAGAAAATGTTAAAATAAGTTATTATAAAGTAAAATAAATTTAGAATAACAAGTTTATGATTGTTGTGCATAGAAATGACCATTTTATCTCTACATCGCCGACATTCATGAGTCTATTTTTTTTAAAAAAAATATATATTATGGTGTAAAATGTCAAACAAATTATATTTTTAGGGGGCAAAGTGCCAAAAAATTTAACTCGGGGTGAAAGATGCTAATATTTTATAATTTTATGGTGCAAAATGCCAACATTCTATATTTTAAGGGTGCAAAATCTATATTGCCAATGTGCAAAGTGAAAAAAAAAATTGGAAATAACTATTCTACCTTCTATTAATGAATTTTCTTACTAAAACACACACTAGGGTGCAAAGTGCCAAATAAATTATATTTCTAGGGTGCAAAGTGCCAAAACTTTTAAGTCAGGGTGCAAAGTGTCAAAACCCTATAATTCCAGGGTGCAAAATGCCAAAAACCCCAAAATTATAGGAAGATAAATTGAACATTTTAAATATCACATGAGGTAAATTGCCAATAATACTTAATATCTATACATGAGGTAAATTGCCAATAATACTTAATATCTATACATAATGTTATATTAAGAATATTAGACGACTCCCTTCTCTCTCTCTCTCTCGAAACTAAGCTCGTGGAATTTGATGAAGTGTAACAACTAAAGTTGATCTTGTTTCTAAAAACTACAGTTCATTGAGAAAAGAATTGATTAGTTTTAAGAAAAAGTGCATGAATCATGTGCAGAAGAAAAGGATTGATTAGTTTTAAGAAAATGTGCAGAAGATTATTCTCTTCTAGAAACTGTTTTTAAAATTGTTACGAATCGAACGTGAGTGTTGTTTTTAAAATAAATGTACTATAAGAACAATAAAATACCATATTCCTTACATAATCATTAAAAAAGAAAGATGAAGGCATAAGCATTGAGACTAAGAGAGAAAGAAAAATTAAAAGAAAGGCATATACTAAACATATATACTAAACTAAGGAGAAAGAAAAATAAAAAGAAGGCTGTTATAAAATTATACTAAAATAATAAGATAACTAACAATATAGAGGATGAAGTAGTAGATAAATTATTTCTTATTCATATGAATTCATTTTTACAAGCATCATACATAGGCACTATTTATAGGCCTTGAAATTCAAATACAAAATGTAGGTTACAAAATAACATAAATGAGAATATACAATTTATTAGGGGGTTACAAAATTGGGGATTACAAAATTGGGGGTTACAAGATTTTATTTAATTGTGAGAATATTATTTGGGAGTTATGGACATTCATATAATTTAAATTATTTACAACACTCCCCCTTGGATGTCCATAAAATAGTTATGTGCCTCGTTAAAAACCTTACTAGGAAAAACCCAGTGGGACAAAAACCTAGTTAAGGAAAAAAAGAGTGCAACATGTATTTACTCCCCCTGATGACAAAATCACTTAATGGATTTAAGTCGACACATCCCAATTTTATTAATCAATTTCTCAAATGTGGCAGTTGGCAATGCCTTGGTTAACAAATCTGCTAGATTTTCAGATGAACGAATTTGTTGAACATCTATGTCACCATTCTTCTGAAGATCATGAGTGAAGAAGAATTTTGGTGAAATATGTTTCGTTCTATCTCCTTTAATGTACCCTTCTTTTAGTTGAGCTATGCAGGCTGTGTTATCTTCATATAGAATTGTTGGGGTATTTTTCTCGAATATTATACCACACATCCCTTGGATATGATGAGTCATTGATCTTAGCCAAACACACTCTCGACTTGCCTCATGCATTGCGATTATTTCTGCATGATTTGATGAAGTGGCAACTAAAGTTTGTTTAGTAGAACGCCATGAAATGGCCGTTCCTCCATTTGTGAACATATAACCTGTTTGAGAGCGGGCTTTATGTGGATCAGATAAATATCCCGCATCAGCGTAGCCAACCAATTGTGATTTTGAATTATTGGTATAAAATAACCCCATATCAATTGTTCCTCGAAGGTATCGAAATATATGCTTCACTCCATTCCAATGTCGACGAGTTGGAGAAGAACTAAATCTTGCTAATAAACTTACAGCAAAAGATATATCAGGACGTGTACTATTAGCAAGATACATCAATGCTCCTATAGCACTGAGATATGGTACTTCAGGACCAAGGAGTTCTTCATTATCCTCACGAGGACGAAAATGGTCTTTTTTCACATCTAGCGATCTTACAACCATTGGGGTACTTAGCGGATGAGCTTTATCCATGTAGAATCGTCTTAAAATCTTTTCTATATAAGTTGATTGATGAAGAAGAATTCCGTTTGATAAGTGTTCGATCTGCAGACCGAGACAAAACTTTGTTTTTCCAAGATCTTTCATCTCGAATTCTTTCTTTAAATAATCAACTGCTTTTTGAAGCTCTTCTGGAGTTCCAATAATATTCAGATCATCAACATAAACAACTATTATAACAAACTCTGATATGGATCTTTTTATAAATACACATGGGCATATCGGATCACTTTTATAACCTTCTTTTGACAAGTATTCACTAAGCCGATTATACCACATACGCCCAGATTGTTTTAGTCCATATAAAGATTTACGCAAGCGTATTGAACAATTTTCTCGGGAGTTTCCACATGCATTGGGAATTTTGAATCCTTCAGGGACTTTCATATAAATTTCTGTATCCAGCGAGCCATATAAATAGGCTGTAACAACATCCATTAGACGCAAATCTAGTTTTTCACGTACTGCCAGACTAATTAGATATCTAAACGTAATTGCATCCACCACAGGAGAATAAGTCTCCTCATAATCAATTCCAGGTCTCTGCGAAAACCCTTATGCTACTAGTCGTGCTTTATATCTAACAACTTCATTTTTCTCATTTCGTTTTCGCACAAATACCCATTTATACCCAACAGGTTTTACTCCTTTGGGTGTTTGGACTACTGGTCCAAAGACTTCACGTTTCGAAAGTGAACTTAATTCTGCTTGAATTGCGTCTTTCCATTTTGGCCAATCTATTCTATGACTACATTCTTCAACAGATTTAGGTTCAAGATCCTCATTCTCGTTTATAATTTTCACAGCAACATTATATGCAAAATTGTTGTCGACAACTGTTTTATTTCGGTTCCATCTTTCTCTCGTAGTGACATAACTTACTGAGATCTCTTCATTTTCATTATTTTCAGGTACCTGAACCTCTTCTGGGATATTATCATTAGTTATGTCACACGACTCTTCATGAGTACTTGCCTCCACAATATGACCATCTTCAGTGTTTGCTCCTTTTCTTTTACGAGGATTTTTATCCTTGGAACCGATTGGTCTGCCACGTTTTAGACGTGGCTTACTTTCATTTGCACTAGCAGATTGTCCTACTGGGACATCAATATGAATCGGAGCATTCTCAGCTGGTATATGAGATTTAGTAACTCTTTTTAGATTAGTAAAAGCATCTGGCAGTTGATTTGCGATATTTTGCAGATGAATTATCTTTTGAACTTCTATTGTACACTGATTTGTTCGAGGATCTAGATAAGATAATGTCGGTACATTCCATGTAATTTCTTTTACCAGCTCTTTATTCTCTCCCCCTAATGTCGGGAATATTGTTTCATTAAAATGACAATCAGCAAACCGTGCTGTAAATAAATTTCCCGTCATTTGTTCAAGATACTTAATTATAGAAGGTGATTCTTAACCAACGTATATTCCCAACCTTCTTTGGGGGCCCATCTTTGTGCGATGTGGTGGGGAAATTGGAACATATACCGCACATCCAAAAATTCTAAGATGGGAAATGTTTGGCTCCTGGCCAAAAGTTAATTGCAATGGGGAGAATTTATGATAACTTGTTGGCCTAATGCGCACAAGTGCTGCTGCATGTAAAACGGCATATCCCCACGCTGAAATAGGGAGTTTTGTTCTCATAAGTAATGGCCTAGCAATTAATTGGAGGCGTTTAATGAAAGATTCGGCTAGTCCATTTTGTGTATGAACATGGGCAACAGGACTTTCAATTGTTATTCCAATTGACATACAATAATCGTTGAAAGCCTGAGATGTGAATTCACCAGCATTATCAAGACGAATTGTCTTGATTGCATAATCTGGAAACTGTGCTCTTAATTTGATTATTTGAGCAAGTAATCTCGCTAACGAAAGGTTGCGAGTTGATAATAAACACACATGTGACCATCTTGTGGATGCATCTATCAAAATCATAAAATATTTAAATGGTCCACATGGTGGATGTATGGGCCCACATATATCACCTTGAATTCGTTCCAGAAATGCTGGGGACTCAATCCCAATTTTCACTGGAGATGGCTCACTTATTAATTTACCTTGAGAACAAGCAGCACATGAGAATTCTTTAAATTCAAGAATCTTCTGATTCTTCAATGAATGACCATTTGAATTCTCAATAATTTTACGCATCATAGTTGATCCGGGATGGCCTAATAGTAGTATAGTACAAACTGGAAGATAATGCGGGTAGTTTTTCCAATACACGTTTTATTCCTGATGTAACAACTATAATATGTAAGTACTCCTTATTATTCTCATTTGTAGTCTCAATATGATATCCATTTCGGCGGATATCTTTAAAGCTCAACAAGTTTCTTTTGGACTTACTAGAGAATAAAGCATCATTTATAACTATTTTGGTCCCTTCGGGTAATAATATGGTAGCTCTTCCGGAGCCTTCAATTAATTTTGCGCTACCCGATTTAGTGTTAACGTTTGCATTCGTTGCTATCAATTCAGAAAAGTATTTTTTATATTTAAGTATAGTATGTGTTGTAGCGCAGTCTGCGAGACATATGTCGTCATGTTTGATCTTGGGTCCAGCCAAAGAACTGGGGGAATCCATATTCTTCATAAAGAAAACAATACATCGTAAGAGATATTTTATTCATACCTTAAAAAAAATGAAATTACAACTAAAAACATCCGAAAAGAAATACTGAAAACAAAATTTTTATTTTATTTTATTTTGAAACATAACTTCAAATGAAACCAATAATTTAATTATTCTTAAGCATTTTTATCCCCAATTCTTCCACCTTGATTGTCAAGAAAATCTTCAACATTCAAGTGAGTAAAATCATCAAGGTTGTCAAAGTTATCATCTTTGTAAGCAAAATTTGCTTCAACATTATAACCGAGGTCATCATCTTTATATCCGAAAGGGGCATTCACATCACCATTTTTGTATGTCAAATTAGTTTCCACATTTTTCCCCTCGATTGATGCTTGATAAAGTTTTACGAGATGTTCAGCTGTACGACAGGTACGTGACCAGTGCCCTTTCATGCCACATTTAAAACATATGTTTCCAGTGCCTTTTGAAGGATATTTCGGACCACCTTTTGAAGGGTTGCTTGGACCACCCTTCTCTTTTATTTCATTATTGTTATTCTTTTTGTAGCCATAATTATTATTACCACCATAATAATGGTAATTGTTACTTCCTCGACCACAACCACGACCACGGCCACGACCACGTCCTCGGCCACGACCGCGACCGCGCCCACGGTATCTTCCATTGTCAAAATTACCATGCACTGCTACATTCACTTCTGGGAATGGAGCAGATCCAGTGGGTCTTATTTCATGATTTTTCATTAACAACTCGTTATTTTGCTCAGCCACCAAGAGGCATGAAATTAAATCAGAGTATTTTTTAAAGCCTTTTTCACGGTATTGCTGCTGCAGGAGCACATTAGAAGCGTGAAAAGTTGAGAATGTTTTCTCTAACAAGTCCTCATCAGTTATTTTTTCTCCACATAATTTTAATTGAGAACTAATTTTAAAAACTGCTGAATTATATTCACTTACGGTCTTAAAGTCTTGTAACCGTAAATGTATCCAGTCATAACGAGCCTTAGGTAAGATTACCGTTTTTTGATGGTCGTAACGTTCTTTCAAATTATTCCATAGTTCGAGCGGATCTTTGACAGTTAAGTATTTCGCTTTTAATCCTTCGTGTAGATGATGACGTAGGAAAATCATTGATTTTGTCTTATCCTGATTGGATGCTTCTTTTCCTTTCACAATTGCATCTCCTAGACCTTTAGCATCTAGGTGAATTTCAGCATCTAGTACCCACGATAGATAATTCTTGCCCGAAATGTCAAGGGCAGCGAACTCGAGTTTTGTGAGATTCGACATAATGCAAGCTTAGATTAAATAAATAGAATAGTTAGAATAATGTTTTACAAGTATTAAGGGATAAACCAAATATCTTTAAATGTCTCAAATAAAATTTTAAATAAAATATTTTATTAGAACATATTAAAATGAAGTCCGAAAATTAATTTGAGATATCTAACAAAATTGTAAATATTTCTGTTCAAAAGTTTCAGTTGAAACTATGTATACTATTTTGTTCGAAAATAAGTATACAAAAATCCTTTTTATATTAGAAATCCAGTCAAACAATTTTGCAACCACTTTATACTTTCTGTAGGAAAATTGATTAACAAAGATCAAGTAAACTTCCAGTAACAATTTTCAATACACCACCAAAAATTTATTCTCCCAGATCCTTCGAAAATGTACCACTATTTGTAAACAATTTTTATGTGGCAAAACCAAGTTTATGTGGTAAACAAAATTTCTATTCAAGCAGATCACCACCAAAGTCTTTGTGAAATAGTTTTGTAACAAATTCTAGTATGGATACGTACTACACCAGAAATTGTTAGTTGTTAGTATAATCACAATTTCTATATCAAGATTTTGAAAAGAAATCTGGAAAGCGAAACAGTTTTCTGTCCAAAAAAGGATTAATCTCTTAATCAAGTAAACAGTTTATGAAAACAAGTTTTAGAACTCATTTTTACGTAAACAGGTTATTTTTCATTTCGGAATCAAACATAAATAATAAATTATACCTTAGATTAATATGCAGCAGCAATACTTGTGATGAATCAAGAACTTCCAACTTCGAATTTCGAGCGAATTCGTGCTGATAACGTGTTATAAAATTATACTAAAGTAATAAGATAACTAACAATGTAGAGGATGAAGTAGTAGATAAATTATTTCTTATTCATATGAATTCATTTTTACAAGCATCATACATAGGCACTATTTATAGGCCTTGAAATTCAAATACAAAATGTAGGTTACAAAATAACATAAATGAGAATATACAATTTATTAGGGGGTTACAAAATTGGGGATTACAAAATTGGGGGTTACAAGATTATATTTAATTGTGAGAGTATTATTTGGGAGTTATGGACATTCATATCATTTAAATTATTTACAACAAAGGCATGAATATCTAGAAAGAAAGAATAAAAGAGTGTGCTGAGGGAAATTAGAACCCAGATCCCATGACAAACATAGAAACACCTTATCCAAATGACCAAGAGTCACTACTACTAGTATTTAATACATACCAATCTACAAATAGTTCCGCCACTGGATGCAATGAACTCATAAAATATTAATATATTAACTTATTTTTTAATTAAAACTAATGTAAAGACTATTTTTTTACCTATTAGCCAAAAACCACAATGTATTTTTGAATTTTACTCTTAAGGAATTACTTCAACTTTTACTTAAATTTTCTTGAAAGTTTCAAATTGAAAGTGTACTTTGCACTTTTATAGAATAAAAAATACATAAATATTAATTGTAATCACCGTCATAAAATTCTTAACACATTTCAATAATGTCACTTCTCCTAATATATA
The DNA here is from genome assembly GCA_003313485.2 of Penstemon barbatus. Taxonomy (NCBI): domain Eukaryota; kingdom Viridiplantae; phylum Streptophyta; class Magnoliopsida; order Lamiales; family Plantaginaceae; genus Penstemon; species Penstemon barbatus. The sequence continues at coordinate 15,549,747 of CM064879.1, forward strand.
TACCCCCCTCTAGCTCATAACCAAGCTAGCATTTTCTCCAAATTCTTCCCCATCTTTCATTTTCATTCTCCAAATAGGAACCAAAAATTTTGGCACTTTGCACCCTGGAAATACAAATTAGTTGGCACTTTGCACCCTAGTGTGTGTTTTGAAGAAAAAAAATTAATTTATTGAAGAGTATAATAGTTATTTTCAAATATTTTTGGCACTTTAAACCCTAAAGATATAGATTTTGACACTTTGCACTCTGAAATATAGAATATTGGCACTTTACACCCAAAAAATATAATTTCTGATATTTTCATCCCCGACTTAATATGATAATCTAAATTATGTAAATAACATGCAATATAATAATATGTTAGATATGTAAATGTGTATTTTAGATATAAAGCAAAAAATCTTGAGGATACTTGAAAATAAAATGAAGACAATGTCTTTTTTTAATCTAAATTTTACAGAGAGAAAATGTTAAAATAAGTTATTATAAAGTAAAATAAATTTAGAATAACAAGTTTATGATTGTTGTGCATAGAAATGACCATTTTATCTCTACATCGCCGACATTCATGAGTCTGTTTTTTTAAAAAAAAAAATATTATGGTGTAAATAATGTCAAACAAATTATATTTTAGGGGGCAAATTAAGTGCCAAAAAAATTTAACTCGGGGTGAAAGATGCTAATATTTTATAATTTTATGGTGCAAAATGCCAACATTCTATATTTTAAGGGTGCAAAATCTATATTGCCAATGTGCAAAGTGAAAAAAAAAATTGGAAATAACTATTCTACCTTCTATTAATGAATTTTCTTACTAAAACACACACTAGGGTGCAAAGTGCCAAATAAATTATATTTCCAGGGTGCAAAGTGCCAAAACTTTTAAGTCAGGGTGCAAAGTGTCAAAACCCTATAATTTCAGGGTGCAAAATGCCAAAAACCCCAAAATTATAGGAAGATAAATTGAACATTTTAAATATCACATGAGGTAAATTGCCAATAATACTTAATATCTATACATAATGTTATATTAAGAATATTAGACGACTCCCTTCTCTCTCTCTCTCTCTCGAAACTAAGCTCGTGGAATTTGATGAAGTGTAACAACTAAAGTTGATCTTGTTTCTAAAAACTACAGTTCATTGAGAAAAGAATTGATTAGTTTTAAGAAAAAGTGCATGAATCATGTGCAGAAGAAAAGGATTGATTAGTTTTAAGAAAATGTGCAGAAGATTATTCTCTTCTAGAAACTGTTTTTAAAATTGTTACGAATCGAACGTGAGTGTTGTTTTTAAAATAAATGTACTATAAGAACAATAAAATACCATATGGGATATTTGGCCAAATAGCCTTCTCCCAAATGTTTTTTGCAAAACTAGCCTTTTCTTTTTTCTTTTTTTTTTCTTGGTTTTAATAACAATTAAATCTAATTAAACACAATTAAGTCTAATTAATCAATTAATCTAATAATAATAATACAAAACACCTATAAAATTCATTTCCAACTCTCAATTCAAATTTCAAAATTTTTCTAACTACAAAAAACTCTCTAAATTTTTATCACGAATTTTTGTCACTTGTCACTTGGACGCCCAAGTGACAAGCGACATTACTGCCGCTTGTCACTTGGGCGTCCAAGTGACAAGCGACAAAACTGCCGCTTGTCACTTGGGCGTCCAAGTGACAAGTGACAAATTGCAATAATTGTCACTTGTCACTTGGACGCCCAAGTGACAAGCGGCATTACTGCCGCTTGTCACTTGGGCGTCCAAGCGCCCGGTGACATTTGAAGATGAGTATCTTCAAATGTCACCCGGTCGCTTGGACCTCCAAGCGCCCGGTGACATTTGAAGATAAGAGTATCTTCAAATGTCACCGGGCGCTTGGAGGTCCAAGCGACCGGGTGACATTCGAAGATACTCATCTTCAAATGTCACCCGGTCGCTTGGACCTCCAAGCGACCGGTGACAAATGTCGCAGTTTTGTCGCTTGTCACTTGGACGCCCAAGTGACAAGCGGCATTATTGCCGCTTGTCACTTGGGCGTCCAAGTGACAAGTGACAAAAATTTCGGATTATTTTGTAATTTAAAGTTAATTAATAACATAATCTAAGGAAGGCTATTTTTGCAAAGGCAACATTCATAAAGCTAGTTTTGCAAATTAAAAAAGCCATAAGGCTATTTTTGCAAATGACTCAATACCATATTCCTTACATAATCATTAAAAAAGAAAGATGAAGGCATAAGCATTGAGACTAAGAGAGAAAGAAAAATTAAAAGAAAGACATATACTAAACTAAGGAGAAAGAAAAATAAAAAAAAAAGGCATGAATATCTAGAAAGAAAGAATAAAAGAATGTGTTGAGGGAAATTAGAACCCAGATCCCATGACAAACATAGAAACACCTTATCCAAATGACCAAGAGTCAATATATGTTATATTTTGACTACTACTAGTATTTAATACATACCAATCTACAAATAGTTCCGCCACTGGATGCAATGAACTCATAAAATATTAATATATTAACTTATTTTTTAATTAAAACTAATGTAAAGACTATTTTTTTACCTATTAGCCAAAAACCACAATGTACTTTTGAATTTTACTCTTAAGGAATTACTTCAACTTTTACTTAAATTTTCTTGAAAGTTTCAAATTGAAAGTGTACTTTGCACTTTTATAGAATAAAAATTACATAAATATTAATTGTAATCACCGTCATAAAATTGTTAACACATTTCAATAATGTCACTTCTCCTAATATATATACCCCCCTCTAGCTCATAAGTCATAACCAAGCTAAAATTTTCTCCAAATTCTTCCCCATCTTTCATTTTCCTTCACACCTCATTTAATTTCATCCTAATAATGTCAAGCACCGTGGCTGACCGTACACGGATGATGTGGTGCATGAGGCTACACTCCGCCTTACGAACCGCCTTGGCTTGCGCCATAGTAGGCAGCACCACCCTCAACGGTCCCGATTTTCTCGTAAGCCAAGTAAAGTTCGTCGCTTTTTCGTACTTAACAGCCGTCCTTATAGTATCCGATGCCACACTTGGCGACACACTTAGGGGATGTTGGCATGCATTATGTGCCACGGCTCAAGTGGTCCCAGTCGCCATGTTGGCACGGTGGTTCGTTGATCCTAAGGCCGGGTTGCCAGTTGGCTTGGCTGCTCTAGCGGTGGCCGTGGCCTCGTTTTTGGTGGCGCTACCCGAGTCTACGCATATTACGGCTAAGAGGATTGCTTTTGGGCAGATTGTGATTGTGTGCAGTGATGCAGTTATTAGTAGTGATGGTACTTTGGCTGGGTACATGCACCCTTTACATGTTGCAGCTAGTACTGGCCTTGGGGCCTTGGCTACTGTTTTGCCGATGCTGCTTCCATGTCCAGGGCTGGCCTATTATAAAGTACATATATGCTTCATCTTCTTGCAAACATATCATATTAATGAATGTAAAAAAAATAAAAATCTAAGAATTAGATGTAGTTTTTAATATATGTGACCGCCCACTTGAATTATCTAAATGATGTTTGTTTTTCAATCTAAATTACTTTTTTGAAAGGTGAAATGTAAAAACACCACCACCTTTTTTTTATCTAATTGGCGAAAAATACTCTACATTATTTTCATTAGCAAATTTTTTTGTTTTTGTTTTTGGTGTTAATATTTTATTAGTAGATTGCACCCATCTAAAATACTATCATAAGTCAATATGGTAGTTACTGCTAAAATTACATGTATATTCTTTTAATAGAACATTAAGATTATTACCAACTTTTAAAGGTAATTGGACTATTGTCGCTTGATGGATGTTTTCATATTTAATGATGGGGTGTAATTGTAATTTTCTCAGCAAATTATGAAATATACTCACAAGAGCGCGCGAGTGAAACGCACTATGGCTTGGGAGGGTTTAAATGATAATAAAAAGGAATATTATGGAGTTTTTGCTAATCGAAATAAAAAAAGATTATTAATTTCTATTTTTATTTTTTTGGCAATTAGACCAAACAAAGTTACTATTTTTGCATTTCACTCATATTTTGCTTGTATGTTGAATTTTGTTAGTCTTGAGCAATTAGTAGTAATTTTGTGGACATGTTTTAATATTAGATCATTTTTCTTACCCTGCCCTTTAAAGATAAAAAACTTTACTGCCATAAACTCACCGGGGAAAATCCATGCACTAAAATCTGATTTATTCTTTGTTTCTATTTTACAATGGAGAACAAACAATAAGATCCCATTTGTAAGTGTGAGTTGCTAATATTCTTTCCTTTTATGTCAACAAACAGGTAGGAAAACTGTGCCGCATATATGCTGAAAATGCATCTGAGAGAATGAATCTATACTTTCGAGCTTTCAAATCCAATGACAACAGGACTAAATTGGAACTTATTTCAGAAGCCAAACCTGTAGCTGAAATAGGAACCAAACTTATGCAAAGTATCCGAATCTTACAGGTAAATTAATTATTGTGTTTCAAATTCCCATCTGTCCCGCGAAAATCAAATATCAATACATCATAAAAAACTTACAGAAGAAACTTCAATTTTGTTTATCAGGAAGGAATGAAGTGGGAGAGACCTTGGAGACTATTCTCGAAGCCCGATTTATTAGGGCCAAGTGACAGATTACAAAGCATGGAACTGCCAATGAGAGGAATAGAGTATTCTCTCGTTTCCTCTCACGCCTTTCCGGTGCAAGTAATTGATCAAGAACAAATCTCGGACTTATTAGACAAAGTGTCGATTCAGCTTCAGCACGAAATAGAGCAAGCCACGTGTATTTTACCTACGGACTCAACAAAACCAGAACCAAGAGAGGAACCAATAGAACTAAACCCCTTCTTACCCTTTGAACCAAGCTTCCGTCCTTTAGACAATAACGGGTGGGTCTTTTTCTTCTTTTCTTGCGTAGACATGTTGCTTAACGATTCTTTAGAAACTCAAAAAATGACAAACGAACTCCCAAAGGGGCGTGGAAAAAAAGAATTTGACATCATGGGGACATTTAAAACTTGGATTATGAAACTCAAAACCAAAGGAAGGCTGAAATTTGCAATCAAATGTTCACTTTCTTTAGGCCTAGCCACGCTACTCGGTTTAATATTCGACAAAGAAAACGGGTGCTGGGCTGGCCTCACAATCGCGATCAGCTTTGTCACAGGCAAACAGGCAGTGTTCACATTAGCAAACACTAGAGCACAAGGCACGGCAATTGGGTCCGCATATGGCGTAATATGTTCGTTTGTCTTACATTATGCAGAATTACGGCTCTTAGCCCTTCTTCCATGGATCATCTTCACGAGCTTTCTAAGACATAGCCAAATGTACGGTCAAGCAGGCGGAATCTCAGCAGCCATTGGAGCATTACTTATACTTGGCAGAAAGAAATACGGGTCCCCAAATGAATTCGCCATTGCTCGATTAACCGAGGTTTTTATCGGGCTCTCGTGTTTCATAGCAGTCGAGTTTTTCCTGCAGCCAACCAGAGCAGCCACTCTAGCCAAGAATCATTTGTATACAACTCTGAGTTCCCTTGAAGATTGCGTAAAACAAAAGGGACTTTACACAAACAGGGTAGATCCCGAATTTCTTGAATTGAGAGATAAGCAAAGACTTCTCAATTCCCTCGTCTGTGAACTCAAAAGGTATGTGACAGATGCAGTAATGGAACCCGGTTTTTGGTATTTGCCTTTCCGTAGTTCTTGTTACCAAAAGCTAGTATCATCTTTATCAAATATAGTGGATATGTTACACTTCATGACATTCAATTTGGAAAAAGTTTCAAAATCACCAAAGAGTTTTACAACTGCAAGGAATGATTTGCAAGAGCACATGAATACTGAATTGGGTCTATTCCAACAAGCTTTAAGCTCTTCACTGAAGCATTTAGAGAAATCAAACTCGAGCGAATCACGAGCAGAATCTCAAGAGCCTATGGATCTTGAGATGGGCAAGCTACAAAACACAGAGCAAGTAAATATTTCAATCAAAGAAGACGGAGAGGAGGATAATGAAGATAAGAAGAAACAAAGTATGGTTAGATACATAGCTGCATTGGGGTACATCATCAGCTCTTTGAGGAAAGAAATAGATGAGATTGAGATATGTATAAAAGAAATAGTCCGATGGGAGAATCATTCAAACAAATAGAAAAAAATTACATTTTTTTTTTCTGTAAATTTTTCTTTGGAACTAATGATCAATGAAATAACTATAATTTACTATATTATCTGACCTGTGCCAAAATTCACACTCAAATTAAATAGAGATGCACAAAAACTTAATGGCTGCAATTAAAATTCGAAAATGTATATTGAAAGAGAAAAGATACACGGAATTAAAGTGTAAGCCCAGTATAAACTCTGACCCCTGATTCGGAACGGAATCGCTGCAGTCCTTGATATATACTTCGGCGTCGAAACCCTAATTTTTCCGATCCTCCGCCATTCCGCCCGACCCTGCGCTTAGCTCCGAAATTTACTGGTTTGCTCGAGCTTGTTGGCTCAGTTTCGAAATCTGATTTTATATTGTACAGTGATTCGAATAATAAATGTGATTATTTGTTATGATCCCTATAATGTTTTAAATAATTATAAATGATCTAATATATGTATTACTTATGGGTTTATTTTATTTTTTTACATTTTGTATCCAATAGAAAATTATACTGCAAATGAATTTTCCTTTTTAATATAAAATCCAAACTTGAAAAAAAAAATTGTATGAATTTGTTGAAAAGAGCATCTCAAACTTAAATAAAATGAATTACATAAATTGAATCAAATACTTAGAGCTAATTAAATAAAATGTTTCCAGAACAATCCTATTTGAGAAGATGGCCTAGGTAGAACCGTTAATTTGACATCTCCCATCGCTATATATAATTTGATGTTGAGTTATTATCAAGAAGATGTGTTTGAATCTTGATTGACATGTTGTCAATTGTCGATTCTCCCTTCCCTCGACTCTTGGGTGTGGCTGTACTATTGTGATTTATACTTCAAGAGTTAATCACAAAAGAAGTTAGCTGAATGATTAATAATTAACAAACAATTTGATATTTAAGCTTGTTTCCTCTGTTTAATTTTAACATAAATAACTGAGAAGCTTATTATTTGAAGGAAGATTCGTTAATGAGAAATTGATCAATCGAGGATAAATTGTTCAATAAAGATTTCACTAGCCCATAAAAAAAATCTCATTTAAAGCTCAATTGAAAAGAAAATGCCCAATAAAGATCTAAGTCCATCAATGAAGAAAGATCAATCCAAGAAAATGTCCCAATGTTTTATACAAGAAAATTGGGATCACATAAGATTAATTTATCTCAAACTATTAAAAGCAAGAAAAATATCTTCGGCCCAAACTTTTTCCTAAAGATTTTATCGGTCCATCCATTTTTTGAAATATATTTAAAATAATTCTCACCTATTTTTGCCCAAAAATTGGATGTCTTTATTCTTGCTTATATTATTCACTAATCATCTTTTGAAAAGCAAGATCTTTCCTTCATTTCCTTTTTGGATCGGCCATATTTCAAGATCTTTACTGGAACATATAATTGTTTGTCTCTAAAACATTAATAAGTGCAAAATAGTTTACTGAAAGTTTTGGTCAACTTAATTCACCCCTCTAGATAGACCTTGAGAATCGATCAAAAAATATATTGAAGGCTACCCGAACAAGCTCCTTCAGTAATCGCTCTAAGATCGGGTACCCAAATTAATTCAATTTTTTTTTAGAATCAAATGGTAGGATTTTTTTAATTTGCTAAATCAACATTTACAAATTCAACACTAGCCTCCATAGATCCGAAGAAAGAGAAGAGTTTAGCCTAACGGGGCGAGTCAACAATTGAGCTACATTGTTTCTATCTCGCCTTACATTGAGCAAGGTGGGACGAACAACTATGTTTGCTTCTTGATAACGTTTAACATAGTATGTAGCAAAGAGAACTAGATCAAGAGGCCACAAGGATGGTTCTACAGCGCCATAAAACCTAGCCAAAAAAAAATACAGGAAGTGCTCCGATCCGTAGCTATGTTTCAAACCATTTTGTGATTCTGAAGCGGGTAAAATTCCGCGGATCCGGGTCAGGCAGGATCAGGCCAATTTCATCTGAAATGAATTATATGTACTCCTACCAATAAGGAAAGACCAAATCAGGGGAATTTCGAGATAACCTTCTCTGATGCTTGTGTCAATAAATGTATGTAACTTGAGAGCAGAGTTTAGGCGCAAGGGAATGTAAAATGGATGTAATCAATAAATGTATGTAATCTTGTAATCTCGTATGGCGAAGATTTGTTAACTAAATTCACGATTTCAAAATATTTGACACCAAACTTCTAGTATCCTCGCCGTGAATCTTTAGAGTGTTTGGTAGATTTATGATATTACAAGAAGTATTATCGTTTTTTATATTCTTCTATTTAATTTTAATGTCACATTTTTGTGTTATACATATCAAAATCTTTTTACTGTGTTAATCACATCGACATCCTAAAGAAATGATAGAGGCTAGATATCTACTAATTTGTGAGCCAATTCAACTAAAAGTGTCAATTTGGTCACCAAAATTTAATTACGCGGCTTTAGATAATATAAAGTGATATATTGGAATACCCTATATGCTCAATGGCGATTAGATTATAGTGGTACACTAAACTACGGTTATCTTAAATGCTAGGCTACATTAATTATTTGATAGTATATTAGTAGTACTAAACCTACCTAGCTCAAGCTAGTTAATAGTTGATTGATTAATTATTAATATATATACAACAACTAATTAATATTATGTAGTTGGTTTTTTTTTTTTTAAATAATATAATTAATGTTGGGCATCTTAACTAAGTGTGCGGGTGACAACAATTATTTCGTGTGAGGGTAAAGTCACAATCGAATATCGTGAGCGCTTGTGTGAATGCACTATAAGGGGAGGATATGCACATTTCCTAACACCAATTAGTTTTGGGGCAACTAGTAGCGTCTGAGATTCTACATCAGCGATTGAATTTCTCGGAAAAAAATTATGTGTCGTCTATAATAAAGTTGTGAAAAAGATATTCTATTTTGACTGGCAATCTGAAGCCGTTATTTCTAGCACTGGCAAGAAGACCAAAATATTGTCAACCTTTGTAATTGGAGCTAATTAAGGATGGCAAAAATCAATTTTCCTAATGGTTACTTAGTAATTTTTGTATATTCCTAAAGTGATTACATATCTTCAGATGAAAGGTTCCCCGATTAAAATTGGACTTTTAACAAATTCAAGAAAAAGCTATTTATTTTGTATTCTCAAACGAATTCTTCCAAATTACATTGAAAAAATGTTTGTCAACAGTCAATTTATTATATTCATGATATATAAATGTCAAGCTATAACAACTTGTAAGGACAATATATATATATATATTTTTTCATTGGAAAATTTGTACATCATCTATAAATACACAATAATAACTGGGTATACACAATAATAAATTGTTAAAAGAAGTTTTTACATTTCATCTCCTCTGTCTGATCTCATTACAAAACTAGGAAATGTAGTTGTTATGTCCCTGCAAAGTAGAATATTTTTAAACATCAGCAATTTGTGAAGAAAAGAAAGAAAAAAAAAATTCAATAATAACTTGAGATTATTGGGAAAAAAAACTCTATTAATCTTCTTAAATATATCCAAATGATGGAGTTTCAATCTTAAGCGTGTGCTCGGAATCAGGACTAATCTTAGTTGAGGTCAAAGAAAATGAATTAGTTACTTCAAGTAAGGAACTGTCATGTTCCTTAGCAAAGATGGTTTCCGAAAAGCGAATTCTTTCCACTCTTCTAAATCAATCTTCCCATCTTCCTTTGAATCTGCTTCCTCAAACGCCTTTTCACCAAAAAAAGATTACATGTTTTAATCATAGGGGGTGTGAGATTAATTTACAACATAATTAAGCACAATTAAAAGAAAATCAATCAACACCTTATCTATTATCACTTCAATAATATCTTCAGTTAGGATCAAGTCCAACTCATTAAGCAATTCGGTGATCATCTCCTTGACCTTAATTAAACCAGTTTATAAGTTAATTAAAGAGTGATGAAATATGTTAATGCAAGTATTTATTAATAAAATTAAAGGTAAATTGATAATTAACCTCTTCTTTCTCAATGAAGCCAGTTTGCCATATGTCATACAATTTAAAAGCAACTGTAATTAATATCACAAAAACCAAAATGTTTATATGATGAATGAATTTGTGGCTAATCATGTTTGAATATATATACTTGTGCATTTCTAGTGAAAAATGCATTTTTAATCCCATATGATTGAACACTCAACAATTTTGATCCTAGTTTTTGTAAACATCTCACACTTTTGGTCTAATTGTCTTCTTCAATACCAAAAGTACAAAACTGTTACAATCTTGTGGAACCAAAAGTATAGTTTAATAAAATATGGGACCAAAAAGTGACCATATATGGAGCTAAAAATATTGAAGTTCAATCTTATGGGACTAAAAATGCAGATTTGCTTATTTTATTAGTATAAATATATGTACATACAAATTGCTTTCTCTGCTTGAGGTGTGTCGGGATGGAATATGCTTAATGATCTAACAAATTCCCCAAAATCTATCACACCGTCATGTTTGGAGTCGAACAAATCAAACATCTGCTGAATTAGAAATTTATAATCTTGATATATATATATATATATATATATAATTAATTAATTTTAATTAGGAACATATGAAAACATATCGGACCCTATCCGCCAAAAGAGACTGTTTCTTGCTTTCCCTGAACAATCCAAGCTTGAATTCCTCCTGTTATTTTAAGAAGCTAATAAAGTTAAACAAAATTATTTGCTTAAGAAAAACCAGATATTGCAGTTTTGAGTAATTTTTGGATTAATTTACACGCAAAAATCAGCAAAACGGCGTGTTTGGGCCGACAAACGAAGTCATGGAGCGGTCCAAATATCTCCCAAAATAATGGCCCTTTTGGCCCAAACGTATGAATTTTTGCCGGGCTTTGGAGCGATTTTTATTGATCTATGAAATAACCAAATCAATCATAAGAAATACAGTATAATTTTTCAAATAATTTACCTTCATTCAAAAGGACATGATTTGACCTATATAAATAATAACAATCCTATCTAAAGTTCCAACATTCAATACGTCTGACATTTTAATTACCATTATTTTACATTCCCAATATTCTAACTAAATTACATGAAAGTCATAAATCATTTATTTCACACAAGTTTCAATATAATTTTGAAATATCTAACCAAGATATTTTTCACTCAAACCTTAAACCCTCATTATATAAAATAACCATACTTACAAATAAAAGTATGTAACTAAAATATTTAGAAAATATTTCAAAATTCATTAAACCAACTAACAAATACTACAATATGAAGTTTTACATATTTTTTTAAACAACGAAAATCAATTCAAATGATTATTAAAGAAAAAAGAAGTTAAAACATCTGACCGCCAAAAATTCAACACTTTTTTCCTTAAAAAAAATATTCAAACACTTTAACAAGCCAAACAAATCCAAAATAATCCAGATTTATTAGAAAGAAGGAAAAGATAACCCAAACTAGGCCCTAATTCTTGGATTGCTTTTCGCATAAGAAAAACCATGTTTCGGGTTTGGAGCATTTAAATTAAAATGGAAGGAAAATTAGTAAATATTCAAACAAAATAAATCAGATTTAAATAAGCTATTTTAGATTTTAACATCAACAAATAAGTCACTAAACTCAAAAGAACTAAAACCACATGCTGCATCAATGTTAATACTCTATGCATGCTTGACTTGTACGTACATCATCAAGAAATATAAATGTATTTAATTACTCTGTTAATGAAGCCATCATCGACCAAAGCGCTTCCCAATTTCCTAAACAGAGAGTTTAAGTCTTTAACCTCTTTCACAGTAACTGTAGAAATAATCACCAAAAAAAAAGAAAAAAAATGGTTTTCTTTAATTAATTTTTTTAAATAATAATTTATTAGTTCTAATTAAAATAACTGTGGAGAAATAGTAACACATGTACATACATCTTGTTTGAGAAGAAAGAAGGTCCGGATCTACAATTACACGTTGTTGCTTCATGCAGACACACCCCATCACAAAAAATAGAAAAGAAAAGAAAAAAGAATTATCTTGTGTTATTGTACGTAATGGACTACAATCACATAAAGATTATTTATACCTGTCAATGATCTGGGTCAACCCGATCCAATTTTAAAACACTGAGATCTGATCCGATTCGAGTCCGAATTTTACATCCGACATCCGAATGGGATGTCCGAATCCGTTAGTATTCACCTCGGTCCCACTTACCATATCCGAATGGGATATCTGAAAGTTTTCGGATTTTGAAGTCGGATGGAAATTCGGTTGCAAACCCAATTCCAACGGTGATTTTTCCAATCGATATTTTCGATTGCAAAATCGGTTGAAAATTTAATTTTCCAACCGATTTTTATCCATTTTCAATTGCAATTTTTGTTTTTTCTAATAGTGTACAATTGTTTAGCTGGAAATTTAATCAAAAAGCATCTATGGAGATGGACTGAGAGTAATGACTAATATAAATGATAGAGTATAAAAAGATCTAAGAGGTAAAAACAAAATTGATCCAAAAGAGCTAATCAAATTATTAAAAGAAGATGAAGAAAAAAATATAGAAAATAGAAAACAAACCAGAAAAATGGATGGAAATTGTACGGAAGAAAAAGCGGAGTAGGTAGAATTGCTAAAAGTGAGAGCTAGGATTTTCTCACATGCTGATTTTTTTAATTCACTAGATTAATTTATATGAAAACCAATAGTATGTAGCTCATTGTTAAGGCTGGTTTCAAGATTAAGAAGTGTTGGATTTAGTTCTCACTAATTAATGTAGATTTTTCTTCTACTTTATATTAGTATTTGATATTTTGATTGTAATTTAGTAGAATTTTTAGTTAGTGGTATTGAATGTAATATGATCGTTTTCTAAAACAGAAAGAAAATTCAAATTTGAAAGCTGCATTAAATCGAATATGAATTTTTAATGGAATGAATCAGACTATATTCATACTTGCTCTATTAAATTCGGATGCAGATCTTCAGATCTTATTTGGATAAGATTCACTAAATGTGTAACCAGTTAAATATCTTAATAAATCTGACTAACTACAAATTTTCTTAATTCGGATTTAAATTTGCTCCATTGACGAGAAATTATTTCGTGTGATCGCTGCATCACGTTATCAAGGACACGAAAAATAATTAGGTGCAATCTATGCATAACGTAATCAATGACATGTGATTTAGTACACCAATGATAGTTTTACTGGTGGATATCATTCAACAACAACCATGTTCTAACCTAGGTTACACGGATACTTCGAAATTATACACCGTGCAGTATCGTATGCGTACTGAATACTCGGATACTTAGATACTCGTACGATACTTGTAAAATACTCCACCATGTCAATTTCAATAATAAGAAAATATAAAATAAAAAAAAATACGTATCGGATACAAAGGAAGGCATACCGAGAACACCCAGAATACTTGAGAGCATGTATTTCTACAAATAATTTCTAGATTATGTATAATATCAAAGTAAATCTACATAAAACGATTGAAAATCTGTATAGGGCCAAAGATTTTGCCTAGGATGTTAATACTATGGTTTTACTTGAACATAGATAGCATTAATTATTTTAATATGGAATAAAAAGTGAACTAAATATATATGACATAATTTTTTTAATACATTTTTAAAACAATGATTTCTTATTATAATATATTTTTAAATATACAGACACGTATTTTTACCATATTGAATCCTATAAATTTTAAAAATCCGTATCGCCGTACTCGTATCGTATTATACCGTATCGACGTATCCGTATTCGTACAATCTAGGTTCTAACCTATTTTACTTAATGTAGATTTTGAAAATTGTCCTCAAACATGAATTAGAGAACATGATTGATGTGGAATCATATCAACATGTATAACCAATATTGATGTGTTGCACCACGTGTCATGTCATTGATAATGTGATCGATACATTGATTAGACTAAATAATCTCATCGTCTTGACAACCCTAATAAATAATATCCTAATATTCACATATAACAGTTAGGTTCTTGTCCATGTTAATTGGATGCTTAGGTACTTTTTGTCTGCCCCACCGCCATGATAGGTTTATCTTGAGGTTTGGAGTCTACACTCTACACTTTTAATTTATCAATAGATCATGCTTAATTTGGGAGCAAATTGCTTTTTCTAATAGTACCAAATTTTATCCTCCATATTTTATATCATATATAAGTTAATGAATATTATCAATTATGGTATTTCCGTTTAATAAAAATAACGTAATTGATCATGTGCGCATCACATGACCATTAAGTTGCATTTTGAAGGTGGGGAAAATGGCATGGTCCACGCACTTGCATGCCCATAGGCCATAGGTACGCATTTCTTATCACATTTTATTTTTTTTACATATTACATAATATAATTTAAGCGCGCACTTTACACATTGCATATTGCCGTTAAAATATATTAAAAATGAGTTTTCTCAAAATATAATGTTACGTAAAAATAGATTCTGCCAAAGTAAAAAATAAAAATAAAAATTATAAAGTGGAAAACGCTAGAAAATAATCTAATCTTAATTAATGTAAAAATAAAACTCACATATATGTATTGTTTGTCCTCTAATTCATTAACTCTTACACTACTACAATAAATGATACGATGCATTCCTTGTCACTAGATCTAGTAAATTCTTCAAGATTTGATATAGATAATCTTTTTTTTATCTTCCGTTAATAATTTCGGAACATATATCATTAAAATAGTACATTAAAAAGTAAATTAATATATAGGTATGAATTTCTAGATATGTAAGAATATTTGGTATAATGGTATTGTTCTTAATTTCAGAAGCTGAGCAACTTCCGGTGTTCGTTACCCATATATATATGTCTGCTACTTTTAGTGTAGCACTTCATATAATTAATAAATTCTTCCAATGACCACACAAATATATCTTTAATATTTTTTATTTGAAAAAATTCTTTAGAAAGATTGGATTAATTCCCTCGTATTTAATTTGAAGAAGCCCTTGTCAATTGTTAATTAATTAGTTACAAAAAATGATTCGTATATGTGATTTTGTATGCAAAAAGTTCGAATAGAAATAGGAAAGAAGAATAACTCTCGTTTAATTTGATGAATTGTAGTGTAAGTTGTCTTTAAAAAGATATACCAAGAGGCCAGGTCTTCATATAAATAATTAATTATTTTTAAACTAATTTAACTATGTCTTTTATATATCATATAATTATGAGTTAATTGGAACAATTTTCCATGAGATTACCGTAGCTGTTTTCATGAATAATTATACCATTCCCAAATATGGTTACGTCTATTGCATGGAGAGGGTTTCAGTGCAATCATGTGGTTTGTTTGTGAATGTAAATATTATAAATATTAATAAAAATTCAAAATTTTAGTTATTTTATTAATGTGTATAAAGTGTAGATATTAACCTTTAAAATTTCGATAGTTTCAAACATTGAAAAATAAATCCCCTTCCCCAAAAAATATCTCCACAAGTTCCCGACTCCCCTCCCCCAACCTATCATCTGTCACCATCCCATCTTAAAAATACTTACACGGAGTCTCTCTGTATAAAATTTATGTATCTTTATAGATAGGGGCGGACCTCAATCGCGACGGGGGCATGGTCCCCCCTGCCCCCAAGAAAAAATATAATATATGTATTATATGCATATCTTAACAAAAAAAAAAAAATAGTAGTACCTTGATTGAGTTGCATGAGGTCTAGAGTTTAATCCCCTTATACAATAAATCTTTATTTATTTTTGATCTCTTTATGAAGAATAAATTTGTTTTTTTCCTAATGGATATATGTTATGGAGATAAAAAAAATTCCTTTTAGATAATATTATAGCATTACTTTATTAATTTGAAGTTTTTTTTTATGAAAAATTTTCGAGCGTATTGTCACGGCCTAGCATTTTGCAGGGGCAAAATGGCGCGACATAGGGACCCGACGGACCGGAGCGTGGCTCAGGGAGCCCGAGACGGGACATTCCAAGGACTGCAAGGCGGGAGTCCTAGCAGGGCGCGGTACGAGGCACCCTGGGCGTGACCCAGACAAGTCGAGAGCCATCACGGGTGACGGCAAGGCACGGGGGACACGGAAGACCCGTCGGAAGGTACAAGGGCGTCCCAGGGGCGGCCCTGGAAGATTTTGAAGTCCCAAACATTCCGGAGGATTCTAGAAGACTCCACACAAGTCCGGGACATTCAAGAGAACTCCGGAGAGCTTCGGAAGACTCCGGAGAGTGTCGGAAAGGTCCGGAAGGCGCCGGGAGATGTCGAAAGGGACCGGAAGAGCCTACACGAGTGTGGAACATTGCGGAAGTGTCTAGAACCGTGTGGAAGGCTCAAGAAGCATATAGATCTCCCCTTGTATATAGTAGAACACTCTAGAATATTGTACATAGTTCTAGTGTAGGTAGGAGATGGTAGAAGGGTCTAGAGACTTAATCTCAACCCTTAGATCGAATAAATCCTAGCCGTCCATTAGGGAAGGCAAGTAGTATAAATAGGTAGGAGCTCATTTGTACAAAGCATCCAAGTTGTAAGCATTCTCCAAGTTAATATAAGAGCATTCCTTAAGTTCTCTCAAGCACACTTTCTTACTTTCCCAACTTACTTAGCAACCTTCTAAGGTGCAAAGCGTGGCTGACTTAGCCTATTCCGACAGAGGGGCGGAACATCGTTAGAGGCGTTAGTGGCTAAGTGCGGCACGGTAATCTTACGAGAAATTTAAGTCCATGACAGTATGCTACCAAAATAAATTCGGCCTTCAAAAGGAAATCGTCTAGGTCCACCCCTATTTATAGATGAAGAAGTGTTGATTAATTGTTTGTTATAATTTAAACATTAATATAGAAGATGAATGATGAATTGAGCCAGAAAAATTCTCTGTTCTTGGAGAGAAGAGAAAGGATAAAAAATTGCGCAAAATATTATATCAAAAAATTATGAATATTATGTTACAACTAGGGCCCCTGGACATAATATACACTCTTAAAGAGCCGTAGTAACTAACTTATTACACAATAGCAACTTTATATACTGAATTATGCTTATTACTATAAACTAGAAAGGGGAAAAAAGAAATTATAAATCCGTAATTACAATTCTTCTTTAATCAATTAACCGTGCTTCTTCTTCTTCATTGTAGATGCTGCTGATCTATTCATCCAATATTGTTCACTTTTTCTAAGAAAGTTGTTCTATAATGAAATGACAACTTCACTAATAATTATGACATGAAGAACTTCTCCAAGGGAGTTCTTATCTATATCTATACTACTACTAAAAGTAAGAATATTTTAAGTTTTTTTCTTTTTTTGTGAAGACAAAAATGCTCTCTTCCCATGAAATTGATAAATATAATTAGACATTAATTTTATATCAAATTGGTAGGAAAATATTTTCTAAACTACAAATATAATGAAAATGTCTAAATTTGTTTATTTCCATTATGTTCCATCACTATTTTCATTTATTAATGACAAGAATTTTCAAAAGTTCAATCTCTATTCATTAGCCCTAAAATCCATCACTACTTTTGTTTATTGATACAAAATTTTTTAAAGGTTCAATCTCTATTCAAATTTAATACAACAAGAAGTACAATTTCGAGGGGTACATGGAGTTTTAGTTTGGTTATTGAAACAATTCTAAAATGGTTATGCATCAAATGTTGAATCCAAAATCAGGTAAATTATATTTGTCTTATTCACACTTCATTCTTTTATATATATAATTTGAAAATCTGAATTAGATTATTGAAACCAAATCCGATTAAAATATATAATAATAAGGATGATTAGTGGTGTTTACCCTATTTAAGAATGTAGAAAGGCTATTCTTATGCATATGTATATAGTCATGGATCAAAATTTTAACCTTATCCGTCGAAAACATAAAAAAATATAAAAAAAAATAAAAAAATCAATTTTTGAATCTATGGAGTCAAAACTCTTTGTTTGCAGACTCAATTTTTGTTTTTTTTAAATTTAACAATTTCTTTACAAATTTTTTTCTTTTGATATTTTCGAAAACTTTACAAAAAGTATCAAAATTTAATTAATCTAAATATACAGTAGAAACAAACAAAAAAAAAAAAAAACATTCTTTGCAAAACCAATGACAAACTTAATTATATAGACCCAAATTATGAAATTAATATAACACATGCAATTAAAAAAATTCCAATATGTAAAGCTGTACTGCCCACATCATGTATGCAAGTTAATTACCTAAATGCTTCTTGTGAAGCAATACATTATTCTGGTTTCAGAAAGTTAAAAAGAAAGAGATTTAGCTAAAAAGAGCAGAAATATATATATGGGAATTAATTTAAATCTTATTAGAGTTGGTTGTTAAGCTTTCCTTGTTGAATTAATGTTTTGATAGCGTACAAAATCTCTTGAAACTTCCCAAAAAGAAAATTCAAACTTGTACTCACAAATACACAACATGATCATGATCACATTACATGCAATTTTTCCTTATTTAATTTTGAAATAAAAGAACACTATTATTTTGAATAGTTGCTAAAGTATATGTATAAAATTGTTATAATGTATTATCAATATGTTGTTACGTAAAAATATTATTTGTTCCATTTAAAGATTTAATATAATATGTCACTCCTTAAAAAATTAAATTCTCTTAAATATCATAAAATTAATTCGAATATAATTTCTAGAAATCGATGGAACCAGTGAAATCCAGTAAAATTGGGTAAAACTGGTGAAAAAAAGTAAATTAAATAGTCAAAAACGTAAAATTGGTATGAAAAATTCAAGTGAATAACATGTGAAATTAGTGAAAAAACATGAAAAATAGGTAAAAATGAGTTAAAATGGTAAAAAGAGTGAAATCAGTTAAAAAATGAGTTTAACTAGTTAAATCGGTAGAAAAATTGTTTAAACTGAAGAAGAAAAAAAACAAAAGAAATCGACCAAAAATGAGAAAACAATGAAAAATATTATAACCAATAAAAAAAGGGATAAATCGCCAAAAAATTCGGTAAAATTATTTTTTAACAATGAGAACATATGAATCAATGAAAGTTTGGGTGCAATTTGTAAATAAACGGATAATGTCAATCAAAAAAGCTTGAAGTCGGTGAAAACATGTTTAATCAATGAAAAATTTAGGTGAATAACATGTGAAATAGGTGAAAACGAGTTAAACTTTAACTGACTAAAACAAGGTGAAATCGGAAGAAAATGGTTTAACTTGAAAAAAAGATTGACGAAACACGGAAAAACAATGAAAAATGTTATAATCGATTAAAAAGAAAAAGGCTAACGTCGGCGAAAACATGTAAAAATTGGTTAAACTGGTAAGAATGAGTGAAATCAATAAAATGAAAAAAGTTTAACCAACAAAAATAAAGTCAAACCATTATAAAAATGGTTTAAACTGAAAAAAACTAAAGAAATCGATGAAAATATCCATGATGAAGTTAATAAATTGAGAAACGGTCATTAATATGTGCTATTTTATGATACAATGAAGTTAATTTTACTCTGATTTACAACAAAATACCATTGAAATTTAATAGACACGTACAATGTATGTGCACTTTAAACCGGTGAAAAAATACACGTGAAATCTTAAACAAATTTGAAATCGATAAAAAAATGTGGTCAAATTTGTGAAAAATGGATGAAAAAGGGTAAAATCGGTTAAAATAAATGTAAAATTTGTGAAAATATGTGAAATCGATGAAAATTAATTCGAATCGAATTTCTAAGAAAAAAGATGAAACCAGTGAAATCCAATAAAATTGGGTAAAGCCGGTGAAAAAAGATAAAATCAATCAAAAACGTAAAGTTGGTAAGAATATATTTAATCAATGAAAAATCAGGTGGATAACATGTGAAATTAGTGAAAAAAACATGAAAAATAGGTAAAAACGAGTGAAATCAGTTAAATTAAAATTGGTTTAAACTGAAGGAAAAACAAAAAAAATCAACCAAAAATGAGAGAACAATGAAAAATGTTATAACCTATAAAAAAAGGGATAAATTGCTAAGAAAAAATAAATCGGTAAAAAAATTTTTAACAGTGAGAGAGAACATATGAATTGATGAAAGTTTGGGTGAAATTTGTAAAAAAAAATGGACAAAATCAGTCAAAAAAGCTTGAAGTCGGTGAAAACATGTTTAATCAATGAAAAAATTAGGTGAATAACATGTGAAATCGAAAGAAAATGGTTTAAATTGAAAAAAAGATTGACGAAAAATGGAAAAACAATTAAATTATTATAATCGATAAAAAAGCGGAAAATCGATAAAAAAAAATTAAACAGTTAAAATAAATTAATCGATGAAACTTCGGGTGAAATTGGTAAACATTGGTAAAGTTGGTGAAAAAAGTGGTGAAACCAGTTAGGAAAAATGCTCATGAAATCGATGAAAGTTCGGGTGAAATTTATGAAGAAACGGATGAAACATGTGTCATCGTTGAATAACGAACAAACTTGACATGAAGTTTACTATGATGAATGAATTAAATTATGTTCTTATGATCTTATTTTAGAACTAATTTTATAAGATGTAAATGTAATGACTAAATCAATCATCATATTATATTTTATTACAACTATTCAAAGCAATCATTTTTTTTATAAATCAATAATAGTTAATAAAAATAAATTAATCAGTCATAAATACGATATTCTATGACATAAAAATGGCTAATTTTACTCTAATTTATGAAAAATACCTATGAAATTAAAACTAGACACGTACAAAGTACGTGCACTTTTCTAGTATCTTAAAATATAAGAGAATTTAGAGTTTTTTGCACTTTGCACCCCCGAAACATGGAAAATAGGCACTTTGCACCCTCGAAACTTAGATTTAACACTTTGCACCCTCAAATATGAAAAATACAGCACTTTGCACCCTCTCTTATTTTCAAGCAAAACTCAAGAGCAAAATAGGTAATTCTATTTTAAATCTTTGACATTTTGCCCCCCCCCCCCCCCCCCCCAAAAAAAAATTAGCACTTAACACTCCCTAATTAAGAACAAATTAATAACTTGTACCCTCGAAACACAATACATGGACACATTATATTGTACCCAAAATACAAAATTAACACTTAATACCATAAAAAAAAAAAACTCAAACCCCTCATTTTTTCTGGCAAAGTTGACCATTAAGGTGAATTTTTTTTAAGGCAAAATAGGTAATTATTTATGGGTCGTTGAGACCATCTCTAATGACTCCGAGAGGGAATACCCTCTCCCTCTCCCCCTCCCCCTTCCCCTCTCTCTAGTTTTTTAATCATCTCTAATGACTCATTCTATCTAACCCATTTAATAATTAATTTTATCCTTCTCTATTATTATTATTATTATTATTATTATTACTACTACTACTACACCAAAAATAAATTTAAAATTAACATTAATTTAAAATCAAAAGTACATTAGGAAACTTAGAAAATAAGCATTTTAAAATTAACATTAATTTAAAATCAAAAGTACAACCTCACAAATGCAATTTCCCCAAAGGTAGAATATACGGTAAATGGTAATAAGCATTTTATGACTTACTATCTTGCAGATGGCATATACTTAGTCCAGAGCATTAGAGACCCATCTAACCAAAAAGAGACATTATTCACTAAGCTGCAAGAGTCATATCGGAAAGACGTTGAACGAGCGTTCGAAATTCTTCAAGCTCGTTTTGCTATCATAAAGCAGCCAGGAAGGGGATGGGATACAAAGGACCTGGGCAACATTATGTTGACATGTATCATTCTTCACAATATGATTGTGGAGGACGAACAAGATGAATACGAGTGTGAGGAAGACTCGGACGATGAAGATAGTGATCCCACTAGATCTCGTAGGGCCCGTGCCACCATTTATGAGCAAAATCAAGGCACTACTATTGATTTGGATCCACGAACAAGTCCCATATCCCTAGAAGATTATATGACCCGCCGTCACCAAATACGATCTGTAGATGTCAATCGCGAACTACTAAAGGACTTAGTCGAACATGTGTGGGACACACAAGGTCAAAATTAAGGTCTATGTTTTAGTCGAACATGATTTCATGATTGTATCGTATTATTTTAAATTTTTAGAAAAAATTATTTTTGGGTATAATGATTGTATCGTATTATTTTAAATTTTTAGAAATAATTATTTTTGGGTTTCATGATTGTATCGCATTATTTTAAATTTTTAGAAAGAATTATTTTTGGGTGATAAATACAACCCCAAAATTATTAAAATAAATCAATATTAAAATACTAGTGTTAATTTAATGAAATAAAAGTTATTTTTTTATAATTAAAAATAATTATCTCCAAATAATATACAAATTTTAGTAATTTTTTTATTTTTAAATAAAGATAAAAAAATAACCAAATAAAACAAAACAAAATTAAAAAAAATATATAGCATGTGATGGAGGGGGCTTGGATGGGAGAAGCTCCCCCTCCCCCTCCCTCCAAGGTCCCTCCAGGGTCCCTCTAGTGGGTATACCCTCTCCGCCCCCCTAGTCATTGGAGATGAATTTTTTTCCCCCTTCCCCCCATATACCCTCTAGGGCATCTCCCCACTAGTCATTAGAGAAGACAATGGGTTTTTGAGAAGTTTACTTGTACTTTATTTAGTTATTTATGGGTATATTGTTGAATAGAACAATGGAGAGAGAAATGAGTATTTGAGTATTTATAATTGTATTTTGCAAAATTTAAGTAAAAAATGAATTACCTATTTTGCTTAGATTTTTTTCACTCTGATAGTCAACTTTGACAAAAAAAAAAAAAAAAAAAGAGAGGTTTTTGGTTTTTAAAATTTGAGGGTGTTAAGTGTTAATTTTGTATTTTGGGGTGCAAAGTGCCCATTTATTGTGTTTCGGGGGTGGAAGTTGCTGATTTGTTCTTAATCAAAGGGGGGTACAAAGTGTAAAATTCTCAAGTTTTGAGGGTGCAAAGTGCCAATACTATTGAATTGCCTATGTTGCCCTTGAATTTTTGCTTGAAAATAAACGAGGGTGCAAAGTGCTGCATTTTTCATATTTCAAGGGTGCAAAGTGCTAAATCTAAGTTTCGGGGGTGCAAAGTGCCTATTTTCCATGTTTTGAGGGTGCAAAGTGCAAAAAACCCGAGAATTTATAAGAACTACACAAAAAATGAACTTCAAGGGAGTCTTTAAAAAATAAGAATGCCAAATTTTTAAAAGTTTGGACTCTCATATTTGAGAGTCCAAAGTGAAATTTTAAAAGTAAAAGTAGTGTGTTAAAGTTGGAGTAGAGATGTGTGGTGTGATTATTTAAAAATATAATCCTAAAATATAAACAAGTTGTTGGAGTGCAGAGTAAAAAATAGGAATGTATAATATTGTTCACCCTTTAAATTTTAAATAAGTGGTCTGAAATTAAGAAGTCTGTTGGAGATGATCCAATTGATCGGTATGTTTTACAAAAAAACAACTTTCATAGGATTACATTTAGTATTTTATAAAAAGAAAAAAATGTATGTTATAGCTAGTATAGTGCAATTTTTTACTTCTCGATATCAATCAATATTTATGTAGGGATACATTTTTAAAATTATACGTATGCTACCAAAGAGGTATATTCTATTTTATATGTAAACAACTACTTCAAAATCAACCATAATGTTCCATTTTGGCTCGTCTTTTAGCGAAAAAAATCCTTATTTGAGTTATATTAGTTATTCATATCATATTAAACTCGAATAATATTTCTCATTTAGAGATTTAACAAATCGAACGAACTCTACTTAATAAACTAAAGACTGAAAACTTATGTGTGCAAAATTCGAGCTATTGTTGAAATAAAAATACTAGATTCATTAATCTTGATACATAAGTTCACATGTAATTAAGTAGTAGAAAGTTCTATTCATGTATTAGAAACAATACATGAACATGTCTTTTGGTTGGGTACATGTAGCTAGGTGAGAAGTATGAAAATTAAATGTGGTTACGTGCACTCGACTAAGGTACATGTTAGGAAGATTCTATTATAAACCTATATGGTCTAGCCATTTGTAACAAGTTAAGTCATATCAAGAAGTAAAGAAGTAAGTCAACTTGGGTGAGTTTGAGTATTTTCAATGTTTATGCTTTGTGAATTTCTAACAGTTACTGGCACTACAAGAAATTAGAGTATTGACTACTATGTATTTATCACGGTTAATTAGTCGTTTATGCAAAATACAAATCACGGCTTGAAATAGTGGTGCATGTTTCCACCATGGCCAAAAGATCGAAGTGGTGAGTATTCCCACTAATTAGGCTAATAATCGTGGTGAATTCATTCACCACTTCTCCACAAATAGCGCATGAAAACCGTTGCAAAGTTGGGGTGGTTGAGTTTTGGCAAGACTTTGAACTACTCGCTACTACATTTTATGCATGGTTGATATTAGTCGTGGTCTAAAAACATGAAACCCTACACAATGCACTAGCTAGCCACCAGTGCACAAACTAACCAATGAAGTGTTACATAAACCATAATTAGATACTGCCAATGTTTAAAGTTAGACCTCAAATCTAGCCACAGTTTACTTTCTAATCTCTTCAACAAAATGGGTCGGAGTCCAATCTGTTTGTTGGTCGGAATCCTTTGTTTTTAATGTCTCCATTTTCATTGATAACACTCAAAGGTAATATACATTACATAAAACAGACTGTGATTGATTACGACATGACTCAAACGCAGTACATACACAGATAGTTCGTGCCTAAAATGATTAGGTAATCAAATAAGCGAAATTTCGACTGCCTATGTTTAATTAATTTGCAATTAATTTCCTAGTTTTTATTTGGATCAGTAATACATATTTCCTATTTGAGACTTAACTAAATTCATTGGGTATGCTGCCCCTATTGCTATTTGGATCCTAACGTAAACTCAAAGTTGGCACAATATATGGAATTATTGCATTTTTTGTGTTATAAATATAGCTCGCTAGCGTTTCTACTTTGTATCTTTTCGGACTGACACATTTGGTGTCACAACTTCAACATCAGTGGCAACTTTGGTGTCAATTGAGGCCAATTCCAAAATTGTACTGAAATCCCCCTCGTGTGGGCCAATTTTCATGTCATGTGGGGATTTGGGGCAAATTTTGGAATTGAGCCTCAATTGACACCAAAATTGACATCGATGTTGAAGTTATGGCACCAAATGTGTCAGACTAAAAAGATATTATGTAGAAATATTAGCGAGTTATAGTTGTTGCACAAAAAATGCAATAAGCCACGTATTAATCTATACGACCATATTAATGTGTACCGATATATATTTTGATCCATATAATCATATTAATAATATGCAAGAAAAAAATTCTTAGAACATTTAAATGAAAAAATGTCTTACTAATCATCGAAATATAAAGACATGAATTTCAATTTCAGAAAGAAATTGGTTTAATTTAGTGTATTAGAGGCAAATTAGCGCATAACCTTTATTTTTCCTTTTTCTTTGTCTACTTCTTGCTGGGTGATTTTTCTTTAAGCTAGTTTAGTATGAATTAGCAAAAAAACTACTATTCAAGTGAGCTAATTCCATTTGACCCCCTATAATTGCATAAAATGTTTGATTTACCTCCATGTAATTTGAAAAATAGCATTTTACCTCCATGTAAAAATTTTAAAGAAACAATATACTTATTTTAGCCCGAAAGTGTAACTCATTTGCCGACATTGAGACTGAGTATGAAAAGTGTTTGGTTTTTTCCATAAAACAGCTGAAAAAGTGGTTAGTGTAACACTTATTATGTAAAAGTTACGTAAGTGTAATAATTTTTTTAATTTGGGACGAAATTGTGAACAATTTTATACCTTAGGGACGATTAGTGTGACTTAGCTAAAAAACTACTGTTCCAGTGAGCTAATTCCAATTTACCCCTTATAAAATGCATAAAATATTTAAATTACCCCTATTTGATTTGAAAAAGAGCATTTTATCTCCCTGCGAAAATTTTAAAGAAACTATGTACCTATATCCGAAAGTGTAACTCACTTACCGAAATTGAGAGTGGGCATGGAAAGTGTTTTGTAATATAGGGGAATAAATTGTCATATTTATTATAACACAAGGGATAAATTGCTACATTTATCATAATACATAAGGGTTAAAGTGCTACATATAAAAATATCAGGGAGACGAAATAAAATTTTTATAAAATTATATGGGTAAAATGCCTTTTTTTTTAATTGCAGAGAAGTATATTAAATATTATAAATGTCACGTGGATAAAAATTTTATAAAATTATATGGGCAAAAAGCACATGAATAGGTTGGATCAGTACAAAATCGAAGAAATTGCGAGAAGATTCACAAATACCAGAACAACTTTGAGGAAAGAAATAGATTAAACTGAGATCTGTATAAAAGAAATAGTCATCATTCAAGCAAGTAGAAAATTCACATTTAAAAATGCAGCATATATTAATAAGGGAGTATGGATAGAAACAGAAAACCAACTATGATTATATATTATCAACTTGCCAAAAGGCAAACCTCAAATTAGTTATTAAAAAAAGGCTAAATAAATTGTATCACAAATGGTCTTTTACATGAAATGTCTTCTTATTTATGAAAATCTCTGAACAAAACTGAAACTTTTCTTTTGCATGGTCTGTAGATGAATATTGAAAGATGCTATTCAGTTGCCCTCATATTTAGGGTCCGACGTCACATAATGATAGGCAATCACTAACACAAATATGAAGATACCAAGAAAGTTGGCAAAAAATCCCAAGTCCTGATCATCAATCATCTGTTTCAATAATGAAGAACAGAAGACTATGTTAGCGCACTATATATTTAAAGTCATCAATACAAAATCGTTTAATATTGTCACTATAATTTGCGGAGATTACAGAACATAACCTTGACAAGAATACTGGTCCAACAATATATCAGCATATGAAAAAAAAATATTCCCTTATAGTGACTTGTTTTGCTTCATCCACCTAAATTGAAATACTCTAGCCTATCCCCAACCCCAACCTTCATTATATCGTGTTAATTACACGACACCTCTAATTCAACTTACTTGACATCAGAAACCTCTAGTTTTATTAAGTTCTAGAGCTACTAGAAAAAACCTCAAATGTTTCATTGATCGTGAAATAAAGATAAGATTTATTTTGAGGAGAATAAATATGCAAGAACTCTGAATAACAAAGGCAAAAGTAGGAATGTATGATAACCCCGGGCCTGATGAATAACTAAATTGCATAGGATTCTAAGGGCAATCACGGATATAGAAAGGTTTAGTCTCCTCGTTGATCCAAGCAAGTGGAAATAACAAACTACGCCAACATCAATAAAATTATGCTATAGGTACTGAGTTAGCGACTATGATATATCTCATGTTTTGCCTTGCGTGTGCATGCAAAAAATCATTTTGCTTCTTCATAGTGTCAGTTTCAAATCTTGGAATCTTGTGCTTGAGTGTGTGATATTAGTTTTCTGTACCATGCAGGTGCCACAAGTACTCTATTAAACAAATTGAATGTTGTGCTTCAGTTTTGCTGGATTACAAGGACAATAACCGACACTAACTTCCCAATATGAGTTGTACTTAATTCTCACACCAATTCAACATGAATTATTTCTTTCAATTAAACAAATACATATGAACAAAAGTAACAAACTTATACCAGCAAGCATGTCGAGTTCTTCAATAGGCACTAACAAACCCATAGATATTTTACAAGCAAAGTTCTAAATGTTGTATGCATCACATTCAAACATGTGTTTCGATTCCGTGATGTAGTAAAGTAGCACTTGCACGGGAAAAAACAGTCAATATCACTCGTTCAACCACAAGAATTCCAAATATTTGAAACTGACACTAAGCAAAATGAACCGAGAAGCCAAAACATGTGAATACATCACAATTCGCTAACTCACTATTAACTCGAGATTTTTAACTCTGTATATTTGATAACATATTCATGAGTGTCAGAAATATCAAAGCAATATTCCGTCAAGAATGTCAACTACTTCGCCCTTAGATTGGTTCATGTTTCATACTTTAGCTGTGTCGCTAAGGAAGCTATAATTCATAGCAATATCAAATAAAACAAATCTAGACAACCTAAGTCCATTATTCTTATATTTTTTCTTGTTAAAGTAAAATCCAAAACTCAGTCATAGACAATGTTACAGATCGTCTAATCAACAATTAATCCTTAAATACATATACTATATGAACCAATTAAAAAAAGACCCCCTATTTAAACTCAGATTTAACACAACTGAATAAGCATCATGCAAAACATGTAATCAAGGTAGCTTCATCAAGTGTCACTTCTGCCATCTCTTGTGCAAGTTCTAGAGAGTAAGCTGAGAGAAAAATTCATTCAGTAAAATCCACATTTTCAATTTATTAGCTTCTCACACTTGGGTTCAGACAAGTGATTTTCCTAACAGGTATTAAAGACAGTGCAAAGCATAACAAAAATAGGTGAATTACTTCATTCAATCCTCCATAGAGGAATAACTGGATTATGAAACATGAAAATTTTACGAATCCTAAATCCGGTTAGGCATATACCTAATTTACATTACAATAGGCTACTTATTAGAAATCTATGGAAACAATTAACAATTAACAAATTAACAGAAAATTAAAAGCACCATAAATTCGTTAATCGAAACTCCTTAATTAACTAGAAAATATTATCTAAATTCAGTTCCCCCAAAAACTTGAATTCCGACAAATGAAAATGTAATAATTCATATATGTAAATTGGAGCATCTTACGGTGTTAGGCGAAGGTGAACACTAGGTATGTATAGAGCCGATGGTGATGCGTTCAGTGACTTGACCTGCGATGAAGGAGTATTTTCTGATCTCGGATGCTTTATATGCTCAGTAGCAGGAGTTTTACACTTGAAACGCCGTCGTTTTCAGGACAGGAACAAAGTAAAGGTAAGGAATTATTAAAAGAAAATTATACATTGATGTGGCTGCTGGGATTCGAGCCCAGGTCTCCACGACCACAACGTGGAATTCTTACCACTAAACTACAGCCACAAGATGCTTGAAATTACCTTAAATTTCTATTAATATATTTAACACTCTGAAAATTAGCTAAATCAAACTAATACTACCATCTCAATCTTTCCAAAGGAATGTTAAGGAAAATTAATTCACTAGGGTGCTGGATGAGCGATAAATGTATATAATAGAACAATTTTTTATCTTTTTATGCACATTTGTTTATCATCCAATATCTATGTAAATAATTCATCGGTATAGAATGAATGCAATCAAAGATAAGTTGTCTTAGGGGTTCAATTGAACATGCACAATATGATTTTGCTTTTCAAATCAATTGATTATTCTCGATTTCTATAGGTCTCAAGATAATTGTTCTTATTTAATTATGTGATCCTATCTGTAATAATAATCGGAAAATTTTGCTTTTAAATTTTTTTACTAATCTTTAAATTTTACTTTGTTTATAAAAAATCTTATAAAAGTTTGAGAACGAAAAATGAATTATCGTTTTTTGGACGTGATTGTACACTTTTCAAAGTTTTGGGGTCAAAATAAAAATTATAAAAAGTCGAGGGTCTTTTTGCAAGTTTACGAAAAATTAACAATGTGATTAATTCTTATGATGACAACTCAGTTGGACACTTGTCTTTGGCCCCTCTAAGTTGTCAAATAATTTAGGGGTCATGTAATAATTTTATTTTTTTAAATTTATATTGTGACATGTGTATTAAAAAAATATATTCGTACGTTATGTAGCATTTAAAATTTTTCACCAAAAAAACTATCAATGTTTTTTAAATCAAACACATTTATCTCTTTCGATAACATAACGTGATTTACTTGTTCTAAATATGAATATTCTTCATGATTTGCAATGTTATTATACTTTAAATATTATTTTTATTTGAAATAAAATACAAAAACACCATTATTCACTTAAAAATTTGATAATAACCCAATTCTTAACTTAAAAAATTAACAATAACTTTTTTGTTCTATTAATAAGACAGCAATAACCTCATGTGACAAACTCTTAAATTTTCAAGTAGGTATAGTGAGCTAATAAAATAATAACACAATATACATTTTTGTTAATAAATTGGAATGTTAACATAATCAAGTTTTTCTAATAAAAATAACATAATAAAATTTTCTACCAATTAGAAATAACAAATGGGATATTGCATTTTACTCTCTAGAAAATTATAAATTACTACACCCCACCCCAAACCTCTTAATTATCAAGTATTTGTATAGTAAGCTTATAAAATAATAACATATATGATTTTTTCTTAATAAATTTGAATGTTAACACAATATACTGTTTTGCTAATAAATATAACACAACATTTTATGCCAAAATTAGAAATAATAAATGGGATATTGCATTTTACTCTCTAAAAAATTGTAAATTACCACACCGCACTTCAAACCCCACGTAACCCGCGGTGGCGTCGGAAAATCATCGGAATGAAAACAATGACATCTGCTTTATCTCCGTGTATTCACAACAACTGCGGCAATATACCCAAATCCCGCTTTCAAACAACAGTAAACATAATAATTCTACTACTCTTTATCTTTATTACCAGTTAATTTTCTTTTTTATTATTATATGTACTTCATTATCTTATTTTTTTTTCAATTAAGGTGTTTTTGGATGATTGGTGGTTAGTTAAGGCTGAAAATGACGACCCCCAAAGGACGCGAGTCGCCATTGCTGGGCGTTGTGTTTGTATTGGAGTTAAAGGGTATCTTCCTTTTCTCTCTCTCTTTTTTAATTTCGAATTCTTCAACCTCTTTATGTAGTCAAAATTCTCGATTTTAGGTATTATTTAGTCTTGTTTCAAGTGATTCGGGGAAAAAATATAGTATTAAACTGCATTTTGTATTATTAAAATTTTTGGATTGTTGACTTTCTTAAATTAGTTCAATAAAAGTTCATTATTGAGTGTACTATGTCAGTTTTATCCCGATTCTTTGTCAATCATTCTTTTTTGTATACATATTATGACCTTGGGTGAAACTTGAAAGAGTAGAATATGAGTGTTGCAGTATGTTTGACTTAGCATGCATCATCATTAAAAAATTCTTTGCAACTCAAATGGAAAATAACAGAAAATAATATTTAGAAACCTGTCTTCCATGTATCTATATAACAATTTTATCAAGTCATGAAAAGCAATCTGATTTTGTGAGATCTCAAAGTTTTAGTTTTTGCTGATTTACCTATGTACTTATATGTTTAGTTCATTTCGATCCCAAGCGGTGTGTTTAGTACTTTCGTATCAGTAACTTGGTGAAAAATTATATGTATCCCACATTGAGTTGCAAATATTGACAGAAAAAAATCAGTGTATGATGTGCTCCTGCAAATTTGTCTTTTGTTACTTATGGCTTGACAAGATAATAATGTAGCTGATACAGAAGAATTTCTTGAGTTGTATATCAAGCTGTTTAATGTGAGAGGGGCAAACCCTTGTTTCATAATAGTTAACACTATATACACAAGTGTTTTGCTGCGCATTATCGTCCGGGTCTTCTTGTGTCACTATTTGAGAAGTGGTCCGATTCTGAAGAGTCCTTTTTAAGTTTATTCCCTTTTTGTGTTTGAGTTTGTTGAGAAAATCAGGTTGAGTGGACTGGTTTTCTAGCTATAGTTATCAGTGTAAAGAATCTAAAGATGAACATTATACACTTGTCTATTTTTAGAATATATCATGTGCTTTCTTTCCTACTTTCTTCTGTTGAAGCTTTTGCGTGGAATTCCTGAAATTTGCTAATGATTGTTGTCTCAAGATTGGAAATACACATTGTTTTTTGTATGCTATGAGTTATATCTATTTTACTTTTTTAGCTCAATTTTTTTTTTTTTGCAACTTTCGTGCAAAGTTTTCATCTGCTGTTGTGCTATAGGAAACAACCCATGCGAGTCTTTTCATCTTTACCGATCCTCAAGAGATACGATGAGTTTACACTTGAGACCACTGATGGGAAATGTGTAATCATTAAGGGCTCCATAAACAAAGCTCGTACTTCAGAAAATGGATTTCCATCAGATGTAAGTTTGCTAACTTTTGGGAGTGCGGCATTCGTTTCATTTGGATGGGCATTTTATTTGCATACTCTGTGGATAACTTGTTTTATTTCATCTTTCGTTATTTTAACAGGTATGTAACCATTTTATGTATGGATTTCCTTCATACTGGAAGGAGTATGCTGAGAAATTCATGCTTATAGAATCACACTGCAAGGGCGTTTCAGAAGTTACTGAAAACCTATCATCACGTACTTCTCTATTATTATAAGCAATTTGGTTGCTTTTTGCCAGAAAATTTTGTTAAGATTCTTTTATACTTAATCTTTTTCCCGTTCTTTTCCATTTCTGCTGAATTTTGCAGCAAAGGTTGGTGAGCAACCACTTGTGGGCAGTCGTGACAATGATTTGGGATCACAAGACACAATGAATGCCATGAATGCCAAGGGAATGGAAAAGTGGGAAAAACCTATGTTGACAGAAGAGATATTAAGTCATGCTGAGGGTAACTTGGATAGGGATGTGAACTCGACAGAAGAGATTTTAAGTCACACTGAGGGTAGAACTACACGTTCAAAAAGTAGCTTGAAAATGAAAAAGAAGAAAAAATCAGCTAAATCCAAAGATGATAAGATTAGGTCAAATTATGTTTCATCATCCATGGGATCTGACAAAGTGGACTTATCAAGTTCAGACATTGAACCAGGAGGAGGTAGAAATGACATCCAATTTGAGGTTACTGGACTTAATGGGTGTGCAAATAAAAAGAATTTGATTGATTTAGATTCTGATTTTGTTAAGGACAAGTTTGAGCAAATCGCTGAGACTCCAAACCGGGAGAAGGACCTGAAAAGGGTTAAAAGACGCGGCATAGCACATAAGGAAATTCAAAAATCGACAAGTTCACTTAGTACGCTTTCTCCTGCCTATAATGAAAAGCAGACTGTAGTTGCTGATAGAACTACACGTTCAAAAAGTAGCTTGAAAATGAAAAAGAAGAAAAAATCAGCTAAATCAAAAGATGAGAAGCTTAGGTCAAATTCTGTTTCATCATCCATGGGATCTGACAAAGTGGACTTTGCAAATTCAGACACTGAACCAGGAAGAGGTAAAAATGACATTCAATTTGAGGTTACTGGACTTTATGGGTGTGCAAATAAAAAGAATTTGATCGGGTTAGATTCTGGTTTAGTTAAGGACAATTTTGAGCATATCGCTGAGACTCCAAACCGGGAGAAGGACCTGAAAAGGGTCAAAACACATGGCATAGTACATAAGAAAAATAAAAAATCGACAAGTTCACTTAATACGCTTTCTCCTGCCTATAATGAAAAGCAGACTGTAGTTGCTGATAGTTCGCCTAAGAATGCTGAAGCATCAGACACGAAGACTAGAAGAAGATTAGCATACGTCAGTAAGCTTTCTAGTAGTATTTTTAATTGTCATTAACTCCCTATAGTTACAGTGTTCTCTATGTCCTACTTTGATTGTTGTTAGTCTCTCTACGCTTGAGTGCGATGTTAAGGATATGAATCTGGAGCTACTTACTGGAAAGAAAGAAAGAAAGAAATTTTCATATATAGAGCTACATAGCCCCCAATTTTATACTTGACAGCAGTCAGAAAGTATCGTTGTTGTTGAGTATAAAACTAATATTTACATACTATTTATGTTTTGTGTCTTTTCCTTATCATTAACAAACTTGGTGAGGTTGTTTGACTGACTCCAAATTTTTGGTGTTACCGAGTAAATGTTGGAGAAATAGGGATAGGATATCATAATAAGTTGAAATGAAATAGAAAATTGAATTTGTTATTGAATCTACAAAGAAGAGGAGAAATGATAGAGAAGCAATCATAATACGTCATAGTTAACCAGTAGACTGTCCTGGCCTACATCATTTGTATTTTGCATCCAAATGGCTTTCACTCGCATTATTCAAAATTTAATGCTTGCCTGGAGAGTTAAATTATACCTCATCGTGGCTTTTCAGTATGTTTAGTTTTTTTATTATGAATATGTTCACTCCTGAAGAATCCTAAATTAGGACAACTGGCCTATTGTTATCTGGTTTATCACTTTATTGGTATTTGAGGATAAACGATGAGCTCCGTTGATGAGACATGCACCATATCCATTACAGAGTTTCACATTGCTTCTTATTTCGAAATATTTTTGCATGAATGTAACAGTATTGATCGAATTTCTGAACAGTTATGTTTATGTTCTTAAATGGTCAGTATCCTTGTTTTCAATTAGAATATAGTTTCTTGCTAGCTGCAATAAACTCTTTCTGTTTATCAATCTGTTATAGGAAACTCCTGAGAAAGAAAAGGACGAAGTTCCAACTGACTCGCCTCGACATAGGAGTTTTAACAGATCTAGATCTGGTATGTTGCTAAATTTGATGTCATCATGTCCTTGAGCAGTTGCTTCCTTTTTTCACAATCTTGAACTTTCATTTTTTTTTAAGTATCAAAAAAAGAACTTTCATTTTATGATTTAGCTCATACGAGTAATACTAATTTTATTGAATGTTTTTTATACTTTAAAGCACTATTATGGCTGTTCAATCAGGTTATATAATTTCAATGTTATTAATAACCTTTCAATCTATTCCTGATGAAATTCTGCAGGGAGATTGCTAATGCCTACTTTGGAATTTTGGCGCAATCAAAGGGCAATTTATGGCGCGGTTAGTTACTAGTTATAAGTTTTTAGGATGTGCTTACCAGTTTTTCTTGATTGTCTTGACCTCTTTAAATATGGAGTGGTTACCGATTCAGTAGGCACAAGCACATAACTTCACTTCCACATATATCAGCTCTCAGATTTTTGAGCGATTCTTTAATTTGTCAAAGGTGGGAGTTTCGAAGTTTATATTAGAAGGGTCCATATCTCTTTAGTTTTACAAGTACAAATTGCTTGGAACATGAACAAGGTTGTCTTGCAATATGCTCAACAGTTTTCTCATAAAAGCAATTTCAAACCGATGAATTTCCAATAAACAATAAGTTGATACTTTTTGTGCCAAGTTTATAACTCACCTTTTTGCTTATTTATTCTGCATTACTTTTTGTTTTCTATTGAAAATTATTTAGTAGTTAGCATAGCTTGACATTGAGCAAAGTTCTTGAATCTGACTTTTGTTTTAATAAAGCCCATTTCGTCGGAAGTGATATGGAATGTAAACATATTTCAGGATGGTACAGTTACTGGAATTGAGGAAGAGATACATGAGGGACAGCCAAAAAAGGGTATGCTGGGAAAAATCGTGCATATTTTACATTGTGATCTCTTGCATTTATGCTCGTTTTGGTTTGTTCATTAAGATAGTATTGTATTTAGGTATTTCTGGTGAAATTGTATTTTCTCATGAGATACTGTTACATAAAAATTCCATGTAGCAGCGTTAAAACTGAAAAGAAATTCGTTCACATTGAAAACCCTCAAACTGGACACATGACATACTGCAAGGATCCTGCAAGAATTTTACCAACAATTTTGTTCTGTAGTCTCATAACTCAGAACACTAGTATTTTAATCTTTTGAAACCAATAGCTATTTTGAGATTTATAAATTCAGCTATTTAGTTCTCCAGAAAAACAATCACTTATAGGTGAGTTTCACTAGGTTGATTTTGTGGAGTAACCGCCAACCTTTTAATTATATGTTGGATTTTGTTATTTGTAGTAATGCAAAATATTAACTTAGGAAGTGGATATGCGTCCCAAAGAAAGAGAAGGCGATCGCATGTGAAGATTTAGAATGGCTCTTATTGCTTACTCGGATTTCGAAGGTATGCTTGCTACATAATAAGAATTTTGGGGATTATTCATAATTGGATAAGATAATTTCTTGTGCTTCTTGTTAAGTCGCGTTACTTCATGCATGTGAAAGGGAAGTGGTGTATGAAGATAGGAAACCCTTTGTGCTTTTCAAATGCTCTTTTGTTATTTTGCTTACCTAGTTTTCAAATTTAATGATTTAATTCATTATTAAACACTGTCTGAAAATAGTACTGTTCTTATAAAATCTGATCACAAGGCTTCATTTCACGTTTACTATTATGAGTAAGGTACTATGTTCGGTTTATGGATTTTAGTGAGTAAAATGATAAGTAAAATGCAAATGAACAAGAACTGAAGATCAACGTTGCGTCATTGGAAGCAAGATAAATTATTTTCTTTAGCATTTTACTCACTGATATCCAAGAATCAAACATAGCCTAGTGTCTTTAACTATAATGAACAAAAGAATAATACTCCGTAAATAAATACTTCAACACATTTTCAGTGAATAGCACTGCAAATAAAATAGAAGATGGCAGAAATTCATGCTGTAGAGTTTCTGATGATTGTGCATCTCAGAAACTATTGTTACATCAGTTTTATCTGATCTTGATCTATTGTGCATAATGCGATACTAATAGACAACCATTTCCGGGCAGGTTTATGTGGTTGGTATTTGTGCTCTTACTTCCGATTCCAGACGAGGTGGATGCTTGCTTGGGGAAGCTTGAACTTTGTAGTATAATTCTTTATGTCGACAATTTTGTTATATTTGGCTCTTGAATTTCAGCGAGGAGAACGATAGAGGAAACAAAAAGATTGGAGTATTCTACTAAAATTCAAGAATAAAAAATAGCCTTGGTGATCAATTCCTGATTCTCCTTTGTATTATTTCGACCTACTGGTAGATCTAAGTTGATTTTGGCTTAGTCCAAGGCCGGCCTGACATATTAGGGGGCCGGGAGAAATTTGAAATTGGGGCCCTGTTCTCCCAAAAAAAGAATTATTAAAAATCATTTTATTATTTTTAAAATTGCAAAACTAATTTATAAGTATTTACATGGTTTATCTCTAACGTATTAGTTTTTTTAGATAGATAAAATAACAAATCTAAATTATAACAATTATTTCTCAAATCCTTCTTTTAATAAAAAAAAATACTACAAGTATTGTGAATATAATTATATAACTAAGAGAGTTAATTTTTTACTTGTCAAAACAATAAATAAGTAAAATATAAAAGTAGTATCATTTTACTCTCGCAACTATGTTACAAAATAGGCTCCTCAATCTTAGGGGTTTGTGTCAGTAAAATCGAATTGAACCATACCATTTTTTTATATGCAGACTTGTTAGGGCATCTTCAACCCATAGGGGTGCGGGGTGGAGATGCCCCAGGGAAGCATTCATGCTCGGTCTCCAACCGGCCAGGGGAACCTCCTTACACACCCTTGAGCGCCTGATTAGTTGGACGCATTTCTAGCGCGTCTAGTTCAAGCAGGTGGCGCCACTTTGATTCATTATTCTCTTTTTTTTCCAATTAATTGACTACAAAAACTCTTTTTTTTTAAAAAAAAAAAAAATAGCTAGAAATAGACAAATTTATCTATAAATTTTGTGTAAGATTTAGTAACATTATAATTTAAATTAAAGACGTAACATTATTATTTTTAAACTTGTCTACAAAAGTAAAATTTAATCAAACTGTATAAATATTTAAAATTTGATTTTTAATATTTAAATTTAATTTAACAACATTATAGTATAAATATGGGTAGTTTAAATTTTAAAATGTTAAATATACAATTGGGACAAAACGTATTAATACAATTTTTGCATTAAATTTAAAAATACTGATACATGTATGTAAATACATATAAAAAATTATATGTAAAAACAACTACACACTAAAAATATTCCGGGAATTTAACTACGATGAAAATTTAAATACGATTTTCATAATATTATTATTATTAGGAGTATTATTAATTTTCCAAATTATTACTATTATTATTATTATTATTATTAAAAGGTGAGAATGAGGAAGTTTTTTCTTTAGTTAATTGAAGATGAAACCCCTTGTGGTTGAAGACGGTGTCCTGGGGGTTGCAAGTTTACCCAGGAGGTGGAGGCAGATGCCCCGAGGCGTGAACCACAAGCGTGTTGGAGATGGCCTTATGTAATTTTGGAATTTGTATCGTATGTCAAAATCTAACAACTCGTGCTTGACAAAAAAAAAAAAAAGTGTAGTTCTGAGGCTTTTTCGTAAATTTTCAGTAAATTAAAATTTAAAATTTGTAGCTTGACCTAAACTCATTGAATCAAGTTATTAAACCTAATTTTCAAGATGATCCCAAATACTTTCACCTTCATATCCAGTTAAATCTCCATGTATGCCTCTAGATCCTAAAATCAGCATTATGGGTTAGTTTCATAAATTGACCAGTAAATAATACTAAAATCGAAAAGGAAAAGGGTTTGGTAATTAGCTTCGATTTCGGAACTATTCAATCGAATTGTTTGCACAATCATACTCTTCGTGACTGTAAACTAGATAACTAAAACTCAAGTAAAATTAATTAATATTTTATTCAGGTTATTTTGAAAGTTAAAATATATCTTAATGTCATGCTTCAACATGTGTCCGCCATAACTAAATCAACATATGGCACATTAAGGCCAATAATTGTCCCAACAATACTTGACTAATTGAGTTTAACCCAATAAATTAGCTCAAGTTATGCATGGAGGTTTCTATGACTGATTTTTTGCTTGTACATGGTTCTAGATTCTTAAAATTTCATGTAGATAATTCTAGTAGTTAAGGTCATCTCCAAGGGAGCTCTCATATGTCAAATTATTAGAAAAATTACAAGATGTTCAAAAAAATGGTGCTACAAGGGACATGTTATAATTTAAGGGCCATTTAAATTTTTAAGTTTGAACTCTCAAATTTGTGAGTCAGAAGCCAAATGTATATTCTAATTTATGCAGCAAAGTACGACATTATTTTGTACTTTGCTGCAAAAATATTTAATGTAAGTTCTAATTAAAAAATCGTATGAATATCGAAATATAGTTCAGATTTATTTCATCAAAATTCATATTATTTTTTTGAATTAATATTTTTAAATTTAATTTTTATTTTTATATCAAATAAATAAATATTAAATATATATTACTATTATTATATATTAATAATACTTAAAAATAATTTGTCAAATGTATATATGATTGTTGGAGTGCAGTGTTGTGGTTTTTTAAAAGTAGAATTTTAAAATATAGATGAAATGTTGGAGTACAGAGTAAAAAGTGAGAACGTATAACATTGTTCACCCCTTAAATTTTAAGATAAGTGATCTGAATTTAAAAGTTTTGTTGCAGATGGTCACTATATAAATTTCTCCATATACACAATATTAAGAATAAACATTGTAAGATTTTTTATTATATGTTGGTGTTACATTTTCGTGTTAATCCATTAATCGATAATGGTCCAAATTTAAGATTTTTGCTAGATCACACATTCACCTATCAATGTATTCAATGACGTGACAAAGAAATGTTACACGAAAATAGGACTGTTGATCTTGTGTGAAATCCAACACACAAAGAAAAATGTAAAATCAAGATGTTAGGTGAATCAAGATAAATTGATGTCATGACTGAGGATTTCATTGGGGATTTAACTCTATTATATTGCCTTTATTTATGGATCAAACTTTACATATGTACAGTAAAAAGGGTCTAAAAGTTTCAGCTTTTTTTTTTTTTTTTTTATTTATGAAACAAAAATAAGATTTAAATTCAATTCTTTTGTTTGTTTGTTTGTTTGGACTTTTGAGATATTTTTTTTAATTTAGTAATTTATTTATACATATTTTTGGCATTTTTATATTTTCGAAAAGTCGACAGTATAAACAATCAAAATTTTAATTAATCCATGCCCCAAGTCTTGAGTATATCTTATTTATAGATTACATCTTATTTTAGGGAAGAAAAAAAGCCAAATATTAGACAGCTTGAGCTAAAACACAGGCTTTTGAAGGGATTGTTTTTGTTGGCTAACAAATAACTGATTGACACTTCTTTATACATAATTAATGTACGAGAAATAATGTATATATATATATATATATATATATAATATAACATTACATGGGGGGATAAATTAAAGGTGATAACTCAAAGTAAGAAAGTGGATGTATTATTATTTAATACGCAATGAGCGGATAAATGGGCACTTTTTGCGCTGCTTTTTATCTTTATATTGTTTAGTAAATAAATATTAGTAATAGTATAGCTTAAACTTTGGAGGCGTGGATACTTTTGTTGGAGAATCCACAACCAAATTGGCTCCATGTCCCACACATTCATTCGCACTTAACTTTATATTTATTCATTTATGACCATCTTCTTTTTTCAATTCTGCTTCAAATTAATTTCTCATATTGCTTCCGCCACTTAAACAACCCCACCCCTCACGTCACGCGTGCATTTCTATTATGAACAGATCAGATGCTATGCAAATATGCTCATAAATAAGAAAAAATATATATATATATAGTAATTAATAGGTAATAAACTCAAAGATTCAAATCAATGAAATTTAATTGACACCTACCGATCATTGCCCATCTAGTGAATATATATATGCATCTGACGTGGCTCGACAACCAAGCTCCACGATCAATTTGACTGTGTTTCGGCTATCAATCTCCCCTTTCAATAATCGACCTCCTCGATCAATTTGGCGTGGCTCGACCATCGACCTCTGTGGTCAATTTGATGTTCTCGAGTATGACCTCTTATACATGCTCCCCTACTCAAGCGACTGGCATTTTAGCCCGACCAAGGACATGCATATTGATCTACTCGTGATTGAGCCACATATCAATCTAACCATCCCATGATTGAATTATTAAAATTGGACAACTCTTATCCGCTTTGAATTTGATTTGATTGGTTGGGCATACCTAAGTTGTTCGATCAACAACTGGGGTAGACTCAATGCTCCATATTAAAAGGACCACTTGTGTTGATCATTTTACCCTTGAGAATTAAGGAAAATTAATTGACTCTCCAAGACCTGCATTGCTTTTATCCAGGTCGACCCGAATAAAATCGATCCAAATGGGTTGACCCTAATAAGTATCCTCTCATTTGCTTCTACAGACACCCGTTAACTGCACCACTACAATTAACTTACTACTTCGGCCTGCTTGTAGGTAATCTCGAATCGAGCAAGCTTAACCATAAGAAAATATTGTTGGGATCTCCTCCAACACAACCTGAAGATCTTCCTTCAATATTAACTAGGTCCCAGATATAGATTTGGAATTTCATCGAGCATGAAGCAAAAGTGATCGAGGAAGT
Organism: Penstemon barbatus; assembly: GCA_003313485.2. Classification (NCBI taxonomy): domain Eukaryota; kingdom Viridiplantae; phylum Streptophyta; class Magnoliopsida; order Lamiales; family Plantaginaceae; genus Penstemon; species Penstemon barbatus. Next base: position 15,591,138 of record CM064879.1, read on the forward strand.
CCTTACTATTACAAAAGACTTTAACTTAGATCTCACATGAATCTATTTTCACCTTTCTATCTCATCTAAATAAAAATACGTTACATCACATCAGAAATCAAATTACGGAACAACATTTCGTGATTGTTTGATCAGCGTGTTGGGATTAAATCCAATTAAATTCTAAACTTGATTGAAAATCATACAGATAAGAAATGATTGAAATTTTTTTTTACGTGCTCAATATAAGAATCATTTTGAAACAAAACTTGAAAATGATTGTGGCAGTTGTTCAATTATAAGAAGGGTCACTACCTTATTGAGACCGTTCTTCTTGGTGGCTAAGCTACGCATCCCTGGTGGTGTGGCTCCTACTACATGTCACTTCCATTTATTATTCTCCTTCTAAAATTTAAGATAAACATGTGTTGTCGTGCTAAAAATTATAATTAATAGCAACGATGCAATTCAAATTTATTAAACTAAACAGCTAAAATACCATGTTTCGACTATGCAAACGCGCATTCCAAGCCCTTTACAGTGTGAACAATTGTTGTCATATCCAAATTTACATAATCAGATCTTTACATTTTAAACTCCTACATTTAAAATTCATGAAAAAAAATATTTAAAAATTAAAAAATTGTAAGAGTACCAATCATAATAAACCAATCCCATACGGGTATTTCAGGAAAAGAAATAAAAAAGGAACTTAGGCGGGATAAAAATTACTTAACATTCATTATTATTATTATTATTATTATTATTATTATTATTATTATGATAATATATAGTAAAAAAAATGAAGAACACTATACAATCCGATGATTAAAGTACATGTAAGACGTGCCTGGAGGAATCCCTTTGCTTTCTTCAAAACTCGTGAATCTATGAATTGAGACTACTTTAACAACAATTGAACTTGATTGTACTGTTCCCTCCACTCCAAACAATAGGGTATGAATTAGTCAATATTAAATTTATTATCCAATTAATTTACATCATTAAACTTAGTTACAAAAATAAAATAATTACCATTGGATCTTCTCCTCTGTACAAAAGATTTCTTTCAGGTGAGAAATCATGGTCCATTTATTTACTTTTTATATTCCTTACTCAAAGTTGATTTAATTATTTTATTTTCTAAGCTTTAGTTAATGGATGGTCCCATTTGGTTCACTAACTCTAATAACTTTGAGTTTTTATTTGTTCAAGTGGGAAATTTTCAAAGCCTATTTTCTATTAGTGTTGTTTCCACTCTGTTCTTTATCTCATTTGATCACCTAATTGTGGAACAAAAATTATTGAATAATAACTATTTATGTGTCACTTGATATTTGGTGAGATTATTATTTGTATGATTATGGATTTTGTCAAAGCTAATATTTGACTATCATTATCGACTAATACCAACTGCATTATGATAATTCGGAAAAGATTGATTAATAATTGGACTAATTAAACATGCATTAAGAAATTGTTGCAATTGCCAATTGGAATTTGGAAATGGAATATGTTCTCTTTCCATATATATAGTATTATTAAAATTTAGGTCATGATTCTAGAATTTAGCTACCCATGCGTGGTTCTACAAATCTTGATGTTGATACTTGATTTTTGTAATTTTTGTATGACTTAATAGTAAATTTCAACAAAAAAGAAAGAACTTAATATTCCAGACTAAATTCAAACTATATTTCGTATTCACGAACAATGTCAATTTCTTTCCAAAATTATATTATATTTTGAAAATTATAGTTAAAATCCAATACTTATAATAATAACTAATTACAAAGGCTAATAAAAATTGAAACAAATACACCAATATTGAACAAAGAGGTATATGGATTGATGAAATAACATATTTATATATTTATATAAATATTTAAAGAAACTAGAAAGGACTCGAGCATAAAGTTATGCAATCCCTTTGTTCACGGGTACATCAATTGATGGCTCAAACATAGCAATAAATCACATCAATTAAAAGGAGTTTTTGTAGGCCAATGTCATTGATTTGCCCCTAGTTTCACCTTTGAGTCAGGATTCCTAAAGTAATTTATTGATGGATTTAATGAAAATACTGATCAACAACTTTAAAACAGCTGGAAATGGACCATATTCTTAATGCAATTTGTACCCTCAACAAATAAAAAATAAAAAATATAGGGTAATTGGGACCACATTTTTATTTTTGATTTCATGATTAGTGGTTTGAATGGTCAATATATGGATCATTCGGGTCTTAGTTTAAAGCATAGGATACCATATCTGATCCTGTCTTATTATTGCCCTTGACTGTATTCTTCAATCCTATGGAGAAAGCATCATAATTTCTTTTTTTTTTAATTATATTGTAATTGCATATTGTTATTTTTGTTAAATTATAAATCTACCAGAAGGCCATCATTTGTTTTAATTACATTGTTATTTCAATGTCTTTTTCATATAAAAAATATACCAAAATTCAAAATCATAACTTTTCCTATAAAATTCAGCAAATATTCCTTAACCTATTAAATTTTTACCCACGTTCTTCTTCCCCAAATAAAAAAACATCCAAGTAGCCTAGTTCTTGATGGATGGAAATAAATTTTTTTTAAAGAAAAAAGCGTTGAATGATCAAAATCCGCAATTTTCATGTCACATGGCCATTACATGGGAGAATTTCGGGCCAATTTTGAAATCAGGCCTCAATTGGAACCAAAATTGCCACTATTATTGAAACCACTAATGTTGAAGTTGTGGCACGCCAGTCCAAAAAATTACGGGGTAGACACCGAAAGGTTATAGTTATAATACCAAAAAATATAATAATCTCATATTCTTTTTATTTTGTAATTTGAATCATACTAAAACACAAATAATACTTTTAAGGATTGACTCTTTTTAAATATCAAGAGTCAGCTCCAATTTGATATCAATCTCTCCTTCATCTTCACATTTATTCTCACAAAAGAAACCTACTATGAAGTACATCAAAAGTCGATAGATAATATAATGTAAAATGAATAGTTAAATGACTATATGGTTATTAATATATAGAAAGATGTATCTAATATCATTTTGAATGATTCAGCAATTTCAATTTATGACAAATTCACGAGGACATTTGTATAAAAACTTCTCATTCTATCTAACTTTTTTTTTTCTTTTTTTTGAGAAGACCCAAAAGGTAAATGCATTAATGATCAACATCGTCAGTTATAAAATCTTGAATGAAGCTCGGGAGCTCAAGGAAAGGGGGGAAAATCCTATAAGCTATCCTAGCTAAGACGTGGGCAACGGAGTTGCTATCTCTAAACACATGAGTACATCTAAAAGAGTCAAGAGACGAAACCAATAACTTTATTTCATTATTGTTGTTGATTTTTCTTTTTTAATATTTTAAAAAATAGTCATATAGTATTTTATACTTGACCCATATTATTTTCTTGTCCACGCCACTGCATGGAGTGAATAACAAATTAATTCCCTGTGTTTTTTTAAATAGGCAATTTAACTCCCTGTAATAAATAAAAGGGCAAAATTGCTCATTATTTCATTTCACATGAAGGTAAATTGCCTTATTTTATATCACAAGGAGGTAAATTGCTCATTATCTCATTTCACAGGGAGTTAAATTGCTTGTTTTTATTTCAGAGAGAGGTAAATTGCCCATTAGACATATCACAGGAAGTTAACTTGAAAAAAAACCCCCACTGCATGTATTCAAGCATCCTTCATCCCAAATTAAAATGATCAACTCTTGGTTTTTTTTTTTATATTTTGGATTTGCTCCTTTGTTCTAATTTTTATCGTGTATATTTGTCCAGCAAATTCAATCTTTTCTACAATTTTCAGAGTATAGTTTCGATGAAACAAGTTAAAAAACAATATTTGTAATTCATGATGGTAGAATCTGTAAATGATTTGGAGAAAAATAGAAGCAAAAAAGTTATTGCTAAGTGTGCTCAACGGATTCAGATATTTTGATATCCACCAGATTCGAATCTAAATATTTTGCTGTTTCTCGAGATCCAAGCAATCCGAAATGGTTCCTCGGACTCGTATCCAGGTTGACACTAATCCGATTCGAGTCCAACCCATTGACAACCCTAATTCAAACATCTAAGAAATTAAATACCATCAAAATGAGCAATTATGACTTTCCCTTTTATAGAAATTAATAATATTAATTTAACTTAAATGAGTTTTTTTTCCGTAAAAAAAGTCGTTCCACTCTCGTCAACCCATTCATATTCAGTCCAACAAAATGAGAGAATTTCATTTTTGATATCATAAGTGACCTCTTTAAGGTTACGTTATCATGAGTTATAAAGCCAATACATTTGCTACTTCCATCAATTTTTTGACGGAATTGGACGGAAATTTTTTGGAAAATTTGTTAAATTGGCCCTATAACTACGAATGTTGGCAAAGTTTGCCCCATATATTTTCCGGTCGACAAATCCACACCACAATTCACAAGTTTGAAGCTTCCAAATTGCAAAAATAGTTAAATTATTAATTCTATTTAATATTAAATATCTTGAACAAATTATATATATATATATATATATATATATATATATATATATATATATGTATAATAAAATAATATTTTATATAAATTTTGAAAAAAAAATATCAATTACACTTATTACATTTTTTAAATTAAAAAAAAACCTTTTAAACTAATTTAGATTGTATCATATATAAAATTAAATAATATTTTATATAAAATCCAAAAAATAACAATATTAGAATATTTAAATATAGAAAAATATTTTAAATTAATTAGATTTTATATATAATATATATAATTAAACAATCTTTAATATAAAATCTGGAAAATATATTTTAAAAATTACATAAACATTAATAATCCTAATTAATAAATTTATTATAATTTTAAAAATACAAAATCCTAGCCCTCACCCACCCCCGAGATGGAACCTAGGCTGCCGCCGACCTAGGTTCTATCTTGAGGGGTGGGTGGGTTTTGTATTTGTTTAATTTTTTTTAATTATAACAAATTTATTAAATAGGATTATTAATGTTTATGTAATTTTAAAAAGATTTCTTTTTCAGATATAATATTACATATTATTTAATATATATATATATATATATTATATGTAAAATCTAATTAGTTTTAAAGATTTATTTTTGAAATAAAGAAATCTAATTAGTTTAATTGATCTTTATTTCTTAAAAAAATAAAATTTATTAAATAGGATTAATAATTTAACTATTTTTGCATTTGGGACTTAAATGCTTCAATTTTGTGAATTGTAGGGAAGATTTGCCGGCTAGAAAATATGTGGGGCAAATGCAATCTTTAATTATAGGATCAATTCTATAATTTTTTCATCAAATTTTCATCCAAAATTGTAATTTTCGTCAAATATTTGATGGAAGTACTAAATATGTTGAGTCTCGTTAATTTTTTGTGTCAAATGTATTGATTTTGTAACTTATGGTACTGTAGTCTTAAAGTAAGGTAAGTTATGATACCAAAAGGGAAATATTCTCCCAATATAATAAATATGAGGGTTATTTACACTTACACCCTCGAACTATTATTATTTGGCAGTCACCCCCAAAACTTCTCAGATTTTGCTAGGCACACCCTTTTCGTTAGTTGACCATCCATTCCATTGTTAACTATTAACCAATTATCCAAATTACCAATAGCTAGTTATTCATTCTAATATTATGAACTTTGGAAAAATGAAAATTGCTTTATTTATATGCAATTTTATCAAAACAATTTAACACAAAACACAAGTTTATTATTTCTATGTTTCTAATCCAAAAACTCAAACGATGGTATTGAATCTATGCACGAAAAGAGCATCAAAATAAAAACTTTATATACAATACTACCATGCTTAATACTTTCCTATCAAGAAAAATATCAAAACAAATATATAAATTTCACCATTTCTAAATTCAAACCTTACAAAATATTAGTGTCAATGGACATCCATTGATAGTTACATAACTAAATACCAAATAGCTAAATAGTTGCATCAAATGTCTTTGCAACAATACGAAATAATACCATTAGATACAAATGGAATTCCAACACTTCAAAAGGAAAAGATAGTAAGCATGTACACAATTAGCATGTTTGCACTTTATATCAAAATAAAATGTCGGAGATTACCTAAGGATATTATGAAAGTTACTCCATTAATAACCTATAACAAAAAAAAAAAAAAATTTGGACATTTGGTTAATATTTAACGATGGAATGGATAGTTAACTAACAGAAGGTGTGTGACTGCCAAAATCTAAGAAGTTTTGGGAGTGAATGCCAAATAACAATAGTTCAGGGAGTGTAAGTGAAAATAACCCATAAATATGTTATGTAACTAAATCTTATTAACCACTTGAATTTCCTATATGTCCCTAATGATATGAGCATATGAGGGTTTGAGCCCGCTCTCCTTAATCATTTTTCTGTCCTAATCCTAACCAAGTCATTTCGAAATTTCAAGATGTGGGGCAAATATGAACTTATTTTTTTCTTAAATAAATATAGTAATTATATTATATTACAAAAATTACCATATAGTAATGAGATAGGAGGGATCATAATGCAACCAACCGGGGGTCCACAAAAGCTATACACACGCACGCCCACACACACAAAAGCCAACTAGTCCATGATTGTTCACACGTTTGGCACGCCAAATCAAATGAATATTTATCAATAATAAAGCGAAGAAAAAAGAAATTATAAATTTAATTATTTTTCATGACAAAAGGGCCATGCCCCCCACCCCCCAATTTCTTGTGCTCTTCTATATAGTTTTAAGTTTCTCACCCACCACCTCATCTTAACATTGTCTTTCACTCTCTCTTTCTCTCTCTACAATATTGATTTCTGCTTTTGCCATTTTGGGGTTGTTGATTTTTGCTGCTTTTATACTGAGCTATTAGCCATTTTAGTGAGCTTTGATTTTTGGATATTTTAAGGATTACTGTAAGTTGTCTATTTTATTATTTTGTTTCGCTTTTTGCATTGTTCGAAGCTGCTATAAATTGTTCTGCACAGTGTTTATTGAGGTTTTTTGCCCTGTTATTTCTCATAGCTAATTGGGTATGGGATTCTGTTATTTGTTTGGTTTGAAACTTGTGGTGTGTCATTAGATCTGAAATCTTGGATTTACTTGAAAAAAATAAGAGGTTGGGACTAAATCTTGCATTTATATTCTTGATCCGCGGTTCATCCTCATAAGTAATAAAATGGAGGTCGACATGTCTTTTTTTTTTTCCAATTTAGGGGCTGGATAAATAGTGTGATTATTTAATGAAATAATGCTGCTGTTAGTAACTTAGTAGTTGTTTTGTAGTTAAGCTTGGATTCTATATATTTGCTGAAAATTAATGACCTGTTATCTGTTCACACCTGAATAAGCTTTTGAGTTCAAATGTTCCTGCAATATTAGTTCCATTTAATATTTTCCTTTCAAGTGTATGGGTATGCGTTGTTGCTCGAGCCTCGAGGATCTTTGTATAATTTTGGTGTAGATGAAGTTGTGGTATATCTTTTCGTGCACACTAGATGAAAAGAAAGCAAGGGATTAATACATATTGATTCACCACTAGTTGCGTGATTTTAGAACATTACTTTCCTTTTCTTTAGTTTGAAACATCTAAAAGCAGAATATCGTTCAAGAATTCACGCCATCTCCGACAATTGTCATAACAAATAGTAATGTAGTTTTTTTTTTTTTGATAAAGAATGTAATTGTGTTGGTCTCTATCTTCTTTGTACTATAAATTTTATACGAGAAATATGGCTGCTTGTGAAATTTCTTATGTTTTCTGAACATTGTTCGGAATCTAATGTGAATTGTTAAACTTCATCAGGTGCTCTTTAAGTGTGTACTCCATAAAAGTGGCAATCTTTCAAAGTGAAGAACATTATGCGGTGGTATAGTCTGTCCATTGATGTGTTTCAGAAAGTTATCTCTTTGAACTTGTACTGCCGAGTGATTCTCTAAAATCGTTTCAATTTTGAAGACCGCATCCTCTACACAATCAATCTTTGTTCTTTTTTTTTTATCAAATCTCGAATACACAGCATAATTATATCCATGGGATCTACTCGCTTTGTCGTCATTCCTTGCTACGTACGCTGGATAAGCTGATCATTTCTTCTGAAACCCTCTAACCTTTTTCGAATTGATTGAGGATTTCTTTGAGATAAATATTAGTTATTTTGATATACTTTGGGCAAAAGAATCATTGAGTTAGTTGGAATAGTTTATCACTTCATTTTTACTAAGTAAGTGGTGGTGCATTTTGAGAGAAAGGGTTGGGAAAAAGTAGTTATGGTTTGCCAAGCAGCTGGTCAGACAAAATTTCGGGCATTAAAACACATGAACGGAATTGCTGGTAGTGCCACCATAATCGTTAGAGTCATAGCATGCTTCCAACCCCTCCAAGATTGCCAGGTTAGTCAATAAGATTTATTTCCCTTGGAAAATTCTAAGATGCTTCATTTCCTTCATTTGGTTCATGAAATACTAATACTTTTTATTCTTGGTGATATTTCAGGCTGAATATTTCCGCCAATTGCTTAAACCTGTAACGTAGATTGATTTCTTTACCGCGCATTAAAGTAAAAGCTGGATTTTTTTATTATTTCTGTTTTTCACTCCAAGATACAACAAACAATCATTTATTCTTAGGATTAATAAACTGGTACGTCTTTAATGTCCGTTTTTTTCTTTTTTCTTTTTTTTTATTGGTAGTGATTTTTGCATTTGTTTTTCTGACAAGTACTTCTTGTTATTATTAGGTCATTGCTGTGCCTTAAATGGAAAAAGATTCCGGATCTCGGTTTCATCAACAGCAACTCCATCCGCCTTTATTGGGGTTTCCTTTTGACCTTGGCCGGCTGAATACCGAGCCTATTTGTAGAAATCCTTACTTTGTTAATGATTCTACGTTGAAAACTGTTCCCACGTTTCCAGTTCCTTTGCTACAACAGAGGAAGGCTAGTGAACCATATGACTCGTGTAGTTGGTATAACAACTTTACCTACATGCCTCATTCCCATCAGTCCTTCAAACCCGTGTTGAACTCTGCACCCAAAGAGAATAATACTGCATTCCCAACTGATGTGGGACAAAAGGGAAGCCTGGATATAAGCATTGCACCTTCTCAGAAAAGATTTCTTGTATTCGATCAGTCTGGCGATAAAACAACCTTAATATACAGTTCTGGGGTTGAGACTGTCGATAAATATGGACCTGGTTTGGTGTCAAAGCCTCGTAATTTGTACAAGGAAGGGCCCACGGATAGTATATATCAATTAAGCCCAAATACGAATGATGAAAACATAGAAGATAACTCAAAAAATGTTACAGAAGATGAAATGCACGAAGACACGGAAGAACTAAATGCTTTGCTCTATTCTGATAGTGACAGTTACTTTTCTGAGGATGAAGAAACGAGTACTGGTCATTCACCTAGTACGATGACTGACAATGTAATACATGATTTGGTTGAGGAAACAGGTGAAGAAGTCGATAGTTTTTCTGGGCCCACCAAAAGGCAGAAACTTTTGGATGGAGGTTACGATCTAAACCGTGCATGTTCTGCTTTTGAAGATGATGCAGAATCCAGTTGTGGAAACGAGAATATGCTAAGTATGGAAAACTTAGGTTCCTCCTTGTCGGGTGGCAAAAGATCGAGGAAAGAGAGAATACGTGAGACAGTAAGCATTTTACGGAGCATAATTCCTAGTGCGAATGGGAAAGACGCCATTGTTGTTATTGATGAAGCAATACATTATTTGAGATCGTTAAAGGCCAAAGCTAAGGCTTTAGGACTTGATACTGATTAAATTTTTCTACAGTCGTAGCCTCACCATCAATAATAACTACTACTCATTGGTTTGTACTTTGTAGTCGTATATATTTAGGTGCATAAGATAAGTTGGGATCTGAAAATCATGTAAAGAAGAAGCTTGAAAGTCCTCTTTGGAAATGATTAGCTTTGGTTATTTGAAAATTTCGGGTAACGTCTCCATCATGCTTATGGAGAGGGAGACAAAGAAGATGCTTAGCTTAAAGTAATATTGTGTGTGAATGTGAAGACTTGTTGGTCATTTGGTAGGATCCCTGAAAAGGCCATGGCGTGCATCGTGGGTCCTAGGCATCTATGTTTTGTTTACAGCCTGTCGAGCTTTATGTCTCGTTTCATGGACTATATATTGCCATGTTATCTCTCATTTTATTTTTATTTCAGATTTGTATGGTTTTGGAGCAACAAGAGTTATGGATCGTGGCCCTTTCAATCAAATCTGCAATAGTAAGCCACTTGTGATCCACCCGGACCATTCAAGAATTACTCGGAGCTTTTGCAACTGATGGTTAAATTAAACATATCTATCTCTATCAATTGAAAAGCTTCGAAGTGCTGTATTAAAGTTTGCTGTATTTTTTCATTTGATGCTGCTATGTAGTTACATTTGAATGTTGTGAGTTGTCAGAATATTTCGTTTTGTAATAAATTACTCTGTAGAATTTAACTTTTATGTGGCCTTGCTGTTGTTTAACTTGTTTTATCTTATTCCTATGTTTTAATAGAGATGTCTGTTTTTCAGTTTTCGAATCCTTCTTCTGCAGTTGTGGAAACTGAGGTAGGGAATTTTTTGGTTCCACATTATCTTCAGTTCTATTCCTCTCTTTTTTATACTGTAAGAGAAAAAAAAAAAAAATGAATACGAATTAAATGACTGGCTGAATTGCATATCGCACCCTGGAGTTGAAGCTTCTTGTGTTTCAAACCCTGGAATTGAAGGTTTCTAGCAAAATGCTCTCTCAAATCACAAATGAAAACTCGTCCGGATATTGAAGGCTTGATATAACATGATACGAACATTACAACATAAATTTCCAAAAATTATTAGATCTAGTAAAATCTACACATTTTTATTTTCATAGTTAATAGCCCTATCAATGGAGAAATTATTTAGTGTAACCGTTGCACCACGTCATCAAGTACACGTGGTGCAATCCACCACTACACTTGGGATATGTGGAGTAATAATCCACATCACCCATGTTGTGGCAATGTGATCACAATTTTTTGAATTTCTTTTTTTTTGGAACATGGCCAGAACATGGAGTGATGTGGATTATCACTCCACATGTCCCAAGTGTATTGGTGGACTGCACCATGTGTACTTGATGATGTGGTGCAGTGGTTGTATTAAATAATCTCTCTTGGGGTCTTTTGCACTTTTCACCCCCAAAACATGACAAAAAAGACACTTTGCATCCTTGAAAAATAAATTTAGCACTTTGCGCCCCCGAAATTTGAACAATTCAACACTTTGCACCCTTTTTTATTTTTCTCAAAAAACCTAGGGACAAAATAGGTAATTTATTTTTGGATCTTTGGCACTTTGCACCGCGAAAATACGAGAAATTGGCATTTTACACCCCCAAAATAGAATTACAACTTAGCGTCCTCGAATTAAGAACAACTTATCAACTTGCACCTCCGAAACACGAGAAATTGACACTTTAAACCCCCTAAACACAAAATTAGTAGTTAGCACCTCAAATTTAGGAAAAAACTCAACAACTAGCACCCGCTCGTATTTTTAGCAAAGTTGGCCACTGGGGTCAAAATACCTAGGGGCAAAATATATAATTCATTTACATTTTTTTTTCTTAAATTTGAAAATATGATTATGAATACTAGAATACCCATTTCTTTCTCCATCTTAAATTTGCTTTTGTGATATAATTCAGTTAATTTTATGTATTAACTTTCTAGAAATTTTTTGAATATTTTTAGATATTTTGAGGACATTTGAAAAAGTAGTAATTCAAGAAATATATTAAAATAGATTTTGCAGATTCTAATTTAATATTCATAGCATAAATTTCATAATCCATGATATCAGGACGTAGAAGGCCAGGATATATGTGTAGGGCTCCATGAACCAGAATTACTGACAGAAATTGACCTTCAATAATCAATTGGGCTACCAAAATGAATTAAAGGCCAACAGAGGGCCCAATTAAATATGATGGGCTGAGCCCAAGTGTGAATAGAGTTACAACTGATGAAAGCTGTAAAGAATAAATAACAAAATCAGTGGAGTGGACTATTTGATTTCTAACTTGTCTCAAGGAAAGGACTCTGAAATCTATATAACGCCTGGGGAACATGAGATGAGAGCAATCAATCATTCATTCACTAAACTCAACACACCAAGCCGGTTGCAAGTCCATGCACATGCACATTTTCCATGTTATTTTCGGTTATATTCGCCTGCACGCCCGCACTCATTTTGTTTCTGGATCGAGTCTCTTTTACATCGATGCCAACCAAACCGATTTTGAGCAAACACACTCGATTCGTTGTTCATATAGACTAAAACTTGTATAAACTCTTTTGTTTAACAATCAAATCAACAAACACAAACACAATCTCACTTCCATAGATAAAAAAAAATCAATTAAGCTGGAACAATAATATGTAGTTTGACTCAACTTGACTACTCAACTACTGATTACACCCTACTCATAACAGAATATAGGCAAGCATATCTAAGCCACCTGAAAGCAAAAATGCAAAAACTGGTGATGAAAAATTCAAGCATTCATCCACTTGGTTCCATTACAAGAAGCATATTATGTTTCTAAAATTGTGGCTGGTACCACTTCTAGAAAGTTGCACGACAAAACCAACAAACTCGGAAGTAATTTCCATTATGGAGATGGATTCGTTTCTTTCACCGCTCTACTATTGAATCATCTACATGGCACTTCTTCTTCCACAGACATGCTCTAATTGGTTTCCTTTGCTTCTGCAATGTAGCTATCCAAATCTGCATCCAAATCTTCTGCTGATATCTTCTCATTGCGACCCCTACCGCCTCCACGACCATTCCTTGAGTTGTGCACGCCACCCTGGGGGCGTCTCATAGCACCACCTCTTCCTTGAACTCGAGCATTTCTTACATAAGAGTGTAAACTTTGGATCAGCCATACTAGAAGAAAAATCAATATTAAGTTTGAATCACAGGCACCTTTCTCAAACATGGCGCCAAAACGGGAATTGCCAAAAAAGAAAAAGAAAATAACATCAGACTTTGTTTGGATTGAAGAATTTCTACTCAATAATTAAAAAGAAAATCAGATTGAATTGCATTGACCTCCCCTTAATTCTGACCTATTTGCATCCACCTCCGCTAGCCTTAGCAAAACCAGAGAAGGGGAGAGGAAGTGGATGTAACCAGTTATATAATATTAAGGGTAGGTGAATGCAAATACCCCATAACAAAACCCATATTATTTGTTTAAATCATTTTGATTTTGTATGGATTTCAAGAACTAACTATTTTTATTATTCATTTAATTAACATGAATTTGAAATTAACCAAATACTAGAGCAACTTAATATCATTTCTCCAAATCCTACTTCAAATAAAAAATTACTCGATCCAAATGAAGCATCAGTGAATTTCAAAAGGGTAGAGGATAACTAACCAATTTTAAATATAATTAGGAAAACAACTTAGTTGTGCAATACAATCTTTCTTTTAAAAACCAAGCTCATGAACTCAATAATAAATATAAGTAGACATATCCTATCTATTATTGATGAATTATAAGTAGACAAATCTCTTTTTGATGAATTATAAGTAGACAAATCATAGATTCTAAAGCATCACTGAACAACTAAAAACTTTCAGCATCTAAATGCATGGAATTCATTAATTTCAGCATTCAACCAGACACTACATATATATTAGCATAGTTGTTAATAGCGAAAAGCGACGCGAAGCTACAAGGCCTCGCCTTGCTTTCGAAAGAAGCGAGGCGAAAAGCGCTAGCTTTTCCCGAATGAAGCGCTCATGTACAATTTAATATATATATCAATTATAATTATATATTCTCCAAAAATAAACTATAATCATATAACATAAATGAACAAATATAAAGACAATCAATATATAATAAAATTGACAAAACAAAAGGGAAAGTAAAGAGGTGGGCCATGACACTTTAATATAAATCAAAGGAAAGTTTAGTAAAATTAAAAAAAAAAAGAGAGAGAAAAAGAAGTCTGCAAACCCTAATATTCCTTATCTCATTTTACCCCGCCGCCGCCACGGAGTTCAACTTCTTCTTCCTTTCTTTTTTTTCTTCTGGAAATTGACTTCATCTCATTTTACCCCGCAAACACTATTGTTCCTTTTTTATTTACTGGAAAAAGTCAATAATCCGAGGCCTTGTTAAAAAAGGCAACTTTTTTTTTTTAATTTCCTAAATCCATCACCTTCAATTTTGGGAAAAAGCGCTGTTTTGCTGAGCTATGAAGCGCCGGAATAGCGCCGTAACGCAGGGTAAAGCGCCGCTTTTCCCAAACCCTAAAATAAGGCAAGGCGAGGCGAGGGGAGGGCGAGTCGCCCTGAATCGCGCTATATCGAGCGCTTCAATCGCTTTTAACAACTATTTATATTAGTGAAGAATTCTTATTCTCTTGATTTGTACCCTCACATGGCAGAAGTCATGTCATTCTGCGTGCGTAAGACAAAAGTTTGATTCTAATTACTAGGGGTGAACGCGGTCGGGTTTGGGCGGGTTTACATGAAAAAATTAACCCGACCCAACACATGTGGGTTGCCAATTTTTCAAACCGCACTCGTGTTGTTATTTTTCAAAACCGCTCGGTTCGGGTGGAATGGGAGCGGGCGGGTGGCGGTCGGGTTGGCGGGTTGAACGAAAACAATGTCATAAAATCTTGACATCTAAATATAAATAATTAAGCATATAATTTTGAGTTCTTCAAACAATAAATAAGATGTATCAAATATGTTCACCTACATTTGAAATTAAATTCAAGAAGCAAAAAATACAAAACTAGAATATAGTCAACGATTTCTTACTAATTAAATCAACAACCTCCACCAAAAATAATATTACAAGTCCCCACAAAAGAATTCATTACAAATCATCACTCACATATTACAAACAATAACAAATCAGTGAAGTTTCTTCTCGATTTTTCCAACAACAAATTCTTTAGAAAAAAATGTATTAACATATACGTACCATTAACATTAATATAAACTAAAAACTTGAAGAAAGTTTGTTTATTTGTTCTTATTCATTTGTTAATACATGTAATTTATTTCACAATTTTATTAAATAATTAATAAAAAGTACATCAATGATGATTAAGTGCGGGTTGCGGGTGGGTCGGTTTTTTAACCATCAAACCCGTCACCCGACCCATAACGTACGGGTTTACAAATTACCAACCCGTACTTGATTATTTTAAAAATAAAACCGACGGGTTGTGGGCGTGTTGGAGCGGGTCGGGCGGGTTGGGCGGGTGGGACGGGTTTATGAACACCCCTACTAATTACAACCAACATTTACCATTTGATACAAAGTAGTTCATAATTTCCAGCAATACATGTTGTGTCACTATCATGAAAAAGACAATTCCTTTGTCAAAAGAAAAGATGAAGTCAACATTGGCTAGGAGATATCAATGAAGAAAGCACATTTGTAAACTTTGACGGAGCAAATAAACTGCAAAGAATCTGTTCCTTGTTATCCGAGTGGTATTTTAGTAATTTTTTTAATCCCTTTGATATTTTTTTTGGGGGGTGGGTGGGAGGGTTAGTAGACAAAATGCTTTGGGACTTGGGAGCAAACCTTATGGGGCCACCACCATTGATCCTATACTCGCCATATGGCGCTTGTGGAAGTATAGGATGCGGAGCTATGTTCGCCCCTATAATCTCAATCTTCATAGGCTTTCCATCTAGTTGAACGTTATTGTAACTCTTGATGGCTGCTTCTGCATCTCGACGTCGAGAAAACACTACCTCTGCAGTCCCCTACCATAAAGAATCTTCTTTATTAATTGTGAAATTAATCAAAAAAGTTCTGAAACTTTTAAATCTTAAACCAAACGCTGAAATACCTCTGATCTTCCACTCCTATCATAATTAACTGAACACCTTTTTAGATCACCTAAAGCAGAGAATAACTCCTGTAAATATCGACAAACGGACAGTTAAAGTCTCCAGCTTCCATCCAGCACAAACATTCAGAAGTAGACGTACCCAAACAAACAACACAGTTTAAGAAAAAAGAAAGAAGAAGGAAAAAAATATAAGTTACCCCAACGCAGGCTAACAAGGAATGGCACGTAAAATTAGATATTCATAATGTAATAGTCTTCAACATAAGTAAACATGTGAACTGAAGTAACACTGTCAAAATACAATCAAGGAACATAAAGGGGAAAAAAAGAGACATTTATTTCTTACAATATTGCATCTAAACATTGTATTCTTCATATATAAACCTCGAATAGCCCATAGTTAGCAACTAAACTGTCATTCATACTCACCCAATTCAAGGATTTTGATCCTAGGTAGCCTCCAAATGTGAAAATTCACTAAAATTGACAACAAAAATTACCCAATTTAATGGCAAACAAATAGCCCTACTCTCAACCTAATCCAAATAAATTCGGGAAACCAAAAAACGAGTGAGTGTTTGTTATAAAAAATTGAAGCTTCAAAACAGGCATTAAAAATACCTCCATTATAACCGAAAAAATTACCTTAAGGTCCTCGTCGGTGACACCATAATCCAAATTCGAAACGAGGAGCTTAGTACCAGTCTCAATCGCCAAAACCCTAGCTGCCCCTTGAATTGGATAAATGCTATGGTCCCATTCCGGTGCACGCGCCTGAAAAACAATTATTCCAGAGATTAAATAAGATTCAGGAAGCAATAATGCAACTGGAAAAAGATAATTATAACGAAAATGGCATCAGAATTCTTACTGCGGCGAATGAATATGGTGCGTCACGAGTAGCGGAGCGGGTAGGGAAGCGACGGGTCGGACCTGTACCGAATGTTCGAGCACCGTCACGTGAAGAAGACTGGTTAATTTTGATCCTATCCTCCAGGGTCATGTCCAGATTTGACATTTTTCCTTGAGAAAAATAAAAAAAAATTGGAATTGATGAACTGAAGCCGATGAGGGTTTTACAACAGGGATAACCAGAGGTTTTGGTTTAAAATGGGAAAGTGCAACTATTTCATTATTTAGTATATAAAATATATTTCATTTGATGAATTTCAAATGGTGTCGTGGTGTAGTTGGTTATCACGTCAGTCTAACACACTGAAGGTCTCCGGTTCGAACCCGGGCGACGCCATCTAGCCAAGACATGGTATCCTTCCTCGATCTTGAGGAAAAGAAGTAAATGGATTGAAATTCCTTTTTTTTTTTGGGAGATCTGAGTCTGTTAAATTTTCTAAAATCTATTTCAAACACTTATAAAAAGGCCATCTATCACTATTTTTTTTTTAATTTCTTAAAATAAACTTATTAAAACAATTCAATCAAGTCCATAATATTTTTTACATAGGGTCCAACGTAACTCTTCTGCATGCCTGTCTATTTTCTTGTAACTCTAAATCGTTGTCACTTGTCGTAAATGTAAATAATTTTATTTATAAATAGTGTTTTATTTATTTTCTAACTAGTATGAATTAGTTTTAAATTTTGTGAAATACAAAAGAAGGAATATTACTTTATCTTCTCTAATGTCTTCATTCATTTATGGCTTTGTGCGGGGAACTTCTGTACAATTATATATGTCTTATTCAGAGAAAAATGGAGGTCGGTTGAAACAAATGTACCAGATTCTGGATTCTTTATAACTATCTATTGAGACTAATTGTCCCACATTGGTTTTCAATCAATGTAGGACAATTAGTCTCAATACCCTTCACATGTGGGCGGGTTAAATGTGTGGGCGAAACAAACCCAACACGTAACATATTAAAGCCCAACCTTACGGATTGCGACATGTGGGTCCTAACACACGAATAATGATCGTCCAGTACTTTGTTAACTGGATTCTAATACTACCTTTGAAAACATGCGAGGTTGAATGATATCGATTTTGTGGGTTATTCGTTCACATGGAGTAATCGGAGAGAATATTAGCACAATGTAGTTGGATACAGACTTTTCCATTAGCCAAGATTGTTCAGGTTTTTTTTCGATCTTTTTTTTTTCCTGATTAAATTGTAAAATGTCTCTATATCTTATATCTCTTTCAATTTTCTTGAACCATTTGAACTCTTGTTCCCACTTCCACGTGTAGATGAATTTGAGTGTCTATTTGGACGAACAAAATTGTTGTTACTTATTTGAAAGTTGATTTGGACTTCAATAATTAATTTTTTTTACTTTTTTTTTTCTCCATTTTGATCTTTCTTTTTATGGCGGTCAATATTTCGCATGACTTTTTCTATACATACTTCACGTTTTTCAACCTATGAAATATAGAAGTTTAAATTGAATTATTGATCAAAATGATGGTGTATAATTGGATGAGTTTGAAGTATAATTTTACTTTTTTTTAGAGGGAAGTATAATTTTACTCTTGTATAACACATATTAATGACTTATTGACTTTTCATGCCTCATTTTATCAACATGTGCGTGCTTTAAGTTAATTGGATTATATTTCATCTTGAACATTATATTTTTAGCGATTAAAAATTTCTTTTCTTTTTTAAAAAAGGGCTAGATTTCTTTATTTGGAGAAAATATGTTCCAACTTTTGTTGGATAAAACAATACTCCGATTACTTTATCTTAAATTTTATCCTTTTATAAAAAAATCTGGAAAAAATTAATGCGTGTGTTATCCTGAAAATCATGTCCCCTCCCTCTCCTAGTGAAAGATGTCTAGCTTCGCGGTTGTCTCATTTGTTTACTCTTGCTTTAAAACACTACATCTCTCACGGTAATGTTTCTGCCTCGATTTCTTGTCCATTTTTGGTTACCATCCAATTAGTTTGCGAAAAAAGATGTCTTATTCGGAGTTGCCTTCCAAATTGGACTTTTTGATCGGATTCAAATTCGATGGAGGTGGTTGGGTTAATCGAGGATTGGTTCCAGTGGGTTGGGCTGGATATTTGGGAATTTGGGTTAGGTAATATGGGGTTCGATCAGGTTTGAGTGGGTTGGAGTGGGTCCACTTGAGTTTTTGTGAGATGGGTAGAGCGCGCGAGTTCGAAGTCCTCCAAGAGAGTTGGGCCATACCTGAGGAATAAGCTAGTGTGGAATTGGGTTGGGCCGTAAGGTTGTATTGTAGACACCTCTAACTTTTTTTTTTCTTTTTATTTCCACAAATTTAATCAGTTAGGTCAGAATTACTAAGTTAAATTATGGTATTAATTAGTCTTATAAGAAGTTTTTTTAATTGGACATATTAAAAAAATTAAATGATTGGTTTATATATGCTACGTGTTATTTATTATCGATCAAAATATGGTATTTTGTAGGTCGTTTGTAAGGTTATACCTATATGGCTAAGATGTTCTATGTTCAATTACCGATGTGAATTTTCTTTTAGTTTGTAAGTAATTATTTTTTCTTGATTGTACTCGAGTAGATTTTTTATTAAATTAATGGAGTAATTAGGTAATTCGTATCTCTTAAAGAAAAATTGATATGACCTAAAAATTGACACAATTGCAAATTATTTCAGGACAATCACTCACAATATATCTGTGAAATCAAAATAAATAAGTTGGGTTTTTCTTGAATATTTTAGAACAAGGACCTAAACATTAAACTGCATAACAAAATAGAATTATCAAAAAAAAAAAAAAAACTGCATAACAAAATAGTGGAATACACTGTTAAGCAACAATAACATATATTCTACAAAAATTAAGAATAAATGTTGGATCCGAATAAGACCCAAATAAAGAACATGCATGTAGATGGATCGGACAACACCCAATTAATTAAAGACCCTTAATTAAAGATCAATTGGGAATCAATGTCGCTATAAAGTATAAACTAAATCTAGCTAAATATATACCCACCTAACCTACTTTTAGGGCTGTCAATGGGGCGGATTTCAATCCGGATCCGTTCGAATTCGGTCCGATTTATTAGGATAATTGTCCGATTAGAGATTCGATGGACCTGATCCGATTATAAAGATCCGAAATCCGAAACTCATGGAGCGAATATGGATTTAGGTCAATCCGATCCGTTAAAGATCCGTATCCGATAACAAATAAAAGAAAGATATATATACAAAATGATTTATAAAAATAAGTATCTTTAATAATATTTCAATGTCAATTTAAAAAGATAGTAATTTATAATTCATTTATAAATTTATTTAAACCAATATATTCATTCTTCAAATATGAATATAGTAAAGAAACTTTGAAAATGTGAGCTAAAATTAAATAAAATTGAAAGATAATAAACTTGTTTTAGGAAAAAATATTAATTTAACTTTTTAAATACAAATTTAAGCTCATCGAGAGACGAGACGCCTTTCAAGCAAGGCAATGGACAATCTAATGTCCCGGATAAGAGAGGAAGTACCTCTAAAACAAGGAATCGCCCAGACTCGGGGGGCAGGTCCAAAGAGGACCGATCGGAGGCCGTCGGATATGGCCAAGAAGGACATCAGGCCAACTCATTGGCCTATGACAGGACTGTTCATCGAGCTGCAGAGGGTCCAGAAGACCTCTTGACGGTGAATCAGGCCGAAGAGATGTTTGTTAGGAGACAAGGAAACAGGGCGTCGAGGTATAATAAGCCTCACCCCGAATACATCGATCAGGTGCCGTTCCCGCCGAACTACATGCCGCCGAACTTTACTCTGTTTTCGGGCGAGGGATCACAGTCTGCCACGGAGCATCTTGCTCGATTTTCTTTGGAATGTGGCAACATGACTAATGAACTGAAGCTGAAACTGTTCCCCAACTCCTTGACAGGAATGGCGTTCCATTGGTACGACAATTTGAAGCCTGGATCGGTCCCCGACTGGCCATCCATGGAAAAAATATTCGTGATGAACCACTATCATGCCCCACTCGAGGTGTCCGTCATCGAGCTGTCGAATATGAGGCAGCTGACAGGACAGACTGTCGAGGAATACATGAAGAAATTCATCAGGTCCAGAGGGTTCTGCGCCATTCCGCTGCCAGAAAAGGAATGCATCAAAATTGCCATCCATGGCATGCATTTCGAGTTGAGAAAGATTATGATGGCGCAATACCACGAAGACCTTTTTGAGTTGACCGATCACGCGGTCCGTTACGAGAGGGTGCTAAGAGATGAAAACAGTCGGCAGCCAAGAGGGAATTATTATCAAGTGGGCATGGCCGATGCTAACGAGGAGCAAATCAATCAGGTCAATCGACCGATTGATCAACAGGGTATCGAGATCGGACTGGCAGAAGTGGTCTGCCCTAAGAACACCGTCTGTCCGGCTCTCGCCAAGCCGAAAGAGCCTCAACCTACTATCAAGGTGCCAAATAATTTGGTGCGTCGGGACGCTGAATATAAGACTGACAGAGAGAGACGTTATTCTTTCGACGTCTCGAAAACAGAGGCCATATTCGATCAATTGTTGGCCGACAAGATCCTGAGGCTCAAAGGAGATCACGTGATTCCATCATCAGTGAAGATAGCAGGTAAGACGTATTGTAGATATCATGATGTTTGGACTCACACGACGAACGAGTGTCTAGTGTTCAGGTGGATGGTCCAAGATCACCTTGACAAGGGCATCTTAAGGTTTGCCCCGGATTGGAAAATCACAAAGCCGATGACGGTTGACACCAATCCCTTTCAACAGAACGAGGTGGGGATTAATGTGATTATGGTCACAGATCCATCAACGGGCGAAAAGTTATACGTTGACGAGGAGCCAGAACGCTCGCCGGTAATCAGAGAGATGGGTTTATGTGCAAGATGCCAAACTGAGTTGGCAACTATGCCATTGTTCCTCAATCCAGCATTATATAGCCCATACATGCCTTGGCTAAATGCAATGCCGACGGGACATCCATACCAAATGGCGCCGCAAACGCAGGCAGCACCTCAAACAGTGCCGCAACCGCAGGCACCTCTACCACCGCCACCACCCCCTCATCCGACGGAACCTGGCCTAGTTCAATCCCCGATCGAGTATACTGAATACGCGTTGATGACAGAGAGGCAACGCCAAGAACAGGATAGAGCCCGAATGCCTCGACGGCATCAGGAAGGTACTAGCCGTAACAGCAGAATCAGGGAGAGATCCCCTGACAAAACACCAATCAGGCAGGTCAGATCGACCGCTGCTCGCAAAGACAGGACACAGGGTCCGTCGACAAAAACGACTCCGCCAGGCCCATCAAGGCCGCGAACTGTTCATACTCCGGCCGATACACAGGTCGATCGATGGATTCCGGTCAGGCATCCAAAATTTCCTGGTGATCGAAGGGTTGATCAAATGACCCGGACACAATATAGGCGTTACCTACGCCAACGAAAGGAGTTAGAAATTGCCAAGGGAAAGGCCCCGATGAGGGAGTCAGCAAAGAAACCTTCACCGTCAGGGGGACAGAAACTTAAACAGGTAATGAAAGAGGCCAAGTTTGGCCAAGGGGTCGACAAGATCGAGGCCAAGAGCTCGACGCAGATCGACACCTCGAAATGGACCCCAGGGAAAGCTAAATTCGGCACGATCAATTTAGAAGAAGATGATCTATTGGTCGACGAGGAGATTGGAAATGATCTCGAGGCAAAATTTGCCGAGATTTACGGTGACAAAGACAGTAAGGAAAACGAGGCCAAGTCTGGCCAAGCCGTCGAGGCCAAATCTGGCCAGGAAATCGGAAAACAGGAAGTTGGAAAACAGGAAACTGAGAAACGAGAGGCCGAAAAATAGGCCGTCGAGACAGAAATAAAAACAGTGGAAGATGCTACCGTCAGTAAGCCGACAGACGGCTCGACGATGATGGAATGCAATGCCATCGATTCTGAATTAGTTGAATTCGTCAACGAGGAGTTGGAATATTCCACTGATGGTTTTTGGGATGAGGGTATGCCAGTTGTACAAATGGCAGAAGATCTAGAGCTGTTATCGGTTGACGACGAGAAAGAGACCGATTGGGACAGAAAAATTGAGACGATATTCCAAAAGCCACCATCCTTTATGGCCAGACATATCAGGCCATTGTATGTATCAGGGCATATCGACGGGAAACCCATTGACAGAATGCTGGTCGATAACGGGACAGCCGTCAATGTAATGCCCTCGTCGACGATGTACAAGCTGGGCAAGGTCAGCGAGGACCTCATGGAAACAAAAGTAATTGTCAGCAACTTTACTGGGGGAAGGGCTGATACGCTAGGAATCTTGCCTGTCGAGGTAAAGATCGGAAAGACCAGCTTGAAGATCGCATTTTTCGTGGTAGATGCTGCCACCTCTTACAATGCGTTGTTGGGAAGGGACTGGATTCACTCAGCCCTCTGTGTACCGTCTTCTCTTCATCAATGCCTGCTAATCTGGGGGGACTCCCCCGAACCTGAAATTATTATGGCCGACAACAGGCCATTCACCGCTAAGGTCAACGCTGTCGAGGCAGCTTATTATCGGGATGATGTAGGTCCTTATCGATTCATCGGGCAGGACAAATACGGACGACCGAAGGAAGTCACGTCAAGCAAGAAGTTGACACAGTTGGAAATGGCTTGTCTAGCCAAGGAATTAAGTCGGCCCTGCAACATCAAGGAGTTAGGGCCGCAGGAAGAACACTGTCAGGATCAATGAATTGTCCTGATGACGAAAGACCATCGGCCTGTAAGGCCGACAGACTGGAAATTGATGAGATTGTAGTTATTGGGCCGCAGCAGGAAGCATGTGCCGATTTGATCAAGAGGTTTCGGGCCTATGTGGCCGAATGCTATACAGGTGATCTCATCTTCGAAGAAGAAACGCCACCGTCGGTCGGCGATGAAATTCAGCTAGAGGAGTTAGCAACGGCGCCAGCCAAGCTCGATGACATCAAGATCCAAGTACAGGACCCTGTCATCGAGATTGAGTTAGGCAGCGAGAAAGATCATAGGCCAACTTACATCAGCGCATTGCTTGATGATGGCCAGAAGGATCGACTGATCCAAGTATTGACGGAGTACAAGGACTGTTTCGCCTGGAATTACGACGAGATGCCTGGGTTAAGCAGGGAGTTGGTAGAACATCGTATTCCGATACTTGAAGGGTACCTACCCCGTAAACAGCCCCTGCGAAGGATGTCTGTCGAGGTCTGCAGACTGATCAGGGAGGAGATCGAGAAGCTGTTAAAGGCCAGTTTTATCGAGGTGGCCCGATATCCGGAGTGGGTAGCGAATGTAGTCCCCGTAATGAAGAAAAACGGGAAAATCAGGATATGCATCGATTTCAGGGACCTAAATATTGCATCTCCCAAAGACGAATACCCGATGCCAATGGCGGACATGTTAATCGATGCTGCCGCTGGCAATATGTTCCTGACAGCCGTCGACGGAAGTGCAGGTTACAATCAGATTTTTGTGGCTGTTGACGATGTGCCAAAACTGGCCTTTCAATGTCCCGGCGGAATAGGCACCTTCCAATGGAAAGTGATGCCATTCGGACTCAAAAACGCCGGAGCAACTTATCAACGAGCCATGAACTGCATCTTCAGTGAGTACATCGATGACTTTGTTAAAATTTACATCGATGATATCATTATTAAATCGGCTAGTTACGACGAACATCTAACACATTTGGCGAAGTCATTTGCCAGAGGAAGCATAAGTTAAAGCTTAACCCCTTGAAATGTGTGTTTGCAGTTGCATCAGCCAATTTTCTTGGCTTCTTAGTACATCGCAAGGGGATTGAGATTGACAAAAATAAGTCCAAAGCTATCTTGACGGCCAGACCTCCGTCGACGAAGAAGGAATTACAACAATTCCTTGGAAAAGTTAACTTTTTACGGAGGTTTATTTCTAACTTGGCTGGAAAAACGAAGGTATTCTCGCCTTTGTTAAAATTGAAGGACAAAGAAGAATTTTGCTGGCAAACGGAGCACGAGCAGGCGTTTCAGGAAATCAAGGATAAGCTGACAACGCCGCCTGTAATGATGCCGCCTGTCAAGGGGAAACCCTTGAAACTATATATATCTGCCACGGATGACACCGTCGGCGGATTTCTGGCACAAGACGACGATGATGGATTTGGGCGAGCAATCTACTACTTGAGCAGGCACTTGACAGAAACAGAACAGAGGTACTCCCCGATAGAAAAGGTATGCCTTGCTTTGTTTTTCTCTTGCAAGAAATTACGTCATTATATGTTGCCTGTGAAAGTGTTAGTTATTTCTGGTATTGATGTGATAAAGTACATGATAGCTAAGCCTGTGATGAGGGGAAGGATCGGTCGATGGGCCATCCAACTGATGGAGTATCAATTACAGTACGTACCGCAAAAAGCAGTCAAAGGCCAAGTATTGGCTGATTTTCTGGTTGACCATCCATGTCTCGATATCGATCAAGCCGTTCTCAAGGAACTGGACTCGATGACAGTAGAGATCAGGCCATGGACACTGGCCTTCGATGGGTCTAGAACCGACAGGCTGTCTGGAGCAGGTATAGTCTTGATTTCTCCATCAAATATAAAAACTAAGCTATCAATTCAATTTGATTTTGAATGTACTAACAATCAGGCCGAATACGAAGCCTTGATCATTGGACTGGAAATGCTTAGAGAGCTCGACAGTAAGTCTGTCGTCATCGTCGGGGACTCGCAGTTGGTTATCAGGCAAATACAAGGTACTTACAAATGCCGAAACCCAACACTTGGCAAATATTATTTAACTGCGATGTCCTTGTTGTCGGAGTTTGTTGATGTTACATGTTACCATGTAACAAGGGGAAACAACAGCGAGGCCAACAGTTTGGCCCAACTGGCAACTGGTGTTGACCTCCCTGATGACATCGAGGAATCCCTCTACGTCGTCAGGAGACGACACTGTCCTTCATTTATGTATCGAGACAACGTCCTGACTGTTTTGAGTGTGTTTCAGGACCCTGATGACTGGAGAGAGCCGATCAGAAAATATCTGGCTGATCCGTCGGACCGAGCATCTCGACAAACGAGGCTCAGGGCAGTCAATTATGTCTTGATAGGTGATCAATTGTTCAGAAAAAGCCATGACGGCGTGCTCCTGTTATGCGTCGATCAGCAGGAGGCCATGAGAATTATGATGGAGGCTCATGAGGGAATTTGTGGGGCCCATCAAAATGGTCACAAGTTATCATGGCTGCTGCGCCGATATGGCTATTACTGGCCAAAGATGGTGGGAGACTGTATTCAATTGGCAAGGGGTTGTGAGAAATGCCAACGCTTCGGGACAGTCCAAAGAATGCCCGTCGAGGAAATGAACATGATAATCAAGCCATGGCCCTTCAGATGCTGGGCCATCGATATCATCGGGGAGATCCATCCCTCGTCTTCCAAACACCATCGGTACATTATTGTGGCCACGGATTATTTTACTAAATGGGTAGAAGCCAAACCGCTCAAACAGGCCAATCAGGCCGAGGTGATGAAGTTCATCAAGGACTTAATCATTCACAGGTTTGGTCTGCCACAGACCATTGTCACTGACAGGGGACTCATGTTCGTCGGTCAAGAAATCAAGGAGTTTGCCAGATCAATGGGTTTTGAATTGGTCCATTCAACACCGTACTATGCACAAGGGAATGGCCAAGCGGAAGCTTCGAATCGAGTCCTCAAGGACATTATCTCGAAAATGATCGAAGAGAACCCTAGAGCTTGGCACTTGATGCTGTCAGAGGCATTGTGGGCTTATCGGACAAGCAAACGGACAAGTACTGGCACCACCCCGTATAAACTAACTTATGGATAGGAAGCCGTTCTACCAATGGAAATCAACGTCCGATCTCTGCGGGTGATGCAGCAAAACGAGCTGACGCCCGAAGAGTATGCTGAAAATATGTTCCAGCAACTCGATGATCTCGACGAAATCAAGGTTGCCGCGTTAGATAAAATCGAGGCACAAAAAAGGCTAGTTGCCCGATGCTACGATAAAAAGATACGCAGGAAACACTTTGACGTCGGGGACATGGTCTGGAGGACTGTTTTGCCACTTCATCAGCGCGAGAAAAAGTATGGCAAATGGAGCGCGACGTGGCAAGGACCATACGAAGTCTACTCGATAACCCGAGGTGGGGGTTACATCTTGAAAAAGCCAGATGGGAATCTCTGTCGAGACCCCATTAATGGAAGATATTTGAAAAAGTTTAGGCCCACTCTTTGGGAATCGATGTGTCTGGAACATCAGCGAGCCTTGGGGCTCGAAATCGAACGGCGTCAAGAGTATTTCAGCGCGCCGATCCCTTTGTAAATATAAATTAGGTTTATGTTTAGTCTTGTTTTTATTTCCCTTTCCGTTTCGTTAGACTAAGTTTTTTAAAATTAATACTAGTAGTCGCATTTATTTTCAAAATTTTTTCCAAATACTTCCGTTTTAATTCAAATTTTTGTTTCCCCGATTTTCAAGTTTTTACATCAAGGCATTTCAGTTAAGTCTCTTGGGTTGATTTGATTTCAATTAAGTCTTGTTGACAAGAAAGTTGTGTTTTTGCTTGCGAAGTTGTTTGTTGAGTTGGAAAATCAATGGCTTCGATTTTTGGTACTTTGTCATATTTGGTTTCGGTTTTGGAGAAAAACAGAAAATAAACCAAGCCAAAAGAAATTCTACTAAGGAAATGAAAACTAGTCTATGGCCATCAGGCCATTACATCAAGCGAAGCAACAGAAAATAAAAGGAGTCTTTGGCCATCAGGCCATTGCATCAGTCACTTGAAGAAGTGAATTTGGTTAGCTGCCAAAATTTTGGCTGACTGCTAAGTCCCTGACATATTACTATATGGTATCTTATATCGAGTTCATTCAATATCGAGAGGCCAACTGATATTGACGCGCTAGTATCAATAGGTGTCCTGATATCAAGAGATGTCTTGATATCGAGAGATCCACATTGATCTGATATCGAGAGATCCATATTGGTCTGATATCGAGAGATCCGCTATCATCAAGGCCATTGTGGTATGGTCTATTATCTACTGATAGTTCTGGTTTCATAAAGCCGATAGTGGGTTATTAACTGAAGCATTGTCCCAACTTCTCATCTTTAAAAGAGAGTGAAAAACTTTAATCTAAGTCTAATTCGATTAAATTAATTTTCAAATTAATTACATCGAATACGACTTACGGGGGGCATTGTTTGTACCGAAAAAATCACCCTCGATTAATCGAGGAATGACGGCTCGACGATAAGCCAAAAATGGCAAGAGAACCGAACTCAATGGAACCAAACGGGTCGGATCGGATCTGATCTAATTTTAATTCGAAATTGATCCGACCGAGACAATGGTTTAGCCACGAGCCCGATTTGAAACTCGACCCAAATTTTCACGATTAATTAATGTTTGGCCCAAATATAAATTAATTAATTGATAAAGTTAATTAATTTATGGGCCAAGTTTAATTAATTAGTAATTAAAGCCAAATTATGGTTAAACACAAATGAGCCCAATAGATTATCTTGGCTATTATGGATTAATTAATTAAGTTAATTAATTAATTGGGTCAAGTCTAATTAATTGGCCCACTTAATAGATAAGGCCATTAATTAAGTAATTGGGTAATTATTAAGCAAAACCAACATGGCTCGGCCCAAGACCAATTATGGTCCGACCTGGCCCATCGACCAGCAGCTGACCGCGGTCCGACCTGTTCGAGCCGCCCTGGTCCAGTCCATCATCGGCCATCACTTAATTTTTTGGCCCACTTGTGTCTTTTTTATTCAATTAATTATTGGAAAACTAAATTAAGAGATAAGGGATAAAGGCTAATTAGTTGGCTAATAACAAACTCCCTATTTTTCTCATAGTTAGTTACCAATACAAATTGAAATTCAAAATTGAATGAAAGACACGTTTCCTTCTTCCTCAACCTCCATTAAACATTAATTTTCAGCAAAAAACAAAGAGAAAACCACCATTGAAATAGTGGAGGTAGTGGGAAAATAACAAAGTAGTGGGAGAAGTGGGATAGTGGCCATCAGGTCCTTGATTTTCGGCCATCAAGAGGTTACTTGACAGCCATCAGCTTATTTTCCAGCAGCTATAAATACAGCAGGAGGCTGCTACACGCGACACACACACAATCAATCAACAAATCTCAGTCTAACACTGATCGGCTCAACGCCTCTCCGGAAGTCCAGCGCTCCGCTGCTTCTTTTTCAGCAAACACCCTGTAGAACCCCTGATATCAACCGTCACTCCTCAGCCACCAGCCACCCTCGACAGCCTGAAGTCTTGCCGCCGCCGCCGCCCAAGGTCCGCCGCCGCCGCCACTAAAGTAGTCTGCCGCCGCCGCCGCCGCCGCTGCTTCCGCTGTCCAGACGCTGTCTCGAGCGAAACCCCTTGATAGCAGGCAGTTAACAGCTGTTTTCTGTCAAGTTATCAGCCTGCCAACTCCTCGATATCAGTCTGTCCCTCCTCAGCCACCAGTAATCCCTGACAGCCTGAAGCCTCGCCGCCGCCGCCGCCGCCGCTCACAGTAAGCCGCCGCCGCCGCCGCCGCTCTCTTCCGCCGTCAGCTGACACTGTCTCGAGCGAAACCACTCATATCAGCAAGTAGCTCGCTGTTAACTGTCATGTAAGTGCCCACGTATTTATATGACAAACTCATCAAGTAGCCATCTGCCTGATGAGCTCGTCGTCAAGTAGCCATCTGCTTGACGGCTATCGGCTGAGTAGCCATCTGCTCCGTCGATGCCTTGGTCAGTGGCCACCCGCTGATCAGGAGCCCGATTGATGGCCATCCATCAAGGTTGGGCGAACCATTGACGGTAGGTCTCCCGTCGTCAATGTTACTTTCTGTCAACAAGTCGTTTTTCATGCAATATCAGCTCATCGGCGGGTTTACCTGCCGATCAAGGAGCCAATTTTCAGAACTTAAGAGATTTATCAACTCATCTGGCAGATTATGCCGAAACAGGAGATTCGTCGTTTTGTGTATTTTTGTAATATTTGTACATCGGGGAACTTGCCAATATTCTTTTGTTTTTAATGGAAGTCGTTTGGCCCGTATCTCTTGACTCTTTTACATAAATATGCTTTACGTCAATTGATTTCCATTGATATGCTGTTTTCTGTCAAGATCATGTTTTCTGTCAAGGTGTTTATTTAAATTGATTGATTGTCAAGGCACTTGCTGATTTTCAAATCCGCTGATATGTTAAGCAGGCCCTCGATTGGTCATAAGTTTTGGCACTTAAAAGAGATTTTCGGAAATTATTTAAGTCCTACAGCCAGGCAGGCATAGAAAAGAACTAGGGGTAGTGTTTGCCTACTCTGTCACAATCGTTTAGAAGTCAGCCTTATCAGGACAACTTATTTTGATATCAACATGTCTATTTTCAGGACATTTACTTTATCAATTTACCGATATCAACATGTCTATCTTCAAATCGTTATGTTTGCACGCACAAACATTGGCACGCCCGCATTATTTTATTTCATATCGAGGCATTTCACATCGAGCCATTGGCTCGTCGAGGGATTCACTGACAGGTTTACAACGAACAATATTTTGGCACACCTTGATGCCAATAACACCTCGATGTCAACCCCTCGATGCCAAGCACCCCTTGATATCAGTTTTACCGCAAACAATATTTTGGTACTTCTTGATGTCAATGGTCACTCGATGTCGTCGAGGTGTTCCTCGATATTGAACTTATATGCAAACAATTCCTTGATGCCATGTATTGTAATCGATGCAAAATTTATAGCAAACAGGACCCAGTCCTACAAATTGTGTGACCATGAAAGGTGCCAACTCTAAAACTTAATGTATGTCAAGTCACTTACAAGCATTAGACAAGCATTAGACAAAAGTTGAGGTTTAGATTACATGTATATATCGGTTTGACTTTGGTATTTCGAATTTGAGTTAGGGGTTTTTAACATTTTCCTCTGTGCAAAATATTTAAAGATATGTGATCTTGAATTAACATATTTTGAATTACAATTTTAATCTTAAAATAATGGTAAATTATAGTTATCGATTGATATCTGAAAATATTAGATATAATTTAAATAAATATTTGTCACCACCTTTCAGTTGAAATGTTTATAATAAACGGTATCCAATTCTTAACGATAAGAAGACGCTCTTCATGAATATGAATTAATACGAATTTTTTTTCAATATAGCATTTTAGATAAAAATATTTTTCAAAATGACTCAAACTGAAAAGTATTTTTCTAAATGTACCTTTTGTAAAAGATTCAGTTGCCAACTGCGATTCTTCAAAAACTTGCAATTGACAACTGCGATTTTTTATTTTTATGAAATTATGAAAAATAAGAAAAATTACCAACGATCGCAGTTAGCAACTGCGATTTAGAGGTAATTTTTTTTTTTGGTTTTTTTTTATAAAATGACTTGAGTTTTGTAAGTATTTGATATTTATATTTGTAATAGTACTTTGTAAGTATGCAAATATTGTAAATGACTATGTAGATGGGTGGTATGCAAATATTGTAAATGATTAACTTATTATGTTATCTTTTTACTATGTAGATGGATGGTATTATCTTTTTGCATGGATCGTTACAAATATAGTGCCAGAAAGCATCTCAAATTAATATTATTAACACAGAAAAAAAAAAATGGGTCACACTCTAGCAATATAATTATACTCCAATATCAATACTTGAACAATACATGAATGACTTGGGCACAAATATATTTTACCTGACTATATATAAACATGCTTGATAAGAATGCAGTAAACACTTGATTTATTATTTATAAATATAAGAGATAACACAAGGTCATACTTATACTGAAATGGAAGACAAAAATTTCATTTAAAGTACTGTTACTAATATAAATATCAATACTTACAAAATTCAAGCCATCTTATAAAAAAAACCAAAAAAAAAATAAAAAAAAAACTACAAAAAGTCGCAGTTTCTACCTGCGATTTTTGGTAAAAAAATTTATTTTATTTTATTTTATTTCTCATAAGTTCGTAAAAATGAAGAGTCGCAGTTGTCAATTGCGATTTTTTGAAGAATCACAGTTGTCAACTGCGATATGTCACAAAAAGTATATTTAAAAAAATACTTTTCAGTTTGAGTAATTTTATGAAATACTTTTATCTAAAAGGCTATATTGAAAAAAAATTGGAACTAATACAGATGGTTAACACAAAATCTTTTTTATTACACGTTCTAACTTTTTGAGATAGTCTCGCTGTAGGAGTATTTTTATATATAAATGTATATATGCGGGTTGTAGGGTCATGATGCACTACTTATATTTATAATTCGTATATGCTTAAGAATTCTGTGAAAGGGTAAATTAATCATATTGGTCGATCATATTAGTTGGCCATTTTGTTAACCATTTTATTGATGCTAAATGTACCACACACCGATTGAAATAATAGTTAAGTTCACCTTATAAGATTTTGAGTAATTTTCACCTTTTAAGCTAGCTTTTGAAGTTGAGTTAGGCTCAAAACATGTTAAGTGGATTTAGCTCAATCCATGTGGTGAATTCTAATATGGTATCAGAGCTCGGGTTGTAGTGTGTCTCCTCCTTGCATGATGAGATAAAGATTTATTCTTCATCCACAAGGTCACGGAAATTCGTGTGTCCGGGATCCACACGGTCTGAAAAATCCACGTGTTGGACTCTTATCCACATGTCAATAATTCGCAAATATTGGGCATTAATATGTCACATGTTGGGCTTGTATCATCCACATATTCAATTCGCCCACACGTGAAGGGGAGTATGAGACTAAATATCCCACATTGATTGAAAACAATAGTTAAGTTCACCTTATAAGGTCTTGGACAATTCTTTCATTTTAAGCTAACTTTTGAGATTGAGCTAGGTTCAAATCATATCAAGTGAACTTAACCCTATCAATGTGGTGAATCCTAATACATTTCAAATTGTCAATTTTTTCTAGGTTTTACCACTTTCATGACGAGATTAATGTTTGTCGGTTCTAACTTGGCAAGGATTTAACTTTCTTCACTCTTTCTTAAGTCATTCATTCTTTTGTGGTGTTTCACTTCATTTAGTATTATACTCTTTCTTCTTACTTTGTCCACAATAATGAGGTTATATTTGATTCTGATTGAAAAATAAAAAGTTTGTTCATATTGTTGATCTAAGCCAAATCATTGTAGACGTGAATTAAAGTGGGAGAGATTAATGAAAGAAAATTAAACAAGAGTATGTATCTAAATCCATTTTTTTAGTATGGATGTAGATCCTAATCATCACCTTTCTAACATTCTTAATAAAAGTAATTTTACTCTAGTTTACAAAAATATTCACCCACGAAATTAACTAACAGTATATGCCCTTTTTAAGAAAAATTTTTTGTATAGACCCGATCTATGAGCTTTTCATAGACATTGTGATTGTAAATGCACCACATAATACATTTTGATGAGGTCATGCTCTCAAAATATATGATGTGGTGTATTTACTACCACAAGGTCTATACAAATCTCATAGACCAGGTATATGCAATAATATCCCCTTTTTTAGTTATATTAAAAGATCATGACAATGAATTGAAATTCCAACATAGAAACTGCAACTAGCAGTAACACTATCTATAAATACCAATGTTATTAAAACCGGACCGGACCGGCCGGTCCGACCGGTTCGACCGCGAACCGAAAGCTGGTCCGGTCCGGTCCGGTTAATTCGCTGGTTTTAGCCGTTCGTCCGGTTCGACCAGTAAAACTGCTAAACCAGTAAGCTCACCGGTTCGCTCTCCGGTCCGGTTTTAAAAACATTGATAAATACATGCACATAACCCTAGTACGATTAACACCTCCTCCTCTCAGGCCCAAAAAAAAAAAAACTACATATAAACATCGATCAGACATGGCGGTTAACACAACCTTAAGTAAGACATCCTCCTCTAGTGGAGCTTGGCAAGGTGATAACCCCTTAAACTACGCATTACCTCTACTAATTGTCCAAACAACCTTAATCCTCGTCCTCAGCCGTTTCCTCGCCTTCCTCTTCAAACCCCTCCGCCAACCTAAAGTCGTCGCAGAGATAGTCGTACGTTCTTTTCATTTTCGGAACAATTACAATCTCATTAGTCATTAATTAGTTCACTAAATTAGTTTCTTAAAGTTGTTTCAGGGAGGAATTCTTTTGGGGCCATCAGCTTTCGGCCATAACACAAAATACATGCACAAAATCTTCCCAAAATGGAGCACTCCGATCATGGAATCAGTAGCAAGCATTGGCCTCATATTCTTCCTTTTCCTAGTCGGACTCGAACTCGATTTAAACTCCGTACGGCGCACGGGCCGCCGCGCCTTCGCCATAGCCGCAGCTGGGATATCGCTCCCTTTCACGATTGGAGTAGGAGTGGCGTTTGTCTTCCGTAAAGCCATTGATGGAGCTGATAAAGTTGGATTTGTTCAGTACTTAGTGTTCATGGGAGTAGCTCTATCCATCACTGCTTTTCCTGTGCTAGCACGCATATTAGCCGAGCTCAAGCTTCTAACTACTCGTATGGGCGAAACCGCCATGGCCGCCGCTGCATTCAACGACGTTGTTGCTTGGATTTTACTCGCTCTAGCCGTCGCTCTAGCAGGTAATCTATTAGCAAATTACAATGAATAAATATCTGTCGAGAATCGAATCCAAGACCTCGAAGGTATAGAGGTCTATATGGATTCAGTTTAGGTTCAATGAGTGACAAGTTCATTTGGATTGAGTCTGAATATAAGGTTATGTGGATTTTGAAATTTTGAGATGTATGTAGATTAAACTTGAATGTATTGGGTTTGGAATGGATAAATATGTGGTAGATGTATAATCAATGACTTTTGTAGAGTTTGAGACAGAAAAGTATTTACTATCTTTTATTTTTTCCGATTTTACTAAATAGTTCTCCATTTTCGTTGGGGCATTTTATCAAACAGGTAATGGGGGAGATGGGCCAAAGAAAAGTCCCCTGGTTTCCATATGGGTACTTCTATCCGGAGTTGCTTTCGTCGTTTTCATGATGTTGGCAATCAAGCCCGCCATGAAACGGTTGGCGCGGCGATGTTCGCCGGAGCACGATACGGTGGACGAAGCCTATATCTGCTTGACTCTCGCCGGAGTTCTGGTGTCGGGTTTTATCACAGATTTAATAGGCATACATGCTATATTTGGTGCGTTTGTTTTCGGATTAACAATACCAAAGGGGGGTGATTTCGCGAAGATATTAATGGAGAGAATTGAAGATTTTGTTTCGGGTTTGTTGCTACCTTTGTACTTTGCTTCGAGTGGGTTGCATACTGATGTTACGAAAATTAAGGGGCTCCAGGCGTGGGGGTTGCTGGTGCTGGCGACTACGGCGGCGTGCGCCGGAAAAATCATCGGAACTTTTGTGGTGGCGATGATGTGTACGATTCCGGCGAGGGAATCGATGACGCTTGGTGTGCTGATGAATACCAAGGGGTTGGTGGAGTTGATTGTCCTCAATATTGGCAAGGAAAAAAAGGTTAGAATATTTTCAACATAATTTTGTTTTACTATATTAATTAATCAATAATTTTCGTTTTATTTTTCGACAATAAAAAAATTCCCATAGTAATAACCATCCAACCCAAAATCTCTTAGATAAAAAAATAAGGCCTTAGTTGTAACTATGACTGTCAATTGAGTCGGACCTATCCGAAGCTCGATGGTTCAATTCGATTAAAATTGGCTCGAACCCAAATATTTGTGAGTCGGACCGAGTTTGAGCCATTATATTAAACCCGAACAATTTATGAGATGAGCTTGAGCCTAACACGGCTCAGCCCGAACATATAATTGTTTTAAATATTATGATTAATTATTTATATTGTAGTTATAATTACTAATTATTGTTATTATTTTGAAACAATTAAACTTTAGAGAAAATTGTAGTGTCAACTCACATATATGTTAGTATATAAATTAAGTATTGAAGGCCAAAACTCAAAGAAAAAAGTTTAATTAAAGATTTTTTTAAAAAAGGACAAGATAAAAGTTAACACAAAAGATCAATAAAGTAGAGTCTTGAGACTTTAAAACTCTATCGCATGTTCAAATAGATCAAACTTATCTTAAAAAATGTGGGCAAATAACAAACTCTTCCCGTTAAAATATTATTTAATGACATATACCCGTATTAATATGTGTTTCGGTAATCTAAATATTTTACAGTGTAAAGTTATTTTTACCTATATTAAAAAATCCGATATAAAGCCGATTTAGATTCGAAACTCGAAAAATTACATGGGTCAAGTTTGAGCCAGAGAAATTAGAAAATTTATGAGCCAAATTTGAGCCTAAAACTATAAAGTCCGATAATATTTGAGTTCGAGCTATTTAAAGCTCGGCTCACAAGACCCGATTGACATCCTAGTTGTAACTTATAAAAAAATTGAAATAAGACAAATTGTATGGATTAATAAGTAGGCAATGATTTTATTTCTGTTTTGTCACCTGATACAACATATCAATTATATGGTACATGTAAAATAAGATTCACCTCACATTATGTTTTGTCTTAAGCGAGAATATTCTTTTAAAGTTACATAATGGAGATAATGGAGAGAATGAGAATATAATATCATGTGAATATTTAATTTATGCATCATATTTGATTGATTAGTTGCACTATGTGTCCTGTGTCCAGTGAAATGGTGCAGTAGATACATAAAATATATTTTTATCCACTTTTTATTTTGGCCAGATTCTTTTCTCTTATAAGTTTAATTTAGGTAAAATCGCAAAAACCGTCACAAATTATTTAATTTGGCGAATTTCGTCCCGTAATTTAATATTTTTTTGGAATATCGTCCCACCATAATTATAAGACGGAATTGCGCATTTGCCGATGAATTATCACATAGTTGCTTAAGTGTCATGACATGGTAAATTTTAACATGAATAATTATATAATATTGCAGAGTTCGTCCCAAATTAATTACAAGATTGAACGTTATTTTCATTAAATTAGAAATTTAATATTGGGACTAAATTCATACAAAATGGTAAATTATGGGACGAAATTTGGCGAGTTGATATAGTTTGGGATGAAAAATCAAAATTAGTAATTAGTTTGGGACGATATTCCAAAAAAATATTAAATTACGGGACGAATTTCGCCAAGTTAAATAGTTCGGGACGAAAATCCAAAATCAGTAATTAATTTGGGACGTTTTCTGCAATTTTACCTTTAATTTAATGAAATAGACTAAAGATGAGATCCTAAATCCTAAGATTGAATTATTTCTTATTCTTTCTGTAGTTTCATAAATCATAGTAACCTTATAAATTCAAAAAGCCTGAATTTACTCAGATTTTTAGAAATAAAAAGTTATTATAATACCAAGCCATGTTTGGTTTTACTTTTCTAGATTTTTCAGTTTCTGTGGAACACAAGAGTATAATTTACATGAGAGTAAAAAGTACATTTAAAAAAATTGTTTAAGTATTTTTATCTTTTACTTCAATGATTGACACTAACAATCTATTTAAAATTTATAATCCTGTCCACTTAATTTTAAGCATAAACAGTACTTTTTTAAAATCTATCACTCTTAAAAATTACATTAACATGCAACCATTTTTTTTTTTTTATCTCTTTGTTCTATTTCAATTTATTCAACTCTGACTAACCAGGCAACTACACCACAAATTACTAAATTACCCGACCTCTTCTTCCTACACTCTTCTAAACAAATTTTAAGTTTTCTAAAATTAAAATTTTATGTTCATGTTTTTTAGACGAAAAATACCTATATAATTATAAATATAAAAAAATTTAATGATCTATGTGGATGGATTTTGGTTCAATCTCGCAGGTTTTACGAAACCGGGCCAAAACCCTTCTAAATAAGTTTTCGCCAGACTCAAGAAACTCATCATAAACTTATTCACAAATCTACACTCAAACTCTTTAAATTTATAAAATATTGATTTGACACCTATAATTTATTTTTTCCCCAAACTCTCAAAAAGACATTGATTTGACACCTACCACATACTTTTTTCTCCAAACCCAACATCAAAAATCAATTCAAGTGAGGTTTTAACTTTATCAAAACCACAAAACCCAATATCCAAAACCCAATCAAATAAAATTTCAAAAGTTTTACCAAAACCACCCAAATTATTTTTTTAAACCGAGACCCATGAACTCGGACCAGAACCCATCCAAATAGGCCATGAGTTATTATTCATGTCAGTCTCTAGCAACCAAAATAGGCTTAGAAATCCTCTAAGTAGGGAATAGGTTACAACTTGTTTGTTTCGCTTTTCATAAAATTTTAGTATTCTTTAAAAAGTAAAACAAACAAGTTTTTTTTTTCCTCCAAAAATTGGTTGATCATAAAAGTTTCAAACAAATTTTAAAAACAAGCTCCTCTAGGAAAATATTTATCTTATCTCAAAAATCTAAAATAAACATATGCAAACTTTATTTTAATTTGATATAAATCAACTTATCTCTTACTTAGTTTATTTTACTCACACAAGGACTTCCTTTTGACATGAATATTTCTTACCTACTTCTCTTATTTCCATAAATTCTAAAAATTTTCCAATTTTCTAAAATTTAAATATACCATTCTTATCTCTCTAAAATTTCAGATAATATTTCCAAATTCGAGAATATCTCATAAATTCTTCATATTTTTTAGATCACTCTAAAAAAACAAAATAAACATTCTCTTAGTGGTTGGAGGACTCATGATATATCTCTTTATCAGAAAATTCTTGTTCAAACTAAAAAAGTGTATTAGAATTTTCCTATTTTTGATCACTCTAGTGGTTGGAGGACTAGTGATATATATTTTTTTTGATTTTCAAGGGTTTAATCTCTTTCGAGGCGTATTGTACACATTAAATAGATACATCTTCCAACAGGAATTCGAACCTGAATCCGCTATTTTGTAGTGACTAGTCTCTTTCACGGAAGAAGACAACTCTTTATAGCTAACGGAAGTTATAATCATGATTTAAAAGAGTTTTGTTATGCATTGGGGCCACTAGACACCAACTATATTTAATAGTTATATATTTGCCACTCTAGTGATATATATTTATATATATTAAAACAAAATTAGACAACTCTTTAATAGCTAATGGAAGTTATAATCGTGATTTAAAAGAGTTGTGTTATGCATTGGGGCCACCAAACACCAACTATATTTCATCATTATATATATATATTTGCTTTCCCAAAAGAATTATTCTTGGCCTTTTTTCATTCCTACACTTTCGGATCCTTTAATATGAACCAAAGGAAAGAACGCCGACCCACTTTAAAATAAAGTTAATAACCCATATATAATGACTTAATGGAGGTGTCAATGGCAATCACTTTAAATTTGTAATGTTTAATTTACTTTTTATGATATAATAGAGAGCATTTTACTTTATAAATACTTTAATTCTATTTTTTTATTTTAAAAATCACGAAAGTATTTAATGATAAAATTACCTCGTTCATATATTATTTAACATAGACATATTTGCCTTATGTATTATTTCATATAAAAAAATTTGCCTCCGTATGTTATTTTATGTGAATTATTTTTTCTCCCTATATATATATATATATATATATTGATGAGTAATTTTGTCTATTTATGCAACTACATTTCCAAGCAGAAGGAGACAAAAAAAATTATTTCAAATTTTCACAAAAGAATAATTTGCGTTTCTATATTAGAAAGAACAAATATCAATAGGTGATTGGTCTACTGGAAGGGACTAGTCACTATAAAGTAGTGGATTCAGGTTCGAATTCCTGTTGGGAGAGGTACCCACTTTATATGTCCGACACGCCTAAAAAAGGATTAAACACTTGAGAAACCAAAAAAAAAAAAAATTAGAAAGAACAAATTGAACATTTTGCTCATTAAAGGGGGTAAATGAGAATATTAAACCCCTTAATTGAGTCCCCTTTTCGAATGAGACATACAAAATGCTTTCTCCTAGATTTGGTGGTAATGATGTACACAATTGCAGATTTCACGGATTAATTATTAGTTTATTATTACCAACCCAAAAAAAAAGGGATGGTTGTTATATTCCGTTACAAAAAGTTATTTTAACACATTAAATTTACACGTTTTATTGATCAAAGGTAAAGAAAAGTAAGCTACTAAAAACTATATTAAACTGTACTTTAATTTATTATTAAATTATTATCAAATGTAGTGAAATAGTTTTTTTTTTTTTTTTTTTGATAATTGATATAGTTATGTTTCATATTGTAAATTTTTAGATAATAAATTTTGTAAGTACATAATTATATTTATATTTAACAATTTTTATAAAATAAATAATACGGAGTACTTATTAATTTCGTACATTCTAAAAGAGTATATTTTTCAGTTGTTGACATTACATATACACTTCCACTAGGATTATTGTAATTACATCTACTTTACTCCTCCTTGGTTTATTTGGTTAAGTTTTGGCTAAGTTTCGTTTGGTTTAGATTTGAAAAAATTGATTTGGGTGATTTTGACAAAACCTTCGAAAATTCTATTTGGATTGAATTTGGATGTTGAATTTTAGGTTTTGAAAAAGTTAAGACCTCAATTGGATTAAGTTAGCATGTTGAGGTTTGGAGGTAAAAAGTAAGTGATAGATGTCAAATTAATGTCTTTTATAGAGAAAAGGTATGTGGTAGGTATGTGTCAATGCATTATCTCTTTATATATTTGAAGTTTATTATAATTTAATATATAAATTGGTTCCGTCCAAAATGAGATTTTGAGGGATGGAGAGCACATAAGATAGTATTTATCTTGGTGACACGTGTCCTCTTAAAATTTAAGTTAAAATAATTTATGTTCTTAAAGACAAATTTACCCTTTTTAATGAGTGAAATTCAACAACACCCCTTATATTTTGCCTAACTAAAAAATATATATTATTATTATTAGTAAAAAAATCCCTGTATTTTTTTATTAGCAAAATATACCCCTCTCAAGTCAAAATGTCAATTTTACACCATCAAATAATGAAAAAACATCCCCTTACTTAAAATATTATTAATAGCCCCTGGTAACTTTAAAATTTTGCAATAAACCCCCCCTTTTTTTTAAACATTAACAAAAACTTCTATATGATTTATGAAGTCCACTTTAAAGATTTGAAAAAAATCTTATCTCCCCAAAGTTACATATTGTGGCACTTTACCACCCATATGTACAAAATAAGCTCTTTACTGCCTCAAATAATTTCATTTAATTTTTGTTCGACGGAAATATACACGTGCCCCTCACATTAATTTTCAAAGTTAGTTACAACACTTCTTACAAGTCCACATATTTCGCTCATGTAAAAGAACCAAAAATCCAAAGTGAAGTCGAAAAATATTTTATTTGTAAAGAGAGAACACTATGTTTTTGTACTAATAAGTAAGCTGTTCACAAATTACAACAGAGAAATGACAAGGTGAAGTTTTTATTTTTTAGGGGCACATATATATATTTTTCAAGAATATACATGTGCCCCTCAATGTATAAAGTAGGCAAAAGTTTGATATGAAAAGTGCAATTCCCCAATTTTCTTGTTTTTTTTTTGGAAAATATATATGAAAGTAATTAGAGATTATAAAGATTAATTTAAACATATTAATTAAAGAGTTAGTATGTAATTTAACATATGTTTATTTTTTCTAAATATTCGATGTCACATCATCATTGAAAATTTTGACCAAAAATTGTGGTTTAGATTTATTGTTGACTTTTTTTTATGGTTAACATGAGGCATATCATATTTATGTTCAATAAAATCTTATTTTAGAAAGACCTATATAACTTGTAATATGAATTTCGCGAAAGTTTTAATCATACTTAAAATCAAGAGACAAATTAACTTTTGATTTAAAAGATGTGATGACGTTACATTCACCTTTACTGAGATACCCGATATCAGTTGATACTAATCTAAATCTACTGGATATTGACATTTTTAAATTTAGAACCATAAGGTATTGTAAACGGAAAATTCTTATTCAGATTTGACTTGGACAAATTAATTCAACTACATAATAAGTGTATTATACTTGTTTTGTGATTGTTAATTCTCCTATTAGTTTAATTCAATATATTAGCTATGTAGTTACTTTTGGGTTACGCCGAATCAAGTCTAGGTAAGAATTTTCTATTGTAAACATAATTGTCAAGTTAATTACACTTTTAGGGTGATCACTTTCGTGTTATCACAAAAGTAATCA
This sequence comes from Penstemon barbatus, assembly GCA_003313485.2. Lineage (NCBI taxonomy): Eukaryota > Viridiplantae > Streptophyta > Magnoliopsida > Lamiales > Plantaginaceae > Penstemon > Penstemon barbatus. Next base: position 15,633,331 of record CM064879.1, read on the forward strand.
TTTAGAGTTAATGGCAATTTACTTCATATAATTTGCATAATATTTACTTTACCCCTGTAATTTAAAAAAGAGCATTTTGCCCCCTATAATCTTATAAAAGTTTCATATTGGCATTATAAAACTTAAAAAAAATACGAATCGACAAAACTACATCTCCTATATACTATAATTTGACTCAATCAACTTATAAATACTGCATTTTAGCCCATGTTATGATAAATGTGGCATCTATGATAAATATGGCCCTACTGTGATATGAATAATGTTGCATTATATTTTACCCTGTATTATTATAAATGTGACACTTTATTTCCATAATGGTACTTTTGTCCTTTTACGCAATACTTTGCATGCCCCACTTTCAATTTCGGGGAGTTTATTACAAACTCCGTTCGGATGAGGTAAATTGTTCTTTTAGAATTTTTATAGAGGGGAAAAAAAGTTATATAATTAACTTAGTTTAAATATTTAAAAGCAAAATAGGAATATCGAAAAATTGGTGTAACATGCTATCTCTTTAATAGTATATATAGGTAATTTATTTGTAATTTTTTTATTTATTTTTAATTCATAACTTGAATCTTCAAAAGATTCGTAAAAAGAAGTATTCAACCTGAACCCTGACATACACATAAATATAACATGAACGTTTTAATAACAATCTCCGGGTAAAGTATTGCCGTTCTTCTATTCTTCTATCATTTAATTTATTTAGCATACCCATCATGCAAAAGCTAAAGCTAAGATAAAATTAACAGTATACAATCAGTTTTCAAATTGCTTGAATGATGTACCTTTTTGTTCAATTTATTTGATGCAGGTACTAAACGACGAAGCATTTGCAATACTAGTCCTAATGGCACTCTTCACCACTTTCATCACAGTCCCAACCGTCATAGCCATCTATAGACCTGCACGCGTCTTCTCCACCCGAGGGCGACGCCATCTTCAGTCCACCGATGAGCTCAGAGTCCTCGCCTGCATTCACGGACATGGAAACATCCCCTCACTCATCAACCTGATTGAGTCAATTCGTTCCACTAACAAAGCCTCCCGTCTTAAGCTCTATGTAATGCACTTGATCGAGCTCACTGAACGCTCCTCCTCCATCATATTGGTCCAAAGATTGAGGAAAAATGGCCTTCCCTTCATCAACCGCCTCTGTAGAGGCGAGTTGCATAATCGAGTCGCAGATGCATTCCAGGTTAGATTCATATAGTTTAGTTTCTACCCATAAAGAAAAAAAAGTTCATCGTCCCATAGCACCAACATAAAATTCTGGTTAAACTGATAGGCCAACGGCCAACTAGGTCGGGTTACCATCCGCCCTACAACATCAATATCAATGTTGACAACAATGCACGAGGACATTTGCCACGTAGCGGAAAAGAAGATGGTAGCGATGCTTGTGTTACCATTTCACAAGCAATGGAGGAAGATCAACGACGAAGGTGAAGAGGAGAGCGTGGGCCATGCGTGGAGGGGAGTGAATCAGAGGGTGTTGGAAGTGGCTCCATGCTCAGTCGTTGTGCTCGTAGACCGAGGGTTTGGAAGTAGGGCTGAGATGACATCAGGACCCACAACGACGCAAAATATTTGTGTACTTTTCTTTGGTGGACCGGATGATAGAGAAGCACTGGAGTTGGGCGGAAGGATGGCAGAGCATCAGACGATGAAGGTGACGGTGATAAGATTTATGGAAAAAAATGGAGAGGATAGGGATGGTGCGATGTTAATACCATCGCATGGTAGAAACGAAGAGATAAGTTACAGCTTCTCGACTGCAATTACTAATCCTCAAGCTGAGAAGGTAAACAATAAGTACCACATTTTTTTAAATTCATAAATTAATTGATTACATTTTAATAATTTATAATATAACTAATACTTAGTTCAATTCAATGTACTATTAGGAGCATGACGAGGGAGCATTGGCAATGTTCCTAAAGAAATGGGAAGGCGTAGTGGATTTCATAGAGAAAATAGATGTCAATGTGATAGATGAAGTTTTGGGAATTGGGAGAAGAGGAGACTACGACCTACTAATTGTGGGCAGAGCCCGATGCCCATCCACCATGGTGGCGGCACTAGTACATCACCCAACCGAGTACCCAGAGCTCGGTCCAATAGGAGATGTGTTAGCCTCATCGGATCAAGGCATCACTTCTTCAGTGTTGGTGGTTCAAGTTCAACAACATGATACTACAAAAGCAGAAGAGCTACTGGTTTCATAAACCACTACCCTAACATAAGAAGAAGAAGAAGATGATGATGGCGGCGATACTAGGAAAGACCGTAAGCAAATATCAAGTATGGTGTAAAATAGATTTACAAGATATGGGTGTATGTAAAAAAATAAGCCTTGTTTCTAAAACTGAAACCAAGACTCGTGCAATTCTTCTGGACAAACAGCTTTGATTTGGTTCATATGAAGAAACTTTTAATCTCAAACCAAAGCAAGAAAAAGCTTATAACAAGTTAGAATAAAATTTCTGCCGAAAGCATATAACTTTGTCAACAAATGCATAATATAACGAGCAAGAAGTTAATGTGAAGCTTTAAAGCAAAGTATATAGATACTTTTAACATCTCATAATTCAACAAAAAAATCCAATCATTAGTTGGTTATTATTTTTTAACATCAAGAAATATCTTATTAAATTCTAAGCAGCTTTCTATTTTAGCAATTGCCCGGAAAAGAAAAAATCCAAAAGCTTCCTACTTCTAGCCTTGAGATTTGTGAAAAATTCTAGCACAACTCGATTTGATTATACCCACTTAATCATCACAATTGAACTGTATGATCTGAGTGCAGGAACTTGGATTCAAATTTCCTGTGGCTTGCGAGTTGAACTCACAGTAATTACTGAACATCATCATAACCGTTTAATCTAAAAGAAAAACTCCTACAATTCAAAAGTAAAAGACACTATATTTTTGATGTTAGGTTTCCATGGACACTAAATCCAACCTCACAAACAAACAATTAGTGGGATTTGTTTAAAAACCATGACACGCGTCACATATAACACCACATCAGTATAGTTAACGATAGCTCTTGTGGTCACGACAAAGTATTAAGTATAGATATCAAAACATAGAAAAATTATAGTTGATTACAATTCCAAAATGTAGTCTAATTTTAATAGGTGAAAAAAGATATCCTTATCCAACGCAAACAAGAAGTCATTTTCCTTTCCTGGGCAATTTGCCGGTACCCACTATAGACAATTTTACATTTAAAAACTATTTCCTCAACAATATCCTTCACAGTGAGTTTTCGATAATGCAAAACTTGTGAAGGGAAAAAATCTGCTAAGAAGCATTGAGATGAGATATGCTAACCTCAGAGAAACCCTCCGTCTGTCCAATTGGAATCTGATTTTCCATTATAACCGGCTGTCTTATTATCAGGGGCGCTTTTGTAAAAACTATCGTATCCATCATCATCTTTAGCATCATCCCAACCAGCCCAGCTATCTCCATTATGGGTTGTTGTCCCCTTTGATGGCTCTTCTTTTTTGTTGTCTTTGGTATCCCAGTCGTCCCAAGAACCAGAGCTAATGGATTTAGATTGTCCATTTGTCGAGGATTGTGCTCCTGCAGAAGAATTCCATCCTTTAGACTCCTGATAATAACCAGTATTATCACTTTGGTTATGCTGCCAGCTAAATATCATTTTTTGAGCCAGGGCCTTCTTTGGTATACTCCTCAACCTTTTGGGAAGCCAACGCCATTACCCCTTTCATAAGCCCCCATGTCTTCTGTCCAATCTCTGATGTCTTTGCAGTTACGACATTGACAGTTTCATTCACTTTGTACTCATATCCTCCCTCTCTAACCTGTAAAAGAGAAATTAATGTGCATACTGCTTCATTCAAATTTGCATCTTGCTTCATTCTTTCCACATTGTAGATTATCACAAGGAAATTAAGATCTGAGATAGCGAATGCTTTCATCTGATGCATGGTAAGCGACAACTAATTCAATTTAATTTTCTTAAAAAATCTAGTATATTATGGATTCAAATAACTTTAGCTTTCTAAGTCAACTATACAAGTGGAAGAAATTATTCTGTGTAAAACATAAAGTGCATGCCATGTATTGATTTTCAATCACATTCTCTTTTTCTTTCCTTCGATGTAGTATAGACATAGTAGCAACTTGCACATTATTTAAACACAAGACAATGAAAGGAAAATATAAGTCATTCAGTCCAATTGTGGATTTAAAACCAAAATGATAAATATGATATTTGCTTGATGAACTATTATTAGAGAACACAAGATGTCCTTGCTTTTCCCAGCGAGCTCAACATTTGTAGAAAAACATACTAACCTGTATATTTTATCTGGGATGCTGAATCAGTAACAGTGCAGATATTCATCAAAGCAAACATAATTAAACAATCTAGAATCGTGGTGGTCAAATGGGAATTAATAGATAGAATGTTGCTTAAACAAACACATGGATAAAAGAATGGAGACTTTCCAATAAATGTGAAAAAAAAAACTGAAAAATTAAATTACAAAACCCCTAAACTAAGGATTTCTTTTGTGAGGTAGTGGTTTTCAATAGTCTACTGCCTTCGTACCAATTCCATGTCTTTGACTCAATATCTTCAGATCATGATGATTCAAGAACTTCATAATTGATTATGTTAAAACATCAAATGAGTATAACTGGAGAAAACTTAATCTGCTAAAATGACACAAATCCATGGGGAAAGTTAAGACAAAGCATATCCAACTAAATATGTAATCTCTAAAATGTGATAGAACTCTACAAGACTACAACACCTAAACCTGTTTCCAATGATCCAAAAGGGCAGATTACATCTCATTTGTTTATTCTATTGGAGCAAACAATAATGAAACTAAGGTTGGTTTTGACTTCTACGAAAAACTTGGTAAGAGTCACAAATTTAAGAAATGCTACTTGAATCACTCAAACTGCTACCTTATAAACTTTCTTTATAGTTCAGATAGGAACTTTCTTTACTATGCTACCGACAGTCTTGCTGCAGATTTGTTAGATACTACTGGTCAATGAGACAGCTTATGCACCTAGTAAATAACATACTACTGAAAAAACCTGTTTCACATAAGTCAACGTAACAATATGCAAAAGATATAGAATGCAACTCATCAAATTTTTGCCCCTTACTGTCTATTTCTCAAAGAAGAATCAAGACATTTCTATCACAAAATACAGGAAAATAAAATTGCACTACCTTTGAAGTTAAGTCCTTAGTCCCAGCTTGCACAACAGTTGCAGCTGACTGCGCAGCAGATGCAGCTACCATAGATAACCTACCAAAGCCCTACAATGCAAAAAAAAAAAAACACCAACAATAAACAAATCCACATCACTACAAAGAAACAATCTTTAAACACGAAAATGAGCGTAAATACACCTGAGTAACAACCGAAAGAACATCCCCCTCACTATTATTCCTCGGAACAGGTGGTGAAGGACTGGATCCAAATCCAACATACTTCCCACCTTGTGAAGGCGGAAGCCCCTCAGGACGCGATTCATTTTCCGCTATTTTCTTAGCAAAAAACCCCTCCTTATTCGCAGCTGAAGCCTCCAACTGCGCCCTCGAATAAATATCCTGTGTCGACTTGGACCGTGATGGCGCACCGCCCCCGCCCCCACTCTCGGAACTCTTAAAATTCCCTACCGTATTATTCCTCCTAATATTGTTATTACTGGAAGCATTATTATCATCAAAACTATCCCAACTATCCCATCCCCCTGCATTATTTTTATTATTCCCCAATTTACTATTATGGTCATTATTATTACTCGATTTATTCAATGTTTCCTTTACAATCGGAGGATCGCGCCAGGGTTTGCCTTCGGCAAGGGCCTGGATACGATCGCGATAAACCGATGCGGCATTTGTGTTATATTTCGTGACAATGTCGGTTGCCTTAGGTATTCCGTACTGTAAAACGAAGGCGTTGAATTTCTCGTTACCTCCAAGCTCCATTTTCTTGAGCTGGATCTCGGACCAGGAATCCATGGTTACCGAACGGACGAAGGAGATGTGGACACCGAGGCCACGGTGCTTGCCTGAGCACTCAAGGCACATGAAGATGCCGTAGGATACGGAAGCCCATTGAGGGTTTTTCTGGGAGCAGTCGACGCAGATCTTGTTGCCCGCATGTGATTGTAGCTCACGGAGCCGGCATGAGGCGGCCATAGGTTGTCGGGTCGGGATCCGGATATGGTGTGGCGTCGGTGGTGGAGTATGGGTTTTTGGATGTGATTCGCAAATCGCAATGAACTTGAGTATATTTATATGAATTGCTTTTTATTTTTATCTTGTTTTTGTGGTTTCCAAATTTGGGGAAGAAAGTTGTCTCAAACTTTTTTGGAAGGGGCAAACCTGTGATTATACTAATTTCCATGTTTGCTAAATAGAATCAATGGCTATCCAAATCAGCATCCAAATCTTCTGCTGATATCTTCTCATTTCGACCCCTACCGCCTCCACGACCATTCCTTGAGTTGTGCACGCCACCCTGGGGGCGTCTCATAGCACCACCTCTTCCTTGAACTCGAGCATTTCTTACATAAGAGTGTAAACTTTGGATCAGCCATACTAGAAGAAAAATCAATATTAAGTTTGAATCACAGGCACCTTTCTCAAACATGGCGCCAAAACGGGAATTGCCAAAAAAGAAAAAGAAAATAACATCAGACTTTGTTTGGATTGAAGAACTAATCAATAATTAAAAAAGAAAATCAGAGTGATTGCATTGACCTCCCCTTTAATTCTGACCTATTTGCATCCACCTCCGCTAGCCTTAGGAAAACCAGAGAAGGGGAGGGGAAGTGGATGTAACCAGTTATGTAATATTAAGGGTAGGTGAATGCAAATACCCCATAACAAAACCCATATAATTTGTTTAAATCATTTTGATTTTGTATGGATTTCAAGAACTAACTATATTTATTATCCATTTAAATTAAAATGAATTTGAAATTAACCAAATACTAGAGCAACTTAATATCATTTCTCCAAATCCTACTTCAAATAAAAAATCACTCGATCCAAATGAAGCATCAGTGAATTTCAAAAGGGTAGAGGATAACTAACCAAGTTCAAATATAATAAGGAAAACAACTTAATTGTGCAATACATTCTTTCTTTTAAAAACCAAGCTCATGAACTCAATAATAAATATAAGTAGATATATCCTATCTATTATTGATGAATTATAAGTAGACAAATCTCTTTTTGATGAATTATAAGTAGACAAATCATAGATTCTAAAGCATCACTGAACAACTAAAAACTTTCAGCATCTAAATGCATGGAATTCATTAATTTCAGCATTCAACTAGACACTAAACATATATTAGCATAGTTGTTAATAGCGAAAAGCGACGCGAAGCGACAAGGCCTCGCCTTAATTTGGAACGAAGCGAGGCGAAAAGCGCTAGCTTTTCCCGAATGAAGCGCTCATGTACAATTTAATATATATATCAATTATTATTATATATTCTCCAAAAATAAACTATAATCATATAACATAAATGAACAAATATAAAGACAATCAATATATAATAAAATTGAGAAAACAAAAGGGAAAGTAAAGAGGTGGGCCATGACACTTTATTATAAATAAAAGGAAAGTTTAGTAAAATTAAAAAAAAAAAGGAAAAGAGAAAAAAGAAGTTTGCAAACCCTAATATTCCTTATCTCATTTTACCCCCCCTCCTCCCCCCCCCCCCCCCCCCCCGCCGCCAAGGACTTCAACTTCTTCTTCCTTTCTTTTTTTTCTTCTGGAAATTGACTTCATCTCATTTTACCCCGCAAAAACTAATGTTCCTTTTTTATTTACTGGAAAAAGTCAATAATCCGAGGCCTTGTTAAAAAAGGCAACTTTTTTTTTAATTTCCTAAACCCATCACCTTCAATTTCGGGAAAAAGCGCCGTTTTGCTGAGCTATGAAGGGCCGGAATAGCGCCGTAACGCCGGGAAAAGCGCCGCTTTTCGCAAACCCTAAAAATAAGGCGAGGCGAGGCGAGGGGAGGGCGAGTCGCCCTGAATCGCGCTATATCGAGCGCTTCAATCGCTTTTAACAACTATGTATATTAGTGAAGAAGACTTATTCTCTTGATTTGTACCCTCACATGGCAGAAGTCATGTCATTCTGCGTGCGTAAGACAAAAGTTTGATTCTAATTACAACCAACATTTACCATTTGATACAGAGTAGTTCATAATTTCCAGCAATACATGTTGTCTCACTATCATGAAAAAGACAATTCCTTTGTCAAAAGAAACGATAAAGTCAACATTGGCTAGGAGATATCAATGAAGAAAGCACATTTGTAAACTTGGACGGAGCAAATAAACTGCAAAGAATCTGTTCCTTGTTATCCGAGTGGTATTTTAGTAATTTTTTGAATCCCTTTCATATGTTTTTTTGGGGGGTGGGTGGGAGGGTTAGTAGACAAAATGCTTTGGGACTTGGGAGCAAACCTTATGGGGCCACCACCATTGATCCTATACTCGCCATATGGCGCTTGTGGAAGTATAGGATGCGGAGCTATGTTCGCCCCTATAATCTCAATCTTCATAGGCTTTCCATCTAGTTGAATGTTATTGTAACTCTTGATGGCTGCTTCTGCATCTCAACGTCGAGAAAACACTACCTCTGCAGTCCCCTACCATAAAGAATCTTCTTTATTAATTGTGAAATTAATCAGAAAAGTTCTGAAACTTTTAAATCTTAAACCAAACGCTGAAATACCTCTGATCTTCCACTCCTATCATAATTAACTGAACACCTTTTTAGATCACCTAAAGCAGAGAATAACTCCTGTAAATATCGACAAACGGACAGTTAAAGTCTCCAGCTTCCATCCAGCACAAACATTCAGAAGTAGACATACCCAAACAAACAACACAATTTAAGAAAAAAGAAAGAAGAAGGAAAAAATAAGTTACCCCAATGCAGGCTAACAAGGAATGGCACTTAAAATTAGATATTCATAATGTAATAGCCTTCAACATAAGTAAACATGTGAACTGAAGTAACACTGTCAAAATACAATCAAGGAACATAAAGGGGAAAAAAAGAGACATTCATTTCTTACAATATTGCATCCAAACATTGTATTCTTCATATATAAAGCTCGAATAGCCCATAATTAGCAACTAAACTGTCATTCATACTCACCCAATTTAAGGATTTTGATCCTAGGTAGCCTCTAAATGTGAAAATTCACTAAAATTGACAACAAAAATTACCCAATTTAATGGCAAACAAATAGCCCTACTCTCAACCTAATCCAAATAAATTCGGGAAACCAAAAAACGAGTGAGTGTTTGTTATAAAAAATTGAAGCTTCAAAACAGGCATTAAAAATACCTCCATTATAACCGAAAAAATTACCTTAAGGTCCTAGTCGGTGACACCATAATCCAAATTCGAAACGAGGAGCTTAGTACCAGTCTCAATCGCCAAAACCATAGCTGCCCCTTGAATTGGATAAATGCTATGGTCCCATTCCGGTGCACGCGCCTGAAAAACAATTATTCCAGAGATTAAATAAGATTCAGGAAGCAATAATGCAACTGGAAAAAGATAATTATAACGAAAATGGCATCAGAATTCTTACTGCGGCGAATGAATATGGTGCGTCACGAGTAGCGGAGCGGGTAGGGAAGCGACGGGTCGGACCTGTACCGAATGTTCGAGCACCGTCACGTGAAGAAGACTGGTTAATTTTGATCCTATCCTCCAGGGTCATGTCTAGATTTGACATTTTTTCTTGAGAAAAATAAAAAAAAATTGGAATTGATGAACTGAAGCCGATGAGGGTTTTACCACAGGGATAACCAGAGGTTTTGGTTTAAAATGGGAAAGTGTAACTATTTCATTATACTATATAAAATATATTTCATTCGATGCATCTCAAATGGTGTCGTGGTGTAGTTGGTTATCACGTCAGTCTAACACACTGAAGGTCTCCGGTTCGAACCCGGGCGACGCCATCTTTCTCATTCTTTTGTTTAAATCTTCGTTCCTTAAAATTTTCTCTTCAAAGCTTTTAATCTAATTAATTAACTCCGAAATTATCTTGCCAAGACATGGTGATCCTTTTTCAAAGTTGAGGAAAAGAAGTAAATGGATAGAAATTCTTTTTTTTTTTTTTTTTGGGGAGAAATGAGTCTGTTAAATTTTCTAAAATCTATTTCAAACACTTATAAAAAGGCCATCTATCACTATTCTTTTTTAATTTCTTAAAATAAACTTATTAAAACAATTCAATCAAGTCCGTAATATTTTTTACACAGGGTCCAACGTAACTCTTCTGCATGCCTGTCTATTTTCTTGTAACTCTAAATCGTTGTCACTTGTCGTAAATGTAAATAACTTTATTTATAATTAGTGTCTTATTTATTTTCTAACTATTATGAATTAATTTCAAATTTTTTGATATACAAAAGAAGGAATATTAATTGTGTCTTACTCAGAGAAAAATGGAGTTCGACAAAATGGTAAATTATGGGACGAAATTTGGTGAGTTGATATAGTTTGGGACGAAAAATCAAAATTAGTAATTAGTTTTCGACGATATTCCAAAAAAATATTAAATTACGGGACAAAATTCGCCAAATTAAATAGTTCGAAATGAAAATTCAAAATCAGTAATTAATTTGGGACGTTTTCTGTAATTTTACCTTTTAAAAACATGCAAGGTTGAATGATATCGATTTTGTGGGTTATTCGTTCACATGGAATAACCGGAGGGAATCCTATGTGCTAATGTAGTTGGAGACAGACTTTTCCATTAGCCAAGTTTGTTCATTTATTTTTCCCCTATTAATTAAATTGTAAAATGCCTATATGTCTTATATCTCTTTCAATTTTCTTGAACCATTTCAACTCTTGTTCCCACTTCCATGTGTAGATGAATTTGAGTGTCTATTTGGACGAATAAAATACTGAAAATAGTTGTTACTTATTGAAAGTTGATTTGGACTTCAATAATTAATATTTTTTCCTTTTTTTTTTCTCCATTTTGATCTTTCTTTTTATGGCGGTCAATATTTCACATGAATTTTTCTATTCATACTTCACGTTTTTCAACCTAAGAAATATAGAAGTTTAAATTGAATTATGGGATCAAAATGATGGTGTATAATTGGATGAGTTTGAAGTATAATTTTACTTTTTTTTAGAGGGAAGTATAATTTTACTCTTGTATAACACATATTAATGACTTATAGACTTTTCATGCCTCATTATATTTCATCTTGAACATTATATTTTTAGCGATTAAAAATCTCTTTTCTTTTTAAAAAAAGTGCTAGATTTTTTTATTTGGAAAAATATGTTCCAACTTTTGTTGGATAAAACAATACTCCGATTACTTTATCTTAAATTTTATCCTTTTATAAAAAATCTGGAAAAAAATTAGGGTGATTTACACTTAGACCCCCTGAGATTTAGTCTTATTACAAGGAGCCATCGGTAGTTTCAAAAATTACAGGGACACCCCTTACGTGGTGTTTTTTGTAAACATTTTTACAAGTTGTAGGGGGTGTCCTTGTAAGACTTGTTAAACCACCGGGGGTGTCCTTGTAATTTCTGAAACTACAGGGGGTTTCTTGTAATATGATTAAACATCAGGGGGTCTTAGTTTAAATCACCCAAAAAATTAATGCGTGTGTTATCCTGAAAATCATGCCCCCTCCCTCTCCTAGTGAAAGACGTTTAGCTTCGCGTTTGTCTCATTTGTTTACTCTTGCTTTAAAACACTACATCTCTCACGGTAGTGTTTCTGCCTCGATTTCTTGTCCATTTTTGGTTGCCATCCAATTAGTTTGCGACAAAAGATGTCTTATTCGGAGTTGCCTTTCAAATTGGACTTTTTGATCGGTGTTCTAGGTCGAGCGAATTCGAATTCGATCAAGGTGGTCGGGTTAATTGAGGATTGGTTCCAGTGGGTTGGGCTGGATATTTGGGAATTTGGGTTAGGTAATATGGGGTTTCGATCAGGTTTGAGTGGGTTGGAGTGGGTCCACTTGAGTTTTTGTGAGATGGGTAGAGCGCGTGAATTCTGACCTAAGTGATTTAATTTGTGGAATTGGCCGGGTTGGGCCGTAAGGTTGTATTGTAGACACCTCTAATTTTTTATTTATTTTTCTTTTTACTTCCACAAATTAAATCACTAAGGTCAGAATTACTAAAGTTAAATTATGGTATTAGTCTTGTAAGAAGTTTTTTTAATTGGACATATTAAAAAAATTAAATGATTGATTTATATATGCTACGTGTTATTAATTATCGATCAAAACATGGTATTATGTTGGTCGTTGGTAAGGTTAGACCTATAGGACTAAGATGTTTTATGTTCAATTTCAGATGTAAATTTTCTTTTAGTTTATAAGTAATTATTTTTCCTTGATTGTACTCGAGTAGATTTTTGATTAAATTAATGGAGTAATTAGGTAATTCGTATCTCTTAAAGAAAATTTGATATGACCTAAAAATTGACACAATTGAAAATTATTTCAGGACAATCAGTCACAATATATCTGTAAAATCAAAATAAATAAGTTGGGGGGTTTTCTTGAATATTTTAGAACAAGGACCTAAACATTAAACTGCATAACAAAATAGTGGAATACACTATTAAACAACAATAACATCTTTTCTACAAAAATTAAAAATAAATGTTGGATCCGAATAAGAACCAAATAAAGAACATGCATGTCGATGGATCGGACAACACCCAATTAATTAAAGACCCTTATTTTGCATCAACAGAAGATCAATTGGGAATCAATGTCACTATAAAGTATAAACTAAATCTAGCTAAATATACACCCACCTAACCTACTTTGCATCACATGAATATTAAGCATCATGTACGTAAGTATAAGTCTCCGTATACTTTGTCTAGCAGTCTTATTATTTATTATTGTTTCATTAAGTCGGAAAAAATTTCAGCTTAATTAGTTTCACGAAAAGGTAAACTCAAATCCAATTGTATTTTTCTCTTTATCAATGTACAAATGATTATTCTTGATAAAAGCCAAATTTTCTGCTAGAAGTAATTATTAAGTAAATATCATTTATGTTACTCCTTATCATTAATTTTTTAAAGAGACGTTCCTTTTGAGTTTTTTTTCTTTTTTCACATTAGTCCCTACTAAGAATTTTTGAATGTCACTTTGTTCTTTTCAGGTTGAGCATGACGGATCTGATGTCACGTGAACTGCAACATAGGCTTTATTGTGGGACTTGAGAGTAATACTATAGTAGTAGCGAATGGACAAAAATAACCTCATGTACAGGTCATGAGAAATCAAAACCTTCATGTTCAGCCTGAAAATGACTAAAGTAAAAAAAATAACTCTTCGTAGGAACTAATGTGGGAAAAAAAACTTAAGAGAGACGACTCTTTGTAAAGTTAATGATAAGGAGAACCATAAGTGGTGTTAACCCTAATTATTATTCCCTCCGTTTCATATTAATTGACACATTTGTTGTTTCTTACATGTTATGAAATTTCATCATTACATACTTTTTTTGTGGTAAAATGTCACAAATACCCTTTATAATGGTAACTATTTTTTAATTTTTTTATTAGTGAGTGTTGACCATTGAGTTTTCTAACTTAAGTGTGAGAAAGGGTTACAATTGGAAAAAATACTTTGAAAATCCAACATGCTAATTACTCAAAGAGATGGCCAAAAATTGACAAATTAAATGTGTCAATTAACATGAAATGAAGGGAGTAACTAGTTTTGATTCTATCTGGCCAATGCACGCACCAATTGAATAATTTTTTTTGAGAAACCAATTATTTGGTAATGGAACAAGAATAATTGACGAGCGTATATATAATAATCAAAGAGATGTAGAATTGAATAATGCAGATGTCTATTCGAATATTTATGGAAGTACTTTTCAGAGCAGAAAGATATATATAATATATTCGATCTTGGGTTGATATGATTAAAAAAAAAATTTAAGTGAGATCTTGTTGGTCAAACTTGCGTAGTGACGTAGTGTCATATGATTGATCATTTAAAAAAAAATAAGTGTTATCCAATGATCATATGCGTTTATTGCACTTATCGTTATCATAAGGCCATCTTAAATCGAACTCAATGTCTAATTGCGTAATTGCCTCTTTGATTCCTTTTTTGCTCAATTGCCCTTTTTCCCAATTTAAAACTCATCTTCAACCGAAGGACAATCAACCTCCATTTAATTTAATTTCACAACTTTCCCCATTTTCACTTTCCACACTCTCCTCATTCTTACTTATTTTATTAATAATTATAATAATACTGATAGTAATAATAACAATTATAATAATAAATTTAATAATAATAATAATAAATTTAATTAAAATAAAAAATATCTAAATCGTAATTTTTATTATCAGAATCTACGTATTTCCAAAATTAAGATATAAAAATTAAAATTAACTAAAGTTTGTACTAATTTATTTAATTCTTTTACATGTATGAATTATATGACTATAGAAATATTAAATTTGACAATTTAAACTAATCATTTTATTAAATCCAACACACATAAAAATAAAATTTTATTAAAAATAAATAAAACTAATTACAGTTCACATATTAAATAAATACAACTACTTATTATTATATATAACTAATTTATTAAAAAAATAACTAAAAAAAAAAGAGAGCAATGGTGGCTGCCAAATGGCAGCCACCCACCTACAGACATACGCTCGGGAGCGTTTGCCTGGAGGCAATTGGGCAGTGGATCATCCACTGCCCCCAATTCCCTGCCCCAACCCCCAGCCCAACCTGCCCGCCCAATCCCCCATTTCATTTTTTGCCATCTTCAACCGAAGGCAACCGGCAAGCCCGCCTCATGCCCGGTTGCCTTCTCAGTTGGAGATGGCCTAATCTTGTTGGAAATGATTAACAAAGGATAGTTTATTGATTAAAATTGAATAAATGTAACAATATTTAGATTATGGATGTAAGTGTAACAATTAAAAAAAGTAAGGGACGATATATGTAATTTAGCCTCGAATGAGACAGTTATCTTCCAATGGATTGTATCCACGAGCCATAATCTAAAAAAAATAGTTTTTGAGAAGTTACCTCATTATTATGTTTAATGGTCAATTTACTCTCATGTAATAGAAAAATAAGCATTATCCTCCTATCAAATGATTAGGGGTAAGCACAACATACTCCCTTTAACTTTTTCCTTGTGATATGCGTAATATGCACTACCCTCTGTAATATGATCTACTGAGCAATTTACTCTTATGTAAAAACGTTAAAAAAAACTAAGAGGAGACTGTACTTGTTATACAAAAACACAAGGGACTATATATCTTGTCATTTTATTATCGGGACAATTGCATATTTGGTATCATACAATAGGATATTTTGCAATTTTGATACCACTGGATACGTAAATACACATCTAGTACCACAATTTAAATTGTTGCAGTGTTCATACCACGGTCAAATAATTGGACATAATTGATGGAATTGGCCACTTTCATAGCATGTGATCGTTATCCCGTCTTTTGGAGGGAAAATTATCACATGATAACTTCATAACATGAGGATAACATTATCATTTTTCTTCTAAAAGATGAGATAGAGTGATAATTTTCACTCCAAAAGTGAGGGAAACGTGATAATTCTCTCTCCAAAAGACGAGGTAACGGCTATGTGCAACTGCACAAGGCCAATTATGTCCATTATCGTCTAATTATTTGCTTGTCACACAATTAAAATGATGCAAATTCCTAACTAAAAGAGCAATTGAAGAAACAAAAAAATAAAGAACTTTCTACATTAATTTTTTCAGTGAAAAATAATTTAATGGTTTATAGGACCAACAACTAATTAATTTAGTGTCGTGATAAAATAAGAATTAAATGAAATTAAACGTTGTATTTTTACCCAATAAAACGTAAAAGAATATAGTAATATAACTTTGAAAAGAGTCCATTTAACAGATGATTTGAGGAATTGATCAAATATAGAAATATTTTACAACATTTACTTCAACTGTAAAAAAATGCTATAAAAAGTATCAAAATTAACACTAAAATTTAGTCTTCTTTTTCAATTTTTTTTTTTACTGATTTTGATGTTCTGGATTGTATTTATAGAAATTAAATATTTTTATCATGATGTATGATGTAATAACATTTTTTTTTTTTTTTTTGCATTGATACAACAATTAGTTTTCAACATACAAGTTTATATGCTAGCTTAGGATAAAACATTTAAAAGAAAGAAAAATAGCTTTAAACAGTTAAAGAAAGAAACATTGATACAATTAGTTTTCAACATCCAAGTTTATTTTATATATTAGTTTAGCTTAAATGAAAGAAAAGTAACTCATCGGGTCGAACTTGAACCATCTAGGCAGTACTACAATACCGCAACTACTGGTCATAGATCCACCGAAATGGTAACAAAGAAAGCCTGATAAATGAACACATACCACAACTATTGGTCTACTCACTAATTATTTATAAATGAGGAAATTGTAGGGCTATCAATGGGTCGGATTCTGGTCGAATCAGCCTTATTTAGATTCGGCTCCATTTATATCGGATCGAATCCTGTCGGATTTGGATCTTGCGCGGATTGTGCACGGATCGAGATTTTTTGAATCCAACGGATCTTGATAAGATTTAGCCGGATATCGAATCTTTTTCGGATCCAATAAATTTTCATTTAAAAAGTTAAATTAATATTTCTAAAAAAAGTTTATTAACTTTTCAATTTTATTTGATTTTAGCTCACATGTTCAAAGTTTCTTTAATTCATATTTGTAGAATGAAAATATTGTTCTAAATAAATTTATAAATGAGTTATAAATTAATATCTTCTTAAATTGACGGTGAAATATTATTAATGATACTTACTTTTATAAAAAAATATGTATATATATCTTTCTTTTTATTTATTGTCGGATACGGATCTTTAACGGATCGGATCGACCTAAATCCATATCCGCTCCATGAGTTTCGGACTACGGATCTTTATAATCGGATCAGCTCCATCGAATCTCAAGTCGGACAATTATCCTTATAAATTGGACCGAATTCGGACGAATCCGGATTGAAATCCGCCTCATTGACAGCCCTAGGAAATTGTACTTTTCATTATTATGATAAAAATATATGAATGTACTTAAGTGAATACATTATAAGAGGCACTACAAAAAGTTTTAAGTATTAATTTTGGTACATTTTAACATTGTATAACTGGGTTTATGTTTTAAAATATTTTTGTGATTTATCAATTCCTCAATATTTTGTATAAAAAGTTGCTAGTATATTGTTGGATAAAATTATATTATTACTTTATAATAAATTAGATTTTATCATTTTATTATATCATGGATCGAAAAGCCATCGGACCTGTTTGTTTGGTGTTTGGGAAAGTAATTTGAGAGAGCGGTATAATTTGTGAAATAATCTCAATTTGTGTAATGTTGTGTGTTTGGATTTTGAGAGAGTTGTTTGAGAAAAAAAGTAGGTGTATGTTTTTTTGGAAGAGTTATGTTGTAGGTGTAAGATATGTAAGACTTTTGTCAAATCATGTTTCTTATGTGAGATAAATTGCGTAAGAGATAGAATATTTTATGTCAAATTATAGTAGAATTTGTATAGGTTTTATTTATTTAGAGATAAAAAAATTGTTGTTTATTTGGCTTTTGAGATTGTAATTTGAGAAAATTGAGAGATGAAAAATTTATTTCATAAATTAAAAAATTTATATATTTGTTTGGCATTTCTCAAACACGAAAAATTTTGAGAAACGCCAAACAAACATACTCATCGAGTTTGTTAAAATAAAAAAAGAATTTCACCGCCTACGATAATGGTCTAGCTCAGTCGCTGTCACTGGCAGTTCATGTGAAACTTCCAAAAAAATTACAAATAAGTGTAAAGAACTAACAATATCGTAAACATTATTAAGAACGTATGGAAAAAGATTGTTCTAGAATGATAACTTTTTTTCTTTTGTATTTCATGGAAGACTAATAATAAATATTCGGAAAATTTGTTTTTTTTTTTCTACGTGATAGGCCACCTTACAACTTTGGTACTATTAGATACGAAAATGTAAATTTGATACCACGATTTAAGTTTTCGTTGCAATTTTTATATCAACCCCAATTTTTCTCCGTAGGTAATGCGTGTCCAGTGATACCAGAGTTATAAGATAATAACCTATCATGTGCTAAAAAGAAAAGAAAATTTCCCATAAATTTTCAGTATGAGATGAAATGAACAAGCAAAATGGATACATGATGATTGTCCCTTTGACTAAAAGTTAAATGAAAATCCCGGCCGGGATTTGGCAATGTACTCTTAACATATATATGGCTCGGTTGGTTTGGTGCTATCATTGAGGATATATGGGCACTCGTAACATTTGGGGCCCGATTGATATTAGTATTTAAGGAAATTGTGTGACCATGAAAGATGCTACACATTTCGAATGCACCATCCAACTCTAAAACCTAATGTATATACATGTCAAGTCACTTACAACCCATTACACAAAAGTTGAGGTTTAGATTACATCCATCTGTTTTACTTTGGTATTAAGAATTTGAGTTAGGGGCTCCTGCAAAATACTTAAAGATATGTGATGTCGACTTAACATATTTGAATTATAATTTTAATCTTAAAATAATAGTAAATAATAGTTATCGATCGACATCTGAAAATATTAGATATAATTTAAATAAATATTTGTCACCACCTTTCAGTTGAAATGATCATAATAAACACTATCCAGTTCTTAACGATAAGAAGAATCTCTTCATGAATATGAATTTCTATAGATGGTTAACACAAAATCTTTTTTTATTACACGTTCTAACTTTTTGAGGTAGTCTCGCGCGCGGTAGGAATATTTTTTATGTATAAATGTATATATGCAGATTATAGGGTCATGATGCACTACTTATATTTATAATTCGTATATGCTTAAGAATTCTGTGAAATAGTAAATTAATCATATTGGTCGATCATAATAATTGGCCATTTTGTTAACCATTTTATTTAGACTAAATGTACCACAAACACTGATCGAAAATAATAGTTAAGTTCATCTTATAAGATTTTGGGCAATCTTCACCTCTTAAACTAGCTTTTGAAGTTGAGTTAGACTCAAGCCATGTTTAGTGGATTTAGTCAAATCCATGTGGTGAATTCTGATATGGTATCTGAGCTCAGGTTGAAGTGTTCCACCTCTTTTCGTGATGGGCTCTTTCTTGCGCGCATGATGAGATATATTCTTCATCCACAAGGTGTCGCGGAAATCCGCGTGTCCGGAATCCACATGGTCTGAAAAATCCACATGTTAAGACTCTTACCCACATGTCAATAATTCGCAAATGTTGGGCATTAATATGTCACGTGTTGGACTTGTATCACCCACACATTCAGTCCGCTCACACGTGAAGGGGGAGTGAGACTAAACATCCCACATTGGTTGAAAACATTAATTAAGTTCACCTTATAAGGTTTTGGGCAATTCTCACATTTTAAGCTAACTTTTGAGAATGAGCTAGATCCAAATCATGTCTAGACTTAACCCAATTCATGTGGTGAATTCTAATACATTACAAATTGTCGAACCAAGAATTTTTTCTAAGTTTACTACCTTCATGACGAGATTAATGTTTGTAGGTTCTAACTGTAGGAAAATATGTATACGTAAAAGGAAAATTTTGAATTTGAATACAAGATAATCTGGACAGAAAGTAAACGACAATTATCAAAATGATCCAAACCGAGGCCTGTGTGAAAACACAGTGTCCTTAAGACAAATTCGCTCCCTCACCCTTCCGGTTCGTGCTTGAGGTTCTTCGAACGTTCGTCTCCCAGGATTCAACGGTATAAGCAAATGAGCTTCGCACCAAGCAATTTTCAGCAAACTGAAACACTTTTGAACTCTAGAACATGAAGAAAGAAGAGAGAATTGATTCTGTTTTGGTGTGTAAAAACTGATAAAAAGAGCCAGTATTTATAGGATGGGAGTGAGGGTATAATCGGAATAAAATAAAATTAATGAGACAACCGTTTCGGGAGTTACGGTCCGTTACAAAACGTTTCGTCCGTTTCACTTTGAGAGGGCCTTCCAGAAACTGGGCCTTCGAGATTTAATGGGCTAAAAAAAAAACTCTGCCAAGAGAAATCATTTTTTTTCTTTCTTGGGCCAGAATGAAATTCGCAAAACTGGGCTTGTCCGAATAGGCTTTTCTGGACGACATTTGTGTTCGCAGGTCGCGGGCACGCACAAGTCTTGAAGGGCCGAGTGTAAATCCGATCTAATATTTGCACACCCCCCCCCCTGCGCGCGAGGAGGGAGCCTTTTAGTAATAATTTCTTAACTCTTATGGTTTAGAAATCATATATATAAACCCAAGTTTTTCTTATCACACTTTCAATGTGGGATAAGTCCATTTCTTTCGAATTTTTTCCCATTACATATGTGAACTTTGAGCTTTAATTTCTCATTCACACGTACTCCGATTTGGACATACCATTTACCGTTTTAATCTACTCACGGAGTAGAATATAATTCCGCCAAGACCCGACTCTTTTCTCAAAGTGGGTCCCACTTAAAATACGTCCAAAATAGTCCATTAACTTGTTTTTTCCAACAATCTCCCACGTGAATGAAAATTGAACAAGTTCCTAACAGGATGTTCTAAGAGGATAGAGTTCAGGGTAGACACTTGCATAGGATAAGTAGGTATTAGCCTTTGATATTTCCCTTGAAAAAGTATGTTTACTTTACTAGCTGATTAGTAGACACGTTGTCCTTGAACTGTTCTGTTGTTTGTGTAAACGATGACACACTTCTCACAAGCATCTTACCTCGTAACTTTTAAGTTCTTACGATTATGTACGTTTTGGCCATGGACATCTACCTGGTTCAGCAAGAGTTTCTAAGAATTGTGCCCCATACAATTCCCTTTGAAGCGGCCCTTCTTCTCTCTCACATAGGTGATTCATTTCCTTAGAGTATCCTGAGTTACTCTCTTTACAAGAATCATTAAAAGCTTGGTTTAACCTTATTCAACCGTTATCACTGTTTTCGTCATAGGAATGGACTTGTGGATAAAAACCCCTACAGTGACTTAACTAAATCTTTGCGGTTAGGTTGTCCCTTTGAACCTAGATCTTGGGATCTCCAGTCAACTAGGTTGGGTTTTCCTTCGCTAAGTTTTTATTCCATGACCTTATTCAACCGTTATCACTGTTTTCGTTATAGGAATGGACTTGAGGATAAAAACCCCTACAGTGACTTAACTAAATCTTTGCGGTTAGGTTGTCCCTTTGAACCTAGATCTTGGGATCTCCAGTCAACTAGGTTGGGTTTTCCTTCGCTAAGTTTTTATTCCATGGGCTTCAGTCTCATTCCTCTTGATGACTTAGCAACTATTTCTCTTGTTAACCTTTTGGTTAGCAGATCCGCTAGATTATCCTTTGACTTTACATAGTAAATAGTAATCACCCCAGTTGAGAGTAGTTGTCTAATGATATTATGTCTTCGGCGTATATGCCTAGACTTACCATTGTACATTTTACTTTGTGCTCTTACAATCGCTGATTGGCTATCACAATGAATGCATACTGCTGGCACATATTTAGACTATTGTGGAACACCCTCTAAGAATTAGCGCAGCCACTCAGTCTCTTCACCACATTTGTCTAGAGCTATAAACTCAGACTCCATTGTGGATCTGGCTATCACAGTTTGTTTTGAGGATTTCCAAGATACAGCTGCACCACCTAAGGTGAATACATATTGTTACGCTCCAAATACGAGTACGTAATCGCGCAAGTATACGGTCGTCTACAAGTAATAAAGTGATAAGGGGTGTCGAACCCACGAGGAATCAAACGAATAACTACCGAAATCTATTCTAATACCTTACTCGAACTTGTGTGAACGATAGTAGTGAGATTATGGTTTGTTTAAACAACTAACGAAGCGATTAAGACAAATCTAAATACTTAACTTGCTAATATGATAAAGACTCCTAGGATCTTACATCACCTAGATCAATTCAATATAAATGACTCGACAATCGATAACTAATGCTCGTGGTTGCTACTCAAGGATTCAATGACGTTCGTATGTATCTTCCGATGGCATACCAACCTATTGAATTAAACTAATCCAATTTATTCCTAAATGGACTAAAATCTAATCGATGGCATTAAACTCAAACCTTAAACGAATATGAAACGACTTAGGTATATGTCTATCCTAGAATCGAATCACAATCCAACTTCATAATCAAATCCTCAAAATCACTATTCTAGTTTCAAGAATCAATAACTTTCACCTCAAAGTTGATCAAACCTTCAGACGAATAATAAACACGAAATCGGATAAACAAACACATGTAAGCATCATATCAATCATCATAGCATCATTTAATCAAGAACCAAACATAGGATCAATAAAAACCTAGAATAAAGGAGATGAGCTACTTATATTAATCAACACAATATTCATTACATTAAACAAAGTCATAAGTGTAAATGAACAAAGTAAGAAAGATAGAGTAAGCTTAGGTGATGAAATCTATGTCAATCATCCTTCAAGCCTTTTGTTGTTCTTCCTTCCAAAGTGCAAGCCAAGCCTTTTTCCAAAGGGAGGCAAGATGAAAGTTGAAGTGTGTAGTAGAAGTTGTGAAAGATTTTACCTCCTAACTTCTAACCTAGCAAAACAACAAGTTTCTAAAGCCTAAGTTACCCCAAAAATAATGGCAACTCAGGCCAAAAAGTCCCCAAACAAGTTAAAATTACAATTGGGAACAAGGGGGGAATTATACAAAAACACCCCTGCTTCCCGCAGATAAATATCTGCTGGTAGCAGGGGTACACCGCGGTGTGTGTATCATACACCGCGGTGTGACAAGCCTTACACCGCGGAGTGAGTTTCACACACCGCGGTGTGAAACAGGCAGTTAGTTTCCAGCTCTGCTACACTTCCTTCTGAGCAGCATATCTTTTGATTCCGAACTCCGATTGCGGATCCGTAAAGTCCGTAGCGTAGCTAACTCAGACATCTATGACATATCCAAAATTCAGCTCATTTGGATCAGCCATGATAAAGTTGTGCATGCTTGAGTGAACAGCTATCTACATTCTTGTACAATTTGATTTGGGTTCTATTTCCTTTGAAGCTCAAGCTTGACTCACGGGGTGGGTTGAGCGACTCGCATCATTGATACGCAACTCCGAATTACTCTAAGATGTCAATACCTACAAACCACGGATAAAACGATCAAAACGAGAACAAAAACACGAAAAACGAACAAAGGCCAAACAAAGGGGCCAAAGAAGAAAAAGCCACGCAAACACGCAAAAGCAAGCAAAACTCGGATTAAAACAAGACGTTTTGGGCTTAAGAAGGCATGCGATAACGACGTTTTCACTGCGTTATCACATATCCACTGATGGATTTTGAATCTTTTACATCATATATCCAATTTGCATCACTGTATCCTTCTACAACAACTGGATATCTTGTATAGTATAGCGCGTAGTTACGAGTATACCTTAAGTATCTCAGTAGCCCCACTATGGCTTTCCAGTGATCAGTACCAGAATTACTAGTATATCTGCTTAGCTTACCCCTAGCATATGCTATATCCGGTCTTGTACAACTCATCAGGTACATTAAACTTCCAATAATCCTTGAGTACTCCACTTGAGAGATGCTCTCACCTTTATTCTTTGATAAAGGTTGACTTGGATCTATAGGAGTTTTAGCCTCATTAGAGTCATCCTTATTGAATTTTTCAAGGATTTTTTCAATATAACTGGATTGACTCAAAATGATGCCATCTGATTTTCTCGTGATTTTAACTCCCAGTATCACATCTGGTAGACCCATATCTTTCATTTCTAATCTAGCATTCAACATATCCTTAGTGGATTTAATCATCTTATCATTATTTCCAACCATAAGCATGTCGTAAACATAAAGACAAAGAATGACATAGCCACCTTTTGTTTCTTGCACGTAAATGCATTTGTCGCATTCACTGGTTTTAAATTTTTTTTTCCAACATAACACCATCAAATTTCTGATGCCACTGTTTCGGTGTCTGTTTTAAGCCATACAATGACTTAACCAGTTTACAAACTTTCTTTTCTTTCCCTGGAGCAGAAAAATCCTCAGGTTGTTCCATGTAGATTTCTTCTTCCAAATCTCCATTTAAGAAAACTGTTTTTACATCCATTTGATGTACTTCTAAGTTTCACAAAGCTGCGATAGCAAGTATCATCCTAATGGAAGTTATTCTAATCACAGGAGAATACGGAGCAAAGTAATCAAGGCATTCTCGTTGCCGATAGCCTTTAATCACTAGTCTGGCCTTGTATTTATCAATTTTCCATCTGGTTTCATTTTTCTTTTAAAAATCCACTTATACCCCTAGTGGTTTGCATCCTGGAGGAAGATCAACTAACTCCCATGTATGATTTTGTAAGATGGAATCAATTTCACTATTGATTGCCTCTTTCCAGAAAGGTCCTTCAGAAGAAGTTACAGCTTTTTTGAAGGTCTGAGGTTAAGTTTCGAGCATGTATGTCAGAAAATCTGGGCCAAAAGATTTTTTGATCCTTGCTCTTTTACTTCTTCTTGGCTCAACCTCAGTTGGCTCATCCTCAGTTACCTGTTCAGACTCATGGTCTTGACTATGAGTTCTTTTAGATGATCTCACTTTTTTTTCTAGTTTTCGCTGGAAATATATCTTCAAAGAAATATGCAATTCTAGATTCCATTATCGTGTTTTTGTGAATCTCAGGATTGTTTGATTCATGCCCAAGAAACCGATAAGCATTACTGTTCTGAGCATATCCGATGAATATGCAATCAACAATATTCGGTCCTATCCTTTTTTCCTTGGGTGTAGGTACTACCACTTTGGCAAGACACCCCCACACTCACATGTAGGCTTAATTTCACTTTGCACCCTACAAATAGGAGCATTTTCCAATTTGCACCCTACAAAAAAATTTATCCCACTTTGCACCCTACAAATCACAATGTTGCTTCAAAATGCACCCTCAATTAATTTCAGGCCATTTTAGTTGCCGGAATAAGGGAAAATTCATCCAGTCACATTAATAAACATTCCAAGTTATTTTTCGTAATTTCCTTTCCCCTTAGAAAAATAATTAATAAAAGTAAAATAGAAAATATTATTATTTTATTACAACATAAATAAAATATTTCTAATACTGAAAAAACAATGAATAAAATACTATATAATAATGGAGCAAGCAAAAAATTAATAGAATATTAATAGGGGCCATCTGATAGGACCTAATAGGGGGTATTATGTCATATTATATGAGTTAATATGGGCTAATACAGCGTTTGGTTGCATTGCTCTAATACTGGGTCAAATGGATTAAATATTTACGGCCCGGCATTAAAACTATATTATAATCCACCCAGGCATGAGTGTATTAGTTAATCCAAGTAAATATGAATTAGGTAAATATAACTAATAACCTCAAATTTGCATATTTCCTTTTTAACATATCATTAAATATCATAAATTCTTCTCAAATAAATCACAAATTAAATTTTAATATCAATTTACAATTAACATGGAAGCATTCAATCAAATCTACCAAACATGTTTTTAATATGGCATTCAATCCGGCTCCAATCTAATCCACCTTAATCCCATACACCCTACCAAACGGCCGCATATAGAATAATGAACAATGGGGGTCAAAGAAATTAAAGAATTACGTATGGCTTTAATATATATATATATATATATATATATATATATATATTCTAGATTAATTAAGAAAAGAAAATACAAGAAAAAGTAACACGTGAATTTCATGACACATACATAAAATTATGTTGCAAAATTTCAAAATTTCAAAATAAATCAATAAAAAAAAGGGGGGGGGGGAAATTAACCAACACAGTAACAGTACAGCCATCTGGATCAGGATGAAGAGTGGAGTAGCATACATTTTTAATTTGCAAATGTCTTGGGTATATTATGACATTAACTATATCTAATTTTGACCTTTTATTGTTTTTAGAGGGAAATTATGATGGTTATTAATGTGATTGGACGAACTTATCCTTACTCCAGTGACTAAAATGGCCTGAAATTACTCAAGGGTGCAATCTGAAGTGAAATTGTAGTTTGTAGGGTGCAAAGTGGGATAAAAAAAATTGTAGGGTGCAAAGTGAAAAACACTCCTATTTATAGGGTGCAAAGTGGAATTAAGCCCTCACAAGTATTTGAAAGAAGGTGTTCTACCTTTCCATAATTCATATGGAGTTTTCTCCTGATTTTTCCGGGGTATCTTATTTAAAAGATAATTGCTAGATAGGATAGCTTCCCCCCCACATGTTATGTGGTAATCCAAAACTTATCAACATTGAATTCATCATTTCTTTCAATGTTCGATTTTTCCTTTCCGCAATTCCGTTTGATTGCGGTGAATAAGGTCCAGTTACCTCATGTATGATTATGTGTTTAGCACAGAATTCACTAAATGGTGACATATATTCACCACCTCTATCACTTCGAAGTACTTTGATCTTTTTATCAAATTGATTCTCAACTTCTTTTGTGAATACAATGAATTTATCTATTGCTTCACTTTTTGCTATTGGCGAGTATACATAGCAATATTTAGTACAATCATCAATGAAGGTAATAAAATAACTATAACCTCCCCTTGATTGCACACATTTAAGATCACTTATGTCGCTATGTATCAAGTCGAGTGGTTTAGTAATCCTTTCAACCTTGTAAAAGGACGATCTCGTTAATTTAGCTTCAGTACAAGTTTCACACTTGTGCTTTTTATCAAATTGAAATTTAGGGATATGTTTCAAATTAATTAATCTACGCAGGGAATCGTAGTCAACATGTCCTAGTCTACCATGCCATAGATTAGGATACTCAAGCAAGTAAGCAGAATTAGTAACTTTATTAATAAATTTAGGCTTGATAGCCATTACATTCAGTTTGAACATTCCACCACACTCATATCCCTTTCCAACAAACATACCGCTCTTGGTTAAAATAAATTTGTCCGACTAAAAAACAAGGCGAAAACCATGCTTGTTCAGCAGCGTCCCATAAATCATATTCTTGCGGATATCTGGCACATAGAGGACATCCTTCAGAGTCAGCTCCTTCCTAGAGGTCATTTTGAGAATTACATTCCCTTTGCCTTCTATAGTTGACGTAGCCGAGTTTCCCATGAACAGTTTTTCTCCATTCTGGACCGGCTCAAAAGTGGTAAACACTTCCCTGTCAGAGCACACATGCTTTGTAGTCCCTGTATCTATCCACCACTCTTTAGGATTAGATTCAACCAAGTTCACCTCTGAAACAACAGCACAGAGGTCCACATCACCACTGTCTTCAACAACATTGGTTTCATTAGGTCTCTTCTTTTTCGGTAGCCTGCAAGCTGCAGATTTGTGACCCATTTTGTCACAATTAAAGCATTTCCTCCCTTGAAACTTGGTTTTTTTGGAAATACCGCCCTTTGGCCCCGTCTTGGACCATTTGTTATTGTTCTTGAACTTTGAATTTTGACAATGTTCCACGACATTAGCCTTAGGTTCAGTAGAAGTGAGCCATCTTTTCTCAGATTTCCTGTTGTCTTCTTCAATACGTAGTCTAACAACAAGATCCTCCATGCTCATTTCCTTTCGCTTAAGCTTCAGGTAATTTTTGAAATCCTTCCATGCAGGGGGTAACTTTTCAATGACACAAGCCACCTGGAAAGTTTCGCCGAGCTCCATCTTTTCAGCCTGAATTTCGTGAAGACTCAGCTGAAATTCTTGCACTTGGGCCATAAGTGGTTTGGAGTCCACCATCTTATAGTCCAAAAACCGACCCACAACGAATTTCTTGGTACCGGCATCTTCAGTTCTGTATTTTCGGTCCAATGTTTCCCATAATTTCTTTGCAGTCTTTTTATCCGTATACACATCGTATAGCGAATCACTTAAGCCATTCATGACATAGTGACGGCAAAGATAATCTGACTGATTCCATTCATCAAGAGCCATTAGGTAAGCAGTGTCTTGCTCACCATCTTTCTTGGGTGGATCTTCGGTTAAGTTCCTTTCCAGGCGCAAGGTGGACAGTTAGAACATCATCTTTTGTTGCCACCTTTTGAAATTCAGCCCGTTGAATTTCTCCGATTTTTTTGCTTGGCTCAGAGGTGCCACAGCTCCGGCTCGGCTCAAGGGTGTCACAGCTTGGTTTGGTACTGGAGCTCCAGATGAGTTCTCAGTAACCACCACATCAAGGTTTGATTCGATGCCATTTCTGAAACCAAAATCAAACGATCAAATTCCTCGAAGGAAATTCAGAAATTTTAGATAGTGCCTTAACAAAATTTGTCTCAAAATTTTCAAATCTTGCAAACAATTTTTTTTTCTATCCCAAGATAAATATGTAACCGTACCAAAAATTTAATAACCAATTTTGAAAACAAATTAGTATTTTCCAATTCAAATTTTCAAGGACTCCCAAAATTTTGTAAATGTTTCTTTTCAAACAATTTTGAGATAGTATTCAAGATTTCTGTTCAATGATTCCCAAAAGTGTCTGTTCAAACTATGTAAACAATTTTGGAAATAGTAAAAATTTTGTTTATTGGATATGGAGGTAATGCTAATACTTTGCAATCACTTTACGCCTTATATAGCAAAATTGAGTAACAATCATAAAGTAGACTTTGAGTAATTCAATACCAGCAAAATTAATTTTCGGATGTCCTTGGAAAGGTTATTTTCACTGTACGAAAATTCTTTGCAAATTTTTTGGTGTCCAAAAGATCTTGAAATTTTTAGTAACTAAGTCGAAAAATCTGGAAAGCAATTCTCCGAATTCAAAACAGTTTTCTGTCCGAAAGGATTAGTTTGGTAATCACGTAAACAGTTTATGCAAGACGTTTTATAAACGTGTTCTCCTTTTACGTAAACGAATTTGTCTTAAGCTTGTAGCAAGATATGTATACGTAAAAAGAAAATTTTGAATTTAAATACAAGATAATCTGGACAGAAAGTAAACGACAATTATCAAAATGATCCAAACCGAGGCCTGTGTGAAAAAACAGTGTACAAATTCGCTCCCTCACCCTTCCAATTCGTGCTTGAGGTTCTTCGAACGTTCGTCTCCCAGGATTCAACGGTATAAGCAAATGAGCTTCGCACCAAGCAATTTGCATCAAACTGGAACACTTTTGAACTCTAGAACATGAAGAAAGAAGAGAGAATTGATTCTGTTTTGGTGTGTAAAAACTGATAAAAAGAGCCAGTATTTATCGGATGGGAGTGAGGGTATAATCGGAATAAAATAAAATTAATGAGACAACCGTTTCGGGAGTTACGGTCCGTTACAAAATGTTTCGTCCGTTTCACTTTGAGAGGGCCTTCCAGAAACTGGGCCTTCGAGATTTAATGGGCTAAAAAAACCTCTGCCAAAAGAAATCATTTTTTTTTCTTTCTTGGGCCAGAATGAAATTCGCAAAACTGGGCTTGTCTGGATAGGCTTTTCTGGACGACATCCGTGTCCGCAGGTCGCGGGCACGCACAAGTCTTGAAGGGACGAGTGTAAATCCTATCCAAGATTTACACACACCCCCTCCTGCGCGCAAGGAGGGAGCCTTCTAGTAATAATTTTTTAACCCTTATGGTTTAGAAATCATATATAAACCCAAGTTTTTCTTATCACACTTCCAATGTGGGATAAGTACATTTCTTTCCCATTTTTTCCCATTACATATGTGAAATTTGAGCGATTTGGACGTACCATATACCGTTTTAATCTACTCACGGAGTAGAATATAATTTCGCCAAGACCCGACTCTTTTCTCAAAGTGGGTCCCACTTAAAATATGTCCAAAATAGTCCATTAACTTACTTTTTCCAACACTAACTTGGCAAGGATTTAACTTTCTTCATTCTTTCTTAAGTCATTCATTCTTTTCTGGTGTTTCACTTCATTTAGTATTATACTCTTTCTTCTTACTTTGTCTACAATAATGAAAAATAAAAAGTTTGTTCATATTGTTGATCTAAGCCAAATCATTGTAGATGTGAATTAAAGTGGGAGAGATTAATTCATTAATAAAAGAAAATTAAACAAGAGTATGTATCTAAATCCATTTTATTAGTATGGATGTAGATCCTGATCATCACCTTTCTAAAATTTAAATAAAAGTAATTTTACTTTAATTTACAAAAGATTCACCCATGAAATTAACTAACAGTACATGCACTTTTTTAGTTATATTAAAAGATCATGACAATGAATTGAAATTCCAACATAGAAACTGCAACTAGCAGTAACACTATCTATAAATACATGCACATAACCATAGTTCGATTATCACCTCCTCCTCTCAGGCCAAAAAAAAAAAACTACATATAAACATCCATCAGACATGGCGGTTAACATAACCTTAACTAAGACATCCTCTAGTGGAGCTTGGCAAGGTGATAACCCCTTAAACTACGCATTACCTCTACTAATTGTCCAAACAACCTTAATCCTCGTCCTCAGCCGTTTCCTCGCCTTCCTCTTCAAACCCCTCCGCCAACCTAAAGTCGTCGCAGAGATAGTCGTACGTTCTTTTCATTTTCGGAACAATTACAATCTCATTAATCATTAATTTGTTCACTAAATTAGTTTCTTAAAGTTTTTTCAGGGAGGAATTCTTTTGGGGCCATCAGCTTTCGGCCATAACACAAAATACATGCACAAAATCTTCCCAAAATGGAGCACTCCAATCCTGGAATCATTAGCAAGCATTGGCCTCATATTCTTCCTTTTCCTAGTCGGACTCGAACTCGATTTGAACTCCATAAGGCGCACGGGCCGCCGCGCCTTCGCCATAGCCGCAGCCGGGATATCGCTCCCTTTCACGATTGGAATAGGAGTGGCGTTTGTCTTCCGTAAAGCCATTGATGGAGCTGATAAAGTTGGATTTGTTCAGTACTTCGTGTTTATGGGAGTAGCTCTATCCATCACTGCTTTTCCTGTGCTAGCACGCATATTAGCCGAGCTCAAACTTCTAACTACTCGTGTGGGCGAAACCGCCATGGCCGCCGCCGCATTCAACGACGTAGTTGCTTGGATTTTACTCGCTCTAGCCGTCGCTCTAGCAGGTAATCTATTGATTTATAATTAGCAAATTACAATGAATAAATATCTTTCGAGAATCGAATCCAAGACCTCGAAGGTATAGAGGTCTATATGGATTCGGTCTAGGTTCAATGAGTTTTGTTTCAGAATATGATTTGAGTGGTTTTGACAAGTTCATTTGGATTGAGTCTGAATATAAAGGTTATGTGGATTTTGAAATTTTGAGATGTATGCAGATTGAACTTGAATGTATTGGGTTTGGAATGGATAAATATGTAGTAAATGTATAATCAATGACTTTTTGTAGAGTTTGAGACAGAAAAGTATTTACTATCTTTTATTTTTTCCGATTTTACTAAAATAGTTCTCCATTTTCCTTGGGGCATTTTATCAAACAGGTAATGGGGGAGAAGGGCCAAATAAAAGTCCCCTGATTTCCATATGGGTACTTCTATCCGGAGTTGCTTTCGTCGTTTTCATGATGTTGGCAATCAAGCCCGCCATGAAATGGTTGGCGCGGCGATGTTCGCCGGAGCACGATACGGTGGACGAAGCCTATATCTGCTTGACTCTCGCCGGAGTTCTGGTGTCGGGTTTTATCACAGATTTAATAGGCATACATGCTATATTTGGTGCGTTTGTTTTCGGATTAACAATACCAAAGGGGGGTGATTTCGCGAAGATATTAATGGAGAGAATTGAAGATTTTGTTTCGGGTTTGTTGCTACCTTTGTACTTTGCTTCGAGTGGGTTGCATACTGATATTACGAAAATTAAGGGGCTCCAGGCGTGGGGGTTGCTGGTGCTGGCGACTACGGCGGCGTGCGCCGGAAAAATCATCGGAACTTTTGTGGTGGCGATGATGTGTACGATTCCGGCGAGGGAATCGATGACGCTTGGTGTGCTGATGAATACCAAGGGGTTGGTGGAGTTGATTGTCCTGAATATTGGCAAGGAAAAAAAGGTTAGAATATTTTCAACATTTTGTTTTACTATATTAATTAATCAATAATTTTCGTTTTATTTTTCGACAATAAAAAAATTCCCATATTAATAACCATCCAACCCAAAATCTCTTAGATAAAAAAATAAGGCCTTAGTTGTAACTAGGACCGTCAATTGAGTCGGGTCTATCCGAAGCTCGATGGTTCGATCCAATTAAAATTGATTTGAACCCGAATATTTGTGAGTTGGACCGAGTTTGAGCCATTATTTCAAACCGAATAATTTATGAGCTGAGCTTGAGCCTAACACGGCTAAGCCCGAACCTATGTTGCACAGACACTGACTCGGCGACTCGGACTCGATACATTCGGCGACTCGTTTTCTAAAATTTTTCCAAGATACGACACGGTATGGATACATATATTTAAAAAAAAAAAAGTAGTATATAGTTTATATAAAAATAAAATAAATTAGCATCATAGTCAACGAATTAACATTCATTATAATATTTCAAACACAAAATCAAAAGAAAAGATCACAAAAGATATTGAAATTCATACTAATCACATCGTAAATGATTCAAAACATGTTTCACAGGCAAAAAATGAGGTAGAGAGGAAGAGAAATACCTGTAAATTTGAATAAATTGGAAGAGAATTCTTAAACTAAGATTTATAAAATGAATGAAATTGAGGAGTTTAGGAGTTGTTTAATTTGTGTTTGGAATGAAGAGGAAGAGTACTATGTAGAAGTTTAATCGACTAGTTCACAAAAGTATTTTCTGATTTTTGTTAATTAAGTTTCAAATTTTCAATTTAAACCCACAATTTTGAAAAAAATTGCAAAAAGACTCCCGCCGTGTCCAAGACCGAGTCCTTGAATGAGTCCGAGTCCTTGACCGAGCATTTGACCGAGTCCTTGACCGTATCCCCGCCGAGTCCAAAACCGTATTTTCTCGGACTCGCCACATGGCGAGTCCGACGCGTGTCCGAGCCGAGTCGCACGCGTGTCCGATTCCGTAAAGAGTCCGACTCTGCATACTTGAATGTTTTGAAGTATTCGTGCTTCATAGGCCTGCACATATAATTGTTTTAAGTATTATGATATTGTAGTTATATTACTAATTATTGTTATTATTTTGAAACAAATAAACTTTAGAAAAAGTTATAGTGTCAACTCATATATATGTTAGTATATAAATTAAGTATTGAAGGCCAAAATTCAAAGAAAAAATGTTTAATTAAAGATTTAAAAAAAAAAAAAAAAGGAGACAAAAGATAAAAGTTAACACAAAAGATCAATAAAGTGGAGTCTTAAGATTTTAAAACTCTATCGCATGTTCAAATAGATCAAACTTATCTTAAAAAATGTGGGCAAATAACAATCTCTTCCCGTTAAAATATTATTTAATGAATATACTCGTATTAAGTAAAAGTAGTATATTCATATGTGCTTTGGTAATCTAAATATTTTATATGTAAAGTTATTTTTGCCTATATTAAAAAATCCGATATAAAGCCGATTTAGATCCGAAACTCGAAAAATTACATGGGCCAAGTTTGAGCCAGAGAAATTAGAAAATTTATGAGCCGAGTTTGAGCCTAAAACTATAAAGTCCGATAATATTTGAGTTCAAGCTATTTAAAGCTCGGCTCACAAGACCCGATTGACATCCTAGTTGTAACTTATAAAAAAATTGAATGAGACAAATTGTATGGATTAATATCAAGTAGGCAATGATTTTTATTTCTGTTTTGTCACCTGATACAACTTATCAATTATATGGTAACATGTAAAATAAGATTCACCTCACATTATGTTTTGTCTTACGTGAGAATATTTTTTTAAAGTTACATAATGGAGAGTAGGGTTGTCAATGGGGCGGATTTCAATTCGGATCCGTCCGAATTCGGTCCGATTTATTAGAATAATTGTCCGATTAGAGATTCGATGGACCTGATCCGATTATAAAAATCCGAAATCCGAAACTCATGGAGCAAATATGGATTTAGGTCAGTCCGATCCGTTAAAGATCCGTATCCGACAACAAATAAAAAGAAAGATATATATACAAAATGATTTATAAAAATAAGTATATTAATAATATTTCAACGTCAATTTAAGAAGATAGTAATTTATAATGCGTTTATAAATTTATTTAAACCAATATATTAATTCTACAAATATGAGAATAGTAAAGAAACTTTGAAAATATGAGCTAAAATTAAATAAAATTGAAAATATAATAAACTTGTTTTAGTTTTAGGAAAAAAATATTAATTTAACTTTTTAAATACAAATTTATTGGATCCGAAAAGTATCCGATATCCGGCCAAATTCAACCAAGATTCGTTGGATTAAAAAATCTAGATCCGAACATAATCCGAGCAAAATCTGAATCCGACAAGATTCGATCCGATATAAATGGAGTCGGATCTGAACGAGCATGATCCGACCAGAATCCGACCCATTGACAGCCCTAATAGAGAGAATGAGAATATAATATCATGTGAATATTTAATTTATGCATCATATTTGATTGATTAGTTGCACTATGTGTCCAGTGAAATGGTGCAGTAGATACATAAAATATATTTTTATCCACTTTTTATTTTGGCCAGATTCTTTTCTCTTATAAGTTTAATTTAATGAAATAGACTAAAAATGAGATCCTAAATCCTAAGATTGAATTATTTCTTATTCTTTCTGTAGTTTCATAAATCATAGTAACCTTATAAATTCAAAAAGCCTGAATTACTCAGATTTTAGAAATAAAAAGTTATTATAATACCAAGCCATGTTTGGTTTTACTTTTCTAGATTTTTCAGTTTCTCTGGAACACAGAGTATAATTTGCATGAGAGTAAAAAGTACATTTGAAAAAATTGTTTATGTATTTTTATCTTTTACTATCTATTTTTATAAATTATAATTCTGTCCGCTAAATTTTAAGCATAAACAGTACTTTTTTAAAATCTATCACTCTTAAAAATTACATTTAACATGCAACCATTTCTTTTTATCTCTTTGTTCTATTAAAATTTTCTCAACTCTGACTAACCAGGCAACTACACCACAAATTAGTAAATTAACCGACCTCTTCTTCCTACACTCTCCTAAACAAATTTTAAGTTTTCTAAAATTATAATTTATGTTCATGTTTTTTAGACGAAAAATACTTATATAATTATAAAAATATAAAAAAATTTAAGGCTCTACGTGGATGGATTTTGATTCAATCTCGCAGGTTTCACGAAACCGGGCCAAAACCCTTCAATAGACTCAAGAAACTCATCATAAACTTATTAACAAATCTACACTCAAACTCTTTAAATTTATAAAATATTGATTTGACACCTATCATTTATTTTTTTCCCAAACTCTCAAAAAAACATTGATTTAACACCTACTACATACTTTTTTCCCCAAACCCAACATCAAAAACCAATCCAAGTGATGTTTCAACTTTATCAAAACCGCAAAACCCAATATCCAAAACCCAGCCAAATGAAATTTCAAAAGTTTTACTGAAATCACCCAAATTAGTTTTTTAAACCGAGACCCATAAACTCAGATCAGAACCCATCCAAATAGGCCATGAGTTATTATTCATGTCAGTCTCTAGCAACCAAAATAGGCTTAGAAATCCACTAAGTAGGGAAGAGGTTACGACTTGTTTGTTTCGCTTTTCATAAAATTTTAGTATTCTTTAAAAGGTAAAACAAACAAGTTTTTTTTTTCCTCCAAAAATTGGTTGATCATAAAAGTTTCTAACAAATTTTAAAAACAAGCTCCTCTCGGAAAATATTTATCTTATCTCTAAAATCTAAAATAAACATATGCAAACTCTATTTTAATTTGATATAAATCAACTTATATATCTCTTACTTAGTTTATTTTACTCACACAAGGACTTCCTTTTGACATGAATATTTCTTACCTACTTCTCTTATTTCCATAAATTCTAAAAATTTACCAATTTTCTAAAATTTAAATATACCATTCTTATCTCTCTAAAATTTCAGATAATATTTCCAATATCGAGGATATCTCATAAATTCTACATATTTTTTAGATCACTCTAAAATAATAAAATAAACATGCTCTTAGTAGTTGGAGGATTCATGATATATCTCTTTATCAGAAAATTCTTGTTCAAACTAAAAAAGTGTATTAGAATTTTCCTATTTTTGATCACTCTAGTGGTTGGAGGACTAGTGATATATATTTTTTTTGGTTTCCAAGGGTTTAATTTCTTTCGAGGCGGATTATACACATTAAATAGATACCTCTCCAAACAGGAATTCGAACCTGAATCCGCTACTTTATAGTGACTAGTCCCTTTCACGGAAGAGGACAACTCTTTATAGCTAACGGAAGTTATAATCACGATTTAAAAGAGTTGTGTCATTGGGGCCACTAGACACCAACTATATTTCATAGTTATATATTTGCCACTCTAGTGATTTATATTTATATATATAAAAAAAAAATTAGACAACTCTTTAATAGCTAATGGAAGTTATAATCGTGATTTAAAAGAGTTGTGTTATGCATTGGGGCCACCAAACACCAACTATATTTCATCATTATATATATATATTTGCTTTCCCAAAAGAATTATTCTTGGCCTTTTTTCATTCCTACACTTTCGGATCCTTTAATATGAACCAAAGGAAAGAACGCCGACCCACTTTAAAATAAAGTTAATAACCCATATATAATGTCTTAATGGAGGTGTCAATGGCAATCACTTTATGCAACTACATTTCCAAGCAGAAGGAGACAAAAAAATTATTTCAAATTTTCACAAAAGAATAATCTGCGTTTCTATATTAGAAAGAACAAATACCAATAGGTGATTGGTCTAGTGGAGGAATTAGTCACTATAAAGTAGTGGACTCAGGTTCGAATCCCTGTTGGGAGAGGTTTTCACTTTATGTGTCCGACGCGCCTCGAAAATGATTAAACCCTTGGAAAACCAAAAAAAAAATTAGAAAGAACAAATTGAACATTTTGCTCATTAAAGGGGGTAAATGAGAATATTAAACCCCTTAATTGAGTCCCCTTTTCGAATGAGACCTACAAAATGAATTAGTTACCCACTGCCGTCTAGATTTGGTGGTAATGATGTACACAATTGCAGATTTCAGGGATTAATTATTAGTTTATTACAAAAAAAAAAAAAAGGATGGTTGTTATATTCCGTTACAAAAAGTTATTTTAACACAATAAATTTACACGTTTTATTGATCTAAGGTAAAGAAAAGTAAGCTACTAAAAACTATATTAAACTGTACTTTAATTTATTATTAAATTATTATCAAATGTAGTGAAATAGTTATTTATTTATTTATTTTTTTTTGATAATTGATATAGTTATGTTTCATATTGTAAATTTTTAGATAATAAATTTTGTAAGTACATTATTATATTTATATTTAACAATTTTTATAAAATAAATAATACGGAGTACTTATTAATTTCGTACATTCTAAAAGAGTATATTTTTCAGTTGTTGACATTATATATACACTTCCACTATGATTATTGTAATTACATTTACTTTATTTCTTGTTGGTCTATTTGGTTAAGTTTTGGCTCAGTTTCGCTTGGTTTAGATTTGAAAAAATCGATTTGGGTGATTTTGACAAAACCTTCGAAAATTCTATTTGGATTGAATTTGGATGTTGAATTTTAGGTTTTGAAAAAGTTAAGACCTCAATTGGATTGAGTTTGTATGTTGAGGTTTGGAGGTAAAAAGCCCGCATGGGCAACTCAACTGGTCTCAGAGGTGAAATTTGAAACAAGAGACCAAGGATCGAACCTCACCAGCGGCAGTTTGGGAGCAACCTCTCAAAAAATGAGGGGGGCTCCTTGTGCGCAGTGAGCACTGGTCCCAGCCTCTGTTGTCGGTTGAGTCACCATGATTTACCTCATCTCACAATCCCATCGGGCAGGGGGTGAGGGGCGCCCGGGGTGAGCGATTTCACCTTTTTGGAACAAGGTTTGGAGGTAAAAAGTAAGTGATAGGTGTCAAATTAATGTCTTTTATAGAGAAAAGGTATGTGGTAGGTATGTGTCAATGCATTATCTCTTTATATATTTCAAGTTTATTATAATTTAATATATAAATTGGGTCCGTCCAAAATGAGATTTTGAGGGATGGAGAGCACATGAGATAATATTTATCTTGGTGACACGTGTCCTCTTAAAATTAAGTTAAAATAATTACCCTTTTTAATGAGTGAAATTCAACAACATCCCTTATATTTTGCCTAACTAAAAAATATATATTATTTTTATTAGTAAAAAATCCCTGTATTTTTTTTATTAGCAATATACCCCTCTCAAGTCGAAATGTCAATTTTACACCATCAAGTAATGAAAAAACATCCCCTTAACTTAAAAGATTACTAATAGCCCCTGATAACTTTAATTTTTGCAATAAACCCCCTGTTTTTTTTTTTTAAACATTGACAAAAACTTCTATATGATTTATGAAGTCCACTTTAAAGATTTGAAAAAAATCTTATCTCCCAAAGTTACATATTGTGGCACTTTACCACCCATATGTACAAAATAAGCTCTTTACTGCCTCAAATAATTTCAGCTAATTTTTGTTCGACGGAAATATACATGTGCCCCTCACATTAATTTTCAAAGTTAGTTACAACACTTCTTACAAGTCCACATATTTCGCTCATGTAAAAGAACCAAAAATCCGAAGTGAAGTAGAAAAATATTTAATTTGTCAAGAGAGAACACTATGTTTTTGTACTAATAAGTAAGCTAATCACAAATTACAACAGAGAAATGACAAGGTAAAGTTTTTATTTTTGAGGGGCACATATATATTTTTCAAGAATATACATGTGCCCCTCAATGTATAAAGTAGGCAAAAATTTGATATGAAAAGTGCAATTCCCTCAATTTTCTTGTTTTTTTTTGGAAATTATATACGAAATTAATTAGAGATTATAAAGATTAATTTAAACATAGTAATTAAAGGGTTAATATGTAAATTTACATATGTTTATTTTTTCTAAATGTTCAATGCCACATCATCATTGAACATTTTGATCAAAAATTATGATTTAGATTTGTTGTTGACTTGTTTCTCAAAAAAAAAAAAAAGATTTGTTGTTGACTTTTTTTAGTGATTCAAATGAGGTGTATGTTCCATAAAATCTAATTTTATAAAGACCCATATAAGTTGTAATAAGAAATTCTCGAAAGTTTTAATCATACTTAAAATCAAGATATAAATTAACTTTTGATTTAAAAGATGTGATGACGTTACATACACCTTTACTGAGATACCCGATATCAGTTGATACTAATCTACTGGATATTGACATTTTTAAATTTAGAACCATAAGGTATTGTAAATGGAAAATTTTTATTCAGATTTGACTTGGTCAAACTAATTCAACTACATAACAAGTGTATTATACTTGTTTTGTGATTGTTAATTCTCCTATTAGTTTAATTCAATATATTTGCTATTTAACTACTTTTGGGTTATGCAGAATCAAGTCTAGGTAAGAATTTTCTATTGTAAACATAATTGTCAAGTTAATTACACTTTTAGGGTGATCACTATCACAAAAGTAATCATTTAGAGTTAATGGAAATTTACTC
Organism: Penstemon barbatus; assembly: GCA_003313485.2. Classification (NCBI taxonomy): domain Eukaryota; kingdom Viridiplantae; phylum Streptophyta; class Magnoliopsida; order Lamiales; family Plantaginaceae; genus Penstemon; species Penstemon barbatus. Next base: position 15,673,129 of record CM064879.1, read on the forward strand.
CATATAATTTAAATAATATTTATTTTACCCCTGTAATTTAGAAAAGAGCATTTTGCCCCCTATAATCTTATAAAAGTTTCATACCGACTCTCTGACATTTTTAAACTTAAAAAAAATACAAATTGACAAAACTACGTCTCCTATATACTATAATTTGACTCAGTCAACTTATAAATACTGCATTTTAGCCCATGTTATGATAAATGTGGCATCTTAACCCTCTTGTATTATGATAATTCTGGCCCTACTGTGATATGATTAATGTTGCATTTTACCCTGTATTATTATAAATGTGACATTTTATTTCCATAATGGTACTTTTGTCCTTTTACGCAATACTTTGCATGCCCCACTTTCAATTTCGGGGAGTTTATTACACTCTCCGTTCGGATGAGGTAAATTGTTCTTTTAGAATTTTTATAGAGGGGTAAAAAAAATTACATAATTAACTTAGTTTAAATATTTAAAAGCAAAATAGGAATATGGAAAAATTAGTTTATATAGGTAATTTATTTGTAATATTTTTTTAAAAAAATTCAGAACTTGAATCTTCAAAAGATTCGTAAAAAGAAGTATTCAACCTGAACCCTGACATACACATAAATATTACATGAACGTTTTAATATCAATCTCCGGGTAAAGTATTGCCGTTCTTCTATTCTTCTATCATTTAATTTATTTAGCATACCCATCATGCAAAAGCTAAAGCTAAGATAAAATTAACAGTATACAATCAGTTTTCAAATTGCTTGAATGATGCACCTTTTTGTTCAATTTATTTGATGCAGGTACTAAACGACGAAGCATTTGCAATACTAGTCCTAATGGCACTCTTCACCACTTTCATCACAGTCCCAACCATCATAGCCATCTATACACCTGCACGCGTCTTCTCCACCCGAGGGCGACGCCATCTTCAGTCCACCGATGAGCTCAGAGTCCTCGCCTGCATTCACGGACATGGAAACATCCCGTCACTCATCAACCTGATTGAGTCAATTCGTTCCACTAACAAAGCCTCCCGTCTTAAGCTCTATGTAATGCACTTGATCGAGCTCACTGAACGATCCTCCTCCATCATATTGGTCCAACGATTGAGGAAAAATGGCCTTCCCTTCATCAACCGCCTCTGTAGAGGCGAGTTGCATAATCGAGTCGCAGATGCATTCCAGGTTAGATTCATATAGTTTAGTTTCTACCCATAAAGCAAAATAAAAGATAAAAAAAATCATCGTCCCATAGCATCAACATAAAATTCTGGTTAAACTGATAGGCCAACGGCCAACTAGGTCGGGTTACCATCCGCCCTACAACATCAATATCAATGTTGACAACAATGCATGAGGACATTTGCCACGTAGCGGAAAAGAAGATGGTAGCGATGCTTGTGTTACCATTTCACAAGCAATGGAGGAAGATCAACGACGAGGGTGAAGAGGAGAGCGTGGGCCATGCGTGGAGGGGAGTGAATCAGAGGGTGTTGGAAGTGGCTCCATGCTCAGTCGCTGTGCTCGTAGACCGAGGGTTTGGAAGTAGAGCTGAGATGACATCAGGACCCACAACGACGCAAAATATTTGTTTACTTTTCTTTGGTGGACCGGATGATAGAGAAGCACTGGAGTTGGGCGGGAGGATGGCAGAGCATCAGACGATGAAGGTGACAGTGATAAGATTTATGGAAAAAAATGGAGAGGATAGGGATGGTGCGATGTTAATACCATCGCATGGTAGAAACGAAGAGATAAGTTACAGCTTCTCGACTGCAATTACTAATCCTCAAGCTGAGAAGGTAAACAATAAGTACCACATTTTTTTAAATTCATAAATTAATTGATTACATTTTAATAATTTATAATATAACTAATACTTAGTTCAATTCAATGTACTATTAGGAGCATGACGAGGGAGCATTGGCAATGTTCCTAAAGAAATGGGAAGGCGTAGTGGATTTCATAGAGAAAATAGATGTCAATGTGATAGATGAAGTTTTGGGAATTGGGAGAAGAGGAGACAACGACCTACTAATTGTGGGCAGAGCCCGATGCCCATCCACCATGGTGGCGGCACTAGTACATCACCCAACCGAGCACCCAGAGCTCGGTCCAATAGGAGATGTGTTAGCCTCATCGGGTCAAGGCATCACTTCTTCAGTGTTGGTGGTTCAAGTTCAACAACATGATACTACAAAAGCAGAAGAGCTACTGGTTTCATAAACCACTACCCTAACAGAAGAAGAAGATGATGATGATGGCGGCGATACTAGGAAAGACCGTAAGCAAATATCAAGTATGGTGTAAAATAGATTTACAAGATATGGGTGTATGTAAAAAAATAAGCCTTGTTTCTAAAACTGAAACCAAGACTCGTGCAATTCTTCTGGACAAACAGCTTTGATTTGGTTCATATGAAGAAACTTTTAATCTCAAACCAAAGCAAGAAAAAGCTTATAACAAGTTAGAATAAAATTTCTGCCGAAAGCATATAACTTTGTCAACAAATGCATAATCTAACGAGCAAGAAGTTAATGTGAAGCTTTAAAGCAAAGTACATAGATACTTTTAACATCTCATAGTTCACCAAAAAAATCCAATTATTAGTTGGTAATTTATCTTTTAACATCAACAAATATCTTATTAAATTCTAAGCAGCTTTCCATTTTAGCAATTGCCCGGAAAAGAAAAATCCAAAAGCTTCCTACTTCTATCCTTGAGATTTGTGAAAAATTCTAGCACAACTCGATTTGATTATACCCACCTAATCATCACAATTGAACTGTATGATCTGAGTGCAGGAACCTGGATTCGAATTTCCTGTGGCTTGTGAGTTGAACTCACAGTAATTACTGAACATCATCATAACGGTTTAATTTAAAAGAAAAACTCCTACAATTCAAAAGTAAAAGACACTATATTGATGTTAGGTTTCCATGGACACTAAATCCAACCTCACAAACAAACAATTAGTGGGATGTGTTTAAAAACCATTACACGCGTCATATATAACACCACATCAGTATAGTTAACCATAGCTCTTGTGGTCACGATAAAGTATTAAGTATAGATATCAAAACATAGAAAAATTATAGTTGATTACAATTCCAAAATGTAGTCTAATTTTAATAGGTGAAAAAAGATATCCTTATCCAACGCAAACAAGAAGTCATTTTCCTTTCCTGGGCAATTTGCCGGTACCCACTATAGACAATTTTACATTTAAAAACTATTTCCTCAACAATATCCTTCACAGTGAGTTTTCGATAATGCAAAACTTGTGAAGGGAAAAAATCTGCTAAGCATTGAGATGAGATATGCTAACCTCAGAGAAACCCTCCGTCTGTCCAATTGGAATCTGATTTTCCATTATAACCCCCTGTCTTATTATCAGGGGCGCTTTTGTAAAAACTATCGTATCCATCATCATCTTTAGCATCATCCCAACCAGCCCAGCTATCTCCATTATGGGTTGTTGTCCCCTTTGATGGCTCTTCTTTTTTGCTGTCTTTGGTATCCCAGTCGTCCCAAGAACCAGAGCTAATGGATTTAGATTGTCCATTTGTCGAGGATTGTGCTCCTGCAGAAGAATTCCATCCTTTAGACTCCTGATAATAACCAGTATTATCACTTTGGTTATGCTGCCAGCTATTATCATTTTTTGAGCCAGGGCCTTCTTTGGTATACTCCTCAACCTTTTGGGAGGCCAACGCCATTACCCCTTTCATAAGCCCCCATGTCTTCTGTCCTATCTCTGATGTCTTTGCAGTTACGACATTGACAGTTTCATTCACTTTGTACTCATATCCTCCCTCTCTAACCTGTAAAAGAGAAATTAATGTGCATACTGCTTCATTCAAATGTGCATCTTGCTTCATTCTTTCCACATTGTAGATTATCACAAGGAAATTAAGATCTGAGATAACGTATGCTTTCATCTGATGCATGGTAAGCAACAACTAATGCAATTTAATTTTCTTCAAAAATCTAGTATATTATGGATTCAAATAACTTTAGCTTTCTAAGTCAACTATACAAGTGGAAGAAATTCTTCTTGAGTAAAACATAAAGTGCATGCCATGTATTGATTTTCAATCACATTCTCTTTTTCTTTCCTTCGATGTAGTATAGACATAGACATAGTAGCAACTTGCACATTATTTAAACACAAGACAATGAAAGGAAAATATAAGTCATTCAGTCCAAATGTGTATTTAAAACCAAAATGATAAATATGATATTTGCTTGATGAACTGTTATTAGAGAACACAAGACGTCCTTTCTTTTCCCAGCGAGCTCAATATTTGTAGAAAAACATACTAATCTGTATATTTTATCTGGGATGCTGAATCAGTAACAGTGCAGATATTCATCAAAGCAAACATAATTAAACATTCTAGAATCGTGGTGGTCAAATGGGAATTAATAGATAGAATGTTGCTTAAACAAACACATGGATAAAAGAATGGAGACATTTTCCAATAAATGTGAAAAAAAAAACTGAACATAAAGCGTGACCAAAACTTCACCCAAAAATGTGAAAGGAAGTCTTAGAAACTGAAAAATTAAATTATAAAACCCCTAAACTAAGGATTTCTTTTGTGAGGTTGTGGTTTTCCATAGTTTACTGCCTTCGTACCAATTCCATGTCTTTGATTCAATATCTTCAGATCATGATGATTCAAGAACTTCATAATAGATTATGTTAAAACATTAAATGAGTATAACTGGAGAAAACTTAATCTGCTAAAATGACACACATCCATGGGGGAAGTTAAGACAAAGCATATCCAACTAAATATGTAATCTCTAAAATGTGATAGAACTCTACAAGACTACAACACCTAAACCTGTTTCCAATGATCCAAAAGGGCAGATTACATCTCATTTGTTTATTCTATTGGAGCAAACAATAATGAAAACTAAGGTTGGTTTTGACTTCTTCGAAAAACTTGGTAAGAGTCACAAATTTAAGAAATGCTACTTGAATCACTCAAACTGCTACCTTATAAACTTTCTTCATAGTTCAGATAGGAACCTTTTTTACTATGCTACCGACATTCTTGCTGCAGATTTGTTAGAAACTACTGGTCAATGAGACAGCTTATGCACCTAGTAAATAACATACTACTGAAAAAACCTGTTTCACATAAGTCAACGTAACAATATGCAAAAGATATAGAATGCAACTCATCAAATTTTTGCCCCTTACTGTCTATTTCTCAAAGAAGAATCAAGACATTTCTATCACAAAATACAGGAAAATAAATTTGCACTACCTTTGAAGTTAAGTCCTTAGTCCCAGCTTGCACAACAGTTGCAGCTGACTGCGCAGCAGATGCAGCTACCATAGATAACCTACCAAAGCCCTACAATGTAAAAAAAAAAAAACACCAACAATAAACAAATCCACATCACTACAAAGAAACAATCTTTAAACACGAAAATGAGCGTAAATACACCTGAGTAACAACCGAAAGAACATCCCCCTCACTATTATTCCTCGGAACAGGTGGTGAAGGACTGGATCCAAATCCAACATACTTCCCACCTTGTGAAGGCGGAAGCCCCTCAGGACGCGATTCATTTTCCGCTATTTTCTTAGCAAAAAATCCCTCCTTATTCGCAGCTGAAGCCTCCAACTGCGCCCTCGAATAAATATCCTGTGTCGACTTGGACCGTGATGGTGCACCGCCCCCGCCCCCACTCTCGGAACTCTTAAAATTCCCTACCGTATTATTCCTCCTAATATTGTTATTACTGGAAGCATTATTATCATCAAAACTATCCCAACTATCCCATCCCCCTGCATTATTTTTATTATTCCCCAATTTACTATTATGGTTATTATTATTACTCGATTTATTCAATGTTTCCTTTACAATCGGAGGATCGCGCCAGGGTTTGCCTTCGGCAAGGGCCTGGATACGATCGCGATAAACCGATGCGGCATTTGTGTTATATTTCGTGACAATGTCGGTTGCCTTAGGGATTCCGTACTGTAAAACGAAGGCGTTGAATTTCTCGTTACCTCCAAGCTCCATTTTCTTGAGCTGGATCTCGGACCAGGAATCCATGGTTACCGATCGGACGAAGGAGATGTGGACACCGAGGCCACGGTGCTTGCCGGAGCACTCAAGGCACATGAAGATGCCGTAGGATACGGAAGCCCATTGAGGGTTTTTCTGGGAGCAGTCGACGCAGATCTTGTTGCCCGCATGTGATTGTAGCTCACGGAGCCGGCGTGAGGCGGCCATAGGTTGTCGGGTCGGGATCCGGATCTGGTGTGGCGTCGGTGGTGGAGTATGGGTTTTTGGATGTGATTCGCAATGAACTTGAGTATATTTATATTAATTGCTTTTTATTTTTATCTTTATTTTATGGTTTCCAAATTTGGGGAAGAAAGTTGTCTCAAACTTTTTTGGAAGGGGCAAACCTGTGATTATACTAATTTCCATGTTTGCTAAATAGAATCAATGGCTTTATTTGGATAATTGTAATCTTATTCAAATTTAGAAAAGGAAAAATAGAATAAAGCATTAAATGAATCTTTCATTTCAATGTAGCTATATATAGAGATACCATATATAATATATTAAACTAACACGTCTGGGTATGTTGGCCTAAGTGGAAGTTTCGATTTTCTCCCCGTGGTTTCAACTTCGTCGCTCACAACCTAGCTTCGTGGGCTTTTGCTTCAAATTGATCGTCTACGATCCTTTTTAATCTAATTCCTTGTAATATTTTTTGTGATGGTGGCTATCCCATCTTTGATTTCATTGAACCTTTTGTATGTTTATTTTTTAATGAAGTATTGAATTATAAAAAAAATATTAACACGTGAGAATAAATTAAGATTGGTCAAAGTCGTCTAATTAATCTAATAAAGGATCGGGACCAGTTCATTCTAGAATAAATTAAGCATGTGGACCTGTGGTTCATGTTTAGTTAACCTATTGTCCTGCATGTCTTTTCTTTGCAGAAAATTGCTTTTTAGTACTATAGAATAGGATAATTTGCATTTTTAGTACCTTTGAATAAAAAATGTGAATTTAGTACCATAAAAAAGGTTTTCATTACAATTTTGGTACTAAATTCAGTTTTTTTTCCAAATTTACTATTATGAACATTTTCCTCATCCTTTTTTTTTTTTTTTTGGTTTCCCAAGGGTTTAATCTCTTTTGAGGCGCGTCGGGCACATAAAGTGGGAACCTCTCCCAACAAGAATTCGAACATGAGTTCGCTACTTTGTAGTGACTAGTCCCTTCCACTAAACCAATCACATGTTGGTTTTCCTCATCCTTATGCAATGTTGGGATTTATTCTTTAAACACCCAATTCAAAAAAATTGCATATTGCACTCGTACGCACATATTTTAATTCACAAAATTAAATATTAATAATGTCACGTATTAAGTTTATTTCACATGGTCGGCCCATATTATCTCCTGCACCAGATTTAACAGCCCATTCTTTCCTCTTGCATTAAATTTATTAACCAGAACTCACCAACAGACAACAACATTAATAGCTTTCATTGTAACCATTTCTCATACATTCTTTTGGGAATTACCTTTTTCTCCTTTTCCTATAAATATAACAGGCATTCTCTTTCTCTGCTCAGTTGAACTCCCTCTCTCTCTCTCTCTGTGTAGTGTTTATGTTAGTTTGTATAGCCTTCTTTTTTTAGCAGAGAATTAATTAATTTTTTTAATTTGGTATTTAAGTTTAGGCAGAGAAAAAAAAATTAGAAAATGTTTAGGCTGATTACAGGAATAGCAGGGCCGAGTGGTTTTGGTTCTGCTTCAACAGCTGAACAAGTGACAGAAGGAATTGATGCTTCCAATCTCACTGCCATAATTACAGGTTATGTAATTGTTGCATGCAAGTAATTTTAATTGAGTTCATGGCAATTTTCCTTTATGATTTGCATAATATTTAATTTACTTACTTAAATTTGAAAAAAAATTTACACTGTGTAATCATATAAAAGTTGCACACAGTTTTACTGACATTTATAAATATGAATTCAAAAATTATCCTACTTATAGTGGCACTTTACCCATGTGTTATAACAAATGTGACACTTTAATTTACCCCATTAGTTATGTCAAATGTTGTGTCAATTTACCCCAGTGTTAATTATGATGAATGTTACAATTTACCCCTATGCTACAAATATACTTTTATTTACCCTTTACATTTTTCAAAGGGGATAACGTGTTCTTTTCCAAATTACAAGGGATAAATTGGCATTAGCTCAATTTGATTACCATGTTTATAAATGAATTAAACAGAAATTAAGTGCAATTTGTTAATTATAGGTGGAGCAAGTGGGATTGGATTGGAGACAACAAGAGTTTTAGCATTAAGAAAAGCACATGTTGTTATTGCAGCAAGAAATATTGAGGCAGCAAATAAAGCAAAGCAACTAATTCTCAAAGACAACGAGAATGCTAGAATTGATGTCCTCAAACTCGATCTTGCTTCACTTAAATCAGTCAAGGAATTTGCCGATAACTTCATTGCTCTTAACCTTCCTCTTAACATCTTAATGTAATTAATTAAGTTTATATATTGTCTTAATTTGTGACAACATGCTCTATAATTTTGAGTATTATTAATTAAGAAAATATATTGTTCTAATTGATTTTCAGAAACAATGCTGGTATCATGTTCTGCCCTTATCAGCTTTCTGAAGATGGGATTGAGATGCAATTTGCTACAAATCATCTTGGTTGGTATAATAATTACATATTTAGTAGTATTATTATTTTTCCATTTTAATTGTGAGTTATTTGTTCTAGTTTTAACTCTACATTTCCTCTACTTGTTCAATTTGTAGGTCACTTTTACTTGACCAATCTTCTCCTGGACAAGATGAAAGAGACAGCGACATCGACTGGGATCGAGGGTAGGATTATCAATTTATCATCAGTGGCACACCTCCGCACGTACGAGGGAGGGATTGGATTCGAAAGCATCAATGAGAAAAGCAGGTGACTAATTAAAGTAACCAAAAAATAACTAATTTAAGGATATCAACGTGCAATATGACAGCTCAACATCATATGTCTTGGATCGCTTGCATCGGTCCCGTCAAAGTAAAACATTAACTTAGATATGTAACAATTATTTTTACTATTTTACTGTTTAATGGCAGTTATCATGACAAGAGAGCATATGGGCAATCCAAACTAGCCAACTTATTACATGCAAATGAGCTCTCTAGGCACTTACAGGCGGAGGGAGTAAACATTACCGTAAACTCGGTGCATCCGGGATTGATAATGACAAATCTCTACAGCTATTTCGGGGTCCTGATGAGTAGTAAGTACTGATACATGTCACGAAATATAAAAAATCTCGGTTTTTTTTCTTCATCTTATAAGATTTGTTGCAGGAATTGTTAAGTTTATGACTTATATTTTTTGGAAAGACGTCCCTCAGGTAACAATCGTTCAACAATTTTTTCATTGCATCATTTGATCCGTATGATTATATTCGTGACAACTGAGGATGTTGCTAGTTTACCTTAAGATTTTGGATTTTATTTATAGGGTGCGGCTACAACATGCTGCGTTGCACTTCACCCGAGCTTGAAGGGAGTAACGGGAAAGTATTTCGTGGACTGTAATGAGTACGAGCCAAGTAGTTTCGCAGGGGATGAAGTTTTAGCAAAGAGACTTTGGGATTTCAGCAACAAGTTGGTGAATGCTGCTTAGAATTATTATAATGGTTCCTTTTGCCTATAGAATTAAGAGTGTTGTGATCCTATTTGTTACTTACATACATGTAAAAACTTAAAAGTAGTAAAGGCAAGTTGGTCTCCTTTTGATTTTGTAAAGGCAGAATTTGTTCTGAAATATAAGAATATACCTTTTTAAAGCCACATGTTTATAAAATACATAGTTAATTTCTCAATAAAAACAAATGTAAAATCTAGGCCCTGTTTCTTTGGATTTTTGAGAAGCTTTCCACGAAAACTGATGAGTTCTCTTTTTTATAGAAACTCACCGAATTGCTATTAAATTTCTCGGAATACCCGAACAAAATGGCCACAAGCATGGATCAAAATTTTTATCTTTTTCGTTGAAAATATCGAAAATTTCTGTTTTTGAATCAATCGAAATGAAAATAAGATGTATTTTCGAAACTCAATATATGTCATGAAACTTTTCTTTTTCTTTAATTTAATAACTATTTTCATAATTTTTCCGAAACATTTTCGGAAACTTTTCGAAAAGTTTCTTATATTAAGCTGACCGAAACATATGTCGAAAACGAAGCTTTGATCCATGGCCACAAGTAGCTAGATATAGCAGAAATATTTGGTAATAATGAAAAAAAAAAGATTATGATCCTGAAAATTTCATAAAAATTTATAAAATACATAGTTAATTTCTCATTAAACACAAATGTACCTACACAGCTATACTCAATCCCAAATTCATAGACGTCGCATTTAACCATCCTGAAATGAAATCGGGTTCCCAAATAACCGTTTTCTCAAAACTCTTCATTATTCTCAACCTCCCACAACCCCAAAGCTTTAACAACGAAAGCCGAACCGGCAACAATTACGGCAGCAAAAACCGGCGGAACCACCATGTCTAATCTGGACCGCTTCAAAACCCGACCCGGGAAACAAAAAATCTCAGAAGGAACATCTAACGGCAGCCTAACGGACCGCGATTCACGGCACGCCAGAGATAAAGAAGAAGGTGGTCTAATAACCGAAACGAAAGCCAATTCAGGGGAAAATGATGCTACCGCTACCGTTACCGTTAATAGGGCCGTCCAAGTAACGGCGTAGATTAACATAGGCAACCTTGGATGGGAGAGCCTTTGAAGCAATAATGAGTTTAAGAAACTGAAACTCATTTTTACTTTTCCTTTTTTTAATTTTTCTAAATTGAAAATGGGAAGAATTCAAAATTTAAAGGGATTTAAGATGGACCTAATCTCAACTAACTTTATTTTTTTTTTTTTTTAATAAGAATTAATTTAGTTGGTTATGGTGGAGATGAAAATGTGAAGAGAAAAGACAGATTACTGACTCCACAACGTTTATTTTGTGTTTGTTAGAAATGAGAGGAGAAATTCAACTAGAAATGAACGAGTATTTTGGTGTACGTGGGAGAGGGTTTTTTTCTTTTTTTTTTTTTTTCTTTTGCCGAAAAGATTTTTTTTTTTTTTTTTTTGGAGAAATATAAGACAAATATAAATACACACTTAAGATAAATTTTGCTTGTTTGAATTTTTACCCAAATTAACAAGCCTCTCTCCTAGTCTCCTTTTCATTAACTTTTATTTACCTATTATTGACAGGTCAACTCAATTTGTTTTCAAAATTTTATATTTAATATACTTCAACAATCATTTGACTATAAAATTTAAAATTTAAAGAACCTCATAAATGATAAGCTACTTAAATGACTAATGACTAAAGTAGTTGGAGTTAGGATTCTGGTCGGATAAGGTTTGTTCAGATTTGGTTTCTATTGGATTCAAATTCAGTTTGTTTGGATTGTACTCCGATCTAATTTTTTGAATTAAATGGATTTTGGTTGAATTTGGCAATTTTGAATTTTTTTCGAATCCAAAAAATTCATTTAAAAAATTATATTTATATTTTTTTCTAAAATAAGTTTATTAATTTTACAGTTTTATTTAATTTTAGCTCACATTTCAAACACCCTTTACTAATATTCATATTTTTATATGAAAATATTAGTTTAAATAAATTTATAAATGAGTAATAAATTACTTTCTTCTTAAATTGACAGTAAAATATTATTAATTGTACTTACTCTTATAGAACATTATACTTTATTATATATATATATATATATATATATATATATATATATATATATATATATATATATATATATATCATTCTTTTTATTATTTATAAAATTACGGATCTTTAACGGAGCAGATCGACCTAAATCCATATTCGCTCCATATATTTCGGATTTCGGATCATTATAATTTAATCATGCCTAATCAAACAATTATCCTTATAAATTGGACCGAGTTCGGACGGATCCGAATTTAAATCCGCCCCATTCGCATTGTAACAATATCGTGAAATTTTTGGTGTATAAACTGAACATGATTTGTTAATTTAAGCTTGGAATTAATATTAGAAACTATAATTTCATGAAATCTACAGTTGGAATTTTTCCAACCAGCATATTGTATTTATATCGACATAAGAATAAATTATTTTCATGTAGCTTGTGGTCAAATTAGAAGTTTGCTATAATATACATACCTTGGTGATTGAATCATGAAATGTTACACATAATTTAAGAAATACTATCATATATGCCATACTATAAGCCTGTGTATTATATAAGACCCACATATAGAAAGAAATACGAGTTGTAATAAGTCATAATGAGAAAATTTCAAATAATATGAGAAATTTGATACAATGCATAATGCGCGTCTCCAAAAACAAGCATAAATCAATAGGCATCCACTATACACAGTGGTAAAGTGATTAATAGTCCAACATTTAGGGGGGGAAAATAAATTTTAATAAACAAATTGCAAAAATATGACTTCAAAAAATTGAACTCCATGGCTTAGCACAATTTTTCACTTCCACCCAATATTTCGAGCTCAAACCCGATACACCCACACTTATTAAAACCCATGAAAAATGTACTTGTGGAGGATTTTTGATTGCCGACGGTTTTTCTAAAATGGTTACTCAATCACAAAATAAATGTATTGCAAAAGAATACTATTTCGATTCAGCTAGACTCGATTTGAGCTACAATTTCATTACTGCACTTAAACTAAAACAAAATTGACAATCCATGCACGTATTATTTTACCTTTCTCCAAAACCGAGACTTTTGCTCTTAGCAAGAGAATATGAAAATTCTCCTATTTCCACACTTTCACCAACTTTCGAGTACCATGTTCACCGGTAACCTTTTCGTGGCTTTCGTTCATTCAAAACACGGCCAAAACTAGCCAACGCATCTTCAAATTTACGGATCTTAAGAAAACCCATTATCATAGCAACCTCATTATCCGAAAACTTCGCTTTCACCATTATCTTATCAATGAGTTTCACCAAAGTTTCCTCCATGTCCAAAGCACAAAGCCCTTCAGCCAGCATATAGAAAGAAGAAAATTCCGGTAAATGCCCTTTCTCAGTCATTTCAAGGGCAAAATCAACAGCTTCGCCAATGGGACCGCCACCAGAGCAAAGCCCACGGAAAACGATTTTATACGAAATAGCATCAGGAGGGTCACTCTTTCCCTCCATTTCCCTAAAGAATCTCATTGCTTCTATAACTCGTTTCCTTCTAAAAAGCGCTTGTATCACGGGATTATAAGCTTGTGGAGTCAAAACCATTCCTTTCATCTGAATACTTCTTAGTAGCCTTGTAGCAACTTGTACTCTACCAGCTTTACACAGCCCCTGAATTAAAGTCCCATAAGTCACGATATCTGGTTCTGACCCGTTTGAGGTCATGGCCTGTACAATATCGGCTGCCTTTTTAATATCCCCTTCTCTACAAAAGTAAGTAAGGAGTGAATTATAAGTGAATTTATCGGGTTTGAGTCCTTCCATTATCATCTGGTCCATAAGCTGAGAAGCTTCTTCTACTCTGTTACACTTACAAAGACCGTCAATAAGGGTATTATATGTTATATGGTTTCTTGAAATCCCTTGTAGTTCCATTTGATCGAATATTTCTTCTGCCTCCTCGATTTTCTTGATTTTGCAGAACCCGTCAATTAGCGTGTTGTAAGTTATTACGTTTCTTGCACAGCCACTCGATTCCATGTCTTTGAGTAGTTTCAGGGCTTCATCGAGCTTTCTTTTAGTGCAGAGGCAGTCGATTAATATATTGTAAGTGAACTCGTCTGGTTGGATACCTTCACCCTTCATCTCAAAGAATAATTCCATTGCAATGCTAAAGTTGCTAGTTAAACATAGACCTTGAATAAGAGAGTTAAATGTAGACACGTCTGGGAGAACCCCTTTGTTTTTCAGAACACGTGCAAGCTCGGTTGCTTCATGCACTTTGTTCTCTTTACACAAGGTGCTAATTAAAGTGTTGTACGTGACTGCATTTGGTGAACAATCCCTTGAAAGCATTTGATTGAGAACTTCTTTTGCCTCTTTAATTTCACCCATTTTACAAAGTCCGGATATCACGGAGTTATACGTAAACACGTCTGGATCAAACCCTTCTTGGAGCATCAAATCCATGATTTCTAGAGCATGATTCACATGTCCTATTTTGCACAAACCACTAATCAACGTATTAAAAGTGAAGTGATTTGGGCAAAACCCCTCATTAGCCATCTCTTGTACAAATATTAAAGCTTCTTCTACCCTACCCTCTTTGCAAAACCCATTTATTAATACATTTATTGTCACATTAGTCCATGGACACTGAGCTGCCACCATTTGCTCTCTAACCCTCAAAGCTCCTCCTAAATTACCTTCCTCGATATAACCCTGCATTATTGTAGTGAAAGTCTTCTCATCCGGAACTAAACCATAGTTAGGCATCTCCTCCATCAACAAAATCGCAGGCCTAATTTGATGAGCCTTACATAAAGCCTTTATCAATATATTAAAGGTCGAAACATCAGGCTTTACGCCGTTATTAAGCATTCTCGAATGCACACTTTCCACCATTATCAACTTATTTCCATCAACAAGAACATTCAACAAGAAGTTATAGGTATGAGTCGCGGGCCTCACCCGAAACTCATTTTCCATTAAATCAAGAACACCAACTGCTTCATCATATAAGTTAAATTTTGCATAACTACCAATTAAAACAAAGAAAATACCTTCAACTACCTCGACTTCCGAATGCTTCAAATCATCTAAGACTTGCTTCACTAAATCAAAAGACCCTGCATTCCCAAGCTTTCTCAGAATCTCCTCGTATATAGGTAAAGTGGGGGCAAAATTAGGCTGCTTTGACGCCCATTGAAACAGGTGAAGGGCCGAGGATTCGTTTTCTTGGTGACGAAGGGTGTCAAGAAGTTGCTTTGGAGTGAAATCCGGAGAGAGAACTGAAGAGATGGTTAATGAAACTGCAGAAGGATGGTTTACATATTTATTTCGAAATGGGAATGAAATTACTTTTTTGGGTTCCGAATTCCGGTGAAAAAGAAAGGGGTGGCACTTCAAACAAGAAGAGAAAGTCATTTAAGCAATTAAACAAACATTTGGTGTGCAAATAAGTTCTTGTAGAGTTATGACCACTCGCAAGCTAAGCAGAGTGAAGTTTTTCAATTTTAGTGCAGCGCACAAAAAATGGCGGATGGGTAAAATTTTACACTGCGAAGGGGTAGAACTCAGAAGAGAAGGGGGATTCAGGTGATTCAATGGTTAACAATGAAACTGGTTATTGGATAACATTAGAACATTCATATTGTTACTGTCTTCTTTATTTCTTATAAAAATGAAAAAAAATTCATAACTCCGCTATTATATCAGTCTTGCGAGAACTGTGGATTAGTTACAAAGAAATAAATTAAAAAATTATTTTTGCGAATATCCAAATTCATAGAACTCGAGATCCCGTGGTATATATGATTGAGGGGTAAATTACGAATACCCCCTCAGGTGAGGTCTAATTACAAAAATCCTCCTCACATATTGGATATTATAAAAATTCCCCTCAGGTTTGTCACCTTCTTACAATTAACCCCTTGTCGCTAAAATATTCCAATTTTACCTTGGAAGTTATTTGTAATGTTTATAATATGTTATAAATTTTAAAACTTGTGGTTAATTGTTATATCTTGTAAATTATAAAAATAATAATTATATATTTACCACCAAAATAATTGATATAATTTATAATTTCCCATAAATTTCAATAAAAATTTCAATTTATAATACTCTATAAAATTTAATAAATCAAAATATCTTATTTATAATACAACATAATTTATTAAATATACTAATTTATAAAATAAATTCATTTAACTAATGTGTAAATAATTCATATTTACAAAATATATTATTAAAATTCTATTTAATTTAATATTTTACAATTTAAATTGCTAATAAATATATAAATACCTTATTTTGCAATATTGTTTAAAACTTATGGGCAATTATAAATTTTATCAATTATCCTGGTAGTAAATATATAATTATCTCTTTTCTAATTTATAAGGTATAATAATTAGATCGCAACTTTTAACATTTATAAGACATTACAAACAATACAAATAACACACAAGGGCAAAATTGGAATATTTTATGGACAAGGGGTTAATTGCAATAAGGTGACAAACCTGAGGGGGATTGTTGTAATACCCAATACGTGAGGGTGATTTTTGTAATTAAGCCTTACCTGATGGGGTATTCGTAATTTACCCTATGATTGAGCTATGCCTAATTGACTATTCTATTCATATATGAAATGTTATTTAATTTTAATTAATTCGAATACATTTATGTTGATTTCTAAATATAAACTTTAATTTTACTTTAATGTTGAGATTACGTGTATCACATAGGTTGAAAATAAATAATATTTTTATCTTGTAAGTTCTTGAATAATCATCAATTCTTGTGTAAGCTTCAGATGCTATATTGCATGAACACTAACACAACAACACAAACACGACAACACAATATAGATTTTCAAAATTTACAATACATGAATAGAGAGTAAACTAACTTTTATGGATCTTTCTAAAATAAGATTTTATAGAACATAAGTGTATATGAGATACCCCATCTCAGCCATTAAAAAAAGTTAACAACAAATCTGAACCACAAATTTTGGTCAAAATGTCCAATGATGATGTGGCATCGGACATTTAGAAAAAATAAACATATGTTAAATTACATACTAACCCTTTAATTAATATGTCTAAAAAAATCTCCCTAATCTCTAATTAATATCAAATATCTTTCCAAAACAAAAACAAAAATCAAGAAAATTGCACTTTTCATACGAAATTTCTGCCTACTTTATATATTTTATACCAAACTTTTCAAAAATCGTAAAAAAGTTGGATAACTTTTTTTTATATTTCATTCGGCCGCTAGTTTTTGGATGAAAAATATCACGTGCCAAATATATATCCGTTAACTTACCATTTTTATCTCTCAAGGGAACATTTACAATTGAACACAAAATACCTAAAATCTTGAAGGGGATAATTGCAATTATTGCAACCCCGCCCAATTCCTCTTCATTCACCTTCGAGACCACAACACCGCCCAGACCCAATTCCTCGTACCAACACAACTCCACTTTCATTTTATGATTAGAATTTTCTTTTTTTAGCAATCTCAATTAGTTCTAATTTTTTAACACAAATCAAATCATTTTAATATCTTTTGTATTATAATACATATTTTGAATTTTACTACCTAAAGTATCAAATAAGTACGTATGAGATCCGTTGCATTTTTCTCCCTTTAGATGATTTTATGCCAATTTCGATCGCCCAAAAACTCATATATGCGCCTCACATGCCTCACATGTATTTTAAGGGTAAAATTAGTCAAAACATGACGTGCATTTTTTTACTTTCTCTTTACATCTTTACAAATAAAATATTTTTCTACTAACTTCGGATTTCCGGTTTCTTTACATGAGCGAAGTATTTAGACTTGTAAGAAGTGTTGTGACTAACGGGGCACAATATTTTCTCCCGAACAAAAATTAAATAAAATTATTTTAGGTGGTAATTAAGTGATTATTTTGTACATATGGGTGGTAAAGTGCAACAATATGTAACTTTGGGGGATAAGATTTTTGTCAAATTTTTCAAGTGGACTTCATAAATCATATGAAAGTTTTTATCAAATTTTTTTTTAAATAACAGGGGTTTATTACAAAAATTTAATGTTGTCAGAGGTTATTAATAATATTTTAATTTAAGGGGATTTTTTTTCATCGTTAGATTGGGTAAAATTGTCATTTCGGCTTGAGAGGGATATTTTTTGCCAATAATAAAAAAAAAAAGTACAGGGTTCTTTTTTTAATAAAAATAGCATATATTTTTTATTTAGAAAAAGCACAAGGGGTGTTGTTGAAATTGACTCATAAAAAAGGGTAAATTTGTTTTTGAGAAAATAAATTATTTTAAATTAAATTTTAAGGGGACATGTTCACCAAGATAAATGTTATCTTATGTGCTCTCCATCCCTCGAAATCTCATTTTAAACGGGCCCAACTTTTATTAATAGAGAATAGAGAGTAAAGAATAGGGAGAAAAACCATTATATAGTCAAATAAGCATATGTAATACAAGAGGTTTTTTTTTCTTTCTTTTATTTAATTTTGAAATACAACTTTTAAAAATTGTAAAAATGATCCCCCCTCCCCACCGTGTCTTGGACGTGTTGGACACGCCTCATGACTGTGTCTGACACCCGTGTCGAATTTGTTTTCAGCACAATTTTCTTGTCCACGCCACATGAGAGCCGGCGAAGTGTCGGTGTCGAAAAAATATCGGACTCTGTATTTCTTCCTTTAATGGACTGTCCGTACAACATGTGGATTTAGCCCAATATGTGGTGAAATTTAAGATGATATGAGAGCCCTATGTTAGAAGTGGACCACCTTCTTCTGAGATGAATTGTTCGTATGACGGGCTTCATTATCTTTCACACGCTTAGTCTAGGTAACAAAGGGCTAGGATGTCATTATTCCTCCAGTTAACAAAGTCTGGAGTTTTATTATTAATCTGATGAGCATTTTACTCACATGTCGCAATGCCCAACTTTAGACGTTAATATAACATGTGTTGTGTTTGTTTCACCCATACGTGAAATTGAGAATTAATATATACCAAAATTGAGAATTAATATATACCCAGACCAATTCATGTGGTAAAATATTGCGACCAAATAATGTCCACACAATTTACGATCAATTTTTAAGAACTAGTGATTCAATAAATACATTATATGAACTAGGATCAATTTTTAAGAACTCGTGAATCAATAAATACATTTAATAGATCTAGGGTGAATAGCGTTTCTTCTTTATGTCCTTTTTTTTTTTCCCATGGTCATCATTATTATTTATTTGTTTCAATTTGCACTTTTCGGCAAAAATGAGGCCACTGCACATGACAAATTTTAAGGCTAAATTTGTAAACATAAAAATGATAACTCTATTAAAAATTATAGATTGGAGGACCAATGATGTTATTCACCCGAAATCCGAATCAATATTAATAAGATCACCCATTTAACTTTTTGGGTAAGTAAATCTGTTTATAGAGTAAACTTCTCATACCGTATATGGTCTTAATACAGAATTCATAAGGGGATCATCCTACAACTTTATGGCAACCCTAATGGGCCGTTCTATTAGCAATCTTACGAAATGGGCCTAAATGTGTTTAATGCTCATAACTCTTGCAACGGCCACTTCCGGAGAAAATATTGTTTTTGTTAATCTTAGCTCGTTATAGATTTCAAAATATGGAAGTAGTAACTTATGTTCGTTGAGGCCAATTCTCATCTACTGATTCATATTTCAAAATAGAGTGAATCGCACTTTTGGTCCCGATTATGACTTGACTTAATCATTTTCGTCCATTTTAAATTTTTCGTAGCATATGCATCCCTCTTATCAATATAGTGTATCACATAAGTCCATTTTATCAATATAGTATAATACATTCATCCCTCTTAAATTTTTCATAGCAGATTCGTCCCTCTTATCAATGTAGTGTAACACATTGGTCGCTCTTAAATTTAAAATACATCCTAAAATAGAAGCAAAATTTCATTTTTGACCATATAAAGTGGCTTATTTTCAAAATTGGCCCTTTATTGTGGTACCTCAACAATATATGTCATTTATTGTGTCGTCGTTATCAACTTCAATCCTTATCATAAAAAAATTTTAATTATTGTAGGAAATCATCAATTTATGTCCAATCTGACTGAAAATTTTAATTTTAGCAAAAAATATCATTCGTCGAGTGATATTTTAAGATTAAAAATTTCATGTTTGACTCCAAAATTTTAAGTCTAAATCACGTGATAGGTCTATAACTTTAATTTTTATTTTAGATTAGAATTGTACAATGAAATTTGTATAAATCTGATGCAAATGTGATGTGAATTTGACTTATTTATTTGTTTATAAATAAAAATAGGTATCTTCGATTAATAGGGAAAACGAACTTTTTCATCAAAAATTGAAGCTATAGACCTACCACATGAATTTGACTTGCAAATTAGATTAAAAATATGAAATTCTTAAATTTTAACTGGCACTCTAAAATTAAAATTTTCGATCAGATTAAACATAAATTGGTGATTTTCGGTAAACAATTTAATTTTTCGGTCAAATAAGACATAAATTGATGATCTTTGGCTTTAATTAAAAAAATTCGGTGATAAGGACTGAAATTGAATATGATGACACAATAAATGACGTATTTTGTCAAGGTAACACAATAAAAGGGTCAATTTTGAAATGCTACCACTTTAGAGGGCCAAAAATAAATTTTACCTCCTAAAATTGATGTAATTTGAATTTAAGAAGGACCAATGTGTTATACTACAATGATAAGAGGGACGAATCTGCTACGAAAAAGTTAAGAGGGACGAATGTATTACGTTACAATGATATGAGGGACTAATATGGTACACTATATTGATAAGAGGGACTCATCTGCTACGAAAAATTTAAAAAGGACGAAAGTGATAAAATCAAGTCATAAGAGGGACCAAAAGTGCAATTCCCTCTTCAAAATACAATGAACTGCATCTTACACTCAATTCAAAGAAAAAATTACTCTACAAGTGAGGGTATGATAAAGCATTTGTAGGATTATTATTGGATCACTCGAGACACATTTTAGCACTACACAGACACAAAATATCTGCCGCCAGGCCTATAAGGTACATTTAAATTAGGTTATGTCCTGTCAAAGAAGTTTCAAATATGAAAAAAAAAAAAAAAAAAAAATATATATATATATATATGAGGTCCATATGCAATCAATGTTGAAAACAAAATTACATACCGACAGGCAAAGAAAGTCTAGTATAGATGTTATAAACACAATCATAATTATCAAAGAGTTCCCTCATACAATAATTACAAAAATATCTATATGATTACTAATAGCATCACACAAATTAGATGGAGGACACCCGGAGTTGGATCCACCAAACAAAACATTAGCCTGATTGATTTAATCAATCTGACCTACTCAAGCATACCAAACACACCCTTCAAAAATAAAGTCTAACAAACAAAACATCTGACCAAAATGACTAATTGGCTCAATTGCACCAACTCAACCATTCAAAAGCGTCCCCGTAGAGAATATTTTAGATCGAATTAGGCTCTGAAACAACTAGCAAATCACAATTGCAGATGATTAAACAAAAATGAGAATTAAATAAATTTTAGGTAAAATTGCAGAAAACGTCCCAAACTAATTAGTGATTTTGGATTTTCGTCCCGAACTATTTAACTAGGTGAATTTATCCCGTAATTAAATATTTTTTTGAAATATCATCCCAAGCTAATTACTAATTTTGATTTTTTGTACTATATCAACTCTCCAAATTTTGTCCCATAATTTACCATTTTGTATGAATTTAGTCCCAATATTAAATTTCTAATTTAATGGAAATGACGGTTCAGTCTTGTAATTAATTTGGGACGAACTCTACAATATTATATAATTATTCATGTTAAAATTTTCCATGTCATGATACTTAAGCAGCCATGTGATAATTCATCGGTAAATGCGCAATTTTCGTCTTATAATTACGGTGGGACGATATTCCAAAAAAATATTAAATTACGGGACGAAATTCGCCAAGTTAAATAGTTTGGGATGAAGATCCAAAATCAGTGATTAGTTTGAGACTGTTTTTGCAATTTTGCCTAAATTTTATTACATAGCTGTCAAAATACCAGCTAGTATGAGCATTTTCTATCTTTGTGTTCTTTACATCCAGGGCCGGCCCTAGACATTCAGGGGTCTAGGCGAATTACAAATTAGGGGCCCTTTGTTATAAAAAATACATAATCAATTTATTTTTTTAAAGGCAAAAATATTAATTAAATATTGACATATTATATTCTCTAACATATTATTTTTAGATAGATAATTAAATCTAACATATTAATTTTTAGATAGATAATTAGATAACAAACTTATTTAACTTTTACAAGATTCGACTGTGAATTTTTTTGTATAATTTTTAATATTAAAAATATTATTTTAGCCGAAGCAAATTTTGCAAGTATATGACATCCTTAACACTATTTTATTCTTTTACAAATATCATAATTGATTGCTTGACTTTATTTCATTTCGTGACATTCTTAACTCTATTAATTATATATTATCGTTTATAGAAAAAGTTATACATTATTTATGAAAAGATACACATACATATAAAAATATGGATGGGGCTAGACCAACTTTATTGTAGGTGAAATTCTTTTTTACAAATTACAATGTACTAAGTGAGAAAGTAATAAGCAGAAAAATCATATTATAAAGAAAAATATGTATTCATTTTATAATAATTAAGAAAGAATTTTTTTAAAGCACTTATTAAGGAAAAAAATTGACAAGAAATTATTAAGTAAGAAAAATAATTAAAAGAATAATTACTACGAAAGGAAAATAAAAAAGATGAACATTATTAAAAAAAAAGTTAAATAACATAATCAAAATATAAGAAAAAAACTCAATATTGGGATTTGAACCCTAGACCTCTCATTCATCAAGAGAAAGTCTTAACCAGTGAGTCAAGATACATCTTACATACATAATATTAATAAAATTAAATTTTTTAATTTTCCTAAAGGCCTAAATATAAATTTTGGGGCCTTCCGAACCGAGGGCCCTAGGCGCCGGCCCAAATGGCCCAAATTGCCTAGCACTTGGGCCGGCCCTGTTTACATCAAACAAACTGCTGAAATGGCAAACCAGAAGACAGTGCTAGTTTGAAACAAGAAAAAATGGGGTCAAATGTATCCAATTCATTATCAAAACAAGCCAAGATTCTCAACCCATCTCAGATTGCTACATATCAGCTTGTAGATATCAAACTACAACTGAAAAACCCAATGTATATATTCTAAAGTCACAAATAACGTACAACATATAGCAGACATCGCATAAATTCCATTTAAAATAAAAATAATTATATAGGAATACTTGGTGGTTTAGTAACCTCTACCCAAGTTTACCATTTCACAAACTATAGACAATCCCTATCAAGTTAAGGTCACCGCAAAGAGCAACTCTTCCTCATAAGGCCTACAGAGTTTCACTTAGTTTGCACGACTCTTAATAACATCAATACCCATTTCAGTTGGATCAGTTGCTTGTAATTCAACTTGAAATCCATCCAATTCCCTCTTGAATCTGTCTTTCGAACTAGCATAAATCATCTTGCTTCTGACCCTCGAAGTGTCAGGAGACCTAAAAGCAATTAAAATCCTGCTTAATAAATAAATTACAAACTACAAGTGCAATAAATTGTGTTGATGTCGAGATAAGAGGTAGGCATAAAATGTTGATTACCAAGCAATGAAAAAAATCCTGCTTTTCTGGCAATTCTCGGAAGTCACAAAGTCAAAATCGTAAACAGCATAACGACATTCATTGGCAGGAAGACTAGCAGAAAAGTCGTCGTAGCTTTCAGTTGGCTCCCCAACTTTTTCGACAACCACCTGCTTTTGTTTCTCCTCTATCTTAAAGACAATGAAACGGTGAGTCCTTTTTGCCTTAAGTTCCAAGAACCTCAGCTTGCAATCATCATGCACAGCGAATCCAGATGCTGCATTTGCCTACAAACAGGATTACAAGGTAGTCATGAACTATAGTTAATTCTAAAAAAATTCAAGCAATAAATAATCAAGCAACTAATCACAAAGAAAATGTACAGAACTTGCAGAAAATGATGATCCAACAAGCAGTAACTCAGAGCAAGTGAAAATAAAGTAAAATTTTCAACCACCCATGATAATAAGTAAAATGCAAAAACACCCCTGCATTATTCTTAAATGACACAAAAACCCGGGTTAATATTTTATTAGCAAAATATCACAGGTTTATAATTTTATTAGCTCACTGTACCCATTTGAATTTTAAGAATTGACCGCAAGGGGCTGCTGCCAATTTTTTAAGTTTACAAGGAGGGTTTTCGCCAATTTCTTAAGTAAATAGGGGGGTTATTAAAAATTTTCTAAGGTAAACAATTGTGTTCTTTCATTTTATCCAAAGAAAAATAACATATAGGGGTATATTTGTCACTTCCATTACAAATCATGAAGAAAACATGTGTTTTAATTAATCCCCCAACCCGTGAAAAAAGAATCCAATCTTCAGTAAAAGTACCTTACATTTCCATTCACCTGAAATGAATTACCGGATATGATCAAATTTCAAATACAATAACATAATATTCGTTTGACTGCTAATAAAAAAATTCATGTACGGATGCAACATCGCATGGAGTAAATAAACTTCACGAATTGAAATTATAAATAACAAAAATCAACATCAATTAACTTCGTCTACTACGCGTTTTTTAGTCGAGCAATATTCTTTACTCATTCCAATTAAAATAATCAAAAGGTAGATACAAATTTAAAACACAGTAAATAATTAAATACAGCAAACAACAGATCTTGTCACCATGATACACTAAAAAAAAATCACTTAAAAATCAGACCAAAAATTATACAAAATCAGATCAATCACAAATAAAGTACTCGTTCAACAGCAAAATAAATAGCAATGCGAGATCAGAATTGGAAAAATATAGAGACAAATACTCACCATTTCTGAATCTGCTTTAGTTTGAATTTGAAACAGTGAATTGAGAGATTTTCTTAGAGAGAAAGAGAGAGAGGGGGTGAGACCCGCCGTATGACTTCGAGTTTCTCTTTTTGGCTCTTTTTATCGGGTGGATTTCGTAAGGGATATTACCGTCTGTGAAACAGGTGTGTTGTTGTAGGGTGTGAGTAGGGATCAAAACAATGGCGTGATGCCGCGTAAGCTTTAGAGGATATTTACGGTAATGCTTTCGGGAAAATTCTTGTCCAAACCTGGTTTGATCAAACCCATCCAACCACTTGCTTTGTGATTGGTCACTTAGCATTTGCTTTTTAGTTAATTTGGGTTCGGCCAAACCCGACTTGAATAAGGATTTCCCATGATTTCGTTGGCGGCTGGCTCAATTTGTAATTCATTACGCGACTTATACGATGTTTAGTCAATTAAACTAGTAGTCAATGTGAAAACAATTTTTTAAAATCTTATTTTTTTGGGAACATGATTAGAATATGGGGTGATATGAATTATCACTCCACATGTCCAAAGTGCATTGATAGGTTGCGCCACATGTACTTGATGACGTGGTACATCGACTACACTAGATAATCTCTCCTTCTAAACACTATTCAACTTTGTATTCTGCGATTATTTGATCAATTTTTTTTAAACTTTTTGTTAATGTAGAATGTGGTGGACCGTGGATGGTTCATAATTGCACCTCTTCACCAATAATTGAACCTATAATTCTATTTTTATTTATTTTGCTTATGTAAAGTCAAAAGCCTTTTTTTTTTTATTCATTTTGTTATTGAAAATTGAAGATGAGTCTCTTTTATTTTTTTCTAGATTTATTAAAAAAAGTATACGAACTGAGCTCAAGTGATAAAAATAATTTTTACATTTTTTTGGAAGACAATAATTTTTACACTTGACAGATACTCATTTATATAAATATTTTTTTAATAATCATAGTAAAGCAATAAATTCAAATTCAAATAATTCATGTAATTGTGCATATGTACTTACACTCATGGATCAAAATTTCGGATTTTTCCTAGGAAAAATCCGAAACTTTTCGGTTTTTCAAGGAACCGAAACGATTCCTCAATGTATTTTCGAAACTACAAGGTTTCCTTCGAAACCCACAATGTTTCCGAGTTTTCCATCGAAACAATGGAAACTTGCAAAGTTTCCTTCAATTTCCGAAAATAGCCATTGCCTTCTTCGAAAAAAACGTTCCAAAATTTTTTTAAATCCAGAAAATGGTGTGGAGTTTACCAACTTGAGTCAATGTAAAGCTAGCCAACAAGGAATTTATTTCTCTGAAGAACAATACTTTGATTATGCTACTCAAGATGAAGATCATGGTAGACGCATCAAAATTTTAGTCTATGCGGAATGGGAAGTGGAAGTGGAAATCAATTTGCATATGTTACGTATAAACAATTGGATCTTTTAATTTAATTTTATTTTTGAACTATTAGTACTTTAATATCATGAACTTTAATTAAGTTATGCTTTAATTCTGTATTAACTTTTGTTAGTTTTTGAGGTATGGTTATTTTGATTGTAGTTTATAGATTTCATCTAGGATATTCCGCTGTCTTTTCATTGTTTAGTTGTGATGCAATTCTTTTTTTTAATTATTAACAAGCACTCATTCTTGTTTGGTGATACTGGTTTGCAAGATTTGAAAAAGGCATTATTAATAATTGTTTGCATTCATTTTGCACTTATATTTCAAGTTAAATTATGCTTTAGAAATAAGAACATCGTTTTTATGTATTTTTTATGACTATTTGTGTGTTTCCAGGTTTTTGTAATTTTTCTTAGCGTTTCCGCAAAGTTTTCGAAACGTTTCAAATTTTTGGATACCCGAAACTCACCTACGAAATGAAACTTTGATCCATGTTTTTTATGACCATATGTGTGTTTCCAGGTTTTTGTAATTTTTCTTAGCGTTTCCGCAACGTTTCCGAAACGTTTCAAATTTTTGGATACCCGAAACTCACCTACGAAACGAAACTTTGATCCATGCTTACACTTCAATACAAAGGGGTGCTACGGTAATTTAGGTTTGAATATAACTTTGGCAACTCAGCCAAGTGCACCGAGTGATAGGGTATGTTTGTCTCGCATTTTTCAAATTATTTGATAGGGAAAAGAGAGACAATCATGTTTATTTACTTTTTTAAATAAATTTATAACTTCTCAAATTACTATCCTAAAAGTCAAACAAAAAATAAATTTTTTATTTCTAAAAAACCCTACAAAAACTCCATTTTGATTTGATATAAATAACTTTTTACACAACTTATATCTTACATAATTTATTGCACATAAGAAACTGACATAACGTCTTACATATTTTTAGATTATTAGAAAAATCATGCTATTTTTTAAATTATTTTCTTAAAACTCAAATAAGCAATATTACGTGAATCGATATATAAACATTAGGTATACCAAACGAACATGCACAAAGTTCTGATTTACATGAATTAGTTGTAGGAGTATATGTGTAGTTGACAGCAATTCAGATATTATCTTCCCCGTCAAATTTTGCTACACAGAAATTACTTGCTTTTTCCAAAATTAAAGTTTAGAAAGTTCAAAGGGATAAGGATTTAATAAATCAAAGCAACCATTGGGTCCCACTAGTGATTGTTTATCTAAATTACATTGCGTCAGTTCCACGCTATATATTATGACACCTTGGCTTTAAAAGAATTTGGTTGGCAAAAACTATTGATTGCAGAATAGGAATCCAAAAGAAAAGAAAAGAAAAGTTGGTATATCTTTAATTCCAAATCACCGTTTTTACGAAATTATTGAATCACACTTACAAAGACACCTATAAAAAAAAAGGGGTAATTTGCATCACCCTCCCCTCGACTTTGGTGTTTTGACAATCACATTCGTGATCTTTGAAATTTTGTCAAAGACCTCCCCTCCATCCATTCTTTTGTTTGTTGGACAATACTCACCTACCTTTAAATTTAGATTAAAGACACTAGTATATTTGCCCTTATTAGCAATTGCTTATTATTCATATGTAACATATGTTGCACAAATACGAATATAATGACATGATACGATACGAACGTGACTATATATTTAAATATTTAAATTTTACAGGATACAATACCGCATGCATATATATATATATATATATATATATATTCATAAATATTGAAATAAATTAAGTTAATTCTCATAAATAATAATTAAATCACTCAACTATATAATCAGGGTTGACCATAGACTTTTGAGGTTATAGACGAAATTTATTCGGGGCCTATATGGTAAAAAGTTCACCCATGTAAATTTTACTTTTCTTGTTTTAGTAGATGCAAAAATATTAATTAAATCTTCACATTCTAATTCTTCTAAAATCTCTTCTTCTATAGATAAAATAACCAATATAAATGCACTCAACTTTTTTTTTAACATAATTTATCGGAAATATGATCTTATCAATTCTAGTATTGAAAAACTTCTTTCAATCGAAACTAATGTTACATGTATAATGAATATTACTTTATAGCGGATTTTTGGCATTTTGCACCCTGGAATTATAGGATTTTGGCACTTTAGACCTTGACTTAATAGTTTTGGCACTTTGCACCCTAGAAATACAATTTATTTGGCACTTTGCACCCTAATGTGTGTTTTAGTGAGAAAATTCATTGGTAAAAGGGTAGAATAGTTATTTTCAATTTTTTTTTTCACTTTGCACCCTAAAGTTATAAAATATTAGCATTTTCACTCCGATTTAAATTTTTTGGCACTCTGCACCCTAAAAATATAATTTGTATGACATTTTGCACCATAATGTATTTTTCTTAAAAAAAACAAACTCATGAATGTCGGCGACGTAGAGATAAAATAGTCATTTCTATGCACATCAATCATAAACTTGTTATTCTAAATTTATTTCACTTTATAATAACTTATTTTAACATTTTCTCTCAGTAAATTTAGATTAAAAAAAAGACATTGTCTTCATTTTATTTTCAAGTATCCTCTAGATTATTCACTTCATATCTAAAGGACAAGGTTACATATCTAACATATTATTATATTGCATGTTATTTATATAATTTAGATTACATATCAAGCGGAGGTTGAAAATGCCAGAAATAAAATTTTTTGGGTGCAAAGTGTCAATATTCTATATTTCAGAGTACAAAGTGTCAAAATATATACTTTTAGGGTGCAAAGTGCCAATTCATAGAAGAATGCAAAGTGCCAATTCAAAAATAACTATTATACCCTTCAATCAATGAATTTTTCTTTCAAAAGGGTGCAAAGTGCCAATTAAATTGTATTTTCAGGGTGCAAAGTGCCAAAACTTTTAAGTTAGGGTGCAAAGTAACAAAACTCTATAATTTCAGGGTGCAAAGTGCCAAAATCCCCTTTATACTTTTATAGCACAGTATTGATTAAATCTTCACATTATAATTCTTCTATGATATCTCTTTATCTATAGATGAAATAACCAATGCATTTAATTCTTTTTGTAACATAATTTATCGGATATATGATTTTATCAATTTTAGTTTTAAAAAATATGGATCAAAATTTCCATCTTTTTCTTCGAAAACATCGAAAAGTTTCCGTTTTTGAATCAAGCGAAACGAAAATAAGATGTAACTTCGAAACTATTTGTTTGCCTTAAACTCTATTATTTATCTAAATTTAGTAACTTTTATTACAATTTTTCCTTAGTGTTTCCGAAACATTTTCAAAAAGTCTCGAAAAGTTTTCAATATTTGGCTGACCGAAACATAAACTCGAAACGAAATTTTGATCCATGTTAAAAAACTTCTTTCAATCGAAACTAAGGTTACATGTATAATGAATGAGAGAATTGCATTTTTGGTACAGAGCTATAGGTCAATTCCCACTTTTGGTACTGAGCTTTATGGATCCAACACATTTGGTACAGGGCTTTAACAAATTGTGACACATTTGGTACAGCCGTTAAAAATTGGCGTTCAGTGATGACGTGGCAGTTAAGTCTAATTGCAAAGTTGATGCCATTACTTATATTGACTGATAATTTTACCCCATAATATTTTAAATTACCAAAAAAGCCCCACATCTCCAAATTTAGTGACAATTTTAATCCACATTGTTGTCAAATTTCAAAATTGACTCAAATAAGACCACGTGAGGACGAATTTAAATATTTTACTTATTTTATTTAAATAACTAATTTGTTTTACAAATAATATTAATAAATTAAATAATAATTTAACATAAATATCATCAAAATTAAGAAAATATATTCTTTTAAATATAAGATTTATATAATGGTATTAATATATTTAATATTTATTAAAATAATAAATTATATAATAAAAAACTATTTAATATATACTAAAATAATAAATAATAAATAATTTAAAAAAAAAATTCCCAAGCCCTACCCACCCCCTCTCCTCCCTCCCCCCCCCCCCCCCCCAGGCGGCATGTAAATTGGGAGAGATTATTTAGTACAATCGCTGCACCACGTCATCAAGTACACGTGGTGCAGCACACCAATACACATGGGACATGTGGATTATTAATCCACATCACCCCATGTTCTGACCATGTTCCAAAAAAAATAGGGGTTCAGAAAGTTGTGTTCACACTGCCAGAATATGGGTGATGTGGATTTTTAATCCACATGCCCCAAGTGTATTGGTGGGCTGCACCACGTGTATTTGATGACGTGGTGCAGCGGTTGTACTACATAATTTCTCGTAAATTGGGGTAGGGTGGGGAGGGGGAGGGGAGGGGGTGGGTGGGTGGGGTTGGGAATTTTTTTTAAATTATAATTATTTATTTTTTATTATTTTAAATATATTAAATAGTTTTTAATTATATAATTTATTATTTTAATAAATAATAAATAGATTAATTCTAATATATAAATTTTATATTTAAAAAGAATATATTTTCTTAATTTTGGTGAAATTTATGTTAAATTATTATTTAATTTATTAAAATTATTTATAAATCAAATAAGTTATTTAAATAAAATAAGTAAAATATTCAAATTGGTCTGCACGTGGTCTTATTCGAGTCAATTTTGAAATTTGGCAACAATGTGGACTAAAATCGTCACTAAATTTGGAGATGTGAGACTTTTTTGGTAACCTGAAATATTATGGGGTAAAATTATCAATCAACATAAGTAATGGCATCAACTTTGCAATTAGACTTAACTGCCACGTCATCACTTAACGCCAATTTTTAACGGCTGTACCAAATGTGTCACAATTTGTTAAAGCTCTGTACCAAATGTGTTGGACCCATAAAGCTCAGTACCAAAAATGAGAATTGACATATAGCTCTGTACAAAAAATGCAATTCTCTCTATAATGAATATTACTTATAGCAAATACAAATGTTTGAATAAGAAACAAATAGAAGGATTAACTCTTTCAAGGTTTCTCGAGGTTTCTCTTGCATATGTAATCAAAATATGAATATAAATTAGTGAAAATACAAATTGAGTTTATGTAATTACCACGGTCGGAGCTAGATGAGTTTTATTGGGGGGTTGTTTTTGGAACAATGCACTAAATTAAGAAAATAAGAAGGCAAGACCGTCTTATAAAGTAAACTAGCCTAAATCCGTGCTATGCACGGTATCATATTAGATATTTAGTACGCACAATTGTTGATGTGACAAAAAAAATACAAATATTTATGATCTTAAAATAAAATTAAAACATAACAATCATGCACTATCTTTGTAAAAGTGATAAAAATCCCATGTTCAATATTGTACACTTTCATTGGTGAAGTGATATCTGCATAAAACACAAATGACAACTTATTAACAACTCAATAACATTGTTATCATACTTTATTGATAATCTTTAGTTGCAAAGTCAGTAACAATAATATGTCATTTAATAAAATGAACTGAAAAATGACTTACTTTTCTTAGCCTAGAATTTGAGATCAAAGTGCAATTCTGAAAAGCAAAAAATCAAAAATAATAAGGACCTATCCAACTAACAGTACAAATTTGTTTTTCATGGAATTATGCAACATATATAACTAACATGTTATGAAGCCAAATCAAAATTATTTAATTAAGTTCAATCCTTCACTTTCCACTATTCCACAATAGAAAGATATGAGGGAAAAGGAAGTTTGATGGGGAATTTTTTATGTAAAAATTGAGGCGAGATGTTCATACCGAAGTGAAGATTATGCTCATTAGAGTAGAGAAAAGTTATGAGCAAGACATATTTGTTACATAAATACCATAATTTCCCTGACGGACTATATTTCCAACATATTTACTCTCTTCCTCCTTTATTTCACACACATATAAACTGCGGTAATCACGCTTTACCATCAAATTAAAAGAAAATACCAACATATTTAGATATAATTTCCTTCCAATCAAAACCTCTATATACCCTTTCCCCCATGGCTATTGCACCGATACTACATCTCCTGTAAATTGTAAATTAGTAACCTTTTGCTTAAATATTTTACCGGAAGCTCTAGTAATAAATACATGGAGAATAATTATTTCTGATTTAAGTTCCGAACAATACTAATTAAACAATAATTAAAGTAAAGAGGAGAATTATAATATATACACTTCATTCTCAATCTTCGAATATGCGGGTGGAAAATATTTTGAATAATGGATAAATTACAGAACTTGAAGATAAGATTAAGTACCAAATAATTAATCTCTCTCTACATGAGAGCCTATCTCTCTCTACATGAGAATTCTTTAATTAATTACTAACACTCTTTGATATTTCTATCTTTGTTATTGTTACTGTTTAGAGTGGTATTTTGTCTTCTATGGAAGAGGTTATTGCGGATTTGGGTGTTGGATTGAAACTGACTGCGGAGGAAGAGGAGGAGAGTCTCCTCCCGGAGGAGGCATGGAGTGGTTCCAATACAAATACAAATTTGCTACTAGTGGGGCGGGTTTTGACGAGGAAAGAGGTTAACATGGAAGCCCTTGAACGCACTATGTCTATGGTCTGGAGTCCGGTCAAAGGTATTGAAGCAAGGAAAATTGGGCAAGGGCGCATCCTATTTACTTTCCGGCATAATTTTGATAGAAGTAAGGCTTTGGAAGAAGGACCCTGGTCCTTCGAAAAAAATCTGATCGTCCTTAACACTATCGGGGAAACGGAGAATCCAAGGAATGTCAATTTGGAATGGGCTGAATTTAACGTTCATGTGGAAGGTATCCCTCTTGGAAAAATGAATAAGGCGATGGCTATTCACATTGGTGATCGATTGGGCTGTTTGAAAAACAGAGATAAAGGTGATGGTTTTATTATTTCGGGAGATGTTATGCGCATCAGGGTGGCGATTAACATAACAAAACCAATTCGAAGGTTAATGAGGTTCAGATCTGACGAAGGTGATGCCATGGTGGTAACTTTTAAGTATGAACGTCTTTCCAATTTTTGCTATTTTTGTGGCTTAATGGACCATATTTCGAGCAATTGCGAAAAACAGTATGAATTTCCGCCGGAGCAACGGGATAAACTTCCATACGGGGCAGGGCTACGGGTGATCTCTACCAAATCTGGTAATCGGAATGACTGGGAGGGGATTCGAAAACCAACGGGGCGTGATTTATTTGGATTAAACAATTCGAAAACAACAGCTCCGGTGAGGGTTCAGTCATTGGGTCGTCGAGAATTTGGTAGTGGCGAAGGTAGAGTCAGTTACGCGGCTAGGTCTTCTTCACTTCAAAGTAAGGACAGCGGGAAATGTGTTGACCAATCTGCTAATTCGGTTAATTATTTCAACTCTTCTGGGTTGGATTTTCATGGCTTTTTGGGTCACACGGTGCTTAAGGACTTAGGGACGGGGCAAGCTTTTGATATGGGCCAGAATTCAGCCACTAATCATATCCCTCCTTGTATTAGGCCTCTTAACACCAATTCTGTTTTTGGATCAGCACATGCGTCAAGTTTAGTCCAGTTCACAGGACCAAAGCTCTCTCCACTCCATAAGTCTACTTTTGAGCCTATTACTTTTCCTGAACAACTAGTGGGTGGAAGCAACACAAGTGGACCTTTAGTTTTGGATAATAATCAGACTATATCAAAACTTAAAGCACTGGGCAAAGGGAAAAAAACGGTTTCTTCGGGGATTACAACAACAAAGAAAACGAAACAGCAGCTAGATGTTGATATTGTTGATTTAAAAGGTAAACGAAAGAGAGGTGTTGTACAACCAATTTCAAAAAAAACAACGGGTAGAGGAAAGAAAAAAACAGCCCAACTTATTGACTATATGTCCGAGGATGATGATAGGCATAAGAAACAACTGGTGATTAGTGATGGGGACGCAACCTTTTCTGATGCATTAACGGCGGAGGCTGCTGGGCAGCCCCGCCGAGCACAATGAGTTGTCTAGCGTGGAACTGCCAGGGGCTGGGGGGCTCTTGGAAAGTTCGTACCCTCGGAAATATTATCCGAGATCATTCCCCCCAACTCATTTTTCTATCGGAAACCAAATTGTCTGATAGGAAGTTTGAGAGGTTGAAGAGTCTTTTGGGTGTACATGGTGTGTCAGTGAAAGCTAGAGGTCGCTCGGGTGGTCTTGCTCTTCTTTGGCCAAAAGAATTGGTTGTAATCTTACAAAGTTTCTCGACAAATCATATTGATGCTCATATCTACGATGATGAAAGTAATATAAGTTGGAGATTCACGGGCTTCTATGGTGATCCGGTTGCTACGAAAAGATATAAATCTTGGGAATTATTGAGACATTTGGCAACTCTTTCAACTAAACCTTGGCTTTGTGCGGGGGATTTTAATGCTATGTTATCGGTTTCGAAGAAGAGCGGGGGACAATTGGCATCATTTAGTGGTATTACGGCATTCAGTGATTGTTTACGAGATGTGGGGTTATGTGATTTGGGTTTCACCGGATCTCCGTTTACTTGGTCTAACAATTGGCCCCACCCGTACACTGTGTATGAGCGAATAGATAGGGCTTGCGCGTCAAATGATTGGGTTGCTCTATTTCCTAATAATAGAGTAGTCCACTTAGAGGAGTTATATTCTGATCACTCGCCAATACTTATTGAGTTCAAGAGGAATTTTTTTACTAGAAATGGCAGGAGAAATCGGGGATTCAAGTTCGAAGCAATGTGGCTTAAGTCTGAGGATTGTGCAAGAGTTATCGAAGAAAGTTGGAAATCAACTAGCCAGGGGGAAGATAATCAATGGGGTAATTTGGAGACATGCAAAATGGGTCTCATAGAGTGGAGTAAAACCTCATATGGTGCTGTCACTAGACGTGTTAAAAAACTGAAAGAGGAGGTTTTGAAACTTAAGCGGGGATTGATTACTGAAGAGTCCAAAGTGCGTATAAAGGAGAAGTCAATTGAATTGGAAGATCTTTTAGATAAAGAAGAAATGATGTGGAGACAAAGGGCTAAGGCTCATTGGATGAGAGAGGGGGACAAAAACACCAAGTTTTTTCATGCAAAGGCTTCTAGCCGTAGAAAGACGAATATGATTGAGGGGATACGAGATGAAAACGGGGTTTGGCGAGAGGACGCTAACGAATTAGAGGCGATTGTAGCAGATTATTTTCGCGACATATTTACATCTAGTAACCCATCTGAATCAGCCTTGGAAGAGGCTTTGGGTGCTGTGGCACCGAAGGTAACAAATGAAATAAATGCATCTTTGCTTGGGGTATACACGGCAGCGGAGGTTAAAAAAGCATTGGATATGATGCACCCACTTAAATCTCCGGGACCTGATGGCTTCCCTGTAATCTTTTACCAAAGATTTTGGCGAATTGTGGGTTCCGATGTTACCCGTTGGGTTCTTCGATTCCTGAACGCGAAAGAATTCCCCTCGGTATGTAACTTTACTTACATTGTTTTAATCCCCAAATGTTCCAATCCACAAACTATGTCTCAATTTCGACCGATCAGTTTAAGCAATGTTGTGTATAAAATAGCTTCTAAAGTTATTGTTAATCGTCTTAAGCCTCACATGAACTCTATAATATCTGAATCTCAATCGGCGTTTGTCCCCTCAAGATTAATCACAGATAATATTCTTGTTGCTTATGAGGTGTCGCATTATATGAAACGTAGTACTGCTGAACACATGGCCATTAAACTTGATATGAGTAAAGCATATGATCGGATTGAATGGCACTTTCTTAGGCGGGTTATGCTTCGTTTGGGCTTAAATGAACAATTTGTTGATTTGGTTATGCTATGTGTGTCTACAGTCACGTATTCTTTTGTTCTAAATGGAGGGGCTTTCGGTTTTCTTACCCCTGAACGGGGTATTAGGCAAGGGGATCCTCTTTCACCATATTTATTTCTCTTTTGTTCTGAAGTTTTGAGTGCTCTTTTTCGGAGAGAGGAAGTCCGTGGAAACATTGCAGGTTTGGAAGTGTGTAAAGGTGCTCCAGCTGTTTCACATTTATTATTCGCGGATGACACTATGATATTCTGTAATGCTAATGCATTTTCTGCAAATAGTGTCAAATATGTCTTGGATGTATATGAGAAGGCCTCTGGACAACAAGTAAATTACCAGAAATCTAGCATTGTTTTTAGTAAAAACACAAAAGATGAGGTTATTGATTCAATTCGCATGGTGTTACCTATGGAGATCGCGGATAAACACGACAAATATTTGGGACTTCCATCAATAGTAGGAAAATCGAAAAAGGAAGCTTTTGCTAATATTAGAGATAAAGTATGTTCTCGTCTTCAGGGGTGGAAGGAGAAATGGTTATCCAAAGGCGGGAAGGAGGTTCTATTAAAAGCAGTTATTCAAGCTATTCCGTCTTATGCTATGAGTTGTTTCCAACTCCCTAGCTATTTCGTAAAGGAGATCGAGGGTCTTATGGCCAAGTTTTGGTGGGAAGGAACGCAAGGTAAAGGAATTCATTGGGCTCGTTGGAGTATTCTGTGTCAAAGTAAGCAATTTGGAGGGCTCGGGTTTCGTGACTTGGAAGCTTTTAACAAAGCTCTTCTTGCTAAACAACTTTGGCGTTTAATGGAGAACCCGGATACTCTACTTGGCAAAATTCTCAAGGCACGTTACTACCCGCATTCTGATATATTGGAGTCTACTTTAGGCTCGAACCCTTCTTTTACTTGGAGAAGCATGTGGGGTGCAAAATATATACTTGAGGCAGGCATTCGGTGGCGAATTGGGAACGGACGTACGGTTAATGTTTGGGGCGACAAATGGATCCCAAGGGAGACTACGTTTCAGATTTTTACTCCACGAGGGGATTTACCTTTGGATTTAAAGGTTAGCGAATTCATATGTGAAGCAACAGGTCAGTGGGATATTTTCAAAGTTAATGCAACTTTCTTCCATGAGGATGCAAGGTGCATTTTATCTATTCCGAAGGGCAGAAATATACATGAAGATAGGCGAATTTGGCATTACAATAAGAATGGTATTTTCTCGGTTCGGAGTGCATACCATTTGGCCGTTAGACTAGATCGAGCTGCGGATCACGGGGCTGGTAGTAGTTCGACTTCGAATGAAGTTCAATTAAATGACTGGAAATGGCTTTGGTCTATCAAGCTTCCAAACAAGATAAAAAATTTCCTATGGCGTGCTTGCAGAAATCTCTTGCCTACACGTTCAAATCTTGTAAAGAGGAAGATTATTGATGTGGATAAGTGTGTCATTTGTGGAAGTGATAAAGAAGAGGTGATCCATTGTTTATTATCATGTCAATTGGCGAGACAAGTTTGGGCATTAAGTGGGCTGCCTTGGAGAAATTATAACTGGGAAGGAAGTGATGTTCGGGGCTGGATGTTGAGCTTCAGGTCAAAGATGGATGCTAAGGATTTTAATTTGGGTGTGTTGTTGTGCTGGTCAATATGGCATGCTAGGAACAAACTATTCTTCGAAGGAAATGTTCCCGATGCTATGGCTATTATCTCTTTTGCAAGGAATTACTTGGAGGAGTTTCAACAACCCAATTATTCGATTCTAGTTCCTGTTGCAGCAACAAGTATGGCTGAAAATCGGTGGAGGCCACCAGATCCGCAGGTTATTAAGCTGAATTTTGATGCTTCAATCAATAATGTAGATGGTTGTTGTGGTCTAGGAGTTATAGCCCGTTCAAACAGCGGCGAATGTGTTGGGTGGCAAAGTATATGCATAAAACAACCTCTTGATCCTACGGCTGCAGAGGCAAAAGGTGCATTAATGGCGGTCGAATTCGCGTTGGCACGCAACTGGAATAAAGTGATATTGGAAGGTGATTCGTGTGTGGTTATTTTAGCGATAAGGAGCGAACTAGCATCAAGAGCCGATTATGGAAGTATTATTGACGATATTAAAGAGTTAGCTTCATCATTTGGTTTGTTCCAAGTCCGGCATATTCGACGCGAAGGAAACTCTGTGGCACATGAAATTGCAAAACTATCTAGACTTGAGTCATATGCTTTACATATTTTACCAGATTTCATTCATAACATTGTAATCTCTGAATCTTTTGTTTGAATGAATGAGGTCTTTTGTTTCAAAAAAAAAAAAAATAATTAATGCATGTGTTTTCTCTTTAGCCGAAAAAAAGAAAAAAGAACTCATTTTGATAGCATTTTAATGGAAACATATAGAGCATAATGATTAGTGGGAACTGCATTAATTCTTGGTAATTAATCAACCCAAACTAAATATACAATCACAGTGAGTATGAGGGTAGTTTTATGGTCTTATATTCGGAAAAAAAAAAAAAGATACCCACTTCGGACGTTTGTTTTCAAACAAAAGAAAAGATTTTGACCTTATAATTGGTGCATGGGAATACCATATCAGTGTAATATAATATAAAATGGAAAGATATGAGGAAAATAAATAAATTCCCTAGAACATGAAAATAAGTAAAAAGTTGCTGTTAATTCTATGAGGAAATCATTATTTGGACAGACTGCAAAATTTACTGAACATCTTTATTTGACATAAACTTATCCGTGAAAAGAAAATACCTGAAAATGTGATTGAGTAGATGTAAGTTTTGTCAATTTCTTCAAAAAGCCCGTACAATGTTTCCATTGTAGCTTTGTATTCCATGAAACCAAAGAACACATGTTTATAAGAATTTACTGATATTTGTCAAACCTCAAAGTACTGCAAATAAAATATGTATAATGGAATGAAAAAATTGAGTGAATTGATAAAAGTAGAACGAACCTGCAACTTTTGAGCCCTGATGAACCGTGATTAAAGTTTCGTGAATTTCTCCGGAATGTAAAATCTGGAAAAAAAAAAAAAAAAAAAAAAAGATGTGGTATAAACACCATAAATTATTGAGACATATAACATTGATACATGGAGTTGAGTTGATGAATTATAAGGTGATAATCTTCGAATATGCAGTTGGAAATATTTTGAATAATGGATAAATTACAGAACTTGAAGATAAGATTAAGTACCAAATAATTAATGTGTTTTCTCTTTAGCCGAAAAAAAGTTAAAATAACTCATTTTGATAGCATTTTAATGGAAACATATAGAGCATAATGATTAGTGGGAACTGCATTAATTCTTGGTAATTAATCAACCCAAACTAAATATATATACAATCACAGTGAATATAAGGGTAGTTGAAAAAGAAGTGGACGTGGGAGTGTAAGACGTGGGAGTCCTTTTAGAGCATGGTTTCTTTTTTTAAATTTTTTTAATGTTATGCATGTAATTGTAAATCCTATTTGTTTTTTAAAAATAATTGTAAATTTTAGGAAAAGAGAAATTGAGTCAAAATTAAATATTTTGACCAAAAGACATCCTTGAAATAATAGTAAGTAGGATAGGATAGGATAGGATAGGATAGGATAAAAGATCTCATTCTTTTTATAATTATTAATAATTTTCATAGAGAGAATTTCACTTTTGGTATCATAAGTTACTCTACTTTAAGGATTCGGTGCCAAACTTATACTAAAATAAAATGACACATTTCATTCCATAAGTTAATGAATGTTAACACATTTGGTACTTTCGTCAATTATCGCCGTTAACTCCCAATTTTGGATGGAAAAAATGCAATTTGATCCCACAATTAAAGTTCACTTGCAAAGTTTAGCTCACACATTTACGTACCGACATATTTGTAGATTTATCAGCAGCATTCCCACAATTTACAAGTTTGAAGCAGTTTCAGACCAAAAATAAAAATTGCAAACATTGTAAAGTGAGAGTATGAAAAATTGTAAAGCAATTGTAAACTACATATACCAAAACTTGTTGAAATCTCACAACAAAATGACAAATTGAGGTGCATCCCAGAATGCAACCACTGTTTCCATGCAAGTTGCATTGGTGAGTGGCTTAAAGTGAATTATATGTATCATGCCCTCTTTGTAGAAATTCTCCTTCTACCACTTCAATGTCAGAGTTTGTACCATTGGCTTACCATTCCATATGACAATTTAATTTCTTATTTTTCGCCACCAAAATTCGAGAAGAAATATCATGTCATAACATTTGTTAGTCATGTGATTTTACAACTTCGTGTGAATTATTTTCACGAGGACTTGAAAAACCTGGACATAATTCGCGTTGAGCATCTCTGAATATATTTTTATATTTATTTAATTCCTCGTCTAATATGAGATCTAGTGTATATATCATTGAAATGGTTAGAACAATCATCGGGAATTTTCGTAATCATTATCAAAGTTACGTATATCATAAATAGATAAAATTTAATTTTTTGTTGAAATCAAGATGAACATCTATAAGATTTATGTCAACTCCATTCGATTATGACTTTAATAAAACATACAAAGAGAGGATACACAACTACCTCATATAAAAGAATACATGCAATTTATAATAGCAAAACAATAAACATTAAAGAATAATATTAAACAACTTTTTAAATGAATTGTTAGTATGGCTAGATGTCAAAGTCTCCTATTAGCTTGAATAGAACTCCATATTGTGATGACGACTATGATATCGTGCAGTTAAGTGTTGCAAGAGTAGCTTGTTGAAGAGTTGATGAGAGACGATTGTTAGCCTCTTGTGTAAGATGTATTCCATCCCAGAAAAAGTATTGGTTTGGGTCAGAGCAAACTGGCACTCCCGGATTTCCGCAAAACCTCTTCTTGTCATAATTATATTTTCCTCCAACTCCACAACATGCTTGTAGAGCCATTTTTTTGTTCCTGCCTGTTACATACACGCAAAAAGATTAATATAATTCGTTGGACTTTCCATATATGTGATGCGAAGTAGTCGATGAAGCAATACGAATTACAAATGTAAGCACTAGCCTGTAATTGATGTCTCTTGAATTAATGATAGCTCTGAATTGTAAAAGTCCGCATACATTATGAAGGTATTGGGGAACTCCTTCCGGAGACCGACGATAGCTTGTTGGAGCTCATTATTTTTTAACTTGATGAGATCGTTTACACTTTTCAAACACCCCATATCGTCATAGTCAGCAATATTAGCACTAGTTAACTCAGTTAGGATAAATGGATAGCATCCCATAGGAGCATTTCCAGGTAGTATAATTCGTGTGGCGCCCATCTTAATCACCTCCTGTTAAATCATGAATTCAACTAAGTATTAAGACGCCATTATCATATACTAGTTAAGTCGATAAATTTATAGCATAAAATAGTATTTAGGAAAAAAAAAAGGTGTTAATGTATTACTCTTGCAGCGTTGACTTGAGCCTTTGTCACATATGGGATATAACTTTTTACTTGTTGAATTGATTTTCTTTGAATCAAAGAATATGTTATGTCATTGGCTTCTACATCCCCGAACAAGAAAAGAGCATTTGAAAGTTTATTTGCACGATCTGGTAAAAAATAAGAAAATAAAAAATCTTAATTCCAGCGAAAAATTATATAACGAATTTGATGTTTAACTTATGAATTATGGGAGAGTAAATGTTACCATTTTATATGTCCAACGTGCTTCGAAAGGGAATAAACCCTTGGGAAACAAAAAAAAAATGTTAACAAACCTGTTGGTGTTGGACATATGGCATTGAGGTACTTCTTAAACCAACTCATTTGAATGTTGAGAGAAACTGTATAAGATGGAATTTTAATTCCTCTTGATGTAAAAAATGTACGATCGAGGACTGGCTTCTGGCTACTGCAAACATGATTGCATTGGCCGAAGAAGAATTCTCTGACAAATAAGCCGTAATTTCTGGAAAACCTAGACCTTGAGCTGCAAAACGATAAATAATAATGGTAAGATCACATATATATATATATAACTAAAATCTGAGTAACGTAAGACATACTAATAACAATATATGTATATTATGGTTTGTACATACCTCCATAATCTATGTCCAAAATACCATCAGACCAACGACCAGTGGGTTTACCAGGATGCGTATTACCATAAGGTATATTTGCGGCTGGAAGTCGAGATCTGTGTTGGATATTAGCAACCGCATTGCCATTATCGAAAACACCATCACCCAAATGATATAAAAGATCAAATGGACACCTCGTATTTTGGGACTGGGATGAGGTTGTAGCAACTAGAACAAACATTAAAAAAATTATAACTTTCATTGATGGAGAAGTAGCATAACCCATAATTTCTTTCTTTTCCTCTTGTTTCACCCTACTATCTTATTTCTTGTTGTTTTGGATGTTTAACTTCGGTTATTTCAATGGATATATATAGGCAAAGTTTGTATGACCAATGGCCAAAGAATCATGCAATGATCAAGTACTCGTTCCGCCTCCATATTTCAAGACTTGGTAAAATTATCTAACTAAATGATTTCAGAATGTACGTTTTAACACAATATTTAATTTGTAAGTTTTGTTGACATAGCTAAATATAAAAAAGAAACGCGGCGGAAGTCTTGAAAAAATGTGGACCAGCTCATTTGACTTCTGAAATTGGTTAAATTGGTGGGAGTATATTTGACGTGCTGGGAGTTGACATTTTAATTTTTTGGAATTCGTATGTTTGGTTTCTACAACTTTACTTCAATTAAGATGCATGAAATGATCCAATATTAATTGGTCCAAATTAAATCAATGTAATTACTACCTTTTAGCAAAGCTAGCTAGCAAGGGACTAATTAATACAAATTTTATGTAAACCATTTGACTTATATTTGATGCTCTAATTTTGATATTATATTCATATTTGCTTAACAAAATAGTTTATAAAATATGAAAGAAAAGAAAAACAAAAAAACTTAACCCTTTAAACAAGAAAGATGTTGAAAATTAAAATTAGGGAGTGGGAAAACCGAAATTAATCAAAACCCGTCAAACGGCCCTCTATGCTTGGCCCGAACCTACCTGATTTTTTATACCTGGAACCCTGAAGCCGTTGTGTGACCAAGCTAAGGAACCAAATTAAGTTTGTTGAAATGCATGCATCATAAATATGGATTAATTCTACAAGAAAAACATGTTTGGATAAATAATTGAAGAATGGACGGCGGTAGATCTGGAAATGAAGGAGAGAGTAATGCAAGAAAGAGTGTGATGGGCAAAAAACATCACAGTTAAACTTTTGCAGAAAATCGAAAACGATCGTTATTTGTAATTCCAATAATTAACTAATTTACGCATTTAATATTATTTAAGTAGTTGCAATTTTAGTACTAAATTCGCAAATTACCACGATCTTTGAGGAAATGAAGAAATGGAGGGAGATTCTATATTTTGCACTAATAATCAGTATGTAGGCGAAATAATTTAAAGAAATAGGGAGTATTATTTTCCCTTCAATTTAAGCTAGCAAGGTGGCGTGGCGGGTTATGACCGCGTGACAGCCAGCAAAACAAAATTCTTAATATATTTGTTTGTGTGACAATTTCAAGACACTAATTTATATTCCGTCGAGTTTAAAATTAAAATCACAAAGAGAAGTAAAACTGCGAAAATTTAAAACATAATAAATATAGTATATTACTTGTCAGAAATCAATGCTATTTCGGTCTTTTAATTATTTAAATTGGTGAAGAATAAATCTTGGTCTCATCCAAATACTTAAACAAGAATTGACCGAAAGTGGATTTTGTGCAGGAAGGGGAGAAAATTCGATGCAACAAATATCACATAAGGTGAAAAATTCTCATAACAGGCACAGGGGGGATAATGTATGAAACCCCATATCATGGGTATCACATTTCAAAGTAGTGGATTTTCCTATAAAAAATTTGTATTTATCGTTCCAAAATAACAGTAAACTTCACAAGGAAGATTATTTTAATATATATATCTTTTGACATAAGTAATTAACCTCATTCTTTCTAGTTAAAAATAAAAAGTAAATAATGTTTTCTTTTAGGTTGTCGTATATCTAACATGTTTTGCCACATCTAGGTGCTACGTAAAATCTGCTTAAATTTATTTTATAAAATTTATATTGCATAGAATTTTCCGTTACTTAATATTAAAACTTCGGCACAAAATCCCTCATATTTTCAAGGGTGATTTACACTCAGACCCCCTCAGGTTTGAGCATATTACAAGAAATCCCCCGTTATTTTAAAAATTACAGGGACATCACCTCAGGTTCGGGCATATTACAAGAAACCCCTTACGGCGTTAAAAACAGACGAAATTTGATGACGTCAACAAAAATATTTTTGATTTTTCAAATTTACCCCTGCTAAATATACCCACAGGGGGTGTCTATGTAATAATATTATACCACAGGGGGTGTATTTGAAAGATTTCAATAACTTCAGGGAGTTAGTTCTAGCCAACTGTCATATTCTAAAGAATGACTGTTGGATGTTACTGTTGGCCACACATTTTGGTTATAAATAGCAGTCCAAACGTTTTTATTTTCTTTTGCGTTTCATCCCACAAATTTGATAATGTCATCATCAAATTCAAGAGGTAGTGTGAGATGCTTAAAATATCGATAATCAAAATATTCATGTGTTGTATGAAGAATGCACCCATAATGATT
Organism: Penstemon barbatus; assembly: GCA_003313485.2. Classification (NCBI taxonomy): domain Eukaryota; kingdom Viridiplantae; phylum Streptophyta; class Magnoliopsida; order Lamiales; family Plantaginaceae; genus Penstemon; species Penstemon barbatus. The sequence goes on from CM064879.1 coordinate 15,717,860, forward strand.
ACAAATGCACGCCAAGATTTAGTTATATCATCCCTACAAGTGAAGATTTTGATTTATAGTCAAAATATATGGTCAACGTAACATCCATTGATCATTTTTTAAAATATGATCATTGGCTATATATAAGTACCTCCATGAAATTTATAGTCAAAATATATGGCCAACATTAACATCTATTTGTCATTTTATAAAAGAGAGAATTTCACTTTCGATACCATAACTCAACCTACTTTAGGGATTTGATACCACAATTTTTTCTCCCGACACATTTGATACCATAACTCAAATCAACTCGACACATTTGATACTTCCGTCAAATTGGAAACGGAATTGTCACGTGATTGTCACGTGGCCGTTAAAACTTTGCACATTTGATACCATAACTTATGTTGACTGATAATTTTACCCCATAACATTTTAGGTTACCAAAAAAGCCCCACATCTCCAAATTTAGTGACGATTTTAGTCCACATTGTTGCAAAATTTCCAAATTGACTCGAACAAGACCACGTGCTGACCAATTTAGAACTTTACACATTTGATACCATTACTTATGTTGACTGATAATTTTACCCCATAATATTTCAGGTTACCAAAAAAGCCCCACATCTCCAAATTTAGTGACGATTTTAGTCCACATTGTTGCCAAATTTCCAAATTGACTCGAATAAGACCACGTGCTGATCAATTTAGAAAATTTTACTTATTTTATTTAAATAACTAATTTAATTTATAAACAATATTAATAAATTAAATAATACATTAACATAAATATCACCAAAATTAAGAAAATATATTCTTTTTAAATATAAAATTTATACAATAGAATTAATATATATTAAAATAATAAATTATATAATTTAAAACTATTTAATATTTATTAAAATATTAAATAATAAATAATTTTAATTTAAAAAAAAAAATCCTCACCCCACCCACCACCTCCCCACCCTTCCCCCTTCCCCCTACCCCCGATTCCCAGGCCGCGTCTGTCCCAGGCCACCGCCGGCCTGGGTTCTTCGATGCCCGGCCACTGCCAGCTTGGGATCTTCGGTCCCAGGCCGGCGGTGGCCTGGGACAGAAGACCCAGGCCGCCGGCGACCTGGGATTCTGGTGGTAGGGGGAGGGGTGGGTTGGGTTGGGTGGGTGGGTGGTGATTCTTTTATTAAATTATAATTATTTATTATTTAATATTTTAATAAATATTAAATAGTTTTTAATTATATAATTTATTATTTTAATAAATATTAAATAGATCAATTCTATTATATAAATTTTATTTTTAAAAAAAATATGTTTTCTTAATTTTGGTGATAGTTAAGTTAATGTATTATTTAATTTATTGATACTGTTTATAAATTAAATTAGTTATTTAAATAAAATAAGTAAAATTTTCTAAATTGGTCAGCACGTGGTCTTATTCGAGTCAATTTGGAAATTCGGCAACAATGTGGACTAAAATCGTCACTAAATTTGGAGATGTGGGGCTTTTTTGGTAACCTGAAACGTTATGGGGTAAAATTATCAGTCAACATAAGTAATGGTATCAAATGTGTAAAGTTCTAAATTGGTCAGCACGTGGACTTATTCGAGTCAATTTGGAAATTTTGCAACAATGTGGACTAAAATCGGCACTAAATTTGGAGATGTGGGGCTTTTTTGGTAACCTAAAATATTATGGGGTAAAATTATCAGTCAACATAAGTTATGGTATCAAATGTGCAAAGTTTTAACGGCCACGTGACAATCACGTGACAATTTCGTTTCCAATTTGACGGAAGTATCAAATGTGTCGAGTTGATTGGAGTTATGGTATCAAATGTGTCGGGAGAAAAAGTTGTGGTATCAAATCCCTAAAGTAGGTTGAGTTATGGTATCAAAAGTGAAATTCTCTCTTTTATAAAATATGACAGTTGGCTACAACTAACTACCTAAAGTTATTGTAATCTTTCAAATACACCCCATGTGGTATAATATTATTACATAGACACCCCTATGGTATAATATTATTACATAGACACCCCTTGTGTGTATATTTAGCCAGGGGTAAATTTGGAAAATCAATTTTTTTTATGATGTCATCAAATTCCGTCTGTTTTTAACGCCGTAAGGGGTTTCTTGTAATTTGCCCAAACCTGAGGGGGTGTCCCTGTAATTTTTGAAACAACGGAGGGTTTCTTGTAATATGTCCAAACTTGTGGGAGTCTGAATGTAAATCACCCTATCTTCAAATATCATTTTGGAACGACATATTTCACGAAACTACTTTTAAAATAGTTCACATGAAGTATTTTAAAAATGATTACTTGAAATATATACGCCGACATAAAATGATTTATCGTGTACATATGGGGATTTTGTGGTGAATTTTTAAAAACACAAAGGAATTCTATGTGATAAACATTAATTTCACATGATAATTTCGTGCATATTTTATATAACACGTGAGACTAAGAGGATCTTGCATTTATTCCCAAATAAATAATACTGTACTGTAAATCAAATAAACTTAAAAGTTTCAGAGACGGGTCAAATCGTTTGTAGAAATGAATATGTTTATATATATAGCATTGTTTTGAAGTTATTAATTTTGAATCTTTCCATGCATCTAAAATTGTACAGAAATGAGAAAACGCGATATGCTTCCATGCAAACACCACTTTTAAGGAAATGTCAACTCTCAATACATAGCCATCTAGTTATAACTAACCAATTCAAAAGTCAAATCAGTTGGTCCATAAAATTCAACCCGCGTTTCTTTTTATAATTAGCTATGTCAAAGCACTTTACAGCTTCAATAGCAGAATTTTTTTTAAAAGATTATGTTAGACATTATCAAATAATTGATTTAACTTAAATAATTTTACCAGGTCTTGAAATTTAGAGGCTGGCGAACGAGTACTTGGTCAGTGCATGACATTTTGCCTATATAAATACATAGGAATACCTCAAGTTAAACATCCAAAACAAAAAATAACATAGTAGAGAGAGACAAATAACAAAAACAAAGTAAATGGGTTATGCTACTTCTTCCTCAATGAAAGTCATATGTTTTTTAATGTTTGTTCTAGTTGTTACAACTTCATCCCAATCCCAAAATACGAGGTGTCCATTTGATCTTTTATATCATTTGGGTGATGGTGTTTTCGACAATGGCAATGCGGTTGCTAATATACAACATGGATCTCGACTTCCAGCTGCAAATATACCTTACGGCAATACACATCCTGGTAAACCAACCGGTCGTTGGTCTGACGGCCTTTTGGACATAGACTATGGAGGTACGTACAAATCATAATGCACATGTGTTATTTAATAGTATGTACTGAATTACTCTAATTTTAGTTATATATATATATATATATATATATATATATATATATATATATATATATATATATATATATATATATATATATATATATATATATATATATATATGTGCAAGTGATTTTAACATTCTATATTATTTCTTGTTTGCAGCTCAAGGTCTAGGTTTTCAAGAAATTACAGCTTATTTGTCAGAGAATTCTTCTTCTGCCAATGCGATCATGTTTGCAGTAGCTAGAAGCCCCGTCCTCGATCGTTCATTTTTTACATCCAGAGGCATTAGAATTCCATCTTATACTGTTTCTCTTAGTGTTCAAATGAGTTGGTTTAAGAAATACCTTAAAACCATATGTTCGACACCAACAGGTTTATTTATTAATTAACAATTACTCTCCCTTAATCCACAAGTTAAATATCAAATCCATGATATAATTATTATTACTTGGAATACTTACATTTTTAATTTCTTTTCATCAGATCGTGCAAATAAACTTTCAAATGCCCTTTTCTTATTTGGCGACGTAGAAGCCAATGACATCACATATTCACTTATTCAAAGAAAATCAGTTCAACAAGTACGGAGTTATATTCCACATGTTACAAGGGCTCAGATCAATGCTGCAAGAGTAATAAACTAATACCATTTTTTTCTTCTTAAATACTATATAATGTGATAATTTTTTTGGCTCAAGAAATATATGAAACCATTGTGTGAAGTAACTTGTTACTAATTAGTTCAACTCCTAATTTAACAGGAGGTGATCAAAATGGGGGCCACAAGAATTATACTACCTGGAAATGCTCCTCTGGGATGCTACCCATTTATTCTAACTGAGTTAGCTAGCACTAATCTTGCTGATTATGATGATATGGAGTGTTTGAAAAGTGTAAATGATCTTATCAAGTTAAAAAACGATGATCTCCAACAAGCTATTGAGGGTCTTCGAAAGGAATTCCCTAATACCTTCATAATGTATGCCGACTTTTACAACTCAGAGCTATCATTAATTCGTCAGACATCAATTTCAGGCAAGTGTTTTGTTATTCATATCATTTCTTAGATTTTTCACATCAAATACCGAGAAATCCAATTAATTATATTAATCTTTCTGCATGTATCTAATAGGCAAGAATGATAAAGTGGCTTTACAAACATGTTGTGGAATTGGAGGAAAATATAACTACGACAACAAGAGGTTTTGCGGATCTCCCGGAGTGCCAGTTTGCTCTAACCCAAATCAATATTTTTTTTGGGATGGAATACACCTTACACAAGAGGCTAACAATCGTCTTTCAACCGCTCTTCAGGAAGCGACTCTTGCAACGCTCAACTGCACTATATCGTAATAAACATAATGTGGATTTCTATTAATGCTAACATAGGAGGCTTGGAATATTTATATATATCAAATTATTCGATATTATTATTTATTGCTTATTGTTTTGTAATTGTAATTACATGTATTCTTTTATATGAGGTAAGATTTTTATCCCCTCCTTTCTATGTTGTATTAAAATTATAATGATAATGACAAATTTACCCATTTATTTATTTTATGTACGCATGCAAATTGCGAAGTTTGTAAATATGAATAATAGCTATCCATTTAGATTAATAATTTTTTTTTATCTGTAATAAAAGTGAAAAGATATAGCAATAGCGAGGAAATGTTATTAAGCAGTTATGGCATCTTCACAAGAACTAAATATCGACATAAAAATTCAATTGGCAGTGGATGGTGCCGAGCAAAGATCCAAGAAAAATGAACCATCCAGTAGGTCATTTTTTTCAATTATAGAACTAGATGAACTTCAATTATGCTATGAAACTACAGTCTTTTGTCAAATTAAATAAAGATTGATCAAGTAGCTTATACCCAAGGTATTTGTTTCGGATAATAGCATTTGTGATATCAAACGTTATATTGATTCTCACTTGTAGTATCATAAAAACTCAGGCCTATATATTTAGTACCACAATTTAATAAATTTACTCACATTTGGTATCGCCTTTAGAAATCACCGTTAAATGGTAACGTGACAATTATGTCTTATTACAAAATTGATGATATTACTTATGTTGATTGACAATTTTACTCATAACATTTCATGTTAGCAAAATAGCCTCATTTTTAAATTTACTGATAATTTTAGTCCAAATTGTTGCGAATTTCAAAATTGACTCAAATAAGATAACATGCAGACCAATTTGGAGGTTTTTACCAACTAATTTGATTATCAATATTAATAAATAATACTTTAATATAAATCTGAAAGAAAATAACATATTCTTTTCAAATCTAAATTTTTTATAATAATTTTAATCTATTTAATATTTATTAAAGTAATATTATATCATATTAATAAATATTATTATTTAAAAAAAAAACTAAAATTATCCACCACCACCACCACCACCACCCCACACGTAAACACCAACCCTCAATCCCACCAAATCGGCGGCTTGGGACGACAATCGATAGTTAGATGCATGCATCGACCCTATTTGCGTTGCTTTCCAGAGAATAGTTTAGGTCTCGCCAAAAATTCAAACAAACAATATTTTTTGTTTCATAAATATACATATTATCGATCAATACAGATAAATCTCTTCATAAAAGAATTCTTTTATCTCTAAAAAAGTCTTACAAAAACTCTAATTTAATTTAACATAAGATGGAGAATTTCTTATACAACTTACATTAAATAACAAAACAAGATTTTAAAATAACTTATTTTTACGTTATTTACCATATTTCCATAATCTCTAGAATAAAATTATAAAATTTTATTTATGAAACCACTTTTACAAACTCAAATAATCAACACTGTGAGAGTGCTTAAAATTTTCAAAAATCTAAATTTATTTTTGAAACTATTCTAATAAATACGGAACCCAACAAACATGACCTAAATTGCCATCCTTCCCACGTGTTGAGCTGCATGAAACCCAAATCCCACACGCGTCACCCCCTCCCCCCCTCTTCCAACTCACTCAGTATCTCCGCTCCTCTAAAATCACGCACCTGATCCCCACTTTACTCATCAATTAATTAATGGCAGATCGCCGATACTCTTCACCACGCGCCACCACGGCTAACTATTTCCTACAAGATATTCGACATCACGCGCCAAACTCGACCAAACTCATAGGTTTCGCCACACTCATAATCTCCGGCGGCATTTTGCTCCTCCTCACCGGCCTAACCCTAACCGTAACGGTTCTCGGTCTCATATTCTTCGCGCCATTGATTTTAATATCATGCCCCATATGGGTTCCTGTCGGGTTTCTTATCTTCGTCACTGTTGCCGGGATATTTTCCTTTTTGGGGTTTGGGGTTGCTACTGTGACGGCGCTGTCGTGGTTGTATCGGTATTTTAGGGGTTTTCACCCACCCGGGTCGGACCGGTTTGATTATGCTACGACCCGGATTGCGGATACGGCGAAGGATTATGCTAGAGATTATTTTCAGGGTAGTAAAGTTAAGGATGCTGCTCCTGGCGCTTGAAGTAATTATGTTGATTGTTGAATACTTGAATTAATGTGGTGAACTCGATCGAGTTTAAGGATCTTAATTTTGTGGTTACTAATGCAAAACATGTTCAATTTTTTTTTTTTTTTATAACCCAGATGTACAAGATTACACTAGACTAATTCTGGATCCTCAGAACCCTTGCCCTAGAACCCTGAAGAATGTAAATCGCAGGATGTGCCTCCACCAAGCTCCGGGATTCTACCATACTGTTGTACACTCTGCGCACAAAGGGGTATTCACCACAAATGACCCTTAGATAGATCCATAGAAAATGTTCGAATTTTTTACTTCTAAATAAAATAGTTTATCTTTTTATCCTGTGTGCATTCTTGCTAGGACTGAGTTTTATCCAATTCCAAAAATGGTAAGTTGTTTTTCTAAATTAATACTTTGGGGAGATCATACCCGATTTGAGATAGGACTTCCCTACATCTACCCAAACCCGTTTCTAAACGATTTAATGCATAATTTTTGTACCAGATATTCTGTTGCAAACAGTTTATAAGCATTTTTTTTTATCTCAAACGCAGGGCATGAATATGGTGTTTGCAATATTAGTTTATGTTTAATCTTCTTTCAAAATAAGTTATTTTAAAATCGTAAGTTGCAACCTTCTTTTGAGGTGTTTCTGTTTATACTGAATTTAGCTCACAATCTGTTAAAGTTTATAAATACACCCTTATTGCACAATTTTACTACACAAACACAAATTTGTGGGGATATTCTTGCATAGACCTGGTCTATGAGATTTCTATAGACCTTGTGGTAATAAATACACCACATCATACATTTTGAGAGTATGATATCATCAAAATGTATGATGTGGTGCATTTACAATCACAAGGTCTATGAAAAGCTCATAGACCAGGTCTATATAAGAATTTTCCCAATTTGTGTATCGGCTCACCCAAACCTATTCTAAATATTTTAGTGCACATTTTTGTATCGACTCCGACGAGGTGTACCATATGTATACGGGTTTTTAAATGAAATGAATTAATGTGTGTCGACTCCGATCGGGTGTACATAAACGACCAAACGGGAGGTTCGTTAAGGAATTGTCGATATTGCAATTTGATTAAAGCAGGTCAACATTTCGTTGCACAAACGGTGTCGCTGAATCTTAATTTGTTGAATAGGAATTTAGTGAGAAATTCTGAATGGTGCTTCTCAAACGAAAAAAAAAAGGAAAAATCATTGATTTTTATGTTATTGAAATTTTGAATTGATATAACTATTCCAGTAAAAGGAAAATTTTAATAAAATATTCTTCTAAGAATTTATTTTAATTTCATAAAATAATTTGTATACTAACAATAATTATTTTATTCTTATTAAAAATATTAAGGAATATAACAAACTAGCCTCAAATTATTACAACATTACATAATGTGAAAAGTGTATAGCAATATAGGTGAGCTGTGTGCAGCGATTGCATTAAATAATTTCTAAAACTATTAATCATATCTGACATTCTTTCTTAACATCAAATTAGAAGAATTTTTTAAGACGATTAAAATATAGTGGTGCCTCTTGTAACGTCTACCAAGCTAGAAAAATCGAAACTTAGATGGCTCAAGATGAACATATATCAGCATTATTAACATTGCAGCCCACATACGTTATATATAACGAGAATGAATATGTTGTGTTCGCAACTACAACGTCTAGCCAAAATAGGCAATTTATCTAATGGGCAATCAAAGTGATTGGTTTAATTGAATATCATTCATTTCATTACTAAGTTGCACCCGATTGATCAGGCTACTAATTTTCTTATGGATGCAATTAAGAGAGATCGGTGAAATGATCAAAGTTGAAATTTGAATTTGTTTCTAGATATTTTAATTTTGCAGCTTATAACTGTGTCAAATTAAATGAGTCAAGTGGTCGGATTTGTTTATACTGTTATAATCTCATAAATCTCCTTCATCGATATTTTGTGATGGAGGTATTTCGTTGCTCAAACTTTGTAACACATTTTACTTGTGATTTTTTAATGAAGAAAATGTTGATTTTTTTAAAAAAAAGAGGAGGTTTTTGTAATTAGGATAAACTATAGGGGATTTTTGTAAGTTAACTTCTTGTGATATGTCTAATGGGCAATTTATCTCTCTGTGAAATAAAAATAGGCAATTTAATTCCCTATGAAATGAATAATGAGCCATTTACCTCCTTATCTCTATCTCTACTATTATAAAAGCATGAATATTTCTTAACTTTTTTGCAAAGACTGAAATACCCCTATTTAAATTGTAAAGTGATATTTAATTAAATAGTAAATATATAAAAGACTTAACAAAAGTAATTGAAGAGGTATATTTAGACATGAAGTCTAATTATATTTATCTCCTACATAAACTCCTAAAATTTATAAATTCTCTTTTACATGAATTTTTGTAATTTTAATCTTAAGAAAACACTATTATTTTAAATAGCCCCTAAAATATATATAAAAATTATTATATTTTAGCATCAATATTTATTTAAGTAAGAAAATGTTAATTTAAAGAGTTAGTACAATATAAGTCATAAACACTCTAAAATAAATAAAATATAAAATATGAAGAATATTCAATAATTTCAATACATGCATAATCTCTTTGTAATTCTTTTCATGAAAAGAAAGGTGAAATTCGTGGAAAATGATAAAATAGATATAATATAATCATTGAAACTTGTGAAATCAATGAAAATTCGGGTAAAATTGGTGAACACTGGCGAAGTTGATGAAAATTTGGTTGAAACTGATAAAAAAAAAACCCGGAAACCGATGAAAATTCGTGAAAAAAAAAATGAAACCGGTGAAACGACAACAATAGTGAAAAGCAGGTGAAATCGATGAAAACCTGTCAAATCAATAAAAATTCAAGTGATATTAGTGAAAAGAACATGTGAAATCAGTGAAAAAAATATGTGAAATAGGTGAAAACGTACGGGTAATATGATAAAAACGTTAGAATCAATAAAAAAAAATTAACAGACAAAATAAGGTGAAACCGGTAGAAAATTAGTTTAAAACGGATAAAACAAGAGGACAAAATTGTAAAAACAATGAAATAAGTTATAACTGATAAAAATGGGTAAAACGATAAAAAAAAAACTAAATTGGTAAAAATGAATAAAATCGGTAAAAAAAACATGTTGAATCGGTGAAAAATGAATTAAATAGGTGAAAACGGGTTAATTTACTTTATTTTATGACACAATAAAATTAATTTTACTCTAACTTACAAAAAATACCAATGGAATTAACTAGACACGTACAACGTACGTGCACTTTCCTAGTGATATAAAAATAGGCAATTTACCTCACTGTGAAATGAAATAATGAGCAATTTACCTCCCTGTGATATGAATAAATGAGCAATTTAGAGGGAGGCAATGTGCTTCTTTTATAAAAATATAGGGAGGCATTTTGTCATTTTTTTATCACAAGGAATTAAATTGCCTATTTAAGATATCACAGGGAGATATTTTGCTCTATTATTTATCACAGGGAGTTAAATTGCCTATTTAGAGTAACACGGTAGTTAATTTGTTATTCAGTCTAAACTATAGGGGTATCAAGTTACGCAAAATAAATGAGTCATTTGTCAGGTTAGAAAGAACGGAGAGCAAATATGTAATTTTACATCCCAAGGATTTTAGTAGGGTTTATAAATATCTCCCTTCATAAATCTGGGAAACCCAGAACATTCATAGCAATTGTTTCTCCGAATATAAATTCCAGAACCGAAACTTCATTTCATATTTAATAATTCATTTCGGTTTATTGGAAAATCTTGATTCTTAATCGAAATGGCTTTCACCTCTGCTTTTCGTCGCATTCTAGCTGGATCTTCTACACCGTCGCTCAATATTCGTTCGCAATTTGCTTCGATTCGCCTTAATTCAACCCTCGTTACCCTCACGAGTCCAAAGCTCTTCATTAGCGGTATGTATATGTATATATGCAAACACGCCTTTAATTTTGGAAGTTAATTTGTATTGTGTGTCATTTTATTTTGTTACCACGACGCCTGGTTAAAACTGTGAATTTTGTGAATTGGTTGATGCTTTTTTTGGTTCTTTATAGAAATTTGATGTGTACGTTTAGGAAGTAGAGATACATATGTATGATAGAAAATAGAGTTTAACGTGAATGGAAGTGTTGGTTTGAGATCCCCTGTTTAGACCATTGGTGAAAATAACTATTCATCTATCACGACGAGCTAATTCTTATTCATGTAGTACTACATGAGTTGATAAGAGATGCCGAATTCATCAACTTCTAGGAACTAATTTAAATTTGATGACAAGGCCGAACTTTAAACTTTGAGTTAAATTGTAGAAAAGTAATTGGCACAAAAAAGAAAATGATGGTTGAGGCCATAGTGTCTCGTTTAATCTCATGACAAAAAAGAAAATGATGGTTGAGGCCATAGTGGCACATGAAGTTTAGGAAGTAAGTTTAAACAGAGAGACAAAGAGAGGGAGGCGATCATTAATCCCACATTTATTACTCCATCAGAAGTTATTTTTCCATTTCCAGTTTTGAGGGCCTCATTTTTTTCCTTCAATAGATCTAAGCTGTATCGATAAACTAATCTCTATTGAAGTAGAAACATTACATGAGTCTTTCGAGTCCAAACCTACTGTTAAAGTTACACATTTCTCACATGAACTGGATACATGTAATCACAAGGCACGGTTAGCAACAATGGGGTGTCTTAGGAAGCTAAAGTCAATGTCTGATCAAACTGTAATCAGTAAATTATATGATCACTATGCTTGTCGAGTTCTGTATTACTCGCCTAGTGAAGGAAAGGATTGTCCTGTTCTAGGACATACATTTCCCCTCAATATGAAGGCCCATGCTTTTTAAAAGTCTTAGGGACTAAGCCATGTCCTCTGAAGCTGGGTAAGGAGAAAGAGTTAGAGGGCCCATTTTATGTCTTGCTAGTTGCCATATGATGAAGTATCAAGCGTATCCATCAATTCATTTTCTTTTTCGAGTCAATTATTTTTTTTTGCCCTAAAACTGGTGGTCTAATTTTGGATTTGGGTTAGCATCCATAGAGCTTGTGCCAAAGGGCCAGTAATCTTTTGTATACGTCCTTCTCTAGACAGGATACATAAGACTGCAGTGCTCTCTGGTCTCTCTTTTAAGCTGATAAATGCTGAATTGTTGATTTCACTATTTAACTAACATATGGTAAACAGAAAATCAAGTTAGAGAAGGGATAATAAATGCTTTGGATTTTACGTGAGATTTTTATATATCTTGAGGGATGATGGGGTTCCATTGAGGATTCTGAATTAGTATTTCACATTGTATGATAATAATAGAATATATACTCACATACAAAGTATATAAGGCATCTTGACTTGCTCTTTATATTACCAATCTTGTGTTGATTAGTTAATTGGTTCTATGTTTATCAGTTAGCTATGTCTACTCTGAAATAATATTTTTGTTTCATGTGTGACCTAGACCTCCTAAAACTTTGTTTATATGCCCAAAGGAGCTTTTGTTCCAAGTATACTCTGATGTTCAATGCCAAATCCAATAGCTTTTCAAACCATGCACGACCACCAAGCACAAAGCTATTCAAATCTAGTATGATTTCTGAGATAATTATTTTTGTTTTAAATATTTAGAAACCTGATGAGAAAAAAATGATCCCTGAAATAATTCTACTCATTTTCTGTTTAATGTGTCTGTTTGGGGAGACGTATTATAAGAGGTTGTTCTCAATCTCTCTTTTCTTTTTCCCCATATTGTGTATTAAAACTAACCGATTGTTGCCTTGTTTCTTACGATGCAGGCCTTTCAAGAAACACAACTGATGAAAATCTATACAATGCTTTTAATAAATTTGGCAGGCTTCTTGAGGGTATACAAAGCTATTTAAACAATTTCCCCAAATCTTTGATTAACCACCTTCCATATCACACGATTCATTTTCTGAATTCTATATGATTGGTTATGCAGCCAAAGTGATCACCGATAGGGGTTCTGGAAGGTCAAAGGGATTTGGCTTTGTCACTTACGAAACAGTGGAAGAAGCTGAGAAGGCACGGGAGGGAATGAATGCCAAATTCCTTGATGGTTGGGTAATTTTTGTCGACCCAGCTAAGCCAAGAGAAGCACAGCCACCTCGCCCACCTCCTAGGCAAGATTTTCAGTCAAACCCACAATCACCTCATACGGGTTTCACATCGAACAAGACTATTGGATGGAGTGGATGAGGATTTCTTAAATAATTTTCAGACTTAAACCTATTATTGAAAGATAAATTCATTGTATTTAACCAATGCATGTTAAGCTTCTGGGAGAAACAATGAACATTGTGAGATGAGACATTTGTACTATTAATATGTAGTCCTTTAGGTCTATTTGGGTTTTATTTCTTATGTTCTGCAAATACCGCCAGGGTATTCATTTCTATTTGTGCATGTTTCTAGGTCCAGGTTCACTATATGCGTCTGGACGTAGATACTAAGTTGATGGACTTTGGGTGAATTTTTTTTTTTTTTTTTTTTTTTTTGCCCTTTTTATCTCCGCTGAACAGTGATGGCTAGAGGATACATGCAGGGTCCATGCAAGGTGTAAGCGAAAGTCTGAACATCATGCTCATATTTCTGGTACTAAACCTTTAAACGCTATTGAATTTGAGTTATAATTAGTCAAACTCAAAATTGCTGCAATTGAGACAAGTATATTATTATTGATGAAGTTTGAATCGACTTTTTTATAAGATATGAATATAAGAAATCTGTATAATCAAGTTTTGTCAATTGCGCTTGAATATGAGCTTAAACGGGTTCTGTCAATCAAACTTGAACCAGAGTTTAATCAATTTTATATCAATCAATTCAAAGTCTTGAGCAGCTTGGAAATGTTCCAGTGCAGTCTAGTTTCTCCCAATCCTTGAATACTTTACAAACATTCATAAATCGCCAGGAAATGTCGAGCTCAATCAGAAGCCGTTAAATCAGCCGACAGTCATCACACAAATAAAGCATTTTTACCATATGAAATATTAACTATGGGAGCAATTTTAGCAACATATCTCATTGATCTCACTTATATATAGACCCAAGTAAGACACCAAATTCAAGATCAGATTTCTACATGATGAAAACTTTGAATTAAAAGGGATGAACAGACATGTAAGACTATAAACACAAACTTATAGCTCTTAAAAGAGTAATCCAAGCCAAGAACAGATTCAATTCCACATAAAACCCCGTGCACAAGTATGACGGGATAATTAGATGACAATCAATCCGAAGATACAAAACACGGAGAAACTCAAAAGCATCACACCACAAACTCTCAGTCGATGCTACCACAATACCCCACCTCTAATTATTTATTTACATTGGTGAGACAAGAAAAACATGCCCAGCCAGCCTTCATCAAGTAGCCTCTGCGACTGGAAAGTGCAAATTCTCGACAGATTTCTTCAGAAAACTACTTCCGCAAAATGGGTCTGGACTACCAACATTATAGTCTGCAACGTCTGCTTCAGGGTCACTAAAAGCACCCGTTCCGCTGTCATTATGCATAGGCTTTAACTTGTTATTGGTACTCCCACTGTTCTTCTTAGGTTGCTTCTTTTCCTTGCCTTTGCCTCGTGAAGATTTGCCACCATTCTTCTGCTTGTTCTTCCCGTGCTTCTTGCCATATCGCACTTGATTCTTGTTTGATGGGACATGTGAGACTGACGTTGGAATCGGATCGTAAACATCAGGGGCCCAAGTAACTGACAGCTTTTTTGTTTCTTTACCCTGCTTTTCACGGCCACCTTTCAAGGCTGATACAAGCTTCAAAGGAGTCTGAGATGTAATAGCATCGGATAAAGAAGAAAATAACACAACTGTTAGATAATATACTTCGCAAGAGGGAAGAACCCTATCTTAGTTATCATATCAGTAAAATCCTCCACATGTTCGGAACAGAGTAATTCATAGTCAAGTGCTTGCACTACTATAACATGTGGAGGTAAGGTAGAACAGAAAAGTACTCCACTAACAAACTATAAAAGAAATTACTATTCATAGACTCAAAATGGCGGCAAAAGCTTTACTCGCCGGCATCATCTTTCATATTTTAAAAGATCAACAACACAACTGTTTATGAATTGGCGTCATAAAGTAAATATCTGTGAGTGTAAGAATTAATGCGAGCATATGAAATTAGTGATGTTGTTACGAATTTTTTTGTATTCAGCAATGTCCTCTAAATGATCGTCCCAAGCTCAAACGAAATGGGAAAATGTCACTGACATAGTTGAGCTGAGCATGCTGTCCAACACGTACCCCATCGAAACTGAAAGCTCAGAATGA
This sequence comes from Penstemon barbatus, assembly GCA_003313485.2. NCBI lineage: Eukaryota > Viridiplantae > Streptophyta > Magnoliopsida > Lamiales > Plantaginaceae > Penstemon > Penstemon barbatus. The sequence goes on from CM064879.1 coordinate 15,733,063, forward strand.
AACCTAATATCCCGGAATTTACATGATCAAACAATAATAGTATCAGTGTAATTCCCGGGTACCCATTTAAACAGCTCTTAGTGAACTACTAAAAATAGCATGACAAAACTCAGCATGCAGTAATAATTGATAAGATCCTTTTTTAGGAGGATTTGCACATTGGTGAACAAAATATGGAACGGAGAGTTGTAATTAGATCAAATTAAACACTTACAGGCAGGGATACTGATCCTGAATAGCACTGATTAATATATTTAGCATTGTCAATTACTTCAGAAGCCTCTGCAGCTTTATCTTTTTTCTGCTTCTTTTTCCCACGCAACGATCCATTTACAGAGGATTTAGGCTCATCAAGAGGCGGAAAGGATGCGCACTTACTAAAGCATTTCTCAGAAGCTGAATTACTGAATTTACTCTGACCAGAGTATCTGTGTCCATCTTCCTTCACCACACTAACCATATCATTCTTCTTAGGAGACAGGTTGCATCCACTAGTTGATATTTCACTGTCTTCAATGTTCAGATGCTGAGTCAAACATGTTCCGAGGTCATCCCCAGAAAGTTCCTTTGAACTGTAAAGAGCTTGATTAAGTGGATCTGTAGGGCACCCACTGTTTCTGCTTGAATCTTGACCAGATGACGTATTAAAAGGTACACAAACTTCCATTTACAACAATGACAACTGAAGAGGTAGCTGTAATCACAGAAGTTTGAATTAATGAACTCTAATTACGACGCTACCTTGTTACAAAGCCAAGCACAAAATGGAACATAAGTACATGTAGCTAAGAAAAACTTTAAACATTTGCTCATACATGTCAAAGTAATCAATAATTAGTTCAGAAACCAGAAGATTGGCGTACATTCCATGCGATAAAGGAAAAAAATTAAAAACACAGAGTGGGGACTGAAGTACCATTTAGCTACTAACATTACAGAACATGGATGTGGCCCACACCGAAAGCCCCTTTACCATAATTACTCAAACTCTATATATTTAGCGTCGCCACAGATATTTATGAATTAAATAACTCCTCTAGTAGGCTCAATCAACAGTTATACACTTCTGATTCTGCCGTTTTACACCCTTAAGGCTTAATAACACATTAAATATCATAAATGCAGTAAATTTGACCGTACTACGATATAACCAAAATATGCATCATCAGGGCATGTTCTATTCCACCATTTAGATTCATCCACATATCCTTCCTTGTAAAAAGATTCAAAATATACTGACATTAAAGCACAGCTGGCAAAAACTATCATTAAATAACTCTATATATTTAGCGTCGCCACAGATATTTATGAATTAAATAACTCCTCTAGTAGGCTAAATCAACAGTTATACACTTCTGATTCTGCCGTTTTACACCCTTAAGGCTTAATAACACATCAAAGCTCATAAATGCAGTAAATTTGACCATACTACAATATAACCTAAATATGCATCATCATGGCATGTTCTGTTCCACCATTTAGATTCATCCACATATCCTTCCTAGTAAAAAGATTCAAAATATACTGACATTAAAGCACAGATGGCAAAATCTATCACACGTCGATTTATTCAAGATAATTAAATAACCAGTGAACTCCAATGTTAGAATCTAAGCTCTGATTTGTTATCTGCAACACAGTAATAACGATAAACTAATGCTCAAATGCAATATTTCAGGCCTGAGGTTTAGAAAAAAGCATGTTTTTAAAAAAATCACATAATTCCATAACCTTCATAATAATGTAAATGAAGACTAACAGATAAACAAGCACCAACCTTAAACAGGCCTATATATTACTTTATCCTGAAAAAGTTTATTATCCTATAAAAAAGTAATAAAATATTTTGAAAAATAATATAGTGCATCCAGAAATTACCTTATATTGATCCAAGCGCAATCCACACAGTTCCTCCAACTACAAGATCCAATCGACAGAAATCGGAAAATTTCAACAGCTCAATCTCCAATAAAAATTAGTTCCACCGCCAAATTACCAGTATAATTACAATACACGGAAGTTGATGAAACAGCGAAAAATAACCTTTAAAACAGACGGAAACCGAACCTAAAAACAACTATATATCAAAATGTTAACTACTAAAATAAAGATTACCACGCCGATCACTTTTATGAAGATGTTTCAGACGATGAAAAAACGAGCCGCCATAGAAAGAGGTAAGGTTTGGGCGAGTAAGCAGCAGCAGATCGTTTGGAGGCACCGAATCCATTGTTCGATGCTCTTTGATTCAAATCGCCAATTTTTTTATTTACTTTGGGATCAAACTGTAAACACAGTAATCAAATGTTAACGGCAAAAACATGAATCTTGGAGATTTATGAGTACTAGGATCGTTATTTAATTAAGTCGCCATTGGAAGGTGAAACCCTAGGTAGTAGAGCGTCAGATTCCAGGAGAAGGAGATGAATTTTCGGATAATAACACACATTTTCTCTTTATATTGGATCAGAATTTATGATTCATATTACCATTTTATCCTCAACTGTAAGATTTATTGTCCGAAAAGGAAAGAATAAGAAATTGCTCTAGCTAAAGTCTACTTGAACCGTTTTTGACAAGTACCCATTAGTCGTTCCAATTACACTAGTCAATTTTAAAATATAAATTTCCTAGTATTTTCTAATATTTATTTTTAATAAATACTTCGTAATTGTGATGAGTTTGTGTGTCACTTTTATTTAAAATTTAATGGAGTTCAGCATTAATTCAGTTTAATTTTGTAACTGAAATTTAGATATGATGATTAGTTGGACTTGAAAATGTAAAATAGTTTTATATTTATTTTGATTAATGCTTTCGGGATTTTATTGAAGTTTAATTTCAGCTTACTTTAATTGTAATTTAAGGTGTCATTTAATTTGAACTTAAATAGCTATTGATTTAATAACTGTTATAAGACTTGTATTATTATTTTTTTAGAAAAACGATAATTACATCATTACATCAATATCAATATTATTAAATTATAGATTCCATTCAGTTACATTCAAATAATTAGTATTAAAATAAAATAAAACTCATACTATTAGAAATTGAAGGTCATACCATTAGGCTATGGTCTCATTAGCTACTATAGATGACTTAGCTTAGGAGCATCGAGACCATTTATTATATCATACCCTAAAGAATTGAACTATGAATGCACTATAATTCCCATATTAAGATACGGTAACTGCGGAACATATTTTTTATCTTTATACATTGATACATTGATTTGATGCGTGCAATTAAAGATGCTAAGAAATTATTTCGTGTCACGGTTTGAAAGATAAGGTATAATCAATCAATTAACTTGGACAATATACGGTAGCGATGAGTTTTAAGTGCCATAGTTCATCAAATTTGGGAAATAATGCATTTGAATTTGTGTTGCATAAACATTGTTTGTGCCACGCATGTGTGTTTCATATCTCAACCCCCACCCTCCTCCCAATAAAAAGAACATTTATTGGCCTTGTAATAGGCAATTTTCTTTTGGTCCAATCCAAAAGAAGTCGGATCGAAACTATTTCACCTGTCAACCATTGGTTAATTGATATTCTAACGCTCCTATGTCTTCGCTTCTTTCACCCCAACTCAATTCCAGTTGTACTTATCCAACAAACAAACATTGTATTGTAACATTTTTCAGTACTTTTGTTATTGTTCAGTAGAAATATATGGAAATAGGTAGAAAGGCAAAGAAAGGAGTTGTCGCAAGAAGGGGCGGTACATCCATCGATGCGGGAATGTATTTGGGCCGGACGTAGCCCACAGAAGAAAACAGTCACCCGATCTATGAGAGTTGATCTACAATTTTCGGTTGGTAGAATTCGTTAGTCCCTTAAAAAAGGGCTGGTTTTCACAAAGAGTGGGAACTGATGAGCCTGTTTACTTGATTGTTGTGTTTGAGTACACGGGTACACCTAGACGATTTTCATTAGGGGCGAAGAACTTTTTTTGTTAGCAAGCTCGATATCCTTACTTATTTTTGATAAAATGATAAATCTAACTTAAAACAAAGCGAAACTGTAATTTTATCTGAGTTTTTAGATAGCAAATTCAATATTTTTTAATAAAATGACAAAAGCTAACTTATGATAATATTTTTTTTCATCCGTAACGTTATCCATGCATGATGAAGAATTTCAAAAATCAGACACGAACGAAGGTGCACCCTCCGATCGTATTATTTTTTCGTTTTGGCATATAGTTCTTGTTTCATATTATTTATCGTTTTAGAAGATTAATGCAAAATTGATTTATTTTTTCCAAATTTCCTCTTTCATCATTATTTTTCTAACTTCTAATAAAGAGAGAAGAGAGAAAATCAGTTATTACTCCAATGATGATATTTTAAAATTTTTATTTTCAAATGATGATTATTTAATAACTTTCTATTCGAATCTCCATGTTACTTCTCAAAGTGATAAATAGGGCTGTCAATGGGGCGGATTTCAATCCGAATCCGTCTGAATTCGATCCGATTTATTAGGATAATTGTCCGATAAGAGATTCGATGGACCTGATCCGATTATAAAGATCCGAAATCCGAAACTCATGGAGCAAATATGGATTTAGGTCGATCCGATCCGTTAAAGATCCGTATCCGACAACAAATAAAAAGAAAGATATATATACAAAATAATTTATAAAAATAAGTATCATTAATAATATTTCAACGTCAATTTAAGAATATAGTAATTTATAATTCGTTTATAAATTAATTCAAACCAATATATTCATTCTACAAATATGAATATAGTAAAGAAACTTTGAAAATGTGAGCTAAAATTAAATTAACTGAAAAGATAATAAACTTGTTTTAGGAAAAAAATATTAATTTAACTTTTTAAATACAAATTTATTGGATCCGAAAAATATCCGATATCCGGCCAAATCCGACCAAGATCCGTTGGATTCAAAAAATCTAGATCCGAGCACAATCTGAGCAAGATCCGAATTCGATAGGATTCGATCCGATATAAATGGAGCCGGATCTGGACGAGCCTGATCCGACCAGAATCCGACCCATTGACAGCCCTACTGATAAATAATATGAAAATGAGGTGTGCAAAAGAGAAGATAAAACAGATCTATCGGCCCAACAAACGGGCCCAATTCCAAATTCTTGGGTTAAAACCAACAAACGGGCTCAATTATAAATTCTTGAGTCAAAAAGATCCACATGATCCGAAATAATCACGGACCTTAAGTGGGTGGAACTTTAAACGAAGGACACGACATCTAAACCGTCCATTAAACGTAATACAGCACAATCCTAATCCAACGGCACACAATACCAACAAGCCAGCAATCCGCGTGAAACCCCAATTAACCAATCAAAACACACTTCACTCTCTATATAAACAATCTGCCACCCCCATTTTACATCAAACAAATCCTCCTCAATTCACTCACATACACTCTTTCCATTTCCTAACTGAATCCCAAAATGGCACCAAAGGCAGGGAAAAAGCCAGCGGAGAAAAAGCCAGTCACGGCGGAGAAGATGCCGCCGAGGCCGGAGAAGAACATCTCCAAGGAAGGTGGCGGCGCCGAAGGCAAGAAGAAGAAGAAAATTAAGAAGAACAGCGAGACGTACAAGATTTACTTGTTCAAGGTGTTGAAGCAGGTGCATCCAGACATCGGAATCTCGAGCAAAGCGATGGGGATTATGAACAGTTTTATTAACGATCTGTTTGAGAAATTGGCGATGGAGTCATCGCGACTCGCGAGGTATAATAAGAAGCCGACGATTACTTCTCGCGAGATTCAGACGGCGGTGAGATTGGTTTTGCCAGGTGAATTGGCGAAACACGCTGTTTCCGAGGGTACAAAGGCTGTTACTAAATTTACGAGTTCTTAGGATGATTTTTTTTTTAATTTTTTGTTCTTGTTGGTGATTGGATATGGTTACAATGTTTTCGTATCAAAATTAGCTGTAGATTTGGGGTTGATATGAAAAAAGGAAATTTGATGGATTTTCTATGGAATTCATTGTTTCTCGTGAAATATGATATATTCTTTTGGTTTTAATATTATGAATTTATTTGTTGAGATTCAATATAAAAAAAATACCTGAATTTATTTGTTGATTACTTGATCAAAACAAGTTAGCAAAATGAACAAAATAAATGAGACAGAAGGAATATTTTTCTATTTCTGAGTAATATTGCTATGTACTAATACATTCTAGAAATTTTTAAAATTGCACAAAATGAAATGATTTATAAAATTGATCAAGCATCATGTCTTTGAAATTTAACCTCCCAAGTTGATTTAGTTATAGAGTATTAGTAGTCCTACGAATAAACATAATCAAACTTCGGGCAGATCCCCAATGTTGTTAAATTTAATTCCTAAAATTGGTATTTCACAAAAAAATAATTTGTATTCTGTACCAAAACAAAACATATATAAAGTGTAATTAACACTTGACCTTCATAAATTATAAAACATCTGTGGATTAAATTTGATAGTTCAATAAAACTAAACCGGTTCATATTTTTATCTAAATTCACCATATTTAATACAATATCGAATAATCAGAAATTGATCTTTTGCTGTAGAATTCCAATAATGAGTTTGTGATTTATGAGTTAAAGTTGAATAATTAAATGTTGAGAAACTTGTTGAAAACTTAAATAAGAAAAATATTAATGAAGAAGATTTTGAAACGAGAGGAAGATCGTCGTAATAAGAATATTTATTTTGGAGAAGAATAATTCAAAACTTTATCCAATAACAGACCAAATTCAATGTTCGAATTGAATATGGTCAAACTTTAGAAAAATCTAGATTTTTTGCACTTTGCACCCTAGAATATAAGGGCTTGGCATTTTGTACACTGACTTAAAAATTGTGGCACTTTATACCATAAAAATATAAATTATTTGATACTTTACATCCTAGTGTGTGTTTTGATGAGAAAATTTAGTTGCACAAAGGGTAGAATAGTCGTTCTCAAAGTTTCTTGGCACTTTTCACCCTAAAAATATAAGTTTTGACACTATATACCCTCCACCCCATATTAAAATTTTGGCACATTTTCATATTTAACCAAATTATTATTATTATTATTATAATTTTTTTTAACCAAATTATTAAGCTATTAGTAATTAGGTAAGAACTCTTTTTTTTTTTTTTTTTTTCTCTTGTGATTCCTAAATTTAACATGCTAATAATAATTATTATAGATTTTTAAAGTATGTCATGTATATATATTTTGAAAAAAAAAATCGATCTATTTGTATAATTTTGTATGAATATCACAATTGATGCAAATCAATATCTATTTAAAGAAAAAATGTAAATATAATTTTCTGAAAAAAAAATTATTATTTTTGTGATTGAACTCAAATAAAAATACTTCTTTTTTTGGTGTTTGATTAATATACATTGAAAATAACCATTTTATCTTTTAACGAACGACATATAGGGGCTTTTTTCAAAGGAAATAATAGGGTGCAAAATGCCAAAAAATATATTTTAAAGTTGCCAAGTGCCAAATTTTTAGAATCGGGGTGGAATGTGCCAACACTTATATATTTTCAAAGTGCAAAGTGCCAATATTTTATATTTTTAGGATGCAAGTGCCAAATTTATATTTTCAGAATGCAAAGTGCTAAAAATATTAAAAAATAACTATTATACCCTTCCACTAACAAATTTTCTCTTTAAAACACACACTAGGGTGCAAAGTGCCAATTGAATTGTATTTCCAAAACGCGAAATGCCAAAATTTTTAAGTCGGGGTGCAAAATGCCAAAACTCTATAATTTTTAAGGTGTAAAATACCAAAAGCCCAAAAAATCCACATAATCCATTCTAAACCGAAATTTTTTTAAAAAAAAAAAATTGACTTGGAAATGGAGCTGAATAGTTCCACGGTTAGTTGGATGAGCCATACATATACTTGCAAGTTCCTACAATTTCAAGCAATAATTTATTTGTTAAAACTTTGAACAAAACACAACAGAGCACATAGGAACAGTAACATCTGTTTGAAATGAGGCTACCACCATCTTCAGTCTTCACAAAATTATGTGCTTTAGAACAAGCATGTATTTACTAAACTAAGGGAAAACCAAAAATCTTAAAGTATGCGTTTGGAACCTTTCCAATCGAGCAAACAAGTAATGGTCACCAAATTAAAACAAGCTTTGTCTAGAAAATGATCTTCATGTAGTTGGGTAGAGCCTCCCACCAAGAACCTGCAATTTAAATGCAGAATGCAATCTCGAATTTCAGGCCATCCTAAGGATTCCTCAAAACTTGACAGAAAAGTCGAAAACATAAGCATACATTGTATCTTATTATCAAGCAAATTGAGTCCTTAAAACACAAAAAAATTTAATCCAATAAAAAGATACTTTTTTTTTTAGAATATATTCATCATTAATCATTACATCAGAAATCAATTCAATAATTGCTCAAGTACAAAGAACTACAAATAATAGACAACTACCAAATACTAGTAATAAACTAGAACAAATACCCACATTAGTGTAAGGAGACACTGTTTGGAAAACTCCTTTGATTTCATAAATGGATTTTTATTCTTGTCATATTTTTCCTCTTTGCCATGATTTCTCTGTTTCCTCCTCTTGAGTGTTTAATGACAAAGGGCAACTAGCTGAAGGGTCCTGATCAAACATTAGATTTCGTTCTCTTGGTAAGATCAGTTAATTAGATAGTTGATACTTTTCGAAAATTTTCCAGAAACATCTAGAGAAGTGGTAAATCAAAGAAATAACCTAAAGTCCCGAAAACAAAAAAAAATCTGTGTTTTCAGTGGAAACATATGGAAATTCTAATCCATGGTCCTGATTGAACCCGAGAATTCCTAGTAGTTGGCTCTCTAAGATGATAATCTAGATAAGTAGATAGCTTTATCGATATCATTGAAGTAAGTCCATAGTGCAATGGAAGTATAGAAGAGTCCTAAATTGATATTATCACAAGAAACAACTTCTCACCCACAAACATTGGCCTAAACAAATCATTAATTCACTTGCACACATAAGTTCCTCAACGACAGTTCACTAGTTTAAAAGATGATAATTCATGAAATTTATAATGTCAATAATCATGTACAACTCACTATATACGTCTTAATATCGCATTTCATGGTCGTTTATGAACCGAAAATTTATATTATGCATTCATGAGAGAAAAGATATCACGAACAAGATTGAAACAGTTAACCAAGCAACCAACTCACAACACAACATGAAAGAAAGAGAAGGGCTTGTTTGTTTTATACCATTAACATGAGACTGAGAGAGCCTGAATTAGCATTTGAAGTTCCGATGAAGAATGTTTCCGCTTCCCTTTTCTCCACATCCAAACAGCTCTTTCAATCCAGCATTCCCTTCCTTCACATTTTCATTATTCTTCTTCGTCTTCATTTCCCTCTTTCTTTCTAAATAATTCCCATAAATATACTCCATTGTATACCCATTCTCCTCATCAATCAACATAATATGCCCATGCCACTCCCAAACCCGATAATCCGACCCGATCTCTTCGTGAAACCCTACGCAGATATGGTGCTCCTCTATTGTAACAGCCTGACCCGAATTAGGCTTAAGTTTTTCGATTTCGCCACTGAGAATGGTTCGGACTATTTCCTTTTCGAGTCTAGATTCTTCTCTGGCAAGACTGGTCTTGGAGTAGTTTTCTTCGTCGTCGGAATTGGAATCAGATTCGGAGGGGTTGAGGAGCAAGTCGGAGAAGAGTTGTTGTAAGGATTTGTTGGGGGAGTTAAGGTAGTGGCCGGAGATGAGAGATTGGAGGAGGAGGTTGTCGAAGTTTGGGGTGGTGGAGGAAGAACTGCCGCCGTTCATGGTGGTCGGATTGAAAGAAAATGGGGGGTTTTGGGTAGGGTTTAGTGGGGGAATGAATAATTAATTAACCGGAGAGAATAAGAATAAAATTGGGGGAATTGCTTTTTGGTACCATGCAATAGGTTTTCTATAACTTTTGTATCAATGAAAATGAATTCACATTAAAACCATAATTTAAACATTAATTGCAATATTTATATGATCTTCAAATAATGTATGAAATTGGCCACATGTGCCGTCAAACAATTGGTTGAAATTGTCATTACTATCATCCTAATTAAAATTTACTATCTTCAAGATCAATTCCTAACCATTATGTGCATCATCATGGTCAATTTCATTCAATTATTTATTTAAATTATTATATCAAATGTCCATTTACGTATTCAACGATAATAAAATTGTAGATTGTCCTATTAAATGGTGCAAAAAAAAACATTTTCCCGCATAAACATGGTTTCAAGCGAAGGTTTTGTGTGAGTTGCAGTATCCAGAGCTTCGGATTCAGAAATGAGTTCGGATAGGTGGTAGGTTCAATTGGAATTCCCCTTTTTGTGCACTAATTAAGAGTCCTAGTCAGTCATGTTTTTTTTTGGTTTGATATACCCAATTAATATTTGTTAGTGAGAGAGGTAACTGATTGCTTGTTGATACAATCGACTTTGGACTTTTAGATGGTAACTTGATAGAGAAACGAGTAATTTACTTGACTCTAATTTTCAATATCCTATCGATTATGCATTTCTATGCTTTTATGAGAAAGAGGCATCTCATCACATACTTTAAAAAGCTAAAAATATACGCGGAACGCAAGATAGTAACATGGTCGACCCTAAATTCTCCGGGGGCCACACCATCATCAGGGCACTTATACTCTTTGCTCGCAGTGGAAGGTTAATTGAGGACTGCAGGAGTTTACTAACGAGACTGGATGGTGCATACACTAAGATATGGTAACAAATGTGCCAACACTTTGGCTCGGGTGGGTCATGGAATGCAGGGAATTTGGGACGAGCAACTGGAAAATTTGTTGTACTTATTAGGAGAATGTATTGTAGTTTTAGTCTGTTGCTTGTTCTTACCAAAAAAAAAAAAAAAAAAAAAAAATTAATCATTGCCAAAGGTGAAATCATCCAGATGAAAGTTTTTGTTATTAAAGCAGATGTGGAAAAAACGAACCAAACACACCACTTTTTACAGAGCAACCAAGCAATATGTTTTGGAGCTAAATATCTTTCTTGAAAAGTATAACCAACATAACATGGTAACATAGCCATTTTTCATCATCATCATCATCATCATCATCATATTATTACAGTATAGTAACTTTTATAAGGTAGTCTACGAAATATTCTTGTCAATGCAAAACTCTGAACAATGGTGTACCAAACTAACGCCTCAAGCTCTCTACTCTATAGTCTGAGTACAGCTGCCTGCACAAGAGAAAAATAATGTGCTTGAACAAAAGTAATCCATAATGACGATCGAGAAGCAGTAAGAAAATTCCAATTAATAGTAAGTTGAGAAAACAAAATTTATACATCTTTCATCAAAATAAATATTTGAAATTTTATGCATGCACAATATATAGGGTGTCAAATTCTATTACAGAAGTTTTATAAAATACTGTACTTGTTATAAAAGAGAAGGAATTGCTTACATGGAACGAGCGATTGCATCATAAGCCTCTTTGGCTGGAAGAAAATCATCAACTGCAACTTCCTTGTTCTCATTTTTCTTGTCTGTTTGATGGTTAAGATGGCAAGACGAATTATATTAATTTGTTTTTTTTCCAGAAAATCAAAATAGATAGCTTTCCAGAAAGGATACAATCTTCAAAGAAACGGCGGATTTCCATCAAGCGATGGGGTGGAAGCTCTTTAATGTCTGTATAGTGCCGATATTCAGGATCATCAGCACAGACAGCAATAATCTTATCATCTTCCTCTCCCTGTTACCCAGAAAAGGTTAAAAGATATTCTGAATTATAAGATGAAATTGACTTTATTGTAATGTGTTTACATGCCTGATCGATCATGGGCATGAGGCCTATAGCTTTAGCCCTGACAAAGCAGCCCGGAAGAACTGGCTCCTGATACGTTTGCATAGAGAGTTATCAGAAGAAAAAAGAGTATAAATGTACCAAAAATATAAATTTTGTTCAAAAGCTGCAAACATTCTAAACATCATATTGCCACAAACAGAGGGCCAAAATCTAATTTAATGCAACCTTAGAAAGACATTAGTATCTAAAATTAGTAACAGGATGCCTCAGTTAAAGAAGATGGATTGGGGCCCAACATCCAAAAGTTATAAACTAAGAATGCTGATGAAGTCTCATTTGACATCTACATGGATCAAAATTAAATTTCAAATTTACTCTTTTGCAATGGTTAAAATAAACATAAAAATTGTTCTTCAATTTCTTTCATGCAGAAAAGGTTGAGCCCATGACCTTCTAATCACCAGTAAAAAAAAATGGCTCCAAAAAACAAACAGATGAGAAAAAATGCAACACCCCTAACTTTGTACATTGGAGATTGCAATCTTTTTCATAAAAATAATGTTTTTAAATCTTCTGAAATTAATATATATATATATATATATATATATATATATATATATATATATATATATATATATATATATATTGAGGTTCATTTTTACTAATAGCAAACATATTAATAACAAGCACATGGTAAACATTACATGACATGGGTTTTTTTGTGTGTCTATAGAGATTACAACTGATCAATTAAAGGTTAAGCATTACAATCTTTGATTGCTCAAGAATTTCAGAGAAAACATCATACCTGCATGATAACCAATACATCCATAGGGTCACTGTCTTCGCAAAGAGTACGAGGAATGAAACCATAGTTATGGGGATACACAACTGATGAGTAAAGAATACGATCAACCTGCAGGAGCAAGAATAAGTACTTCATAATAAACCATCATAACTTACTGTATTAGTTAAGAAGGCTGATACCTTAATTAAACCAGTTTTCTTGTCAAGCTCATACTTCACCTTACTTCCCCTACTTATCTCAACTACCTGCAGAGATGACGCAAATGGATATGAGAAACTCTATAAATAAACAAATCAAAGTTTCCGCAGTATAATGGAAAAAGGGGAAATCAAATTTTAAGTTATAAACTCTGCATATGGGGAACCTCAAGTCACAACAAAAAACAGCTGATCCATATATGCTCGCTCACATGTTAATGTCAATCAAGTTGAGTTCTACTTTAGAAACACATTAGACCCCAAAACAAATACATATAAGAATTATATTCAAGTGAATCAAGTTGCATTAGTAATTTTATTAATTTTCCCAGCTTACTTAATTTTAATCAATTGAATTGATCGACAATGCCAAAAGGCTTCAACAAATGAACAAAATGAGTTTGAAAAGATGTGAAAAGAGTGTCTTCATACCAAGTTGTTAAGAGGAAGAAGTACAGAGAAGCTGAGAACAAGCGAGATGGACAAGGACATGAATAAAAAAATTTGGAAAATGACAATATTAACAAAACAATTAAAAACACCAATAAGAAATGAGGCCAGATGAGTTAGGTATTATTGAAAATTTTCAACTAAGATGACTTGGACTCGTGTATTTATTTGATGAACAATTAAAAAAGTGAAAACATGAAAGTAGAGAAAAAAAGAATTTGAGTCTAAAATATCTAACACTAACAGTGTCGTTTATTTTATGATGAAATTTTTGTAATGTTTTAGATGATAACATCCACTCATATGATGACGCATGTCTTCAGACTACAATTTCGAAATAACCATCAAATTTCCCTCTACAGTTTTCAATTAAACTTCTGAAGTATATCTAGATTATCATGGAATAATAAAATAATTAACTAAATACGCTTCAAAATCCTTACGCAGTTGAAAATTATTGGTGCTCCAGGTCCTGCATTTGAAAATAAGAAAACAAAAGATCAAACTCAGGTATGCTATTTTAGATTTGAACAAGATGGCAGAATATGAATATATATACCTATCTCAAGATCATGCCAAGGATGAGCAGCATCAGATATCCTGGTCATGGAAGAGAGAATCCTTTCATTAAGAGGCCCATGTGATGATTTCTGACCTTCAGGGGATGATTTCTGACCTGCTGGAGCCATAACTGCAGGAGTCACAGAAGTAAATCAATTAAGATGATGTTTTCTAATATATCTTAAATAACAAGAACCTACCTGGTAACATATATCATTTATAAAAAACAGAAGATGATCACAAAATTATTAAATCTCCAGAATTTGATTAAAAAAGGCATTGGCGACCACTAATACTACCACTAATTCTCACCCACTCATTACATAGACATATCACAAATAAGCTACAAAGCAATCAACAAACTCTAACATGTAGAATTAATGTGAATTTCGATAACAAATCAAATCCCTTAAGGATATTAAAATCAATGTGAATTAAATAACAACACGAATTAAACATGTCTGCTGGCATAATTTAGAGGACATGAGGTACCATCACATGATTCACATCAGATGAACCCCTTGCCTTGCTACAGTTTTAACCGATTGATCATGCAGTTGTAGTTTTATCACATACATAGCAAAATGTCTAATGTACCAAACCAACGATGACAAAATTAACCAAAACAGCTGCGCTCATATAATATTCAAGCAAATGAACCGCGTAAATTATCTCTAAATTAAAAATCATCAACACTGATCTTCTATTCTATTCTTCTGCTTGAGAAGTTGAATTTCGAGTACATAGTATACGTACAGCAGTATAACATACCAAAAAAATTAGCGTATTTACGCATTATAAAACTCAACAGTCACACGTGTGAATTCTGCCAAATATAACTCAGAATATCGCAAAAAATTCCATGTCGAAAGATCTATAACCATATATGCATCAAAATCTTCTAAACATTTAAAACTAAAATGAAGGAGAAAAATACCACAGAAATCCATACGAGTCTAGAAAACTGAAGCAATTGAAGCGTACCTGGAAAGCTAAAAGATAGCGTTTGTGAGAGAATTGAGATAGGCTCAGATCTCGATGACAAAACTGAGAGTAAAAATGAAGGCAAGCAAAGATATTTATAGAAGGCAAAAAAAGAAAGTTCTAGAGAGAGAAAGGGGTTGAGTAAAGGAAAGCTTTCACTCTGAGGTAGTGCTGGTGCTACATTCCCTTCCCGCTCAGTTTGGTGCTTTAATTTTATTTTCTTTTTTCTTTTCTTTTCTTTTATTTTTTGTGCGAATATATTAGTAAAAGATTCCCCGGAGAAGGGAGATTTTGATTCGGTGTGTTGTATTTGTATAAGTAAATGTAAATTAAATCAAATTTCTTCGAGTTTTATTTTTTATACTCCTGATTGTTAAATTAATGTATTCATTTGTTTAATTTATTTTTGTGCACTTTGTATTCAATTCGACGATTAGGGAACATACAAATTATGTAATTCATGTAGTCTTAAGAAATTACTCCCTCTGTCCCAATTTATGTATTGTATTAGGTATTTTCACACATATTAAGGGGAAAATTCTTGTATAGACCAGGTCTATGAGCTTTTCGTAGACCTTGTGGTTGTAAATGAACCATATCATACATTTTGATGATGTCATACTCTCAAAATGTATGATGTGGTTCATTTACAACCACAAGGTCTATGAAAAGCTCATAGACCAGATCTATGCAAGAATTATCCCATATTAAGGCACCTACTAAATTACCTCAATCTTAGGGAAAAAATAAATGATATTCCTAAAATACCCTTACATTCTCTCTCTTACTTTTTCTCTTAAAAAAAGAGTTTTAGATACATTAAATAAGGGCAAAATGAAAAAATATATAATTAATAGTGCATTGAAATTCTAAATTCTAAAGTGATAAATAATTTGAAACAAAAAAATTTCTCTAAAATAACACATAAATTGGGACAGAGAGAGTATTTGGTATATCGGTACATCAAGTGGTATGTGGCGATATAAAACATAAAAATAAGATATTTTTTTTAGTATTATTTTCTAGCATTTTAATATAACGTTGGAGATATTTGCGCCAACTCCGAAAATTAAATCTTATCTTACTATTTGTGAATAATAATTTTCCCTAACCGACTGTGTGGCGGTGGATGGTTTGGTGCGTTCTGTTGTACCGTATTAAAAGGTGACTGAGGTAATTGCTACGTGACCCGAAACGGTGGCATGGCTGGAGGGTGACCCTACGTATTTAAATTGCTCTATTTATCAAGCACGTAAATTGCATGTAGTAAATAGTAATGTATACTTTTACTTTGTTAATAATAGTTGAAAGTGTGGGCAATATATCTCTAGTCCTTTAATTTTTATTGGTATCGATTTTGGAACCATTTTTTCTCCAGTAAGCACTTTTGGTGGTGTAACTTTTAGTGTTTTGCGATTTTAGTGCATTTGGATGTAGTTTTGATCCTTCAATTTCTTAGTTTTTGTTATTTTAGGATATTTGATTGCATTTTTTATTCTTTGACATTCTGATGTTTGTAATTTTAGGATACTTTACTGCAATCCTTTCAAAATTTTAAGATTCTTCTCGAGTTTGTCATGTGAACAATACATGCTAATTTTTTTTTTAAGTCTTGACAAATTTTGACGATATATAATTCTTCAGTTAGGAGCAATAGATCAAAATCGCGGTTAAATATTCTAAAACATGACAAATTTAAAGGAAAGTTACAAATACTAATAAGTTAAATGCTCAAACTTTTTTAATCGATCAATAAATTATCAAACTCGGGATGAAAATGTCTCAAAATCGCTACTTAATACTAAACATTAAGGGCATATTTGGTTAAGTTATGACCCGGTTATGCGGGTCTCGCGAAACTCTTTTAAATGGAGCTTGACAAAACCAGAAACTCAGCACAAAATTATTCTCAAATCCACCCCAAACTACATTGTGTTGACACTAACCACCTACTTTTTCATCAAACTCTATAAAAAAAACCTATTATTTTCCCCAACCATTCACATCCAATATAATTGGGGTTTCAACCTTTTTTTTTTTAAATATAAAATCCAACATAATCCAAAGAATCGAGTCAAAACCCTTCCAAATAAAACATCAAATAACTCAATATTTTTGCAATTAAAATATTGAGACGAGTTAAGACTGAGGAAATCAGAAAGGAAGAAAAAGGCTGTGAATGAGTGCATAACTCGCCTGACGCCCTTATAGCTCATTTATTTAAAAGTTATCGTCTTGGGTTGGGAATTCTTTGTTTGCATTATTTAATTATGATCTCACTTGTTTCAAATATCACGACAGACCAACAAATGAGCAAAATTTTATTCTGGATCCCATTTAATTGATCATTAGGATTTTTATTTGATATATATATATATATATATATATATATATATATATATATATATAGTGAATGTTTCATTTATAGAAGTAAATAAGACGCGTTGTTATTTTATTTTTTTGTTATAAGGGTACAACAAAAACTGAAAAAACTCGGAGTTGGGTGTGAAGCCTTAGCCCAAGATCCACGTACCATCATCGCTTCTTATCACACCTCTTGTTGCCGCACTTCTCTTGCTCGTAAAAATGCCTCATTGTCTCAACTTTTCTTCTCTAATAACGCATAACAATATGAATTAATTTTGATACATCATCAATATGTCATGAGTATTTGGCATTCTAACACATTTTGGTACTTTGCACTTTCAAATTGTAATTCTTTGACAACATAATGAGCATTTCACTCCAAATTTACAAGTAGATAAGCAATTTTAGGGTGTAATGTTATAAAATTTCAAAAAAAGTGTATATTTGAGTGCAAAATGTCAATTATTTATTTTACGACATCTTACAAATACTTCAATCTCATTGATTATGTGTATCGATGATTGATTTTTATGTGAAAACTATAAATTCCAATATTAAATTTGTGTTATATTTCAGTATAATTAAATACATATATAGATCATTGTAGTATGATATTTCAACTTCCATATCCAATGGCGTAATCAGAATTTTATTTTATTGGGATCACTATATAATTAACAAAGAAAATATACCTAGAAAAAATAAAGTACAATTATAAATTTGAAGTAACGTAATTTAAACTCAAAATTCAATAGTACATGTACTATATATTTTATTATGAAACCATCCGACTCATCGGTCAACTTTTAATAAACCTCATAGCCGAATTTTTTTCTCACCGTTGATGTGGCAATAGCAAAATCAAAGTTATTTTTAGAAACAAATACAAAGTCAAACTTCATATGCAATATATTTTTTGTATTTTTTTTAACTAGATCATCAAATTCTTTTAATTTCAAGAACTCTTCATCCAATTGCATGTCAAAAATATAGTTTAGAGACGCATACTAAGTTTGGAGACTTTCCATCATGCTTTAAAGTTATCATCCATTTTAGAGATAAGAATTTTACGAATATTGCAAAATATAGAAACTTCACAAAGAATTTAATTTGTCATTTCTCATTTCCTACAATGTTATTTTTTGTCCTTAAATTTGCTGTCAATATCATATACGATTACTCATTTCAATTTGCGTCACAAAAGTAAATGTATTTATATATCATCTAATAATGGACCCATTAGTGGGTAATTTTTAATTTTGTTTACTGGGGTCCATTTTACAATAAAACAAATTAAATCTAAAATTATTACCATTCATTAGACAAGTTTTATAACTGCATATATAAAATTTAAAAAGCCATAAAAACTTCACTGGGGTCATTGCACCCCAGTGAGTTCAATTTAGCTGCCGGTGTCCATATCTATGAGCAGGGCGGGTAATGGAGCGGAATATGATATGAGTTTGGTCAGATTAATTAGAACTTTTATTCGATGGATTCGATCAAAAAATTAATATTCAATATGAATCTAAGTTGACTCATTCCGTTAAAAATCATAATCTTAATTTTTTTTTGTATAATTTTTGTTGAGATGATGAATACATTGTTAATTGCATCAAACACTATATGGAATTGAAGCTATTATTATAATTATATCAATGTAAATTAATCACATGTATTTAATTTGAAAAAGAATAGTATGAAATAAGAGAACATACCAATATTCGTGGGAGTTGAACCGATGACCTCCTGATCATGAAGCCTCATCCTTAAGGACCTTAACCACTTGACTACAGTCTTATCGGCAGATGTATAATGTTTTTTCGATATGTATTAATATTACTTCACAATGGATTTAACAAAAAATGAGCTAATATTTTCCTTATGATAACATATTTATATAAATTTTAAAGTAACAACATTAATGAACTTTTGTACATTACGATCAACTTCATTGTTTTCCAATATAGTATGTTAAATTGCTTGAATAAATGATTGAACATGTCGATAATCGATCTTTCATGAACCTAAATTAAATAAAAGTCTAAGGCTAAAAACCTCCTTGTAGAAAATAACGTTTTAAGAATTTAATTGAAATTTTATTGAATTCGAAAACATCAAATTCGTTGTTTCATCTTTTTTTTTTTTTTTTTTTTTTTTTTTTCTGACAAAAATACAATGGATGCGACAATTCTAAAATCCGGCTAATAAGTATCTAGTCCAATATCATGTGACCCAAACCCAACCCGCTGATAGGCCCGTTTCCCCGTCTATCAAAATGGAAATTGTAATCTGTCAATCCCTGGTCCAGATTATAACTCTCGACCCATACCTAAGAAGAACACACCCACAATTTTCATTCTTTGTTCTTTTTGGGTAAAATACCCAATTTCATTTAAACCTATACAACTCTTAAGAAAAGAATTACACGGAGGAAAAATAATTATTGGCTTAATTTTATTTTGCACCTTAAAAAAATAAATAGCAAATTATATCCTGAAAAATCATGTTTTCGTTTCAATTTACACCCTAGAGGTTATTCTGACCATTTGATTCGTTATTGGGAGGATATTTTAGTTCACTCTCGTTAAATATCACCCCACATTTCCTCCGAAAATAACATCACGTGAGTAAGACGTGCAACTACGGGTACAATTAACAAGTTAACCCAATAATAATCTTGAAAAATAATAGAAGTAGTTATTTTTTAAATTTCTCAAATATATAAGTTAGAGTTTATGGGATTTCATTTTTCACTCGACGAACTTTAAATTAAGAGCAAAATCGTCATTGTTCTTGGCTAAAAAGGGTAAGATTGAAGTAAGAATGCCCTTACAGTATGACTTTCTCTTCAATTAAAGTTTATGGATTTCGTTTTTCACACAACAAACTTGAAATCCAGAGCAAAATCGTCATCATTTTTTGTTGAAGATGTGAGAGTGATATTAGAAAGTCCTTAATGTAACTTCTTAAAAGAAAAGGGAGGATAGAGAAGCAATGTAAATGAATTCTTCTTGATTTTGGTGGCAAACGTTGTTCTACTATTGGGATAGGGAAATAATAGAGGATGATATTTAACTGTAATGGACTGAAATACCCTCCCAATGGTGAGTCAAATGGCTAGAAAAACTCTCAATGTAGTGAAACGAAAACATGATTTTCAGGGTACATTATGTTATTAATTTTTGTAAGGGTGCAAGGTAAAAAAAAAGCATATTTATGGGGTGCAAAGTGAGATTACGCCAATTATTCTATCTTTATCGTTGATTTATTCAATAATTAAAAAGAAAAAAAAAATCAGAATTAACGACGGACCGCTGCTGACGTCCCACGGACTCTTCCCTCCTCTTTTTCCTCATTTATTAGATCCCTCTTTTCTCCTTTTTCGATCTGGTAATTATATTTCCATTTTCTCCTTCTTAATCATCTTTTTCAAATTTCAAATTCATGATTTCATTTAATCGTTCGCTATCTGGTGGAAATAAATGAAATAAGCGTCACTTTTTTGTTGCTAGGGTTTATTTTGAGAAGAAGGAAATTCGTAAATAGAGAAAGAGAACCACAAATCAAATGGCTGCTCCACCCGCTAGAGCTCGCGCCGATTACGATTATCTCATCAAGCTTCTTTTGATTGGTGACAGCGGTGCGTGTTTTAACTGCTTTTTGCTGGATTTGCTTTTTTATTTTACAGTTCTAACGCATTTATGGAGATATAAATATACGTGAATCGCATAGTACCAGCTGCATTTGATGTGAAATGGGTATAATGTATGGGTTGGGTGATACTTATGATCTTGCCTTTGTCCCTTTGATAAAAAATAAAATGTTTTTTATTTGAAATTTTTTAGAACCTGCGTTTCTGCTTGCTGATGTGGTGAGAAAATGTTATACGGTATGTATTATTAGCTGTTAGCTAGTTATTCTGGCAGCTATTTTCCTGTAGCTGGGACGAGTGTGTGGGTCAAGTCATAGCTGAATGTTGTGGGCGCTTGGGTTTGTGAGTGCACTATAAGGCTAGGGTCCCACATAATATTTTGTTCTAGGTTAAGTGGTTGCACATGAGGTCCTACAAATAGTACCACAGCTAAAGCCACGGGTTTGAGACCTCGCTGGGGCAATTGATGAGGGGGAGATTGTTGGCCAAGATTTTGGCCACAATTGGCCTGTGTTGAGGCATATGTAGTGTGGGTAAAGTCGCAATGAATGTCATGGGCGTTTGTGTGTGTGAATGCACTATAAGGCTTTCGTATGTGTCTTTCCTGACACCAATTGGTTTTGCGGTAAGTCGTAGCATATGTTGTCCTACTTTAACTACCATGCGTTTTTGTATGGAATTGGTGTTATAGGCTGTGAATTATATCATATGTTTCAAATTACTTGATGTGGTTACGATAATATGGTTTATTTGTGTTATCTGTTCACTCAAAATGAGTAAAACCCATCTACTCAGGGAGAATGCCCATATGCTTGTTATCTATCGGCGAACCTACCTATTTGTTGATTGGCCTTTTCTTGAACCTTGGATGCTAGAGATTTTAATTACAAGCAATAACATAATATTTCACCAAGCTTCACCGGAATTGTTGATGAGATTTAAAGGGACAAATGTATTCTTTAAGTGCACATTTGCTTAAAATCTTCTGTTTTGACTTTGATCTGCCTTTTAAAGTTCTTTCATTCGTTGTTTGAGATTTTCACTTGACATGATTTGGACTTGAGTCCTCATTATTGTAATGGCCTTTTCAGGTGTGGGTAAGAGTTGCCTTCTTTTAAGGTTTTCCGATGGTTCTTTCACCACCAGTTTCATTACCACCATTGGGTAGGTTTTCTTCAATTATGCATGCATTACTTCAATTTGGCTGTTCATAATTCTTTTGTCTGGTATAACTACCGATTCTGTTTTGTCATGCAGGATTGACTTCAAGATAAGGACCATAGAACTTGATGGAAAAAGAATCAAACTGCAAATCTGGGATACTGCTGGACAAGAGCGATTTCGAACCATCACAACTGGTATGCACTTGACTATGCAGTAATCTTTCATGTATTTGGCAAGCTTTTACTCTAGCAAATGCTTCTCTTGCAGCTTACTACCGTGGAGCAATGGGCATACTCCTAGTATATGACGTTACTGACGAATCATCTTTCAACAGTAATTACTTTTCATTCTTAACTTTGTTTCCTTTCTCTTTTATCCTGGAAACCATTAGATAAACTTTGGTATTGTTTGAGATTTTGTATTCATCTTCCCTGTTGTGTTCATTGATGTATTCCGAGGATAAAATTTTTATTGTAAGTTTTATAATATGGCTTATTATATGCTATCTAGTCAAAACTGATTTAGTACTTTTTTAGACATTAGGAATTGGATCAGAAACATTGAACAACATGCCTCCGACAATGTCAACAAGATTTTAGTGGGTAACAAGGCTGACATGGATGAAAGCAAACGGGTATGCTCTTTCTCTCTCTCTAAGCATGTATACTTTCCTTTGTCCATTTGCAATGACCATTGGAATAATAAATTCTGAGAATTGGAATTACAAGTGAATAGTGATAACTAAAGACCGACACATCATTTACTGTCTATCAAAGGACACCTTCTCTCTTATCAAGCTTCTTTTTTCAAATTTAATAGACACAAATTACTCGAACTTCTGCAGGCTGTTCCTACCTCTAAGGGTCAAGCTCTTGCTGATGAATACGGAATCAAATTCTTTGAGACAGTAAGTAGCATTTTTGCTTATTGTTTGAATTTACACACTCTAAATAACATAATTTCAAACAGAGTGCTAAGACAAACATGAACGTGGAGGAGGTTTTCTTCTCAATAGCCAGGGACATAAAGCAAAGACTTGCTGAAACTGACTCGAAGACTGAGGTATCAAGTGTTACTTTACACCCACTAGTATTTATAACTTAAATACAAAATATAAAGACTCATCGATGTAAACCTTTCCCATAAATTCAGCCTCAGACCATACGGATTAGCCAACCAGACCAGGGGGCAGGTGCTGCCCAAGCTGCACAGAAATCAGCTTGCTGTGGTTCTTGAGTTTGTGGATTGAGAAATAGGATGGCCAGATACAACCCATAAATCGATTGGCCATTTTGACAGAAGAACTAGTCTTTGTTATGACAATATCACTGTTGCTTGTATTGTTATCCTTATCATTGTTTTTAGATGGTATACAATTGCGTTTTATTGACAGATGTTTATTGGAGGAATTATTAATTACTCCTAGTATATAAGTATTTGTTATGAAATTATGAACTGTAAGTCTGTAACGTAGGCATTGGTGCGTAAAATAGCCTTGCAAGATTTCGTTTTGTCCTTTCCAACTATTTTCAGTGTACATTTTGCCACCTCAACTATCAGTTGCATCGCTTTGCCTCGTGCAATCATCTTTTATGAACCGTTAGGTTCAACATATTTCGGGTTAGAAAAATGTTTCAAATTAAACCTTGTGCCTCCCTATTTTAAGGATACTTGGAGAGGGCAAGTGCAATTAATGTATACGAGGGTAAAAAGGTAAATTTTAAGCGTTGATGGAAACATGTCTAAAATTAATAATTTGGTGTAATTTGATCATATATGATTGTTGGAGGGAAAAGTGACAATTGATAGTTGATGGAAAAAGTGAAAAAGTTGAAGGGGGTGAGATAGAGTTTAGCCCAAATAACTACTCTTCCTTTTTATTTCTATACATCTCTCATTTTAAGACAATTATCATTTATTATGTTGCAAAGTAGAAATCTACTAAGCACTTGGTAGGAAAAATAAAAAATTAGAAATCTAAATTCAATTTAGACTAATAAAAGAGTTCGAACAATTCAAAATAATTGGGCTAAGTAATAGCGGCCTGCAATATTATAGGTAAATCCCAATTTTGAATTCACTGAAAAGGATATATATCCACTGTACTCTTCGATTTAAACTATAATCATAGATTAGTAGTCCCAAAAACAAAATGTCCGAACATTTTTGTATATTAATTAATAAATTTAAAGCCAATTACAAATTATGGCTATGCTAGCCCATTTACTTATTTGGGCTTTGAGCTCGAGTATACGTTATAATTTGCGAGAATTCTTATGTAACTGGTATGGGCCGATAAAAATGCTATAGACCCTATGTTTAGGGTTATCAATTGGTCGGATTCTAGTCGAATTAGCAAATATTAAAAAGATCCGTTTAATATTTTGGGCCAATGAGATGAACTCTGAAAACATAACCATTTAGATTGATCCTTGTAAATCAGCAAATCTATTTAATTACAATCAAAATTAATCACTAAAAATTAGCATTAAACTAGAGGAAAATTCACACAACTGAATGTTGAATCTATAACCTTTTAATATAAAGGTATAAGTCTTACACTCTTACCAACCATGGATCAAAATTTTCATCTTTTCCGTCGAAAACGTAGAAATTTTTTTATTTTTGAATCAATCGAAACGAAAATAAGATGTATTTTCGAAATTCTATATTTGTCTCGAGACTTTCTTTTTTTCTTAATTTAATAATTTATTTCATAAGATTTCCTAGTTTTTCCGAAACGTTTCCAAAAACTTTTCAAAAAGTTTCTTATATTCAGGTAACCGAAACTTACATGGGGTTGTCTACGGTTCCTCGAGGCCATTCTTGAGGAATCGTTTTATGTTATATCAAAACCATTAAAAATTTATAATCTTCAATCTTGACCATTTAATATTGTACAAGAGTGTACAATAGTCAATCATTAAAAAAAGTAGTGTATAACATAGGAGGTGATATCATACTTTCTTTAAATAACCTTGTACACTATGAAAATTACCATTATATCCCTGAATTAATTATTAAAAAAAAAATCAAATTACGATTAGGAACCCATCTCTATCTCTCCCATCTCAATCTTCCTGATGTTTACCTCCGGATCGGAAAGATGATTTCAACCGTCGTCAACACCCACCGGAGAATTTCTTTCTCCACCCTATTGACACTTGCAATTTTCTAGATTGAAAATGGGATGAGATAAACGGATTTCAATCAGGATCTTATATAGGACTGTTGATTCCTCAAATTCTGGCGGAAATCGAGAAGTGCAGATCCGACCAAACTAATTTCTCACTTTTCCCGCATCACCGTGGTGCGCTCAGGTGGGTTTATTTTGTTCAATATCCTAATTTCTTGTAGCATAGTGTTTTCAGAATTTACTGATTCTTTGAAGTATTTTAACAGGTTCTCCAGAATAGATGTCATATAATTGTTTAAAATACATGTCTGAAATTTCTAAAGGTCAATGATAGTACTCTGCCTGCAGTGCTAATGATATATTATTATGCAGAGACTTGTATTTATGTCTTCTTCAAATTAATTGCAAATTCATTCTAGAAAGTGTTTCTTTAATTCGATTTATATGCAGGTATAATTTTTAAGGCAATATCCAGTTATCCCGTAAAAAATTACTGGGGCTTCAATGGTGGTATGATAAATGGAGTTATCTTGAAATCACTGGGCTATAAAAAGGACTATCTCTTCCCATTTTTTCTACTATTGCTTAGTACCCGACCTGTGGGTCGATAGGTACTCAAAACTCTGTGATATGCTGGTTAAAATAATATTCACACTTTAATGTTTGCTTACATCTATTTCCAGGATACTGTACAGCTTTTGATTACTATCATGCTCTTGGCAGACCTTTTTGTCACTGGATGTAATCAATAGATGAAAATTGAAAAGAACTGGAAAGAATTGGAAATTGGGAGAAGGGTTTAGTCATTGATGAAGATAAGAAATAGACATCGATGAAGATGAAATTTTTTATATAGAGTTGAAGGAATTAAAATTTAATTTGCTAAACTAAAATATATTAAAAGGGTAAAAAGGTCTTTTTAAATAAAATTTAATTTGTTAAATTAAAACTATTAAAAAGGGTAAAAATGTCTTTTTATATCAAATGTGTGAGTGTTGTACACGTAAGTACGTGTCAAAATTTTATTGGATGAAACGATTCCTCAAAGAATGACTTCGAGGAACCGTAGACAACCCCAACTTACATAGAAAACCAAACTTTGATCCCTGTTACCATGAGGCAATTGTCTCATCGGGGTTAGCATCTAAATTTAGTGCAAGTGCACAACAGTACAAGCATACAACAATTGGGACTTGGGAGCTCAACTCAATATGAACAAAGTTACTATGGCCCAATTGTACTGCATTGGGTTAATGTTAGAAAATAATTTAGTTGAGCTAAAATAACTATCTATATCTAACTTAACAATGTTTTATGATACCAATAAAACTGGTTCTTTCGATATAGTGATTTATGTAACGATTTATGGAAAAAAATTAAGCACCTAATGTTCTTTCCATCTTTCTATTTTATTTTTGTTTCTTTTTAATATATATGTTCAAAAACATCTTCTTCTTCAAATGAAATCAGTAATACTTTAAAATCCTCTGTTCTCTCTCTAATTTTAAGAAAGTAGAACTACTTTTTTGGCTTCGTGCCTTTTTCCTTCCGGTCATCCTCCTTATCATGGAAGATGACTCTGATGCCATTGTTGGCCTAATCCATCAAACCTAGAAACTTGAATGCTCTGAAGATCTCATTAGTGGCCCCTAACTAAACCAAAATGTAGACATTTTCAAAAAAGCCAAAAAGTAAAATTTTATTTTCAAAAATGCCAAAACACAAAACCAATATTACTCAAATGCCAATATATTAATTAATCAACTAATCTAATTTAATTAACTCTTCCTAATTGAATCAAATTTTAACAAATATACCCCAAAATTTTAAAAACTTCAAAATCAACCCACCCCAAAATCAAATTTCTCTCAAAAAATCCAACCCTAAATCCTAACCCAATTTACACAAATTTCACTCAAATCAAGGAAGAAAAGGAGGAAAAACGACATAAAAGGTAAACATTTGCAAGTTAATTGAAGTTTTGATGTATTTTTTAGCAAATTACTTAACAAAAATGGCTCAAAATTGCTCAAAAGAAACGAACTGTAGTTCGCGTTTTTTGGCGTGTGGCGTGTGGGCAAGAAGACACGCCACACGCCATGAATATGAGCATGGCGTGTGGCGTGTGGCGTGTGGGCAAGAAGACACGCCACACGCCATGAATATGAGCATGGTGTGTGGCGTGTCTTCTTGCCCACACGCCACATGTCATAAATATAAGCATGGCGAGTGGCGTGTCTTCATGCCACACGCCACAAGCCATGAATATAAGCATGGCGAGTGGCGTGTCTTCATGCCACACGCCATGAATATAAGCATGGCGAGTGGCGTGTCGTCACGCCACACGCCACACGCCACTTGGCAGTATTGTCCTTATTCATGCTTTTTTTTTTTTATTTAGATAGCTTGTGTATTAATTTTTGTTTTTACTTGTAGGAATGGACAAACTTTTAGTAGTTCTTCTATATGACGGTGAATTTACACGCCAAATCGATAATAAATTGCATTGGAGTGGAGATTCAAATAAACCAATAATGGTGGATAGGGCAATTTCGTTTGAGAAACTACTCGACAAAATTTGCAAGAAGTTGAAGTTGGATCGGCACACTGATATTTTTGAGGTTAAGTACCAAGAAATTGATAACTTGATAACGACAATATCAGATGAAGAAGATTGGGAGTTAGCGAAGCACCTTGTCTGCAATTCTGCTAAATTAAAATTGTACGTGATTTTTTCTCCGAGAGAAGAAATTTTGAGGATAGAGGCATCTCCGGGTGGAAAAGAAAAAGCGAAGAAACTTATGACCCGAGGTAAAGGAAAAAAACTCATGGACAAAGCTAGTTTCAGTTACCAACCTGAATGATGTGTTATAGGAGGATCAAATGCACAAGATGATGTTAATGAGGAGATCATTGCCTCTAATCCAACTTTACGTATAGTGGAGGAAGTTGAACCACTACGTTGTTCTCCTCCGTATAGTCAGTGGCATCTGGATGACAACGAAGCTCATAATGACTGCCGTAACTTTGACGGCGGAGATGATTATGGTGGTGCTGATGTAAATGGTGAACACTGTAACGTTGACAACGAGTGTGGTGATGTGGGTGACGATGTGGGTGACGATGTGGGTGGCGATGTGGGTGACGATGTAGATGGTCATGTTGGTGGTGATGTGGGTGGTGGTGGTGGTGGTGGTGGTGGTGGTTATGGTGATGTTGATGGTGGTGATGGTTATGGTGATGGTGATGTTGGTGGTGGTGGTTACGAACCACCTAGTCACGAAGGCTTTGATAACGCTGATTCGGTTGAAATAGATTATTCTCAGGGGAGGAGTGATGAAACGGGATGGATAGTTGGTCAACGGTGGCCAAACAGAAAAGCGTTCAGGAATGAACTTTTTAGAGTTGCTGTAGATAAAAAATGGGAACTTACATCTAAGTCTGACCGTCAGAGGAGGATAGCTAGTTGTACGACTCCTGGTTGTCCATGGCGTATATATGCAACTAAGGAACCAGAGACTCCAGAATTTGTTATTCGAACATATACAAACGTTCACACTTGTGGGATAGCAAATAGAGGTGCCCGTCATAGACAAGCAACAAGTCGGATGGTTGGTTTACGGATAAAGGGGTTATATATCAACCCCAATGAAGTCCCAACACCAAATGCACTGATAAACTTCATGCAAGCCGAAGATGGTGTTAACATTAGCTATATGACAGCTTGGAGGGGGAAACAAATTGCTCAAGCTGACATTATGGGTACATTCGAAGAAAACTTTGCCAATCTACCCTCCTTTGCTTACATGATTGAGCAAAAAAATCCTGGTACACTCACTCGCATCCATACGAACTCCGAAAACCAGTTTATGTATTTCTTCATGTCTTTCGGAGCTGCTACTCGAGGATTCCAGTTCCTAAGAAATGTAATTGTAATTGATGCAACATTTATGGGGCATAGATATAAAGGAACCGTTCTAATTGCAACTGCGACGGACGGTGAAAATCGTTGTTATCCAATTGCATGGGGGGTAGCTAATGGCAGCGAGGATGCGGCATGTTGGACTTATTTTCTCAAGGGCTTGAAAGTGGGTGTACCAGACAGAGCCGATCTGGTTATTGTATCAGACAGGGGCACGGGTCTTACTAAAGCGGTAAAAGAAGTTTACCCTTTAGCTGAACATGGGGCATGTTACTTTCACCTCAAAGGCAACTTGACGAAAAGGTTTGGGAAAGGGAAAGAGAAAGATACGATAGGCGAGTCCTTTTACAAAGCTGCTTACGCGTACAGCGAGAGTAAGTTTGAAAAATATTGGGGTGTCTTGAAAACCCAGAACCCGAGATGTGCAGATTGGCTACAAAACGAGGTAACGTTTCAGAAATGGGCGAGAATCCACCATCGCGTGAACAGATATGAGATAAAGACGTCTAACCATGTTGAGGTCCTTAATAGTCGTATCAAAAATGTCAAAGATTTTTCCATATGTTACTTTCTCGAATTTGTTGTTGATTTGATGTCAAAGTGGTTTGGAGAGCGTCGTGCTGAGGCTGATCGATGGTCCCGGTCGGGTGTATTGATCCCATCGAAGAATAAATTGATAAATGAGCGATATGAAAAGGCGTATCGGTGGCGCAAATTTGAAATAGGGCAAGATATATGGAAAGTGGAATCTACCGACTGGTCCGGAATTGTGGATTTAGCTGGAAGAACTTGTTCATGTGGCGTCTTTCAGGTTGAGCAAATACCGTGTGAGCACGCAATTGCAGCTGCCATGGCCAAACGACCAGTAGATAGTGGGGCATATGTGTTGGAGCTTGTTAGCGAATACTACTCGATCGATAATATGCGTCAAGCATACTTTGAGCTCATACAACCCGATCCATCGAAAGACCAATGGATTAACATTCCCGATCATGTTATGGCGAGAGTAGTGCTACCTCCAACCGAAGAAATAACCCGTGGAAGGCCTAAAAAGACACGACATTTATCATGCCTTGAAAAATCGAAGAAAAAATACAAGTGCGGAATTTGCAGAAGTACCGATCACAACGCCACTAGATGTCCCCAACGCGGCCAAAGTTCGGGCAACCACGAAAGTGAATCTTAGATGTTTAGTGAATTTGTAAGTTGTATTTGATGTTTATTGAACAACGTTTGATGTAATGGATGTTTTATGAAATTTCGTGTTCTATGCAAATTCGAATGGAGTGAACATGTCAATTTTGAGCAAATTATGGATTGAATTGCAATTATGAATTTTTTATAAATTTTGGGGTAAAATTGTAATTTTTGAAAAGTCAGGGACCAAACTGCAATTTCGAGTTCTATGCAAATTCGAATGGAGTGAACATGTCAATTTTGAGCAAATTATGGATTGAATTGCAATTATGAATTTTTTATAAATTTTGGGGTAAAATTGTAATTTTTGAAAAGTCAGGGACCAAACTGCAATTTCGAGTTAATTATGAGTTCGTAGGGACCAAACTGCAAAATGTTAAATGCAAGTTCGTAAGAACCAAACTACAATGGCGCAACCCTAAACCCTAACCCTAAACCCTAAACCCTAAACCCTAAACCCTAAAACGTGAGAACCAAACTACAATGCCCAAATGGAGAAGTAACACTTATAGGAACATTATGTCCTCCGTAAATCATAACTTCGTACATATTGATCAATTTTATAAGTTTTTGTCAATTTCTCACCCAAATGGAGAAGTAACACTTATGGGAACATTATGTCCTCCGTAAATCATAACTTCGTGGATTTTGATCAATTTTATAAGTTTTTGTCAATTTCTCACCCAAATGGAGAAGTAACACTTATAGGAACATTATGTCCTCCGTAAATCATAACTTCGTACATATTGATCAATTTTATAAGTTTTTGTCAATTTCTCACCCAAACGGAGAAGTAACACTTATAGGAACATTTTGTCATCCGTAAATCATAACTTCGTACATATTGATCAATTTTATAAGTTTTTGTCAATTTCTCACCAAAATGGAGAAGTAACACTTATAGGAACATTATGTCATCCGTAAATCATAACTTCGTACATATTGATCAATTTTATAAGTTTTTGTCAATTTCTCACCCAAATGGAGAAGTAACACTTATAGGAACATTATGTCCTCCGTAAATCATAACTTCGTGAATTTTGATCAATTTTCTAAATGGCGCGTCGCGTGTGGGAGTACGACTCGCCACGCGCCATTTAATGGCGAGTGGCGAGTGGCGAGTGGTACTCCCACACGCCACATGCCATAACAAAGTAAATGGCATGTGGCGTGTGGGAGTACGACTTGCCACGCGCCATTTAATGGCGAGTGGCGAGTGGTACTCCCACACGCCACACGCCATTTACTTTGATATGGCATGTGGCGTGTGGAGTACCACTCGCCACTCGCCATTAAATGGCGATGGCTTGTCGTGCGACCACACGCCACACGCCATTTAATGGCGCATGGCTTGTCGTCCGAGCACACGCCACACGCCATTTACTTATGTCCACTCACTATAGCTTATGAATTATACTTATGTCCACTCACTATAGCTTATGAATTATACTTATGTCCACTCACTATAGCTTATGAATTATACTTATGTCCACTCACTATAGCTTGCATTTAACACGAATTAAAATGTTCACTCACTATAGCTTGCATTTAACACGAATTTGCAATTTGGTCCCTAACTTTTCAAAAATTACAGTTTTACCCCCAAAATTTATAAAGATTCACAATTGCGATTCAATAACATTAGATGCACAAAATTAAAATGTTCATTCAAAAGTTACAATTTTACCACCGAATTTTATACAAATCCTAACCGAATTAAATATTACAAAAAAAAAAAATTAATTACTTAGTGGATTTTTTTTTTCCATCATTAGCAGTAAAAGGACTTTTTAAATGCCTACTTCGTGTTCTCATCCTCTCATGGCGTTTTTTTGTCCTTGGTTCTCTCCAACCCGTAGTATCATCATCACTATTGACTTCCTGATCACCATTCAGGCAAGTATCTTCAGCATTATAAACCGTAGAATGCGTATGTGTGCCCAAATGATCTCCCTGAAAATGCGTATAATTCAAAACCAAAACCAATTTAATAAACACAAATCCATTATTCAAAAACAAAACCAAAACATTCGATATAATTCAAAACCAAAATCACAACATTCGATATAATTCAGAAAAAACACAAATCCAAAAAACTATACAATAATGTCTCTAAAAAATCCACAAAATAACTAAACCTGATCATTTCCCTCCTGTTCATTTTCCTCCTGTTCATTTCCCACATGTCCATGTCTGGCTAGATCTTGCAGCGCCATGGCTTCGAGTCTTTCCAGAGTTACTTGCATAGAATCGAGCCTTGTCATAATTCTTTGCTCCATTTGATGTGCCCAGAAAGGAACACCTTCCGAAGATGATGGTTGTGATTGAGCTTGTGATGGTTGTGATTGAGCTTGAGAAGTAGAGGCACCGTCTTGTCTTCGGAGACGCTTAGGTCGGCGCGCAGGAGCAGAGTCAGGAGCTTCGACATCTGGGGCAGAATCAGTTTGGGCGGATGGCCGGTTCGGGAATTTGGGAGCTCCCTCTTCATCCCGAAGAACCACGAAAAGGTCTCCCAAATACTCAGTTAATCGGCAATATACTGGAACGCGGCTTCTTGAACTAACGCCCATTGATAACTGTCTAGCCGATATATAGTACGCCGTCTCCAACTCAAAGTCATCCGGCCGTAGCCGTGGGATCACAGCCTGAAGAAAAAATACACAAGTTATTTAGAATAAATATTTCAAGTTATATGTCGAAAAAAATATTAATAAAACCAATTAACATACCTGCACATTCTTAAAGAAGGTGTCCATCTCAGAACAGCTGGGCCCACTACCGCCCATATCCCAACGTAACATTCGCGGATATCGAGGAACAGCTGGGTCGAACCTTGAAGTAAAATTGCCCGCATTGGGCAAGCCATCAATGACTTCCAACATCCAAAACTGTTCACATTCAAGACATCCAACATTTACGCTAAAATAACTAAAAAAAATACATGGAAATCACGAACTAATTTTACAAACATACCAGGAAAATGTGTGGAAAGCCGTGGGCATTCCATCTACGGGTGTTGCTTGAGCCAGATGTCATATGCTGTACAAGATCATCAAAAGTACTGGCCCATATCTTCTGTCCCCAAGGATGTCTCTCGTATCTCGCGAGATCGTCACATATCTTCAATATATACAAATTTACAGTTTTGTTAATTTTAAAACTTTAAAGAAATAATAACAATTAAAATTAAAGTGTACTTACCGCGAATGTTTCGTCACAAACATTTTTGTTTGGCCGAAGGGGCATCAACAATGCCGATACAACCCAGACAAAAAGTAACTTGCATACGGTCTCGTCGTATTTCGGATTATTGCGACCCAACAAATCAGTGATTTTTGTTTTGAGACCATGAACACTGACCTCCTCCTCCCCCCAGCTGCTAAAATGTCGTCTCTTCAAGCGGCTTCCTTGTGTTATTATTTCGGAGTCCTCATCACTCAAACTCCCAAATCGCAACCCTGACACGAGGCTAAATTCCTCGGCACCGAATCTGACTGGCTTTCCATTTACCAAAAACCAGTATTCATATTTACTTTTACCCTCCAGTCGTTCGCATACTCGGAGGACCATACTGTGAAACACCGATGCCCGAAATTTGCCATTTTCGGTTAGGTGTAAAAACTCCCAATCTGGGGGTACTGATCTATAATTTGCCAATGCGAGCGCCTTAGTCTTTCTACAAGCTGCGGAATCTCGATCCAATCACAGCGCTGTGTTACTTCTCCTTTTAAAACCACACTAGAGTAGTGAAAGGAGGGTACTACTCCTCCTTCATGTACGGCCGATGTGGGTAACGTAGCGTATCTCTACAAAACAAGCAACAAAAACGAAATAGAATTAATATTATGTTCATGGCGTGTGGCGTGTCGGATAACACACGCCACACGCCATGTGTAAACTCATGGCGTGTGGCGTGTGGAATTACACACGCCACACGCCATATATTTACACATGGCGTGTGGCGTGTGTTATCCGACACGCCACACGCCGTGTGTAAATATATGGCGTGTGGCGTGTGTTATTCCACACGCCACACGCCATGAGTTCACACATGGCGTGAGTAGATCCTACACACCACACGCCCATGTACAAAATTCTACGAACAATTCTACAAAATACCACACGCCATTGATTTATTCATGGCGTGTGGCGTGTCTCCTTCCCACACGCCACACGCCATAACCAAATTAATGGCGTGTGGCATGTGGGAGCGGAACACGCCACACGCTATTGATCTATTCATGGCGTGTGGCGTGTGGGAAGGAGACACGCCACACGCCATGAATAAATCAATGGCGTGTGGCGTGTGGCGTGTGTCTCCTTCCCACACGCCACACGCCACACGCACACGCACACGAAGAACCAGACGAAATCGAGAAGGAAAAATGAAATCTTACCCCAAATGGCCATGCTCGTTCGTTTCTCCTATCATCATCGACGATCCTAGTGTGTGCCATTTCCGATTTGCTTGTTTTAGAG
Organism: Penstemon barbatus; assembly: GCA_003313485.2. Classification (NCBI taxonomy): domain Eukaryota; kingdom Viridiplantae; phylum Streptophyta; class Magnoliopsida; order Lamiales; family Plantaginaceae; genus Penstemon; species Penstemon barbatus. The sequence continues at coordinate 15,767,839 of CM064879.1, forward strand.
AGAAAAATTGAAAGAGGAAATTTTTTTTTCTTCACTGCTCTTTCTTTCTGCGGCGCGATGTGTGTGTGTGTGAGGAGTGTGTGTTTTGTTTTGTTTAAATTAGGGTTGGGTGGTTTTGTTTTGTTAAAGAAAAGTGAGGGGGAAAAGTGTAAATATTAGGATAGATTAAGTTGTCTTAAGTTTTATTAATATTTTTCATTTTTTTTTAAAAGGGAAAAACCCTTTTGGCATTTGGGTAATTTCTGTTTTTCCCTTTGGCATTATTGAAATTGCCTCACCAAAATGATATCCCTACCTACACTATCCTAGCCAAAGCATTATCCACCAAAATCATTAATACTATTGCTCTAAAAAACACTTTGACAAATGCTTGGAACCCCAGAGGAAAAGTGACTACAAATTCTTTGGAACTTAACACCTGGGCTTTTGTTTTCGAAAATGAAAAGGATTGCAATAAAGTCCTCCTCTCTGGCCCGTGGAATTTTAGATCTACGCATATTGTTACTAAACAATGGAACCCTGACAAGGCTTTTCAAGAAGTTGACCTCAACATGTCCAGCTTTTGGTTCCCCTGAAAAAAGATGATGGTACTACCATAAACATTGAAATAAGGTTCGAAAGGCTTGCAGATTTTTGCTACAACTGTGGTTTGTTAACCCACAAAATCCAATTCTGCCCAAACGAAGCACCGGAATCTGCTGCTGCACTTCTGAGATTTGGGGCCTGGCTCAAATATGAAGCTACCCTTAGCAAAAAACCTGAAAACCGAGCAATATTTTCCGGTGGAAGGTCATCTTTGCTCCGGCCTCTCCCACCGGAAAAACCCTCGAATTTCTCTCCAACCCAAATCAGCCATAGACCCTAGCTACCCAGAAGCCAACTCGGACTTAAGACACGTGGCAAGCTCCCAATTTCTTGATTTGACAGAGGAAGGTAAGTTTGAAAATGACAGCCCAAACTCTGCACAGTTTGAAAATGACGAAAGATTCTTACCTGGACCTGGTCCAGGAGTTACTCCTGGACCATGTGGTCCAGGATTTTTCTTTTTTTCTATTTTTTTTATTTTCTCTTCTTCTTTTCTTTTTCCTATTCTTTATTAATAATTAAAATTGTCTTATACAATTAAACAAATAATGACATATTTTGTGTTGTAAATTTATAATATGATGTTTGTTTCTATTAAAATTATTATTTGCATTTTCGACACATTATTTCTTCTTTAAAAATATTTAATGTTTAAATTAATTCTATAAAAAAATATCAATCTTAATTATTTCATAAATTATAGCACAAAATGACACAATGAATTTGCAAATTCACATCTTTGGAAATAAATAAAAATAGCTACAACACATTGAACGATTACGAAAAATACATATTATATATAAAAAACCACCACTACAAGAAGAATAAAATTTAGTGACAAAATATTAAGTAACATTGTTGAAATTCTCAGTTTTTTGCATATATTAGTGACAAATATGTTAATTTTGTCACAATAACAATAGTGACAAGTACAATAGTGATAAAATAATATTTTTAAATTGTCACTAATGGCTATTTGTGACAATTGTATGAAACTTAAGTTATCATTATTGACAATTAGTGATACCCTTTTAGAGACACACTTGTAATTCATTTTTCTTGTAGTGTGTCTCTAAAAGAGTGTCACTAGTTGTCAATAATGATAACTTAAGTTTCATACACTTATCACAAATAGTCATTAGTGACAATTTAAAAATATATTTTCTCACTATATTAATTTTGATAGAAACAAATATCATATTATAAATTTACAACACAAAATATGTCATTATTTTTTTAGTTGTATAAGATAATTTTAATTATTAATAAAGAATAGGAAAAAGAAAAGAAGAAAATAAAAGAAAAGAAAATAGAAAAAAAAAAGAAAAATCCTGGACCACATGGTCCAGGTAAGAATCTTCCGAAAATGACAGACCAAACTCTGCATCTACTTCTTCTTTGAGCCACAATATCTTTTGTCTGCACCAAAAAAATGATGTGGAGATCTCCACATTAAATGCTCTGCACCCCTCCCCACTTGACCTCCAAACCCTCGCCAACTTGAGTAAACCAATAATTGGGCCTTGTTCTCAAGTTCAACCCAAACTACCTCAGCCCAAAGATATTTCCAACTTCATTGGGCCTTCCCAACAATCTATATTTGGGCCCTCACTTTCGATCCAATCCCAAAATGCACAAGACATTTACCAACAAAATTCGCAAGGTCCTTTGCTTATTTCACGGGCCATTAATCCAATTATTTTGGATATCTCAACCCCTGATCTAGATAATCCCAACCCCAAAATCAATTGCCTCAAAAGAAATCCAAGCAACTTAACATTCCCAACCCAAAAGAAAATTAAACCCATTACCTACAATACCCAATCTCCAATTCAAATTAATTCTCATTACTGCGACATTAATATTGTACCCCCACCTTCAATAAACCAGACCTTATGTACTTCGACACTTACCATGCACCAAAAACACAACACTCTCTATGGTGAATGATAGAAATACTGTCCTGCAAGCCAGCTGTATGGCTAGCATTAATTGTAATTAATGAGGAACTATTCAATTTAGATTAATAAATGCACTTTTATTAAATGGTCAACTTTATCTTATGTAATATTTGTCTACGCATAAGGATAGAAGTCCTTAGATCACAGGGCTATGGGACAACCCGTGGACTGATCTCTAAGGCCGTGATCTAGAACATATTCAAGAGTCGTAGAATCCAATCGAGATAGGACATCGTTGGATTCGGTTAGACTCTCACTGTTGTGTATTCTCCGATGAACTGGAGGACGCTGGGGTCCACGAGCGTGACTGGGATAGTCGATACACATAAGTGGGTGGCTTGCTGGGATGGCAAGTGCACTGAATACCCCAATTAGGAAATAACTCACCATGGAAGCGGTAGTCGCATATCGGGGTTGAAGTTATTCCAATTTACAATAGTATACGAAGAACGATCCCTAACAACTTGAGATGATAGGGTTTATCTGGTGCGAGAACATCTATACTTTGATATGAGTTCCGACTAACTGGGGATAGCCAGAAAGTCTCTGTGGACTCATGTTGGGTATAGAGGAACTCGTATGCAGATTCATATCATCAACAAAGGATCCATTGACCCGACTTGATAGGTTGGGGAATTCTCCTATGGATTTCTGTGAGAAATTAATTCTGGTAAAATCCTTGGCCAAGGTATCTGACGATTTTATGTAAGTAGCTCATAAAGATTAAGTCAAAGAGAATTTATTTCGAGACCAGAGTACATAAGGTCAAGACAAAAGAAAAGGGAATCCGATAAAAGACCATACCCTTAAGTCTCGACTGGGAGATTGATCGATGGAGAGATTTTGTCGTATATGGAAATTGTAAATGATAAAAGGTTCACTGAATTAATTCACCAGTGATTGGGCTCCATGGGCTTGTGACTGGACATCGACCGTGGAGTGTGGGAGAATTCCCAAATTAGCAGGGGTGCTAATTTTGGAATGATTAATCGACAGAGTGTTCGATTAATTTAGAGTATTAAATGCTCGAGTAATTAAATAATATTTAATTACAACCCACGGCCAATTATGTGGTGAACCTACGGGGGCATACACAATACACAAGTAGCGAAAGTAAGGAAACAAGAACGAACCAGTCGACTGGGTCGACTGGGTCAAAATCGACTGGGTCGATTAAATGGGTGGGTCGACTGGGTCGACCCATATGGAACGAAAATGGATCCAATTGGAATTGGATCAAGATTATAAATTAAATTGGAATTTAATTTATGAGTAAATTAATTAATTAGGATTTAATTAATTAATGGAATAATTAATTAGACTTGGAGTTTAATTAATTAATTGGGAGATGATTTAATTAATTGGGCTATTTAATTGGGAGATTAAATAAAGCCCTGAAAGATTAATTAATATGGGCCATGAATTAATTAGAAGACTTAGTCTTCTAATTAAAGAGGGCCATGGCCCATGTAGGAGAGAGAAGACCTAGTCCTAATAGGACTAGGATAGAAAGAAAACTATAAATAGCTTTCTTCTAGTTATTTTTCACACAACCTTACAAGAAAAATTGCAAGAGCAAAAAGTTCTCTCTCTCCCTCTCCCACCAAATCGGCCGAACCCTTCCAGTGTTAGGAAGAATTTTTCGTCTTCGATTTTTGTTCCCAAATCGTTCCTAAAACCTAAATATTAATATAGCCTATGTTCTAGTCGATTAGGTATATTAATTTTCGTGATATTGTGGTGTATCAACTCGTAGAGGCGCAACACGTGGGGCGCTACCAAAAGGTGTGGGTCGATCAACCGGGGTGAGAATTCAGAGCTCATATTGCTAGCCTAGGATTTGCAAGGAGACAGGTATAAACGAGAAAACTTATACTGTCGTTTAATTATATTTATATATATACAACTAGAGAATATCCTGGCAAGATTCTTTAAGAGGCCCTAGAAAAATTTTATATTCCGCTGTGCCTAGGGCTGTTTTTCTTACCGAATCCCAACAGTGGTATCAGAGCCAACTCTAGGCTTTGTATATATATGAATTTGCGAATTCTGTGTTTATTAAATCATATGTTTGATTTATGTGGCTAGTTCTATAACTTTGCATGTTTTAGGACTTTATAGTTAACTTAGAGTTAATGGGTAATTTTAGATTCGTAGTTTTTATCATGTTATTTTAATTTTGGATTATGATTTAATTGGAACTGTTTTTAATTAAATCAAAAGTAATCAAAACAAAAAAAAAAATTTGAAATTGGGTTCGACCGCGGTGGCACGCGGCGGTGCGCGGCAGCGCACCGCGGCTGGGCGGCCACCGCATGTTGCCGCACGCGGCAGCGCGCACACAGCGCGCTGGCTGCGCGTGCCACGCACGGCAACTGCCTACGGGCAGTCTGCCGCGCGTTGGCTACGCGCAGCAGCACGCTGCTGCGTGCTGTCACGCGCGGCAGCAGCCGCTGCGTGCGGCTCACGCGCGGCCTCCGTGGCCGCGTGTGTGCTGCCACGTGGCGGCACCCTGTTCGTCACTCCGTGGCTGAATTTTGGTTGGATTCAATTACTGCCTATTTTGGATGTCCTGAAAATCTTGGAGAATTTTAGAAGATTAGGAAACTTGGAGTTTTTGGATAAGGTAGTTATTCTGTTAGAATTAAACACTACCTTAATTAAACTAATCTAATCAAAATAGGATTATCTTGAGAATCTTGGAGATTTGGGAATATTGGGAAACTTAGAGTTTTGGATAAGGTAAGAATCTTAGAGATTTAGATTACCTTAATTAACCAATCTTAATCAAGATAGGATTTGTAGATTACTTGGAGCTCAAGTAAGAGCTAATTAATCTTAGAGGTTAATTGTTAATTCAAAATTGATTAACTTGGATAAAATTTATGAATTAAAATTAATGGAGCCGGTAAATTTACATTTTTGCCCTTATGTGAATTTATGCATGTTCTTGAGTGAATATGTGGACTGGTCGATTTTGCCCTTAAGCCCTGTGTTGATTTTGGTTTATTTAATTTTGGGTTGTAATTAAATGGGCCTGATTGGTGCCCTTGCTTGCGCAAACAAATGTAATAGAATAGGACCATTTAAATTATGTAAGCTAGGCTTAGATTAGGCTTGGAGCCGAGAAGACCTCATGAAGACTTGGAGATCCACATGGAGGCCCATTTACCTTGGAGGACATGGAGGCCCAATTCATTACATGGAGGCCCAATCAAGCTGGATATTACAAGAAGGCCCATGATGTATGGGTTTAAAAATTGTAATAGTTAGGACATTTAATTTTCACCCTAGACTGACCAATTGATTCATCACATGGCTCGTGATGGATCGCATAGGATGGGCAATCGACCAATCATATCTTGCTAGGTGATGAATGTTTACTTTTTCGCACATTATTCTTTGATGTATGAGATGCATGCTTAGGATAGAAAACGTAAACAAGATAAGCATAATCTGATGAGACCTCGCACACTTAGAAACCTCCAATTGAACTTAAAATTCAATTAGAATATTAAATCGAATAACGGGCGCATATGAATAGTGTCTATGGTCCGAGCCTATCCAATTACTAGGTCTTAGGCATATTGTACGAATATATCTCGATGTCTCACGAGTCGTGGGTCGAGCTATAGGAAGATAATATGTCTATTGCCTCGATGCACGAGTTTAGTGCCAAGGGAGGGGATAGCAAGGTTTTAGGCGCTGTCTCACGAGTCGTGGGGCGTCTAGGATTGAACTATTTCTCTTCACGAGTATTGGACATGATTTAACGCTAGTAAATATGGATGTCTCACGAGTCGTGGGTCCATATCGAAAAACGAGGCTAAATGAACTTAAGGGTTAGCTGCGATGGTTAACCGTTGACATAGTCGACCACCAAATGGATCAAATAGTATGGCCAACGAGTCGTGGGTACTAGGAGATTGCATTTGGGCCTTAAGCCCGCTAGGATATTTTAAATTCCCGAAACTTATGTGGAGGCATAAGATTTTGATTAAAATAGTGGGAATAATTTGCAAATAAAATCCATGTTTGTGAATTGTGCATTTTAAGATAATCTTTCGCGTATTTATTTCTTCTATCGTCGTTTTGTAGATATAATGTCTAAGAATCCGATTTCCATCATACTTGAACATAACAAATTAACTGGACCAAACTTCCATGACTGGGTCAGGAACCTTAAGATCATTCTCGCTTCTGAAAAGCGAGGTTTTGTCCTTGATGGGCCCCCTCCCGAACTTGTTAAGGATTCCGATGAAGCTGAGAAAGAAGCCCTGGATTTATGGCTTGACGATGACTTGCAGTCACGTTGTCTCATGTTGGCATCCATGTCGAATGAACTTCAAAAGCAGCACGAGCATATGAAGTCTTCTTTTGAAATCTACACGCACCTGAATGGTTTATTTGGGGTGCAAAGTATATATGAGCGGTATGAAACTGCCAAGACTTTGCAACAAACGAGGATGGCTGAAGGTGCTGATGTTCGATCTCACTGCATCAAGATGATTGGGCTTATTGAAAAGCTTGGTCATCTTGACGTAAAGATGGACAATACCTACTGCTAGGATATAATCCTCCAATCGTTGCCAAGATCATTCGAACAATTCGTAGTGAACTACAACATGCACAAGATGAATGTTGAACTTCACGAGTTGGCTAATATGCTCGCCACTGCCGAGGCTTCCATGAAAAGAGAGAAGCCAGTGATGGTTGCTACCTCGACCCAATCCAAGTCCAAAAGGACAAAGAAAGGGAAAGGGAAAGGAAATGCTTCTTCAAGCAAAGGCAAAGCACCATCTGGGCCCATAGGGAAGGGAAAGAAGCGTAAAGCTTCGTCTGGTGAACAGAAATGTTTCTACTGCAAGAAACCTGGACACTGGAAGAGGAACTGCAAAGAGTTCTTGGAGAGCTCGAAAGGTATATTCCTTGTTGAAGTTAATTTATCAATTAACTGTGCATCATGGGTGCTAGACACTGCTTGTGGTTCTCATCTTTGTAATGATTTACAGGTGATGGGAGCAACAAGGCCACTTAGGCCAGGGGATTGGATCCTGAGATTTGGCAATGGAGCTAGAGCTGCTGCCGAGGCCATAGGCGAAGTGGAGTTAGATTTAGGTGGTAATAAATTAGTCCTTAGGAACGTTCTTTATGTACCTGGTTTGGTGAAAAACATTATTTCAATTCCTGTTTTGGATAATGAAGGTTTTAATTTTACTATTAATAAAGGTTCCTTTTCGTTATTCATGAATGATAATATGTTTTTCACTGGTACATTGAAAGATGGACTATATACCGTTGAACCACCCAAGTTAGTGATGCATGTACAACAAAACAAAATGAAACAAGATAATGAAATATCTGCCCAATTATGGCACACTAGACTTGGACATATATCTAAGTCAAGGATTCAAAAGTTAGCATCATCTGGCGCGATTGAAATCAATCGCATTGATGAAATGCCGACATGTGAACCATGTTTGAAGGGTAAAATGGCTAAGTTGCCGTTTAAGGGAAACCCTGAGCGAGCCAAGCAAACATTGGACTTAATACATACTGACGTATGTGGACCACTAAGAAAAAGCGCCCGAGGTGGCTATGACTACTTCATCACTTTCACTGACGACTTTAGTCGTTATGGATGTGTGTTCCTGTTGAAACACAAGTCTGAAGCCTTTGAGCGATTCAAAGAATTCAAGATGGAAGTAGAGAATCAACTTGGTCATACGATAAAGGCTCTTCGTTCTGACCGAGGTGGAGAATTTCTTAGTAACGAATTTCTAAATTATCTTGTAGAGCATGGAATATTATCGCAGTGGACTCCTCCTGCAACACCCCAATTAAATGGAGTAGCAGAGAGAAGGAATCGAACCTTGATGGACATGGTTCGATCCATGATGAGTGCCACTGACTTACCTCTTTCATTTTGGGGACATGCCCTCCTCACGGCAACGAAGATACTGAATATGGTACCTTCAAAATCCGTAGAAAAGACACCATACGAATTATGGTTTGGCAAGGCACCCTCATACGCATTCATGCGCATATGGGGATCTCCCGCTTACGTTAAAAAGTTAGTGGGAGATAAATTGGAAACTAAATCCACTTTGTGCAAATTCGTGGGGTATCCGGAAAACTCAATAGGATACGAGTTCTACGATCCTACAAGACAAACAACGTTTGTCTCAAGGAACGCTCACTTCTTGGAGAAGGATTTCTTGGTGGACAAGAAAGAAAATAACGTAGAACTAGATGAGGTCACTGAAGCTGAAAAGGCCTTAGAGGTCGATCGAGCTGACCCGTCACCACAGGCAGTGGGAGAACAAGAGCATGAAAGTGCACCAGAAAGTACACCGATACTTCGTAGGTCAGAAAGACAACGTAGAGAACCCGAGAGGTACTACGGTCTGCTGCATGAGACTGGACAGTCTCTAACCGACCCAAGGACTTACGAAGAGGCTATGCTAGACATAGACTCGGGAAAGTGGCGCGAAGCCATGGAATCCGAACTGGACTCCATGCACTCAAACAAGGTCTGGGCCTTGGTAGATCCACCAGTGGGAGTGGCTCCCGTGGGTTGCAAGTGGATCTATAAGCGAAAGCTTGGAGTGAACGGAGAGGTGATTACCTACAAGGCGTGACTAGTGGCAAAAGGATACACTCAAAGACCAGGTATCGACTTTGAGGAAACCTTCTCGCCCGTCGCAATGCCCAAATCCATTCGGATCTTGCTGGCCATAGCTGCGTGGTATAACTACGAGATATGGCAAATGGATGTAAAGACTGCCTTTCTCAATGGAGACATTGATAAGGAGATCTACATGGAGCAACCAAAAGGATATGCATCCAAAGGAGATGAACACAAGGTGTGCAAACTCCAGAGGTCCATTTATGGACTGAAGCAAGCTTCCCGAAGTTGGAACATTCGTTTTGATGAGACAATCCAAACTTTTGGATTCATCAAGAACATGTTCGAACCTTGCGTGTACAAGAAGATCAGTGGGAGTACAGTTGAATTTTTGGTGCTTTATGTTGACGACATTCTTCTCATTGGAAACAATGTAAAAGCATTGTCTGAAACTAAAGCATGGTTGTCTACACAATTCTCGATGAAGGATATGGGAGAAGCATCATTTGTACTAGGTATAAGGATCTACCGAGATAGATCAAAAGGACTGCTGGGCCTCTCCCAATCCCAGTACATAGACAAAATCTTGAAAAGATTTAGTATGGAAGAATCCAAGAGAGGATTGCTTCCAATGAGACATGGAATTGCACTCTCCAAGTCTATGGCCCCAAAGACACCTGAAGAGAGAAGCAATATGTCTCGAGTACCATATGCATCCGCGATAGGAAGCATAATGTATGGTATGCTATGTACGAGACCAGACGTAGCGTACGCTCTTAGCGTAACAAGTCGCTACCAGTCTGATCCAGGAGAGCAGCACTGGATAGCCGTAAAGGCAATTCTGAAGTACCTGAGAAGGACTAAGGAATTGTTCTTGGTATACGGCGGAGGAGAATTGAAATTGAAAGGCTATACAGACTCGAGCTTCCAATGTGATGTAGACGACTTCAAGTCGACATCAGGATACGTTTTCTGCCTCAATGGTGGTGCGGTTAGCTGGAAGAGCTCCAAGCAGGAAACAACCGCGGATTCAACCACTGAAGCAGAATACATTGCCGCGAGTGACGCAGCAAAGGAAGGTGTTTGGATGAGGAACTTCATCCAGGAATTGGATGTGATACCTAGCATTGCTGAGCCCATTACTATCTTCTGCGATAATAATGGGGCAATAGCGCAAGCAAAGGAGCCGAGATCTCATCAGAAATCCAAGCACGTACAGAGACGATACCACGTGATAAGAGATATCATTGGTAGAGGAGACATTAAGATGGAACGTGTCGACTCAGAAGATAATACGGCGGACCCACTAACGAAGCCTCTGCCTCAAAAGGCATTTGAGAAACATCTGCATAAGATGGGACTCAAGAACATAAAAGACTGGCTTTAGGACAAGTGGGAGATTGATAGAAATAGTGTCCTGCAAGCCAGCTGTATGGCTAGCATTAATTGTAATTAATGAGGAACTATTCAATTTAGATTAATAAATGCACTTTTATTAAATGGTCAACTTTATCTTATGTAATATTTGTCTACGCATAAGGATAGAAGTCCTTAGATCACAGGGCTATGGGACAACCCGTGGACTGATCTCTAAGGTCGTGATCTAGAACATATTCAAGAGTCGTAGAATCCAATCGAGATAGGACATCGTTGGATTCGGTTAGACTCTCACTGTTGTGTATTCTCCGATGAACTGGAGGATGCTGGGGTCCACGAGCGTGACTGGGATAGTCGATACACATAAGTGGGTGGCTTGCTGGGATGGCAAGTGCACTGAATACCCCAATTAGGAAATAACTCACCATGGAAGCGGTAGTCGCATATCGGGGTTGAAGTTATTCCAATTTACAATAGTATACGAAGAACGATCCCTAACAACTTGAGATGATAGGGTTTATCTGGTGCGAGAACATCTATACTTTGATATGAGTTCCGACTAACTGGGGATAGCCAGAAAGTCTCTGTGGACTCATGTTGGGTATAGAGGAACTCGTATGCAGATTCATATCATCAACAAAGGATCCATTGACCCGACTTGATAGGTTGGGGAATTCTCCTATGGATTTCTGTGAGAAATTAATTCTGGTAAAATCCTTGGCCAAGGTATCTGACGACTTTATGTAAGTAGCTCATAAAGATTAAGTCAAAGAGAATTTATTTCGAGACCAGAGTACATAAGGTCAAGACAAAAGAAAAGGGAATCCGATAAAAGACCATACCCTTAAGTCTCGACTGGGAGATTGATCGATGGAGAGATTTTGTCGTATATGGAAATTGTAAATGATAAAAGGTTCACTGAATTAATTCACCAGTGATTGGGCTCCATGGGCTTGTGACTGGACATCGACCGTGGAGTGTGGGAGAATTCCCAAATTAGCAGGGGTGCTAATTTTGGAATGATTAATCGACAGAGTGTTCGATTAATTTAGAGTATTAAATGCTCGAGTAATTAAATAATATTTAATTACAACCCACGGCCAATTATGTGGTGAACCTACGGGGGCATACACAATACACAAGTAGCGAAAGCAAGGAAACAAGAACGAACCAGTCGACTGGGTCGACTGGGTCAAAATCGACTGGGTCGATTAAATGGGTGGGTCGACTGGGTCGACCCATATGGAACGAAAATGGATCCAATTGGAATTGGATCAAGATTATAAATTAAATTGGAATTTAATTTATGAGTAAATTAATTAATTAGGATTTAATTAATTAATGGAATAATTAATTAGACTTGGAGTTTAATTAATTAATTGGGAGATGATTTAATTAATTGGGCTATTTAATTGGGAGATTAAATAAAGCCCTGAAAGATTAATTAATATGGGCCATGAATTAATTAGAAGACTTAGTCTTCTAATTAAAGAGGGCCATGGCCCATGTAGGAGAGAGAAGACCTAGTCCTAATAGGACTAGGATAGAAAGAAAACTATAAATAGCTTTCTTCTAGTTATTTTTCACACAACCTTACAAGAAAAATTGCAAGAGCAAAAAGTTCTCTCTCTCCCTCTCCCACCAAATCGGCCGAACCCTTCCAGTGTTAGGAAGAATTTTTCGTCTTCGATTTTTGTTCCCAAATCGTTCCTAAAACCTAAATATTAATATAGCCTATGTTCTAGTCGATTAGGTATATTAATTTTCGTGATATTGTGGTGTATCAACTCGTAGAGGCGCAACACGTGGGGCGCTACCAAAAGGTGTGGGTCGATCAACCGGGGTGAGAATTCAGAGCTCATATTGCTAGCCTAGGATTTGCAAGGAGACAGGTATAAACGAGAAAACTTATACTGTCGTTTAATTATATTTATATATATACAACTAGAGAATATCCTGGCAAGATTCTTTAAGAGGCCCTAGAAAAATTTTATATTCCGCTGTGCCTAGGGCTGTTTTTCTTACCGAATCCCAACAGTGAAGATACTCTTCATATTTGTACCAAAAAAAAAAAAAAGATACTCTTCATATTGAGAGACGTACCATTTTCAAAGCAAAAAGAAACCGAAAATCTATAATCCTCTCCCTCCCTCAAAATTTACTGCCAATGGACACGTCCACTACTGACTATACACAAAATCCAATTATTGAAGAATTTAATTCTGCCGACCCCGAGGGGTCGGTAATCCAATGAGAACACTAGCGTGGAACTGCCAAGGGCTTGGTAAGCCCAAGGCAGGAAGAGCCCTTCGGGAACTCTTAAAAAATACGAAACCTGATATACTTTTTCTCTCTGAAATCAAAACTTCTTCTACCGTTCCTATTATTATGATTTTGAATTTTGCTCACTTGCGCAACCATGTGTTCGTTCCCCCTGTTGGCATTGCCGGGGGACTTTGTCTCGCATGGAATTCAGATACGAATATTGTAGTTTCTTCCATGGATGCAAATTACATTGATGTTATGGTTACAACGGAACAAAATTCCACTCCTTGGCACCTCACTGGTATCTACTGTCCTTGCTACTACTCCCTCCGTAACCGCTTTTGGGATCATATGAACAATCTTGCTTCTGATTTTGATGGACATTGGCTTCTTATTGGTGATTTTAATGGGATTTCTTCTCAAAACGAAAAAAAGGGGGACAACCGTTTGCCTCTTCTTCTAGAAATAATCTCACTAATAATCTCCACTCTTTAGGTCTCCTTGATTTAGGTTTTTCCGGCAATTATTTCACTTGGAACAACAAACGTGCGGATCATGCCAACATCCAACTCCGTCTTGATAGGGGAGTTGCAAATTCCGATTGGTGTCTCCTTTTCCCCCACGCAAAAATTGACCACCTCCCGGCCATTGGATCAGATCACTGCCCCTTGCTCCTTGACTCTTTTTTTGACCCCCCCTCCGCCCCTAGGCCTTTTAGGTTCGAAGCCATGTGGCTCACCGATGATACTTGTCCTGATGTTGTTTCTAATAGTTGGTCTTCTAGTGTTACCGGTTCACCATCTTTCATATTTCACTCTTGTACTAAACATGTCAGGGCTGCCCTTAGGTTGTGGAACAGAACTCATTTTGGCTTTTGTCAAACTAAAATTCGGTTGGTTAAGGATCACATTGAGAAACTCCAATTGGTGGATCAAACCTCCGAGGTACTCGCCCTTGAGGAGGCCCTTCAAGTTGAACTTGACGAACTAATTAAAAGAGTCGAAATACTTTGGAAGCAAAAATCAAAAGATAAATGGTTGCAATTGGGAGATGCAAATTCCAAATACTTCCACCTTACTACTATTATCCGCAGTAGAAAAAACCACATTAAAAAAATCATTTTAAGTGATAATAGTGAGGCAATGGATTGGAATAGTATTGGAATGTGTTTTACTAACTTTTACAATGAGTTGTTCTCTTCTAGTTTTACAGGGACCGATTTGCCATTTCCTAGTGATTTGGAGGACCTTTTCCCAACTGCTATTGATGAAGAAGAAAACAATATTTTGTGTAAGATCCCATCCCCTAAAGAAATCAAACAGGTAATGTTTTCCTTTGCTTCAGAAAAAAGTCCGGGACCGGATGGTCTCCCAGCGCTTTTCTATAAACATTTTTGGTGCACAACAGGTAATACTCTTATACATGCAGTTCAACATTTTTTTAAATCGGGCTACATGCTTAAAGCGATTAATCATACTTTTGTTACTTTGATACCTAAAATTGCTAATGCAAGTAGTGTTGAGCACTTTAGACCTATTAGTCTATGTAATGTTTCTTACAAAGTCATATCTAAAATCATTGCTAATAGATTAAAACCTCTTCTTCAAAAGATTATCTCTCCAAATCAAATGGCTTTTGTTGAAGGTAGGTCCATAAATGAGAACACAATTATTTCCCATGAAATAATGCATTATCTTCATAATAGGAAAGGAAAAAAAGGTTTTCTTGCAATCAAAATTGATCTTTCAAAAGCGTATGACCGTGTTGAATGGAAACTCTTATTACACATACTTCATTGTTTAGGTTTTTGTGGTAAATTTGTGTCTTGGATTGAGCAATGCATTTCTAGTTGTAATTTTTCTTTCCTCATTAATGGTGCACCCTTTGGTTTTATTACTCCATCGAGAGGAATTAGACAAGGAGATCCTTTATCTCCTTATCTCTTTATTATCTATACATAACTCCTCTCGAGGATGCTTGTTAAAGAAGAGTCAATTGGTTCATTTAGAGGAGTTAAAATTGCAAGAACTAGTCCTTTGATTTCACATCTACTTTACGCCGATGATTTGGTTATATATTGTAGGGCCAACCCGGGAGATATCCACTCGATCTTCAAGATTCTGGAAAAGTACTCAAATTGGTCAGGACAGGTCATCAACTATGGAAAATCCTTCATTCATTTCAGCCGTAATGTTGAGAACCAACTTAAGATCCTTGTGCAAAATGAGCTTAATCTTAGAGAATGTGACCACAACTCAAAGCATTTAGGCCTTCCCTTTTGCAAGAAAAGAAGTAGATCCCAGGCTTTCAATGACATAATTGGCAAACTCCAACAAACACTAAATGGGTGGAGAAGCAAGAACCTCTCCCAAGCCGGTCGTGGTATCCTCGTGAAAGCGGTCGCACAAGCTCTTCCTATGTACCCTATGTCTACTTTCCTCATTCCTAAAACTACTTGTGATACTCTTGATAAAATAATGAGAAAGTTTTGGTGGGGAGAAAACTCGAACGGCAACTCTCTTATGCTCAAAACTTGGAATTCAATCTGCCTTTCGAAAGCTCTTGGCGGCCTTGGTTTTTGTAAGAGTGAAGATTTTAATAGAGCCTTGGTTTCTAAGCTCACTTGGAAAATGACGAATAATGATAATTGTCTCTGGACTAAAGTCATGGAAGCAAAGTATTTGAAAGGTAAAAATTTCTTTGATGTTGAAAAGGCCCCGAACAACGCCTCATGGATTTGGAGAGACATTGTTAATTGTAAAGATATCATTCTCAAAGGTATGTGCACCTCAATCAATGCTGAGTCTTCGGTTCGAATTTGGAAAATTCCATGGATTCCTTCTCTCCCTGGTACTATTTTAACTCCCAAACCGGACTGCCATGCTGATCTCACCCATTTTAGTTTAGTTCGAAGTTTGATTTGTCCATTTAGGGGTGATTGGGATCTTGATATACTTTCGGAGTTATTCTCAACGGATATTATCTTCGAAATAAGAAAAATCAGTATCTCCCCTCCTACCTCTCCTCAAAGGCTCTTTTGGCATCCCTCCAAGTCGGGGAAATTTTCGTCAAAGAGTGCTTATCTCACTAGCCAGTTATCTAGATTCCCAAAACTCACTCATTATGAGGTCACGTTCTACAAGAGTATTTGGAACTCAAAAATTCATAACCGCCACAAACTCTTTGTTTGGAAAACCATTCATGATATCATTCCAACCAAGAAGAGACTTTCTTCATTTTTGCGGATGGATAGCACTGATTGCCCTATTTGCAACTCTGAAACTGAGTCTATTGAACACCTTTTCCTTAGGTGTCCCTTGTCGGTTGCTCTTTGGTTTCAATCTCCTTGGAACTTTCGGGTTGAAGCCTTCCAAAACACCCCCTTTCGAGATTGGATTGCTTTGTTGATGTGCAAGGATGGAAGTTTATTCCCCTCTGAAAAACTTAGGGAAGAATTTTTCATTTTCGTTATTTGCCTTTTTGATACTATTTGGTTCCATCGTAATCAGATTGTGCATAATGGTGTGGTGTCTCCCTTTCAGGTTCTACTGAAGCGTTTACTTAGGACTGTTGCGTCTCATATTCAGGCGCAAAATCAGATTCGTATTTCCGCCTCGATTGCTGATTTAAAGATGGGATGGAAACCACCCAAAGCTTACTGGATTTCTGCTAATGTTGATGCCTCGCTCAAAGATGGTAAAGCAGCCTGGGCTATCATTTTTCGGGACCATCTTGGCTCCATTCTTTTTGCAAAATCTGATGTCCTTCCTTGCCTTAATGTTGCGGTTGCCGAAGCCTTTGCTCTTAAGGAAGCCTGCTTTGCTGCAAACTTTTGTGGTGCTAATTTTGTTCAATTTGAGAGCGACTGTTTATCTAACATTTTGGCTGTCAATTGCGTTGATGATGCTTCTATTCAGGATACTTCTATCCTTATTAAAGACATACGAAGATTTCGGGCGTGTTGGCCCAATTGGAGATTCAAATTTATCTCTCGGAATGCAAATCGAGCCGCCCATAATTTGGCTACTTGGACTGTTTCTTCAAACTATGTCGCACCTTTTTGTCCCTTTAATCTTCCTATTTCGATTTTTTGTGATGGTGGATACCCTTGTGTAAATTGGAACTACTCTTTTGTTTGATTAGTATTATGTATCCTCAATTATAAAAAAAAAAAAAAATGAAATAAATCCT
Source organism: Penstemon barbatus (assembly GCA_003313485.2). Lineage (NCBI taxonomy): Eukaryota > Viridiplantae > Streptophyta > Magnoliopsida > Lamiales > Plantaginaceae > Penstemon > Penstemon barbatus. The sequence goes on from CM064879.1 coordinate 15,784,846, forward strand.
TTTTAAACATATAATCTCACATAGAATATGATGAGACACCATTAACTCTTTATTACTATTTTTAATGAATAAATGTGAATACTTCAAAAAAAAAAATTTTTTTTTTTCAACAGTTACCTAAAATTTCACACAAAACTCAAGGGAGCAAAAGAAAAGAACGGAGGGAATAGTTTGAATTCATAACTATATAGTAAAATGAATTAAATGTAATTTTTTTTTTATATAATTATATTACATGTGTTACTTGATTCCATATGTAGGATGCAATGTAATATTGTAATGTAGAGTATATAATTGACATCATCTTTATATTTCACACTTCAAACTTCAAAATACAAAACTCATAGAATCACACTCCTTCATGTTAGACATAGTAATATACAATCAAATTTTACCTAATCGCAATCGATCTAGTGTATGTGAAAACGAATTAAAAACTTTCAAAGATGTTAATCTATACTACTACTAAAAGTATGAATACTTTAAGTTTTTTTTTTTTTTTTTTTTTTGTGAAGACAAAAATGCCCTCTTCCCATGAAATTGATAAATATAATTAGATATTAATTTAATTTTATATCAAATTGGTAGGAAAATATTTTCTAAACTACAAATATAAGGAAAATGTCTAAATTTGTTTATTTCCATTATGTAATTCCATCACTACTTTCGTTTATTAATGACAAGAATTTTCAAAAGTTCAATCTCTATTCATTAGCCCTAAATCCATCATTACTTTTGTTTATTAATTACAAAAAATTTTAAACGTTCAATCTCTATTCAAATTTAATATAACAAGAAGTACAACTTCGAAGGGTACATGGAGTTTTAGTTTGGTTATTGGAACAATTATAAAATGGTTATGCATCAAATGTTAAATCCAAAACCAGGTAAATTATATTTGTCTTATTCACACTCCATTATTTTATATATATAATTTGAAAATCTGAATTAGATTATTGAAACCAAGTCCGATTAAAATATATAATAATAAGGATCATTAATGGTGTTTACCCTATTTAAGAATGTAGAAAAGCTATTCTTATGCATATGTATATAGTCATGGATCAAAATTTTAACCTTATTCGTAGAAAACATAAAAAAAAAAAATAAAAATAAAAATAAAAAAAAATAAAAATAAAAAAAAACCAGTTTTTGAATCTATGAAAAAGATAATAAGTGGAGTCAAAACTCTTTGTTTGCAGACTCTATTATTATTAAATTTAACAATTTTTTTATAAATTTTTTTCTTTTGGTACGTATTTTCGAAAACTTTACAAAAAATATCAAAATTTAATTAATCGATTTTTTTGTTAACCTTTGATCCGGGTTTGCTTTAAAAGAAAAAACCTTTAATCCAAGTAGCAAGCATTTTTCCTTTTGTCCAACAATAAAAATTTAAGGTTGACCTCGTATCATGTGCTACAATTGCTGCCCTAGATAAATTCTACTGTATTTATAGGTCTAATAAGTAAATTAGGACGAAACAACAATATAATCAACTGAATCGTTACACATAAATATTACTTAAATGTCAATTGTTAACAATAATTAGTTATGAAGCTATTTACGCCAGGAAATAATATGAAATTAGATAATAATTTTATGGAAATAACCTTAAAAACTTTCAATTAAACAAGTAATGAATTTGTGAGTCTAAATAACTTCTTTTGTAGGACAGCAAATCAAAATCTTGCAATGAATCCAAATATAAAGCATTCTTTGCAAAACCAATGACAAACTTAATTATATAGACCCAAATTATGAAATTAATATAACGCATACAATTAAAAAAACTTTCAATATGTAATGTTGTACTGCCCACATTATGTATGCAAGTTGATCTGTACTACTACTAAAAGTAGGAATAATTTAAGGGTTTTTTTTTTTAAGATAAAAATGTCCTTTATTCAAGTTGTAAAATATATTAATAAAATATAATTAGACATTAATTTTCCTTAAATTTTCTCATCAAAACTTTGGTAGGAAAATATTTTAAGAAAGTTTGTAACTTCCTTGCCTCCTAACCAAGCACCATGAATATGGAAGAAGAATAGAAGTATATTCAAATTAGATATCAAGTCTTATCATGGTTATTTCTTACATTAAATCCAATAATTAAGATATTAACTCATAAATCACTTTTACAATTTCATTATTGTTCTCCTATAACACATAAAAATAAAATAAAGACTATTATTTTGAACAGTTGTAAAAAAATTATTTGTTTCATTTAAAGGTTTGGTACAATATGTCACTTCTTAAAAAAATCAAATTCTCTTAAATGTTAAAGTAGAATCGCATCTATCTATGAATGAACAAAAAATGCTTATGACTTAGTGCACTAAGTAATCTTTATTTGACATGAGAATCATTACCTCAAATATTCGTGAAAATCTTTTCGAGAAAAAAGTGTGAAATAAGTTAAAAAACGGATGAAAATCAATGAAAATTGGTGAAGTCAATCTATTAAATTTTATGTAATTGATGAAATGGGTGAAATCGGTTATAAAAAGTGCCGGTTTATATATGTAAAATCGATGAAAATTCGGGTGACATTTCTGAATAAATGGGAAACAAATTGGTGAATTCAATGAATACTGGGTGAAATATATGAAGACTGGGTTAAATAATTGTAAAAATGTTAAAATCTGTGAAATAATGTGAAATCAGTGAATATTCAAGTGAAATTGTTAAAAAAAACAATGTGAAATATAAGTTAAACTGATAAAAATAAGTAAAATTTAAAAAAGAAAAAAAAAAGTTTAACTAGCAATAACAGTGTGGACTAAACCAATAGATTTGTTTTTTGTTTGAATAGGAGAAAACAAAAGAAATTGATGAAAAATGGGAAAAACAATGGATAATAGGTTATAATCAATCAAGAACGAGTATATCAGTAAAATATGTAAAACCGGTAAGAATCAATGAAAATCGAATTAAACTAATTAATATAATAAGTGAAATGGTTTAAATTCGGTAAAGAAATATTTCTCAAATGATAAGGTAAGTGAAATAATTTGAGATATAATTAATAGTAATTGAAGATGTATAACTATTTGAGTTGAAAATTCAGCAAAATACATGTAAAATCCATGAAAATTCAAATGAAATTCGCGAAAAAAATGGATGAGATCGTTGAAACGATGAAATTACATAAAAAGTGATGAAATATGTGAAAATCGGGTTAAATCGGTGAAAACATGTGAAAATTGGTAGTGAGAATAAATGAAATCAATAAAATGAAACCAACAAAAACAATGTTAACCCATTAGAAAAATGGTTTGAACCGAAAAAAACTAAATAAATCGATGAAAGTACCCATGGTGAAGTTAATATATTGAATAGTAGTCATTAGTATGTGCTATTTTATGACAAAATGAAGTTAATTTTACTCTAATTTACAACAAAATACTACATAAATTAAATAGACACTTACAATGTATGTGCACATTAAACTGGTGAAAAAAATGAACGTGAAATCTTAAATACATTTGAAATCGATAAAAAAAAAGGGGATAAAATTTGTAAAAAATGGATGAAACGCGTAAAATCGGTTAAAATAGAAGCAAAGTTGGTTAAAATATGTGAAATCGATGGAAAGAATGAAATTTCTAAGAAAAATGATGAAGCCAGTGAAATCCAATAAAATTGGGTAAGGCTGCTTAAAAAAGGATAAAATGTTAGGTTGGTAAGAACATATTTAATCAATGAAAAATTCAGGTGAATAACATGTGAAATTAGTGAAAAAAACATGAAAAATAGATAAAAACTGGTTAAAATGGTAAAAATGAGTGAAATCAATTAAAAAAGAATTTAACTGGTGAAATCGATGAAAAATTGGTTTAATTTGAAGAAAAAAGCCAAAGAAATCGACAAAGAATGAGAAAACAATGAAAAATATTATAATAGATTAAAAAAGGATAAATCGCTAAAAAAAAATAAACCGGGTAAACAAAATTTAGACGGTGAGAACATAAGAATCGATGAAAGTTTAGGTGAAATTTGTAAAGAAACGAATAAAATCAGTCAAAAAAACTTGAAGTCGGTGAAAATATGTTTAATCAATGAAAAATTTAGGTGAATAGCATGTGAAATTAGTGAAATAGATGAAAACGAATTAAATTTTATCCAATAAAAACAATGTGAAATCGAAAAAAAAAGGGTTTAAATTGGAAAAAAAAATCAGAGAAATATGGAAAAAAAAAAACAATGAAAAATGTTATAATCGATTAAAAGAGGAAATCTAGATAAAAAAATTAAACAGTGAAAACATATGAACAGGTGAAACTTCGGGTGAAATTGGTAAACAATGGTGAAGTTGGTGAAAAAACTGGGGAAACAAGTAAGAAAAAATGCTCGTGAAATCGTTAAAATTTATGAAGAAACGGATGAAACATTTGTCATCGGTGAATAACGGATAAACTTAACATAAAAACTACTATTATGGAATGCACTAAATAATAGTTTATGATATTATTTTAGAACAAATTTTGTTAGATGTATTGACTAATTCAGTCATCACTATATATTTTATTACAACTATTCAAAGCCATCATTTTATATATAAACCAATAATAATTAATAAAAATAAATTGACCAGTCATAAATATAAGATATTCTATGACATAAAATGGCTAATTTTACACTAATTTATGAAGAAAAAAACTTTGAAATTAAAACTAGACACGTACAACGTACGTGCACTTTTCTAGTGTGACAAAACATACTAAATAATTTACAATTCACATAAACCTCTCTCATAAAAAAATACATAAGAAGTAAATAGATCTCCAGTTCCAAAATTCTCACGACATCTTTCTCTCAAAATTACATTTCCCCCCTCTATTTGAAATATTAAAATCTCAACAAGAAAATAAAAAGAAAAACCAAAACATAGGACTATACAACTTTCCCAACAATATATAACAATTAATATAACTATTGTTGTTTTGCATTAAATAGGCGAATCCATCATCACATTCACCACGTTCCGTTTATCTGTACAAACCCCAAAACACACTAACACAGCGTGCAACCACCACGCACGCCGTGACCCGCGCGTGATTTTATTTATATCTCTGTCACCGCCAATGGTCACAGCTCCATGGCCCACAAAAATTGGCCACAGCTTTAGGTTTCTTATTGGGTTGTGACGTTTTGGGCTGTGGCTGAGAACCTAGGGTTGCTCGTTATGCAACTCTGCGTTCTATTTACCAACAAAAAATCTGGAGTTGTTGATGATGATGATAAAACAACTGCTTCTGACAGTAATTTTGCAGCTGTTAAGGTTTTTGATGTAATTTCGGATGTGGGATGGGGGTTGTTTGGTAAATTCAGTTCAATTGAGAAGAGTGAATAGACTGGTCTATGGTCTGAAAATCTTGATTCCCCCCTCGTGTAGCAAAGTTGTTTTAGCCCTTCCCCTTTCCAAAGAATTCTGTCACACCTGTCATTAATTTTATAATAAGATTAGTGAGGGGTAAAGTATGATTAAGGGTAATTACTTTAATTAACTTACATGCATCATTGAATATTCAAAAAAAGATGCAAAATGTGAATTTATTCATAGAAATGCGTTTTCATACTATATAAACCGAAATTTTGTTTTATCAAGAATGTTTTTTTTTTTTTTTTTTTTTTTTCTGGTTTCCTAAGGGTTTAATCCCTTTCGAGGCGCGTCAGACACATAAAGTGGGAACCTCTCCCAACAGGAATTCGAACCTGAGTCCGCTACCTTGTAGTGACTAGTCCCTTCCACTAGACCAATCACCTGTTGGTGTTTTATCAAGAATGCCTTTGACTTGCAAAAAGCAAATGATACATTTTTAAAGTCCTAATTTAAAATTTAAATTTATCAACAAAAACCAAAACCCAAGTAAATAAAATATGTTGCGTCATAATCTGATCAACTAAAATAAAAATATAATGGTATATATAAAAATATCTTTAAGCAACCTCAACAGTGACCACTTCCTAAAAAGTAATTTAATTAATAGGCTATTTTAAATGCCGACCATTTTCAACACATCCAATCCAAGTAAATAATTGAATAATGATTTTCACCTTCTACAACAGATTCGTCGTATATTATATTATTATTATTACCCCTAGGCCGGTGCACAATGTAATCAATTAAATAATTCTTTTCAAGTAATTTCAGACACTAATATTCGCATATCATGTGAGAAGCCATTTATTTATTAAATAAATGGACGAAATAGACTTTAGTTATTAAATAAATGGACGAATAGACTTTAGTTTATAATGATAAATTGAATTTTCCTACATGTTAGTCAACTACTATATAACTTACCGACAATCGTACTAGTGTAAGTTGACTAATTGTATCATTGGATCAAAATGCATCATATTTAAAAATATCAGATTGAACCATAATTTTTTTTTCCCTTTTTTTTTTTAATTATAATTCTTTCCCGAATCTATTAAGTTTCACTTGATCCAAAAATGTATATTTACTTGTGCAAGTAATTTATCAATCAACGAGTGTAGATTACACTTATACATATTTACTTATGCACCCCAAAACTCAGTAAAATTGTAGAAATGATGAAATTTATTACTAAAATTAATTTATCACAAAAAAAATTGGGCAAAGTTAATTTTAAAATTCTTACCAGGCAGGAGTCCTACGTTTCTCCTTGGATGTGGCGGTTTGGACAACATATCGATCAGAATTGGCATGATATTTGTACGTTGGAGCAAAATATATTTCCCCTTCTTCCCACCCTTTGAATATCCGTCCAGCTTTTTGTTCTATCCTCAACTAAAAAATAATTTTTATTAAATTAAACCCCATTTGATTTTATTTTTAAAAAATTCTCATTATTTTTGTAAATATATATCGTATTCGATAAACTAATTACCTCATCTTTTTGTAGAAGGGCTTGCCAGTCATTTCTCTGTAGTAGATCATAAGTATCACCAGAAATAGACGCAAGTCGATAATTCAAGTCCCCTAGCCAAATTACCTTGCTACATTATAAAAATGCTTAACATTATAAAAAATGCGGAGGAGGAGAAATGAAATTAATAGAAATTATTAATTATAAATAAATACTTACTCATGATCTAAAATGCTGTCATGTGAAATTGATTTTCCTGAAAATCTACAATGTTGAGAGAATCTCGTTCTCTTTAAAATTTCAAGAACGTCTGAATTTCTTTTAATCGCATCTCCCTCTTTCTCTCCCGATGCTAAGTGAGTGCACACGAAGCAAAAACTTACTTGATGCAATTTCATGCTAATAGATATTGATCCCTAACATAGAAATAGAACAAACAAATGAATATAGTATTAATTAACAAATATTGACATATATATCAACAAATAAATAATAAATCATGATTAGAGAATGTGATTTTGATAATTCAAATTTGATATTTTTTCTTGCTATAAATTTAATCTAGGGAAATTATGTTTTGTCCACTTGACCAAAAAATTAGCACTTTTGGTCTTAACTTTGCTCTTCTTTTTTCTTCACTTTCGTTCAACTTGGGACCAAAAGTACAAATCAAGACCATCATATGGGTTCAAAGTGCTAAAATTAGACCGAGAAAGGGAAAATAATGAAAAAAAATTTAAACTAAGATCAAACAAAATTAAGAAGATTATGAATTGCAAAAAAAATATTGAATTTTTTTTATATAGTAGGCCAAATATTATATGTACCTTATTTCCAAGGTACCCCATGATGCCTCTTCCAACGCAAGAAACCTTCAATCTACTAATATGCTGACTCAGGTCTTGCCGAACCCACACACACAAAAAGATCCCTACCATCTGTTTACTGGCAGCCAAGCTATACTGATGTTGTACTGTACTACAGTGCTTAGCTGTCTCGTCCTGTGGACTAGGTGAACCATCTTCACTGGAACAAAAATTGGATCTCCTAGTAAAAGACTGCTCAGTGAGATCATCTTCTAATGAGAGTAAATCTGAAAAACTGATTCTTGGTTTGGAATTTGGTTGTTGAATATTTGGGCTTAGGGAGTGTTTGGATGGTGAATTATTTGGATCGCCGTTTAGAGCTTGGCGGATCAAGGAAATCCACTTTTCGACCGGGCCGGAGTCTTCCGGTCCTAGCACATTGCCTGCATTGAGTGGAACAATTTCCTGGAACCTGAATTGCAACCAAACAGAGAATAAGAGATTTAATATTTATAAAGAAATATAGAAAACCAAAAATTGTATATTGAAGTTGATCAATATTAGGAGTTAGGACAATACCCAAGTACATAAATGTCTGCTGGTGCTTTAGTCCTCAACCAATCATTTAGGTCTAATCCATCATGGGGTGATTTGCCTCCAACATTCCATGTCCCTACAAACATCCTACAAAAAGCCAACATCTTAGAACATTCGAATAAAGCGAAAATCATGTGTGGATCGATCCTTGAGCTAAAAACCTATAACTGATATTATAATAGTTCAAGCGTTACATTTCGTCTGTACAAACTCACACCGACCAACATCGTGAAAATATAAGAACTAGTATTATGATGCTATTTACCAACTTTATTTAATTTAAAGAATCATGATTATGGTAATTATAGTCATAAAATCTCGTCCCCAACAAAGGAATTTTTTCTTATATTATTGAAATCAAGACCAAATAGAAAGGTAAGTATGACACACAATTGATCGAACTTTTAAAGTAAGTGAGTTGTAAATAGGCATGGGAAAAGTTGGGCTAATGATTTACGTAACTTTTTTTTTTTTTAAATGATAATTTAATGAATTAGGTAACCAATATGCGGCTTCTTGGTTGATTTTAATAGAAGTAGGACTAAAAGCCCCACCCTCACAATGATGATTAATTAAAGTTCTTATAATTCAAAGATTAAAAAAATATTGTAATTACATTGATCAAATACTTTCTAAAGTATGGGAGATTATTTTGTGTGGCAGTTGAGTATGATGTGATGCAATTAATACAATTTTTGTATACAACAAACTTCAAAAATGAGATCTTAAAATAAAATAAATTAACTGGACCGTGTTACGTTATCCTCACAACGAAAGCACAAAATAATAAATTTTCATTTATCAAAAAAAAAAAAAAAAAATAGTCAATATAATTCATAATTGATTATAAAAAAAAATATAATTCATGATTTACCCTATTACATAACCACCAAAAACTAAATTAAAATTTCAAGACACAGAATATGTATTCTTCCCATACCTGAGGTTAGGGTCATAAGTGCCTTGCTGATTAAATCCTGGCCGTTCAATTTTACTACTCGTTTCCATCAACCACTCATCTGAAACATAATCAAATTAAGACTCGTTAAGGATCAAAAAAGAAAAAAAAATTTATCAAAAATTATCACAATCATATAGTAAAAGCCAACAAATTAGACCCTTCCACATGTCACACAAGTAGTGAACTAAAATTTTAAATTAGATAAATAAAATATTACCACTGGGCCGGCATCTACCTGATAACTCTTCCGGTACGACGACGTTTACTCCATCGTCCGAGCAACTTTTCCTCCTTCTTTGCAAAGGAGCTGAATAATATAATATAGTTTCAAGAATCAATTCCAATTTCCATTCATAACATATCAAATGAAATAAAAACACAAACAATAGTAAAAAAATAAAAATAAAAATGTAAAAAAAAGAAACCAACCTTTTGTTCTGTAATCTGACTGAAATTCATCCGTACCACTTTTTAAATTCAACCATTTTTTCACCACCTCTTTAGGCCAAGAGGGCTGAAATAATAGAATCTATTTATCAAAATTCTTTATAATTATCCAATAAATAAGAATTAAATTAATTTTACTAAAGCAAAGTATACCTTAAGATTTTTCCCTTCTTCTTTCATTGTTTGTGATAAAATGATCAAGCTAATACCAATGACTCAAAATGTAACAGATCCTGTTAAATTTAAGGTGTCATATATAGAAGAATTGAATTTAAATAAATGTGAAGATACTTATGATTTAATAATTGATTTAAATTAGTGGATGAAAACAAGTGGGATTATTTATGATTTGTGTATATGTATAGTAAAATCAAGTTGTAGGACATTGACAAACGAGTAGAGTTGAAATATGTTTAACAAGTAAATTAATTAAATCTGAATCATAAAAAAGAAGCTAATTGCAGGAGAAATGGAGACAGCATGAAGAAGCATCTTACGCTACAAGAAACATTTGTAAGAAAATAAATCTTCTTTGCAGAAATTGATGTTTACATGCAAATAAATAAATATATTAAAAATACAGGGTAGATATTAGTTCAACAATATATTATAATACTGGAGGTCCTTTGGCTTGAAGAATAATACTGTTTTGGTATTGAAACTTTACAGAGAGGAAAACAGAGTGGAGAGGATGAACTAAAAAGGAAAAAAATAAATAAAATAGGCAAGAAATTTTGCTTTTTTTAAAAAAAATCTATTTTAAAATGGAGATCAAATCTTCATCTTTACAAGATATTCAATATAAAGTCACCTTTTGGAGTTCAATTAATTCCAGAACTACCTATTAATAGCTATTAAAACTTTTTTTTTTAAATGAAATAAAGATATTACTATGATTTATATGGAATCAGAGTACATTTGAAACTTGGGAATTTAATTTTAGCCAGAACATTTGAAGAATATTGGTCATTTTGAAAAAGCCATGTCAAGATTTTAAATAAAAAGATCCAGTTGATTAATAAAAACAGAGATGGTATACAAAAAAAAAATATAAACATTTTAGGAATGCAGTCAATGGCATTACATATAGGATATGAAATCAAGGCAAAAAAGACCCAAATTTGCGTAACAATTTTTGAAATAACAAAAAGTTTAAAATTTTATGACAAGCCAATACACTTACATGGATGAATGAAAAGAGAGGAATATGTCTTTTTTCTGTAGGCCTTTAGCTCGATGTTTCCTTTTCAAGAACAGAGAAAATTTGTTTTTTCTTCTTTTTATTGGTTGATGGGGGTGAAGAAGATGCAGAAGAAGGTTTTGTTTGGGGGGCGTTCCTCGGAAAAACAAAAAGTGACACTTGCTCTCAATTTATACACAGCACACATTCTTATGTGTGTGTTTGAGGAAGAGGACATCGAAGTACAAAAGGAAATGATTGAGGGGTATTTTGGTCATTTCCTATAGTACTTGGAAAGTGATTTTTAGGAACTACGTGTGTTAATTTGAATGGCTTCATGTATACTGTATTTGTACTATTATTACATTGGATAGTCTAATTTTATTTTGGACTGTTACTAGCATCTAGTAATTTATAAGCTACCTAGATACCAATGATTAAATTAAATTTATTATTTAATAATTATATGGGTGTAGTCAAATCGAATTTGTACCAGATAAAAAAAGTTGTACTACATTTATTTTTGGTAAGTCTGAAATTAATGCATTTATAGAGGAAGGAGATGCATAACTACTACAATTAGCAGGCTTCATTTTAGCATGGGTTTATAGTTAATCTAAATAAATTGGGAAGTGGTTTTATTTAAGTATGTATGTCACTCCTGCTGTTTATGCTGAAGAAAAATTCTTTAAATTTATGTTAATATTTTTTAATCATCTTATAAATTTAAGGGTAAATTGAAAATACTGGATGACTTGAGGAATTATTTCGTGCATCAGTTGCACGTGACATGGTGGTCTATTTTCGTTTATTAACATGTAACATGGTGAAATCTGTAGTATAATTATTTATGGCAATTTTTTTTTTTTACGTTCTTTAGCTTTCACTGAGACGCGGGATTAGGACAATTGATTTTTCGGCGAGTAAAGTACATCGTATATTTTTTTAGGAGTGATTTCAGTTCTCTTTCCCATGATTTATGGCAATTTTTTTACGTTCTCTAGCTTTAACTGGGACGCGGGATTAGGACAATTGATTTTTCGGCGAGTAAAGTACATCGTATATTTTTTTAGGAGTGATTTCAGTTCACTTTCCCATAATTTCAATCCATATTTTGCCAGAATTTATATCGATGTTCAGAAATTACCAACTTTGCGAATAATTTGTGCAGATGAAGGTTATTGTATTTTTTTGTAGGAAAATAATTTTGAAAAGTTGACAATTTTTTAATATCGTGATAAACACCGGCTAACAGGTACATAAATTTATGGTCATGTGGACTGAAATTATGGGTACAAAAAAGATGTAGGATGGCAATTTGCTCGTCGGAAAATCAAGTGTCGTAATCCCGTAGAATTTTAAAAGTTAAAGGAACTAAATATCTTTTTGCCCATTAATTACTTTATAAATATTTTTTTCTTGAGTGAAGTGGTGATTACATCATTATATGGACAAATCTATAAAGCACAAATAATATTGAACTTGCAAGTACAAAGAATATTCATTAATAAGACTAATATCGAACTAGAGAAAACTCACACATTAGATGGAACTCAAAGTCATGAGGCATCGATTTCACCATCAAACTAGGCCTCCTCGCCAATTACTTTATAAATTTAGAGATTATTTTATTTTTATTGAAATGAAATACCGTGTTATCCATGCAACGATTATACTGAATAAATTCTATCAACATAGAATAATAGTAAAGACAAACATGTTAATTAATAAGAACCAAATCTTTCATGTTAAGTCACTAAATCAATTTCCGTTTCTTTAGGCCATAATAAAGGCCTGTCATTTGGTGTAATAATTAATCATTTCCCTAAACATGTATAGTGATGATAACACTAATTGATTTAAGACGGCTTATTTGACAACCATGCATTTATGTCACATGGCTACCATGCTTATACGATTGAGAATAATTCACTAGATTACCTATATATGGAGGTACAACATTATTAAATTTAATTAACATGGATATATCTATATACAAATAAAAGTACGAGTTCAGAAAATAGTGTTTATTGAATTTTTTGTGAAGACTAATATACCTTTACTTAAAAATTATTTTAAATGGCAAAATAGGAAAAAACTTCAAGAAGCATACTTCTACATAAACACTACCACTTGAAAAAATATATCTTAGAGTTTCTTTCCCTATCGAAATTTCAAAGTCCATATCCAACCACATAAAAGCTAATTCCATGTATATGCATAGGCTGATCAACACTAGCCATAAACACTAGCCACCACACCGTGTCATTAGAATAAGGAATATTAGTAAAGTGAATTAATAAAGATGATAGAAAATAAACCTAAAAAAATATATTTGTGAAATTGATTATACTCGAATTTCATGGAGTTCTTTTCATGGAATACGGGATCGGTTAATGAAAATTGGTGAAATCGAGAAAAGTCGGTTAAATTAATTAATTTTCTATTAGTTGCATCATACAATGATTTTTCATCATACTATTGTCTTAATGACATATTACATAATTTTAAGACTTATTATGATGTTACCATAATTAAAGTTGAGATCATATATACGTAAAACTAAAACTTGAAATTAAAAATGAACTATAATTAACTACGTGTATACGGATGAAATCGTTAAAAACTGGTTAAATCAGTAAATCAGAGAACAAATGTAAAGTCGGTGAAGACATGTGAAATCAATGAATATGAGGTGAAATTGGTGAAAAAACATGTAAATCAATGGAAAATGTGTGAAATAGGTAAAAATGAGTTATATCTGTAAAAAGAAATTATAGTTTAACTGGCAAAAACAGGGTGAAACCGGAAAAGCAAAACAAATCGACGAAAAATGAGAAAAACAATTGATGTGGTTAAACCGATAAATAACGGATAAATCAAATAAGAATATATATTAAAACGATGCAAAATGAATGAAATCGATAAAAAGACGTTAGATCCGTGAAAAATGGATTAAATATGTGAAAAATGGCTTAGGTTTGTAAAAAATACATTTCAAATGACATGATATTATTTTAAATAAAATAAATAAATAGTGTTCTTAAAGTAGTGCTTTTTAAATGAAAACTACTTTAATGGAATTAACTAAATAATTTTGTTATGATCTTATTTTAGAAAAGAACTTACAAGATCTTAAGAACAAATCAATCATTTTATATTTGATCACAATAATTTAAAGTCATCATTTTGATGAAATGATAATTTTAATAAAATTAAATTAAATATTAGTCATTAATTTGTGTCATTTTGTGACATGACAAAATTAATTTTACTACAATTTATTAAGTTTACTAAATAAATTACTAGACACGTACAACGTACGTGTTAAAGAAAAAAATGCTTATGACTTAGCTAATTATGTAATTTTCTTTGGTTATAGAAGCAAAATATTAACAAAATCCAAGAATATCAAGACATGAATAATCTCGAATATAAATATTAGTAAAGTTGGTGAAAAAAATTGTGTAACCGTTAAAACTAAAATTGTGAAATTCATGAAAAACTGATGAAATTGGTGGTACTCGAATTTTCATGGAGTTTTTTTCATGGAAATAGGCGAAATAGATTAATAAAAATCGATAAAATCAATAAAAGTCAGTTAAAACATGTGAAAATGAAGAAAAAAATTGGGTAAAATTGGTGTACACTGGTAAAGTTGGTGAAAAACGAGTGAACCTGATAAAAATGCGCCTATAAAATTGATAATTGCATTTGGAATCGAATAACTTTGGATGAAGTTCATGAAAAAGGGATGAGATCGGTGACATAAGTAAAAAACGGATGAAATCGTTAAAAATTGGTGGAATCAGTGAATTGGGGAACAAAAATGAAGTATTGAAAACATGTGAAATCAATTAAATATGAGGTGAAATTGGTGGATAAACATGTAAATCCGTGAAAAAACGAGTGAAAACTGTAAAAAGAAAAAAAATAGTTTAACCAATAAAAACATGATGAAACCGGTTGAAAATGTTTAAATTGAAAAAAATAAAAGAAATCGAAGAAAAATGAAAAATAATAAAAGTAGGTTTCGATAAAAGAATAGGTAAATTGGAGAAAAAAATATATTAAATCAATGCAAAAAGTAAAAAGATGGGATAAACCCGTGAAAAAGATGGATTAAACTAATGAATTGAATAGATAAAAAACTTTTTATGTATTACGGTTACTTAAATCATACCCCAGTGGATTTAATCAATTGGGGTTGGATGTCCTATAAATGGGCATGAGAGGACAAAATCCGTAAACAAATGCATTTCAAATAACAAATAAATAATTAAAATAAATAATTTTAAATGGAAACTACTATAATGGATTGAATTAAATAATTTTGTTATGATCTTATTTTAGAAAAAAATTTACAAGATCATATGAACTAATCAATCAATTAATTTTAATTACAATACTTTAAAGACATCGTATTTATTAATTAAATTGAATATTAGTCATTAATTGTGCTATTTTGTGACATGATAAAGTTAATTTTACTATAATTTATAAAATTTATTTATGAAATTAACTAGATAGACACGTACAACGTACGTGCACTTTTCTAGTTGTTTTAAATTTCTCATGCCTATATTTAGTTCATGATAGTGGTTTAATTAGTTTAGTTTTTTATAACTTCACATATATGATATATTCTTAATTTTTATTGATGTGCGGCACTAAACACTATAAATTCCATAAAATAACATTTCTAGATTCCACACAATTGATTTTTGATGCCGTGTATGGGATTCTTAACACAAATGTAAAAGAGAAAACGGTTAATTTGCTGAAAAACTCGTTTATTTGTAGGTAATATAAACTCTTGTTAGAAAGAGAAATTGGGTTATAATTTATACAGCCACTAGAAAAGTTGATCAGTTACATTGTACGTGTTAATTAATTTCATGTTTTTTTTTATAAATTAGAGTAAAATTAAATTTATTATGTCATAAAATAGAGTAAATTAACTCGTTTTTTTACCTATTTAATTAATTAGTTTAATTCATTTTTCATCTATTTAACTTATTTTTAGCCGTTTTATTCAATTTTACTAGTTTAATATTTCTTCATGGGTTATAACTTTTTTTTGAGACAATATCGGTTATAACTTATTTTCACTATTTTTACAATTTTGTCCTTTTGTTTTTTTTTTTTCCATTTTAAATCATTTTTCTATCGGTTTCACCTTATTTTGTTGGTTAGACTCTCCTTTTTTTTACTGATTTCACACGTTTTAATCATATGAACCCGTTTTCATCTATTTCCCACATTTCCCCCACTGATTTCACATGTTTTTCTTATCATTCACTTGAATTTTTCACTGATATGACACATTTTCACCGACTTAATCATTTTTTCATCAATTTCACCTGCTTTTCATTGATGTTTGTTGTTTCACCGGTGTCATCCTTTTTACACGAATGTCACCTGAATTTTCATTGATTTCAGGGGCACTTTTTACCGATTTCATGCAAATTTTCACCAACTTCTTCAATGATCACCAATTTCACATGTTTTCGATGAGTTCATAGTTTTTTTTATCGATATTGATTTCACCAATTTCACCCATTTTTCACAAAAATAATTCCATGAAAATTTGAGGGTATTCTTTATATTTTTCTATTTTAGCCAAAGTAAAATTACGTAAAATAAGCTAAGTCATAAGTATTTTTTATTCTTTCATATTAAGATACGCGATTCAATTTTAATCTTTTTTTTTAACGGAATGATATTTAAGAGAATTTCATTTTAAATTTTTATATTTAGAATGTTTATGACTTATGTTCTTACATAAATAATTTGATGCTAAAATATAATAATATTTATATATATTTTAGGGGCTATTTAAAGTAATAGAGTTTTTTTTTATGGTTCAATTTCATCTATTGTAAGAAAAGAAGATTATAATTACAAAAATCAACGTAAGAGAGAATTTAAAAATTTTAGGAGTTAATGTAGGAGATAAATTTAATAAGACTTCATATTTAATTATAAATTTTCAAATATTTTTATATATTTATCAGTGAATTAAATATCACTTTACAATTTAAATAAGTGTGTTTTAGTCCGTACAAAAAAGTTAAGAAATATTCATAATTTTATAACAGCAGAAATACGCCATTGAAAAGAGACTTTTTAACACGAGATGACGATTTTAACCTTAGTATGTCGGAACTTCGTGCAACTCATTCATATTCTGTTGAAATATTACGTTTCATTTTATTGATGATGATGTGTAGACTTGATATTTCATATAAACTATGAACAAAATTGTTTGATATAAACAATAGCCGCTACATCCTTACATGACTTTTTTGCTTTAAAATAGAAAAAGGAAATTTAGGATTATTGAAAATGACCTAGCCGAGTTTATCTCCATAGAAACCAAAAACATTTGTTTTCTTTAAACCAACATATAATTATAATTATGATGGAGAATTGGGGGTAACTATGCATCAATTTTGGCCGATTCAAAAGACACCTGTCAACGCATTGCCCTTTGGTATATTTTTTAACATTTCTTTTACCTCAAAAGTGGTTGGAACAAGGATTTATCGTGAAATAAGCAAATCAACCATATCTAAAATTACTCTAATCTATTGTGATGGCTTAATCGATTAAACGTGGCAATCTCACAATTCATCATGTATCAAATTTTACATAAGGATAAAATTAATAAATACATCTTGACTTTAACAAATACATCTTGACTAAAGCGCTTGAATCAAATATGTATTTACCATCTAAAAAAGAGTTTAATTTTCTACGTATTTATTTAACGATGTTAACTAAAGACGTGGAATAAATAAAATGAAATCGAACGTTGGCAGATCCTAGACCAAATTAAATCGGGACATGAGATAACCAATATTTCCTAAGGCCAACACAGGTCGCAACCTATGAGTCCATATCACAGTACAAGTGAATCGGGAGCATAGAAGACCGTTAAAACAATTTCGTCTATCCCTTGGAGGCCCGACTTGAGGGTTCACTCTGCTATCTTGTAAGGCCAGAAGTACCTCTTTAGAAGACCGATTTGAGAGCCCGTCAATCTTCACATGGGATACAGTGACGTCACTTCTTGTCTTCTTAGGACAAGACTGACACAATAATTAGTGTTGTCCTCGCCCCTACATTCCTTACAATGACATCATATGACCTCAACAAATCAACATAATATCAAAGATATAAACAATGATGAGAATCGTCTTTTGGAGCAGCAGGGGAACATTCCTCATGGCACACATGTACTACCAACCTTGATATTTTGGGTGCAAACCCTAAGTCCACCACAACTATATAAAGGTACACCCTGTTATTTGAAGGTACACACAGTATCGGAGGGCTTCCCTGGAATAAACCCGACTTAGTTTAATTGTATTTTCATTTTGTAAGAAACTTGAGGAAGAACAAGCTTAGGATCGAAAATATTACTTTGATGATTGTGGACTGAAGTTGATACAATATTTCAAGTCCGCATCAACTAACTCGGCGTCATAGGTGAATGAGGTCGTAATCCAGTAGTAAAAGTTAGGGTCCCTAGACAAATATGTTTTTAGTTTAAAATCTACTAGTCTGAGTATTTCTATAATTTAAAATTAGTATTTGTAGTTGGATTATCTTTGCAGCACTAATTCGAATAATATATTTTTAATATAATGATTGACGTAACTAAATATTTAAAAAACACGGCGGCATAATTACTTTGTAACTTGGACATTAATTACATCATTGAATTTGATTTTAAATGGACTTTTGACATGTGTGATTTATTGTTCATCTAATAAGTACAGCTAATGATACATGCATATACCACTTTCATATATTTGACTTTATATTATACGTACGTGGTTATTATTAACTTGTTATATAAATTTCATGAATTTTTAATTATACCTTGATGAATTATAGATAGTGTACTAACTACTAAACAACTTCACAAGAAAAGGACTCTGATTTTTAATTGAGAAAATCTTACAAGAATCAATCACGTTATCATGTTTACCTTACCACGAATTCGGCCGGGATATATATATTTTGTTTATTTGGTCTCGATTTATATGAGAAGCTAACAATTCCAATATCATATAAAACTAGTGAAAAATGAACACTTTCATAGATGTTAAGAATAATTAATGTCAGCGATTACAATTCGAATAATAGATGTAGGAAGATCGAAATGAATAGGATCTATACAATTAAATCCAAAATTAACCTACAAAAAAGGTTTTGTCATAAATTTTAGCAGCTAGATGCTTTTATTCTTTTTGGTTGGAAATTTCAGCGACTATATGATGCCATAAAACAACTTAAAGACATTTGACCAACATACTCCTATACTTCCGGAAAGAATTGAAAATTAATACATTGTCAAATCGAAATTATTTTGGTACATACACCCGTACTTCAGAAAATTGAGATGTTTTGATTTTTGATCAATATCCGATCTTATAACGGAAAATCGATCACTAATTTCACCCAATATTTCTTGAAACATAATTTATCCCAGATGTTCCTTAAATCACGTGAAAGTCAAATTACATTTTTACATGTCACTACAGTACTACTACTAGGTCCTGAAGATTAGTGTGTATATGTGATCATGATCTTATAATTGTATTTATTTTCATTTATTATGGTCGTTCACAAGTTTGTCCGATAAATTTTTATTTTGACAATTTTACCACATAAGCCATAGAATTGAACAAAATTGGGACATTTTTGACCGAATTGAGAGAGTGAGCTCCACTCTCGAGCTTATTAAAAGTAAATGCAAAATCATAAGATTGATATAGAGATATACTTACTTTTTCCATTGGAAAAAAATTAGTGACAGATTCTTTGATACATGGAAAAATTCTTATCCAAACCTAAAGTAACTAAAAAGCAAGTGCAATACACTTGTTTTGGAATTGGATGTAGCTCCCAAGAGATTGACCAATCACAAAGCAAGTGCAATACACTTGGTGGTTGGATGAGTTTGGTCAAGCCAGGCTTGAATAAGAATTTTCCTGATACATGTTGTCGTATATGATTTGAATAGAATCTACACTACTAAGGCCTATTTAAGATCCACTTTGGCTCATGTATTTCGAAATTTCGTTGGATCCAAATTCCATTTAAAATGAGATTCATTTGTCTACATACACAATACAATTATTTCAACTTAAAATAAAAATCTTTAAATCATATGTACATCAACACCATACATTATAATATTAATCAATTTAATTAAAAGAAGATATGACCTAAATTTTTCCTCCAAAACTTCAACTCCCAATATACATGATTCAAACAACACCGCATATTTAAAAACTCAATTCACCGGCCATTTAATTACATTGTTGTATATACTAAAATTGAAACCAAAATTTATTCAAGTCAATATTTCAATTGTTTTGGACAAGTTTCGGAACGATTTTCAGAATATCCAATAAAAATATCTTTCATCTAAATCAAACAAA
This sequence comes from Penstemon barbatus, assembly GCA_003313485.2. NCBI lineage: Eukaryota > Viridiplantae > Streptophyta > Magnoliopsida > Lamiales > Plantaginaceae > Penstemon > Penstemon barbatus. Next base: position 15,805,158 of record CM064879.1, read on the forward strand.
ATCCAATTAATTTTTAGGATGAAGTAATCAATCATGCACTTCACTTACTGTATATGGGGAAAAGTAAGAAATTGGAGTAGAAGAAAATCATTTTTCTCCTAACATGATTTTCATACAGTGATTGAAATTATGGTATATGCAAATTAATTTATTCAATTCTCCGGCGTTTGCATTATATATGTAGGTAAGACAGGACTATGATTCTGTTGCTTTTTTTTTTTTTTTTATTATTATTATTATTATTATTAGCAAGTACGAAGAGTGTCCTTTCTCCAGTCTGACAATATAATGCTACAATATGATGTGACTATACTTTCTCAACTCTATAGTTTGAAAAAAAATAACTTTTTCATTTAATTTTATTTCAACCTTTGACTTTTTCTTTTTTTTAATACTAAAAAAAACCATCACAAAAATATGGTGAAATGGAAATGCGTGTGTAGTTAATTAACAAAAACAATATACCAAAATTAGCACGAGTTTTTATTCATTTTGCTAATTGGTCATTATATAATAATAATTAATTTTAAGTAAAATCACTCGATATACTCTTTCTAGCTTATGTATATCACAATGAAAATCTAAATAATATCGAAATAATTATACATAATAATATTTACTAAAAATAAAATGCATTAATTTTTATTGGATATTACGAAAAGCTAGAACAAAAAGTTAACGAACAGATAGAGTAACTGCTAGCATGCACATGCAATAAGTTTGTTAAAATTGTCTCTCTTTTTAATAGGAATGAAATAAATATTTAATTTTTAAATAAGCAATGAAATAAATAAGCTAGAATGCAACCTTAGATCGAAGTGATATTTAATATTCATATGTTATTGATCTAGTCTAGCTTTATCTTATCATAAGATTAAGTATATTAAATATTTAAATCTAGGATTATTGGTCAGGTTAGATGAACCAGTGCCTATAAAGCATTAGTATTAGCACTCCCTGGCCCTTTCTCATTGGCTGATAAGATTGTACAAGACCATGCCTAATGTTAACTAACCCATTAATCACTTTATTATATTTAATTGTTGTTATTTTGTTTTCCTCTGAAACTATGAATATATCATTACGTAGTTAAATCTATTTGATTATGAATAAAACATTAAAAATAATCATTTAATAAATAAATAAATTATATATAAGTAAAACTAGCATCAAATTAATTTGAAATTATTTTTAATGAAAATAATTCACATTTTAATGAAATTCAAACTAAAATTCTTTCGATCTTAATTTTATCATTAGATTAGACTTCTCGGCATTTCATTCTTATGTTATGTAATGAGGTCTTTAAATTTCGGTGAAGGATCCACTTTTAATTTGTACTTTTCTCAGTCACCATATCCTTTGGTCAAATTTTTTTTATGAATGAATTATTTATGGACCGGTAAAAAGGTAGATACAACTTTAAGATGTCACCAAAATAATCAATAACTTTTGTTATTTGGTAATAATTAACGTAAATCATATCTGAAAACATTTTTGTATGTGGACATTTTACAATATATCCATATAATTTTTTAGAGCATGAATTATCTAGGGGTGTTCGCGGTGCGGTCTATTGCGGTTTTATACTCATCAAAACCTGACTCATTATTTGTGGGTTTTTAATACTCTAGACCAAACCCAACCCAATAAATCTAGAGATTGCACTTTGCGGTCCCTTCGAGTTGGGGTGGGTTGGTGCGGTTTTTGCGGTCTTAGTTTTTCCTATTTTAATGAAGTTTTTTTTTTGAGACTTTACTTTAATTATTATCACTTACTATTTCTTTATTGTACTTTTATCTAAGAATAAAATTCTTGAATGTTTCATAATCATATTTTTCATAATTTTTAGCTTTAATTTGTTAACTATTTAAAATCTACATTCGCTATATGAAGATCAATAATTGTTACTCAAATACAAAACCGAACAAGACTTTTTCAAATAATAAGCAAAAATAGAAAATAATTTAATTATTAAAGTTGATATTGGTGGTTGTCAATCGATAGAATTAACTTGGATTGTTTAATAAATTGAATCGAGTAATTTTAGGGGACAAATTAGGCTTTGGGGTTAAGACGGTAAATTAAAAGTATGTATGTGCTTAAATTATAGTAAATAATAAAACACAATTTGTTATTTTATATACATGCGGTTGGGTGCGGTTTATATGGTTTTTTAAAATATAAACCAAAACCCGATCATAATTTGCGGTTTTTTTTTACGAAGCGCAAGACCAACCCATTCCTCGTTCAACCTGCAAATTGCGGTCGGTTTGAATTTGGGGCGATCGGTTGGGGCGGTTTGACGATTTTATTGAACACCCCTAGAATTATCTATTTGGCATATATACTCCGAGAGCTTCGTGGAATACTCAATAATAATTTTGGCAAATTGGCCCATGTCCTAATTCCCAAGTCATTCTTGAATTTTTAGTGAACTAATTAAATTTGTAAATTTTAAATTTATGTATGAACTTTTAGAACTATGTATGAACATTTAGAACTAATCATCAAATATATATATACAAAATACACGTAAGAAGACAATGTCTATACATTCACGACTTTTCTGGTCACACTCAATAATATTTGAGCCTTGTAGCTCGAATGTCATTTTACCGCTAAATATTAAAAAAAAAAAAAAAATTTTGTTTTTATTTTTATATTTATGGTCAAAAGAACGTGTACAGTGATTATTCTTTTATAATAAACCTATATTCCTAACTCACAGTAGGATTTGCACTATCTAATAAATTATTAAATTACTTATCAGAGAATTCAAAGTATTAATGCCAAGTCATGACAATATTAAAGAAAACCGTGTATACGTTAAAGTCGTGTCCATGCCAATAATGAAGAAATAGCAAAAAATTAATTCGTGTTCACTACATTAATATGTAATGAACATCCAATTTTTCATTGAAATGATTTCGTCATTATGGTACTTTTTCGTACAAATTCACAAACGAAATTTCTTGATAATTGATCGTTGTTATCGACATACTATCTTTTCAGTTATAAATTCGTTACTACTTACTAGTAGTACTTGAGGCCTCTTCTATAACAGTAAGAACATGATTGCCGTAAGAAATTAATTGATCAGTTAAATCATATATATAATCATAATTAATATATTAAGTACTAATAAAAAAAAGATTTAGCAATGCTTAAAATTACCATAGCATTATAACGGCGGTAAATTATCAAAATATTAAGTGTCATATAAGATTGTAAAAACTACTTTATGAGGCCATAACAAATGTTGAAAATAAAGATAAATTGCTGAATTTTTTAAACTTATAATTTTCAACACTTAATTACTTCATATTATATAATTTTGTGTTTTATAATCATTTTCCTTAGACTTTTACACTTCAATAACTATAAGATCCAAATATAGCATTATTGTTTTGAAACATTAATTTAACAACTCATACAATTAGAATAATTAATTTACAATTTAGAATAACAAAAAAATTAAGTATGTAAACACATGCAATAACATTTGGTGATGATTGGCAACTTGCGCAACGTTAACATAACATGGCTTCAAAAGTAATGGAGAGGTAGTGAAGTTATCATTAATCATCTCATGATGAAAGATAAGTACAGTTGCTTTATTAGTATCATATTCCATCATTTACATCCTTTTAATTTTTTTTATTTATATATAAAAATTAATGCAATGTTAATTAGAATAAATTCTGTAGATTTTTTCCAAGTATTCTTCGCATTTTAATTATATAAAATCGTTCATATTATTATAATAAGATACAAATGAACTAGTTGTATTTGAAAGTGCGAATTTGTTCTAGTCCACGACATAAATATAACCAACAAAAGCTGATAATTTATGTACTAATTTTAAATAGACAATGATTAATTGGTACTAATGCATAAGAAGTTTCTGGAAGCGTAATTATAGACTAATTATCAATGTAATTAGATAGCTATATATAATGGGACCATCTTGCGACTTGCGGCTTAATCAAGTGCAACTTAACAAACCTTATTGGGACCGACTTTCTAACAAACTTGATTTTGAATAACTAGATCTATATTTTTTTGGTTTTTCAAGAGTTTTATTACTTTCAAGGCGCATCGTGTGGTCACATAAAGTGGGAATATTTTTCAACAGGGATTCGAACATGATTCCAATACTTTGTAGTGACTAGTCACTTCCACTAGACCAATCATATCACATATTGTAAGAAATATGTTAATACGTATTTAGTTACTCTTTCTTTTTTTCTTAATATATTTTAAAAAATAAAATTTCTGGATATTACGTTGGTGTCTAATTTATCATATAATGTGCACTATATATTTTACAATATATTTAATTTATATAGAATATAATATAACACATAATTTCATAAATTATTAAAGCATGAAAACTTATATACTTGGTTGTGATTAATTCTTTAATAGTCGAACCAATATAGAAGATTGAGGCTTGTAGAATGCAATGTCTTTAAATAAGGAGATATAACAATTTCTGATTATTGTCATAAATGAGTTACATATAGACCATATTCCGCTTTATATTTACAGATGTAAAAGTGTTTTTCCGCAAGAGACACACTGTTTGAACTTCAGTGTTTCATTCCAAAATATTTTGGCATGTTCATAGACAGAACATATGCAACTTATACTCTCGGCTTTTTGGCAAGTTAACTTCATTTGTGTCTAATGGGTAATTTATCTCACTGTGATATGAAAATTGACAATTTACTTCCCTATGAAATAATAAGCAATTTAGCTCCATGTGATATGAAATAATGAGCAATTTACTTCCTTGCTAGTAGAGGTGTTGCACATACACTCTATAATGCAACTGAGACTTTATTTCATATAAAAAATGACCATATTAACCTTACTTTTGACAACATATTCACCTCACTGTATTCCCATGTGATATGTGTACGTAAATAGACAATTTACCTTCATGTGATATGCCTAAATGGGCACTTTAACTCCCTGTGATATTGCATAATGAGAATTTTACCCCCTTGTAATAATGTAAAAATCAAGAGGGAGGCGCAATGTGCTTCTTTTAGAAAAATACAAGGAGATATTTTGCATTTTTATTTATCACAGGAAGTTATAACTTCCTTTATAGAATAACACATGGAGTTAATTTGTTATCCACTCCATACCCTCAACTGTTTCATTAATTCACACATGAAATCGATATATTACATACAAAAGTCGAAGAACTCTAGCATTAGTGTTAGAGAAAAGCTTTGTGGTCTTTGAGTTGTCTTAGTTCATAAATGTTTGATTAATTTCTTAGGGTTGTATATAAAGAAATTTTGTATTTAATTAAATTATGAAATCGTTTGGTACGAAATAATGGTAAAAGTTTAGTTATGCTTATCTATATCTATCTATCTATCTATCTATATATCTATATCTATCTATCTATTCTATATCTATTCTATATACATATAAAAGTACGAGTTGGCCTAAGAAAATTTCTTCCCTTTTTTGTGAAGACTAATATATCCCTATTTAAATTATATTGTATTATTTAATTTTATGGCAAAAAGGTAAAATAAAATAATCTTAAAAGTAAAATTAGACAAGAAGTCTCTCTTACATCAACCTTCTCATAATTATCTTTTAAAGTTATACAACTCATTAAAATATTAATGATAACCAAAAAAAATTATTCGATTGTTTGATTATTACACGAGATGATGATTGAGAAGCGAATATTCCCAGAATTAGTAAAGTGAAAATGGAAAGTTTCATCATAACTGAGAATGCCATTGTTTTGGAATGTTGAGTTATTTGGCTTGCTCCTGTATTTATAGTTTAAAGAATTAGGCTGCAAATACTTAATTGGAAATAATTAATTAAAGTTAATTTTAGTTTGCCGGGGAAATTAAGGTGATATTTGACCTTTTCCCTTTCATTCTATTTCAGATTTCTTGATCCAATATAATTGATTGATACAAAAATGAGGCCGATAAATTTAAGTCTTAATACAATATATATTAAAGTAGATTTTTCTTATCTTAATCATGTTGAAGTATAATTATTCAATTATTTTATCGTATTTATCATTATTTTGATACAACGGTATTTATATTAAAGTAGAGTTCTTTTTGTTATCATATGTTTAGTCGATGTCATTAACTATTTTACCGGTTTACTTTATTGGTTTATAAATTGAGTTAAATTGGGTAGAATGGAATGGTGCAATTGATAAAACAACGGGGTAAGCCAACAAAAAAGGGGTAACTGGTAAAAATGAATGATATTGAATAAACATGAGATAACAAAAAAAAAATGGTAAACTCAATGTAAAAGCAGATGAAATCGGTGAAAGAACATGTTGAAATAACAAAAAAATGATAAACTTAGTGTAAAAACAGGTTTACTCGACAAAATTGAGAAAAAATAGTAAAAAAAAAAGGGGGGGGGGGGGGTTAGATTAGTTAAGAAATGAATTAGGCATGTAATTGAAAATGAATGAACTCATAACAAAAGAGGTATAACCGGCAAACTGGTTAAATTGATTTACGAAAAAAAGAACTGTTAAACTTGTGAAAACTGGTTTAGATGAAAATATCAAGGTCAAGGAAGAAAATAATTGATATTGTTCATTAGTTCAAATATAGTTTTAGAATAATAGTTATGTAGACATGTAGTTTTATATTATAAATAATTATTAATTATAGTTCATTTTTTATTTCCAAGTTTTAACTTTTAGTATTTTTGTTAATAACTTTAAATTCTTGTGAACAATATAGTAATAATTAAAGCGATTTAGTAAAAAAATATTATGTAATATGTCATTAAGACCATAATATGATGAAAAATGATTATATGATTCAACTAACATAAGAAATTAATTAGTCAAGCAAAAAAAAAAAGCTAAAATAGGTGAGAAAATGGGTTGAATCAAAATAATAATAGGTTAAATCGGATAGAATGGATAAACTGATTAACAAATAGGATAAAACACAAAAACGAGTGAAATCGGTCAAAGAACGTGTTAAAATAACAAAAAAAAAAAAAAAAGAATAGTAAACTCTGTGTAAAAGCGAGTGCAATCAATATTACATTAGACAATTCTTAAGAAGTGATCAATTATTAAAGAATCTTAAAATAACCACCTTTGTGTTGTATAAATAAAATGAAGTACTGCTTGGTTAACTGAAAAACTTATAATTAGATTAAGTTAAAAAAAATAATGATATGAACTGGTGCTAACGGGTAAAATTCGATTAAAAAATATATGATAAAAAATAAAAAGATGGGTTAGATCGAATAAAAATGAGTTAAGCAACAAAAAATGGTACAATCGATAAAACAATGAAGTAAACCGATAAAATATTGAATGACATCGACTAAACACATGATAACAAAAAATTAGTCAAATTGACAAAGAACAAGAATAAAAAGATTAGTTAAAATGACAAAAAAAAAAAGGTGAAATAGTCGACAAAATAGGATAAATCAGCAAAAGATTAAGTAAAATCAACTAAAATTGGGTTAAACCGGAGAAAATTAGTGGATTGATTAGCGAATGTAATAAACTACAAAAATCGGTGAAGGAACGTCTAAAAATAACATAAACTGGTTTAGATGGAAATATCAAGGTCAAGGAAGAAAATAATTGATATTAGTCATTAGTTCAAATGGTTGTTTTAGAATAATAGTTATGTAGACATGTAATTTTATATTAAAAAAAAACTTAGTAATTATAGTTCATATTTATTTTCAAGGGCTGGTTTTAAGTATTTATGATTACAACTTTAAATTTTGGGAACAACATAGTAATAATTAAAGCAATAAATTATGTGGTAAATCATTAAGACTGTAGCATGAATTAAAATGATTATATGATTCAACTAACATAAGGAATTAGTTAATTACGTGCAACGCACGTGTGCTTTCCTAGTATATTACATAAAAGTTGAATGATGTCAAATTAGTCAATGATACAAAATGCGACATCACAAATCTTTTTGTGTTGGTGCTTAAATTTGGCGTTATAGCTTGTAAACTATAGTCGACTCCCTTTATTTATGATAACAGTATTAAACAAGAAGTAAAAATCAATAAAAAGATATTTTGTACCAAAGAATACTAAGTGTGATGTTTCACAATGGATCTCCTACTTCCTTGACTATATTGTGAGGTTTAGAAGATTCAAGCCCAAAACATGCAAAACATTTGATTTATTTAAGTTTGTTGATTTCTTCTTATTTCTAGCTCTATCCCCTTTTTCTCCCTTAGTATTAATAATTCTATGTTCTGAGCAATTTTTTTTTTTGTTCCCCAAGAATTTAATCTCTTTCGAGATGCGGTAAGCACTTTAAGCGAGAATCTTTACCAATATAAATTTGAACATAAGTTTAGCTGTTTCTAATGACTAATTTTCGAGCAATTTTATTGAGCAAGTACTAAAGTCAAATAATTTGATGTAATTCATAATTTTGCACATGGAAAGCTATGCTAATCACAAGATTGTAATTAATGTTCAAAACTGTGTATTGATGTAACAACTAATTTCAGTCAAATTGATAATGACAACCAAAAATTTGTCTGCTTTTTGGTTATAATTGTGATATGTCAATTTGAAATGTACATATAGAGCGTTGACATTTGAACAAAATGCCTGTTTGACTTCTAAAGAGACTCATTTGATGCTTCTTCAAGCTAAATCAAACAAAACAATTCTAGAGCAATTAATGGGCAGCTTCTCTCAGAGTTTAAACAGATGGAGACCAAAGTCTAACCTAAGAAAATTTTAAAATAATATTCATTTCAATCTAAGAGAAACATATGGTGTTGATTAAATGGTTGACCTTTTGTGCAATTGCTTGGTCATTAGGGCCACTTTCACTGCTGAGTGGTTCATGTACATGTGGATTATAATTTATTTGTTTGAGAGAATTCAATTTAGTAATAGTGGGAGTGGAATATTTATTTGTTGTCCATCCACGAACTACGTTTTTCGATCCATCGGAATTTAGGTCTGGACCATTCTTGGGGAGGAATCCTTAGGTTTTTTGGGACATTGGTATTTCGCTAATGTTTGCTTTATACAAGATGATATTTATGTCTAGACAATACGCTTTTCATACGATGTATTTTTACACGACACAACTTCGACAAGACGATACGGACGAGATCTGACTCATTAAAAATAATCAAATAGGTCAGTTACTCGTCATCTGAGTTGAATAATTGTATGGTAATTAATAAATCCAAATTTATATTCAATTCAAACATAACCAGGAGATGTGGTGAATGACACATATCCGACCAGATTCAGATCCAATTCCGAGTAAAATAAGGACCGAGTCTTTGTCAAACCAATTCGATTCCAACTCAGTTAATAATCCTATTGTCAAGAAAGAGAGAACCCATTTAAGTTGTATCGGCCCATCAACTTTTGGGCCATTCAGATGTCAGTCTCTCTTCCATAAACTATAACGAAATTCCATCATGTAAAAGAAATTGCCTACTTAGATTAATTATATATGACGTCATGAGGCATTGCCTACATTAATAACTCCATTACTCATTCAATTATAAATATATTAGTGAAAGGGCATAGACCAACTTTTACCGAGTGTGTTTTTTCTGGTCAAAAAGAGAAAAAAAAATTGTTTAAGAATCAGATTTATAGGTGTTACGGATAATGACTTCTGCCTTGTGTGTTTATTTAGATGACCAAACAACATTTTTAGTGGATAATTTTATTTAGACTTCATCAAATGTTAGTGCCATGGTAAGCAAAAATCGGATTATTATTATTTATTTATCGAGAGATGCTATGCGGCTGTAATCCAATATTCTCCGAGTAGATCGAGTGATGTAATCATTGATATTGATACCGAGCCCACCAAAGAAAAAGGCTTCTATTTGAAAGAGTTTTAAATTGGTTCTCTGAGTTTTGGTTTAAAAAAATATTTTGGATTATTACGGTGAAATCTTTGATATTTTATTTGAATTAAGTTTGAATGTTCGATTTGTGGTTTGAAAATATATTTGGATTAGTGGTTTTGAAAATATATTTGAAATATTGGGGTTTGGAAGAAAAAAATAGATCGTATGTATCAAACTAATCTTCTTTTATAGATCAGGGGGAAAAGTAGGTTGTAGGTAGGGCTGAAAATCGAACCAAGCTACTCGATACTCGATTCGAGCTCGTTTGATAAAAGTTCGGTTCATCACATAAATCAAACAAGCTTGAAATTATTCGATAACTTTTAAAGTTCGGCTCGAACTCGACTCAATAAACTAAAATTGATAAAATACATGTGAATTATTAAACTACTCGATACTCGGTTCGAGCTCGTTCGATAAAAACTCATTTGAACTCAGCTCGTTTAACAATCAAACGAAACACAAACACAAAATTTCAAGTTCAATAAAAACACGAGGGCACTACTTGGCTCGATTACACCTCTAGCTGTAGATAAGGTTTTATATAGTGTTGCAACTTGCAAGAGAATTTCAAGAGTTTGAATATGAATTTGTGAATAAGTTTGAACGGAGTTTCAAGGGTTTTCCCAAACTCTGTTTGAAGATTTCTGACCCAATTTTACGAGACCCATAAAACCGGACAAAAACTCTTTCAAATAGGCACATAAAATTTCACTCTTTCAAATGTTAAACTTTTTTTTTTTATCAGCTACACTGTGTATTTACAGCACGGACCGAAGAATGCAAAGGGTATGGGTCCTCCCTTGTGTAGTGTCTCCAGTAGGATTCGAAGTTGAGTCTCGCCTCTAAAGGTCACAAGTCACTATCACTTGACCCAACCACCAATTTTTTATATGTCAATCTAGACTTCACTTAAAGTCTGCTAAATATTTGAAACATGACATACATTCTTGTTGAAATTTTCATACCTATAAACTTTTTTTTTATAGAAATTTAATTCCAGTATTAGTGTTCTACTGTCATAAGTAAGACGATGAAAATGTGAAAGTTGTATTATATCACGTGTAAGATAGTGAATATCACTTTTAATTCTCCCTGTGGGTCAACTTTTGTAAATTCTTTTCTCTTAAATTTTTTAAATGAGATGCGCTTCTTTCATCAATATAGTGTAACACATCCGTCCCTTTTAAATCCAAAATTCATCTCAAAATAGACCAAATGTATTTTAAATTTAAGAGGGACACTACATTGACGAGAGTAACGCATCTGCTACGAAAAATTTAAGAGGGACGAATATGTTACACTACATTGATAAGAGGGACAAATCTACTACGTAAAATTAGAGAGAGACAAATGTGCAAAGTTGACCCATAACGAGGACGAAATATGCAATTTACTCAAGATTATAATTTAGATCAAAATATAATTATGTTAGTAGGTAGAAACATGTTGCCTTCATTTACTTGGTCTCAAGCCATTGGAATTGGATATGGTGTTCCTTCATGAAACAAAGGATGAGCTACATTATATCAAAACTCATAAAGTACGTTGAAGCATGGATCAAAATTGTTTTTCAAGTGTTTATTTTAGCTAGCTACTGAAAATGTTCCGAAAACATCAAGAAAAATCGAGAAGAAATTTCTAAATTAAGAGAAATATCAATGTCATGGCAAACAATTTTTTTCAAAACTACACATTGCAGTCGTTTCAAATGATTAAAAAACTGAAACGGTCCGATAACAAGTCGAAGAATTTTTCTTCTGATAATAAGAGAACTAACAAGTGAGAACAGCTAGTTGGTTACATCTAAGCCTCTGATGCTTGACATATTTCATTTTCAATCAAATTGCAGGGAGTAATAAAGCTTTGTTCAACTTAGACCACATTCCCACTTTTGACCCTCTAGTCCACTCCCTACAAACACACGTAACTAACGACTTGTATTCGTACAAGAAAATGAACCAAAAACACTCAAATTATGTCCTCATAAATGTAGAAAAGTTAGCCCACCAATTATTCTCCTCTCAGGTGGAACAATGAATTAGAGGGGAACTGACCCATAAAATACGACTTGGGCTGGGCCTGTCATATAGATATGATTGTCCACTTCTCTCCACTCAATGTCCAATGGGCCCCCGGGTAGATCCACAGTACAACTCTGTTTTGCACGAAACGAAATTGCTAAAAGAGAAAAGCAATAAACACAATAAGGAAACAAAACTGTAATGGGAACTTACCCTGTCAGCACGCCCCTCGAGCACTGCAGCAACAACAGTAGCACAAGCTCCAGTTCCACAAGCTAGTGTTGCACCTGCAATCAAGCAACCAAATTAAGTTCATCGTTGAAAGCTCAAAATCATAGATGGGGTAGGTAGGTGTGAAAGCTCGTGATAGAAAACCAAATAATTATGCGTAAATGAACAGAAAATTTAATGTACAAGTGTTTAATTTAATAAGAAATAATATTAACCTGCGCCACGCTCCCAAACACGCATTTTAAGGTGAGTTGGGGAGAAGACTTGAACAAATTCTGCAACACCGCAACAATATAATATAATTAGCATCATATACATACATGCCTCAACTGTGGAGTTGTGACTCTAAAACATGAAACTGCTTTTTGATAAAAAAAAATATCTAGAGTCTAGAAATCATTCTTTTGCTAATATAATTTATTCCTAGTTATAGAACACAAAAACTCTTATATATTGATGCTGATCTGTGTATAACTTTGAGCTAGATCATGTGTAACTACGAAGCATGCTTGTTTATACTAAAAGTAAAACTCAAGTAGTGGCATATTAAGTCTATCGTGACAGTAGAATTTATACCTGTGTTTGTTCGAGCAGGAAACATAAGGTGATGTTCAAATTTTGGGCCAATTTCTGCTAAATTTAGTTCATCAACTTGCAAATCCTGTATCATTGCAAGCCAAATGAGACAAAGAGATGAGCAAACCACCATAACCATTGAACCAAGGGAGCTACGAAGAGACAGTATACCTTGCTTGATTCAGAACTGAAAGTGATACAATGAGGATTTCCCATGCTAACACAAGTGACATTCCAGATTAAGCCATCGACATCTAACTTTGCCTTAACGGCAGACTGATCTTTATTTGGAACTAATAGTGTAGGAACATCTGAAGCCTTCAAAATCGGCTCTCCCATATCAACTCTGACCTGAAAAAATGGCCAGGTCTTAAAACTCATCAAAAATTATTCCAAACACATGTAGACACAAACATTGCCTGCTCAAAATATTTACAATTCTAAGTAACACCCAACTAAAACTGTTTCAGTCCTGAGATCCTAAGATTACCTTTCCATCTTCTTGAATTTCAGGAACTATTAAACCAGCACCAGTATGCACAGTGAAGCTGTAAGAACAATCACGAGTTGAGCACTTTAAAGTCAAACCATAAGTAAGAGCATTATTGCTTGACATTATCTCAAATAGCAAGACTTTGATCAAAATATATTTGGACCAGAGCCTGGTCCAATTTTGGAGTAACGGAACTTTTCTTTGCTAGCTTCAGTTGAAACCCAACCAGTTAACAAATCTCTCTCTTGGGCCTTATGGCAAAGACCAAAATTAAAATCCGTAGCAAAGATTGGGACAAAATATAAGTATCCATCTTGGAAAGTTTTGAGTATATAATATGAGGAAAGAATATGATATACATGGGTGATATGGTTATTAAATAAAGCAAAATTAGACAGTAGAAACACTAAGAACTTGTGTTCCATTCTGTTTTCATAGGAAAGCAATTATCAAATACAAGACATGAAGGAGATACATTTTTTAAAGGCATGTAGTTCCAAAATAATCAGGATATTTTTAGAAGTGAAAAGTAGAATAAACCTTTGCTTTCCATGCAGATTCTCAAGCTCAACTATATATCGGGCAAAGCAACGTACTCCATTACCGCACATCTGAGACAACAAAACCAAACAAGGACCTTATCAGGACAAGTTTAAACCCAGATTTATGCAAACAAGTCCACAGTTATGCAATCTAGACTCTCTCCATTTAAGAACATGGGAATAGTGGAAAAAAGAAAAGAAAAACGAAGCAAGAAAATTCTTCATATTTTATTTTCTCTAGGTGCAAATTCGAATTAAGAAATTTCCCATGCATTTTCATGACAAGCAAAGTTGAAACTGATTTAGATTGTTGGATATCTCTCTTCCAAAGGTAATTGGAAACAAAGAAAGAGAGCACCTTATACCTCTTTCCATTGTCTCCTATACCTTTTAAATCCAGACTAACTATATCATTTAACCGGTCTAAAGGCACTCTTATGTCTCTAAAAGCAGTGCAAAAGAAACCATTCCAATTTACAAACTTAAGATTAAAATTTGATAACAGATGAAACAATAAATTGCAGCTCAATCTATCATATGATCAGACAATGTGCCACAATATAAATAATTAATTTAGGGAAACAAAAATTACCTCAGGTTCACTTCCATCAGAATTAAAAATCCTCATAGTATAATCAGTACCGTTGGTGCCTGGCATTGCAAAAATCACTCCATCAGCTCCAATGCCAAAGTTTCTATCACACAATTTCACTGCTTGCTCTGGAGTGACTTTGGGCTCCATTGAGTCTCGATTGTCAACCTATTAAGGTTAACATATACACAACCATAAATATCATACCAATGGTTAGTTGCCTACGTTTAGTTTATTTGAATGGACAATTACCACAAAAATTGTCCAAAAGATGACATAAAATTTGAAAAGGTCTACTTTCCAATTATAAAGTTTCTGTTTCCAAAAAGCACACACCTTAATAAACTCCAATAGAAGGTATAAAAACCCTAACTTCTTGTGATAAACAAATAAAACTACATGTTTTTCGTGAATGCACATGTGCATACACGAGCTTAATTACCAATATAAAATCATTGCCGAGTCCATGGTACTTGACGAAATGAAGAATTCCGCTTTCCATACGATCTAGAAAAGAAGTCGACGAGCTCTTCTCAGGAGCATCAATTCTCATTGCAGATAAGGCTAGGAAATTAGGTCTTCGGCCGGAGGAAATGGCGATAGATTTGTGAGAAATCGATTGTTTGTTCGAGAAAGAAGAGAGACGAAATAAATTGAGAGAAGATGAATAGGTAGTGGAAAGAGAGCGGCCGCGATGGACGACGGTGAGCGGCTGAGTGATGGCGGCGGCAATCGCCATTTCGTCGAGAGGAAACACTGAGGAGTCAAAGGGCAGTTATTCTATTAAGAACACGGATTAGTTTAGTTACAGTCGTTATACAACTACTCCCCTATTAAAGATTGATTAAAATTTAAATAAAGAACTTGGGCCACTTGTTACATATTGGGCCTATTTTAGGCCCATTCCAGACATACAGGCCTATGTATTATAATGGATCGGAATTTCTTTCCATATTCAAGTGTATCGGACAATTGATTTTGATCACATTTTATTTTATTTTTTCTCAAATGACATCATAAAATTTTGTTGGTTATATCAATCATCACATTAGAGAATTTGCTCTAATGTGTCTTAGGGTGAGTTTGGCCTAGCGGTTGAAGCTCTTATAATCACTTTTAGATCTTTATTGTGATTTTTGAAGTGTTTGGCCCAGATTATAAAAATTACTTTTGCTCAATCATGATTTTCATGGTGTTTGGCCCCCAAGATCATAATCACTTTTGGGATCTCGAGAAGCAAAAAATTAACTTATTTTAGAAGCTACTAAAGTATTACTTTTGCAAAAGCAATTATTCTATAAATAATTTTTATTATAATCAATTATTACCAATATCAATTTTAGTAAAATTAATTCTCCTATAATTGCTTTTCGAATCGCTAGGCCAAACTCACCCTTAGTCTTTTCGATTTTTCAAAGTTAAAAAAATATTCAAGATTAGTGTTTAAACTGAATAAATATTCACACTAGTAAAATTCGAATACATACCTTTGGAACTTGATAATATTTTATATTAATTCAAATTTGACAATATAGCCATTCAAAATTCCATTGCGTTTATAACAAATTTCCCAATGTCATGCCATTCTTTTACTTGTTGAAAATCAAATTAAGCTACTTGTTCGTTTGATAAAAGCTCATTTAAGCTCGGTTCGTCACATTAAGTAAACAAACTTGAATATTAACTTTTAAAGCTCAGCTCGAGCTCGATAAGCTAATATGTAATAAAACACATGTAAAATATCAAGCTACTCGATATTTGGCTCGAGTTCGTTCAATAAAAGTTCGTTTGATCTCGGTTCGTTTAACAATCAAACCAAGCTTAAACACAAAATGTCAAGCTCAATAAAATTCAAATCAAGCTTGAACACTGTATCGTTCAATACTACTCGGCTCGATTACAAACCTTTTAATCTTAGCTCAAGATTATTCAACTACTTCAAGAACCTTGTCGTCTCAAATTATTAATGTTTGTAATATATCAAGAATAGGTACATTGTTAGACAGGAGTTAATTTGTCTGACATTATTAGTGTCAATAACACATCATAAGTAGTAAATATTGTTAGACATGAGTTAGATGTACACGAATGATATCATAAAATTGTAAACCAAAAAAAATAAAAAGAATATAAAGAATGATATCATAAAATAGAATATTAATAGATGACTTGATTAATTATCAACGGTACATTGTTATTGTTATAAAGTATGCATTTATTGAATTTTCGAATTTTCCAGCTCAGATGTATCAAAGTTTTAATCATCAAATATTAAATTAATTTAAATTGGAATGCAGTCGGAATTAGTTAAATTCCAACCCCACCATCTTGAATCACGGGGAGTTCCCCTAATTCTGAAGCTCATATATTTATAGAGAAATTATGGTAAAAGTAATCCATTGAAATGGCACCATTCTCAAATTTGCCCCGACTAAAGAAACTCAAGGTATATAAATACCATTTGCACCTATCAAATTACAACTTCCCTAAAAAATCCCACAACTTAACCACAAATCTTTCGATATCGTCCCAAGTCCTGGACCTAAACGTTGAAGCTCGCCAACTGTTCGATGAATTGCCTGAACGTAATGTAGTATCAGCGACAACTTTGATTGGCCAATTGGGAAAACAACATCGACACGGAGAAGGCATTCATTGTTTCTTAAGAATGCTTCATGCGAACATCAGACCTAGCGAGTACACTTTTGGTACAGTATTGCATTCATCAATTGTTCTAAAAGACCTTCATTTGGGCAAACAAGTTCACGCTTTTGCCAAAAAAGTAAGTCTTAATTCCAATGTTTTTGTGGGTAGCGCAATTTTAGACCTTTATGTCAAACTAAGCAATATAGAGGACTCTTTAAAGGCTTTTGAGGATACCCACGAACCAAATGTGGTTTCTTACACGACATTGATTCGCGGGTACATTAAGGAAGGGATGTTTAATGCAGCTTTAGAGATATTTCGATCAATGCCCGAGAGAAATGTGGTTTCATGGAATACTATGATCAGTGGATGCAGCCAGACAGGGAACAATGAAGAGGCTGTGAATTTTCTTGTTGAGATGTTAAGAGAAGGTGTTAACCCTACTCAAGTTACGTATCCGAGTGCCATTATCGCAGCTGCCAATATAGGAGCATTAAGCATGGGGAGGAGTATTCATGCTTGTGCAGTGAAGTTCTTGGGAGATCTCAACTTGTTTCTTGCAAATTCTTTAATAAGTTTTTATGCAAAATGTGGAAGCATGGAAGATAGTCTTTTGGTTTTTGATAAAATGCGCGAGCGAAATATAGTTTCTTGGAATGCTTTGATATGTGGCTATGCACAAAATGGACAAGGAAAAGAAGCGGTAGAGATGTATGAAAAGATGAAGCTAATAGGCATTCAACCAAATAGTGTGACTCTTCTTGGTTTGTTATTGGCTTGCAATCATGTTGGCCTTATAGATCAAGGCTTTAAGTACTTCAATCAAGCAAGACATGAAAACCCGAGCCTCCTACTACCCGAGCACTACGCGTGTATGATTGATTTGCTTTCACGTTCCGGAAGATTTCAAGAAGCTAATAAATTTCTTCTTGATTTGCCTTTCGATCCGGGAGTTGGATTTTGGAAGGCGGTGTTGGGAGGGTGCCAGGTTCATTCAAACATAGAATTAGGGGAAATCGCGGCAAAAGAGATAATGAAGTTGAATCCTGGAGATGTTTCTTCTTATGTAATGCTTTCTAATGCGCATTCGGCTGCAGGAAGATGGCAGAATGTGTTGAATGTAAGGCAAAAGATGAGGGAGAAAGGTATGAGTAGAATCCCTGGGAGCAGTTGGATTGAAATTCAAAGCAAAGTTCATGTGTTTGTTACTGGAGATAAAAGACATAGCCATAGGGATGAGATTCATACGGCTTTGACCTATCTCATCGAACATTTGATGGCGAGTGAAGGTACTGATTATGTAGAGGAATTTTGAATTTAGCCATCAATTTGAGTTGGAGATTACATCACTTTCACAATCTATTTTCCATGGCTGTATAGGCCAAAACTTAAATTAGTCACCAGTCAATCTACTTATTTAATTTGAAAGCAAGCTCAATTGTTCAGGAGTCGGACCTTTAGGTCAACATGCTCAATCAATAAGCTACAAGGTTTTGCAATAGAATTATGCTCTAAAATGGCAGCATAAAGGAGATAAATATGTAATTACATTTTGGGTCACTTTGGTGTATTTCAATAGAATCAAATAAAGCTAGGAAGGTGGTCGGCTATGACACTACCTAATGAGAATATGTACACCCAATGGGTGTTTGACCTAATGGAAGATACTAGTACCCACAAAGTGGTAACCAAAGTTTGAATCCTCGTCGGGAGAGATTCTCACGTTATATATCCGATGCGCGAATTAGATCTAAGACATGAATGCCTAGGAAACTAAGAAAATAAAATGAATTTATACAATAAATGGTGTTATGAGAATCTACAGAGTAAATGGTGTTATCGGGCAGACCCAGAGAAAGCAATCGATACCAAATTGGAAGAGTGGATTTCTCAAGCCCAAGCTGACATCAAAGAGGAAGTCGCAGCATACAACGTTTGGTAGCTTTGTTAACCAAATTGGAGTACATTATAATACTTCATGAAATGAATATTAAAGAAACACATACTACTGAAACCTTACAATACTTAAGATATTATGCATATTGCTAATTGAATACATGTACAAATACATTATTCTAGATGTGATACAACATGTCTTTTGATGGGATAATTTTTGAGAAATAAATGCAAATTACTTTTGAATCTTGCTTGCAGTTATTATTCTTAGAAATTTGGAGCTTTAAACCAATGTTGAAGATTCAGGATCATAGCTTAAGTTTTACTTGAGGGGATTTAATAGAAGTGAAACTGCAGAAGAGTGCGTAAAATGTAAATGCAGAACGCATTTTGAAAAGTAGACATTAAACACAGTAAAATGGGCAGCAGCATAATCTCAACAGAAAAGTCCTCATTTCTGAAACTCAAACATCCAAGTGCTATAAATTTTGGTTCAAAAATTGGATTACAATAGTTCAAGAAAAGCATATCACAAAACTGGACTGCTTGTCACTTAGATGATTCCAATTTTGTTTGCCACGTCAAGAGCATCAAAATCAGGAGTCAACCTAACGTAAGCCTTCTTGGTACCATCAGGCCTGAAAAGAAAATGTTAATATTGATTTGTTAAATCATTCATAGAAACTAAATATCTCAAGAAAATAAGAATCCAAGGCCATATTATATTCTTATGTAAGATCCACATTGAAAAAACAATTAATTGCATGACAATTTTAATTCTAGGTCATTGTAAAAAATCATTAAGTGGATCCTATTCAAAGAGTAAACACAGCATCACAGCAAGCTAATGTAACAATCATGCGACATAGAGAAACACAAAACTGACACGACTAAACTCACAATAACTAATGGAATACTTCCATACCTGATGAGGGTGTTAACTTTCTTGGTCTGGATGTCGTACATCTTCTTGACAGCATCCTTAATCTTCTTTTTGTCGGCACGAATGTCAACAATAAAAACCAGAGTATTGTTGTCTTCAATTTTCTTCATTGCAGATTCTGTGGTGAGAGGATACTTGAGAATCTGGTAATGATCTAACTTATTGCGTGGAGGTGCACTAATGCGAGGGTACTTGGGGTTTCTGTCCTTCTTCAATGTCCTTGGTCGATGGAAAGTAACTTTAGTCCTGATCTTGGACTTCTTCTTAAAGCCTGTTGAACCTGATTTTACAGCCTTGGCAGTCTTCAAGGCCTGAGCTTTTGGGTCAGACTTCTTGCCAGTATCAACTATAAAGGATTACAGATGAAAGACTCGGTAACTTAGAACATAGTACATAACTTTCGCAGATGGTAATTAAAAAAAAGGAATTAAACATTATAATTTTTCTTTCCTCTATCTCAAAAACATGGTAACTAAGATCAATATATCTACCCACATGTGGATATTGTCATATCAGAGAACACCAGGTTTAAAATATTCCATCTGCCCCAAATTTTATTACTCCTATTTCCTTATCTAGACGTCCCAATATAAGACTCTTTTTCCATTCCAAGATTTTTGTGTGCCTTGTACGCTTGAGATAGGATCCTAAAACTAAGGATACAGTCATTCTATTTTAGACTCTACATCAAAAAATGGTAATTAAGAATTATCAATCCAACCATATGTGGATATAGTACTATACGAACACTTGAAGCTTAACAGTACTATAATTTAGGAGAGATTATTTCATGAATACAATACACAATGGGGATGAAATCCTAAAATTTGGGGAACAACACATAATTTTTTTATATTATAGAGATAATTTTTGTAAGCTGGATCAATCAACAATGACAGAGATAGATATTTCGTCCAATAACACAAATTAAATAAACGCATCAAACCAATGCTCCATTAAGATTGCCCCAACATCATTTATTCAAATTCTTACTTCTATTAACACGTCGCTTTTAATATTTCTTGCTCTAGTAACAATGCAGAAAAATTTCTGCAATTCTAACAGTAAAATCAATTAACTAAAACTACGAAATTGCTGAGGTGAAATTGCGTACCTTTTGCGGGGGCCATTTCAAACTGAACAAACCCTAAACCCTGTATAAATTTCACCTGCAAAAGTAACCCAAAATTAAGCTGCTGTTCATAAATATTGATAAATGAGTGTATAAAAATGCAGAGGAACGCGAGAGGAAGACGAAACCTGAGCGGGACTTTGTGTCGTTCTAGGGTTTTGCAGAAGTGGAAATACGAATGAATATATGCACCTTTCGTCAATTAACGTGGGCCTTTTTTAGTCCGGCCCTCTATACTTGTTTATAATGGGCTAAAGCATGTGGGCTAGTTTATTATCAAATAACTTGCAAGGCCGCAGGTAGAAATAATAAATATTGAGAGAGTTCCTATTTAATGTGTCCGACGTTGTTCAAAAAAAGATTAAAAATGAAAAAAATGACAAATATTTTATTTAGTATTTATAGTTGGATAAATTTTTTTATACGATAGTCAGATAAATTAGGTTAAAATAGGTCCTATAGCTATCTAATCTCTCAAATTAATCAAAATGGTAAAAGTTAATTCTATATCAAGAACATAACATATTCGATTCGGTTTTAAAAATCAAGAACTGAAATTTCGAATAATCGAAATTCTGATTCAATTTGATTTTCACCGAATGAACAACCCTAAGTGTGACACGAATTGCAGTAGAAGTATTTTGAGATTTTCAGATGTTATCAAACCATAGATACTTTTCAAGTTTAATTTCCATGTATAACAAATCAAATTTTATTTCATGGTTCAAATTTGAGTCCTCTCCTAAATATATATTTTTAGGTTCAAAAATAGAAAAATGCAATGATGGGATTGTGTTAGGCTATTAAACGACTTTTTTCATTCGATTATTTTTCGTGAAAAAGAGTCTCTAAATGAAATTAAAAATATAAAAAATATACAAGCTAGGAAAATTATTGTCGGAGATTTATGTGTATTAGAATTCACATGGACTAAGCTAAGATCCAAAAGATTTGGACCTAACTCATTACAAAAGTTGGTTCAAGAAGTGAAGGTTGTCCAAGATTTTATAAGGTGAACTTATTCTTTATGCAATCAATGTGGGTAAAGGCCAAACACACACAATTCAGTGGACTAATAATGACAATCTAAACTTTGTTATCTGAGCAAAGTGTGTGGGTATGTAGATATTAAAGTTCATCGTGTGAATAAGAAATAGTCCATCATGGAAAGAAGTGCCCCCACATTAATTTAAAGCCTCGATACCATCTTATATTTCACATGGATTAAGCTTTTTAGCTTTTTTTTCCCAATGGTTTAATGATGGGGACCTCTCCCAACAGGAATTCGAACTTGGGCCATCACATTAATTGAGTTAAGTACACTTAAATGGCTTGGGTCTAACTCGTCTCAAAAGCTAGCTCAATAGTTGAAAATCGTCCAATATAAGGTGAACTTTGTATCGATTTCCAGTCTACGTGGGATATTAGTCTCAATACTCTCTAGGCACATGTGTGCAGGCTGAATGTGGGTAAAACAAGCCCAATATGGCCCAACTGATGTAGGAGTAAGATCTGCATAAGAATTACCAAATTGATAAACTCTTCCCGCGATTAAATGAGAACACAGGGCCGGCCCAAGTGCTAGGCAACTTGGGCCGGCGCCTAGAGCCCCCGGTTCGGAGGGCCCCAAAATTTATATTTAGGCCTTAGGAAAATAAAAAAATTAAATATTTTTAATTTTATTAATTTTATGTGCATAAGATGTATCTTGACTCATTTGGTAAGACTTTCTCTTGATTAGTGGGAGGTTTAGGGTTCAAATCCCAATATTGAGTTTTTTCTTATGTTTTGATTGTTTTATGTTATTTAACTTTTTTTTTTTAATAATGTTCGTCTTTTTTATTTCCCATTCGTAGTAATTATTCTTTTAATCCTTTTCTTACTTAATGATTTCTTGTCAATTTTTTCCTTAATAAGTGCTTTAAAAAATATTCTTTCTTAATTATTATAAAAGAATACAATTTTTTTCTTTATAATATGATTTTTCTGCTTATTATTTTCTCACTTAGTACATTGTAAAAAAGAATTTCATCCACAATAAAATTGGTCCAGCCTCATCCATATTTTTATATGTATGTGTATGTATCTTTTTATAAATGATGTATAACTTTTTCTATACATGATTAATAGTATATATTTAATAGAGTTAAGAATGTCACGAAATTAAATAAAGTCAAGCAATCAATAATGATATTTGTAAAAGAATAAAATAGAGTTAAGGATGTACATATACTTGCAAAATTTGCTTCGGCTAAAATAATATTTTTAATATTAAAACTTATACAAAAAAATTCACAATTAAATATTTTAAAAGTTACATAAGTTTGTTATTTAATTATCTGTCTAAAAATTAATATGTTAGATTTAATTATCTATCTAAAGAATAATATGTTAGAGAATATAATATGTCAATATTTAATTAATATTTTTGCCTTTAAAAAAATAAATTGACTATATACTTTTTATAACAAAGGATCCCAAATTTATAATTCGCCTAGGCTCTCGAATATCTAGGGCCGGCCCCGTGAGAACAAAAGCTCATGCGGTATGATGAGCGTACATGAAACTAACAAATGCGAAGTCTTGGTTATATAACCAACGTGAATGGCGTCAACACTGACTTTGAGTGAGGTTGGGCGCACATGCCTTTTAATTTTGTTATTATTTTTTTTCAAAATATAAAATAAAATTTTGATTAAAAAAGTAATAATTTAAAAACAATAGAATATGCATATTTTAATAAATTAATTTTAAATTGCAAGGAATTTTGATATAAATTAAATTTCGACAGGGATATTGTAAAATAGGATTATAATATTGAGATAAATGATTTATTGTTATTAAATCATAAAAAGAATATGAAAGTACATAAAATATTTATGATTTTCGTTGTTAGTTTTACATTACGAAATTTCATATCGCACTGAAGTTCCTACTTCGGTATTCGCACATCAATATGTCACACTTCAACTTGCAAACACACAATAATGTTACATTCGTCACATATCACCGGTTTATTAATTAATTAGATTATACTCCTTCTGTCCCATTTTAAGTGTCGTTTTAGGTGTTTTCACACATATTAAGACACCTACTTAATTGCCTTAATTTAGGGAAAAAAATAAATGATATCCTAAAATACTCTTACATTATCTCTCTTCCTTTTTCTCTTATTCTCTCTATCTTTCTTGGAGTAATAAAAAGCAAAGGGCAAAATGAAAAAATATGTCATTAATAGTGCATTGAAACTCTAAAGTGACAGATAATTTGGGACAAAAATAATTCCCTAAAACGACACTTATTGGCATCCCAATTTGTGCCACACATTTATGTATTCACCTACCTAATCACCTCCCTCCAAATTTCACGAGAAAAATGCCTTTTCTTATTGATTTTTTTTAACTAGTACATTTGCAGGACTGCTCTTCTTTTCTTATTGGGTGGACTCCTTTTCTCAAGGGATGATCGCTAGAGAGTATTGGGATTGACGTTTTTGTCTCTATGTTATGCATACAATACAATAATTTTACATTATTTTTTATAATACTTTATACTAATGGGTAACAAAAAATCGAGATTTCTTTAAATATGAGTTTGACCCGGTGGTGGAGTACGCAATTCTAGATTTTCATTGTGATTTTTAAAGTATTTGACTCAAATTATAAGAATTATCTTTGATCAATCGTGATTTTCATGGTTCGCAATGTCATAATCACTTCTTAGATATCTAGAAGCTAAAAATCAACTTATTTTAAAAGCTCATAAAGTGTTATTTTTGCAAAAATTATTATAAAAAAAAAACTTTTTATAAATATAATCAATTATTCTCATAATTCATTTTAATCAAATTAATTCTCCTATTAGTACTTTTCAAACTTTTAGACCAAACTCATAGATCAAAATCAGTACAGGAAAAGTAAAAGAGAAGATGTTGACCGATCATAAAATTCACAAACAATAAAAAACATGTCTACAAAAGCAAATATTTGTGTACATAAATCGAACTCATAAAATTCAAAATTTTAGGGCCTACTTTCAGAGTTTTGAAGAATTAAGGATATATTATCGATTTTGACACTTTTAACAAACAAAAAAAGTCTTTTCTTTTAGAATTTAGAAATGAAATATAGAGTAAAGTTAATTTTTCAGAAAATTGGTAATTTTTTTTTAGGTTATAGAAAGAAGATATATAAATAGATATAGATATAGTTACTTTTAGGTAAAATTGTAGAAAACGTCCCAAACTAATTACTGATTTTGGATTTTCGTCCCGAACTATTTAACTTGGCGATTTTCGTCCCGTAATTTAATATTTTTTTGGAATATCGTCCCAAACTAATTACTAATTTTGATTTTTCGTCCCAAACTATATCAACTCGCCAAATTTCGTCCCATAATTTACCATTTTGTATGAATTTAGTCCCAATATTAAATTTATAATTTAATGAAAACGACGTTCAATCTTATAATTAATTTGGGACGAACTCTGCAATATTATATAATTATTCATGTTAAAATTTACCATGTCATGACACTTAAGCAGCCATGTGATAATTCATCGACAAATGCGCAATTCCGTCTTATAATTATGGTGGGACGATATTCCAAAAAAAATTAAATTACGGGACGAAATTCGCCAAATTAAATAGTTTGGGACGAAAATCCAAAATCAGTGATTAGTTTAGGACGATTTTTGCAATTTTGCCTTACTTTTATGTCAATTCAATGTTATTATGTGAATGAAACATGTATGATGTATTAGAGTTATTTTTTATATATATAACATAAATGTAGAGTTTGTTTAGTTTTTTCTTGTAATAAGAAGAGTTTTTTTAGATCTACTAATCTAAGGATCACTATAAATCTCTCATGTGGTGATTTCAGAAGGATTCGAACCTAAGATTCACATGTCGAGGTTACAAGTTGCAACCATATGACGCAATCACCTTATATAGAAGAATTATTTTCTTAGGAGAAAGATGTAAAAATTGGAAAAAGAAAACCAAACAAATAAGCCCTTATGATCTCAATATAAGAATTTGAGAATTTAAAAAGACAAAAGGGCTGTAAAATGTAAACTAGTGATCTGAACTCTTAGTAGGATTGAAGTATTTACAGTAGTAACATTTAAGTTGAACGATTATTTTGACCTGCAATATTATACAAGTCACGTTGTACCATTAACTTGGTTAAATATGAAGTACAAATAGAAATTGCCAATTTGATTAGGTTTTGGCTGGATGCTATTTGATCTTGTTTCGAAAATTCAATTTGGGAAACTTCACTTGGAGTGAATTTGATTGTTTAGATTTTGGTTTTGAATAAGTTGAATCATTCTTTGAATTCAGTTTTGGTGGTAAATGTCAATTAATGTCTTTTATAAATAGAAAATAGGTAATATATGTCAAATCATTATTTTTTGTAAGTTCGGTATTTTTTTTTTTTATGTTTGGATATATATATGTTGAAGCTTGAATTTTTAAACTTTGCACCCTCAACCCTCAAAACATGTGAAATAGGCATTTTACACCCTTCAAATTCAGATTTAACACTTTGCACCCTCCCTAAGGAAGAGTTCAACATTTTGCACCCCCTCTTATTTTCAGGTAAAAATGATCACCGGATTCAAGGACAAAATATGTAATTAAATTGTAGATCTTTGGCACTTTGCACCCTCAAAACATGAGAAACTGACACTTTGCACATCTGAAATAAAATTAACACTTAACACTCTTAACAACTTAGCAACTTGCACCCCATAAACAAGATAAATGGACACTTTGCATATCCGAAACACAAAATAAACAGTTAACGCCTTCAAATCAAGAAAATCTCAAACCCCCTCATTCTTTGAGACAAAGTTGAACACGAAAATAAAAAATAAAAAAATCCAAGGCAAAACATATAGATCAAATAACTAAATAAAATTAAGGAAAAAAGAAAATATAATACTTATTTTGAATTGATTTTGACTGAGTTGCAGTATATTACGAGACTAACACAAAATCTAACAAAATGAGACTATTTATTTATTCAACGACTAACAATTTCCAAAATTGCCACAAAAGTCAAAGTTATACCAATAACAATTGTCGGAATTGGAACCGGACTCTTCTATAATTTGTAGATTCCTCTCTCTTCAATCACATGATTTTATTAAGTTTATTTTTGGAATGTTTTTATGAAAATAATTTCATTTTTTTTTACCTCCAATAGTTGGAAAGCTGCAAATGGGCTTGATATGGGCCCAACTTAAGGGCCAGTGGGCCCATGGTGCCACGTGAAGTGACGATTACAACAAGCAAAGCCTGCTTAATAAAATCTACTATAATCCGGTAATCCCCTCCCAGCCAATCACGCATTATCCCCCACGTGGGGCTACTGAACCCACCACCCACCCCCCCCCCCCCCTCCTCTTTATTTCATAGAAATAATATCTAATTACATATAGTATACAGATTTTTATTTCTTTCAACCTACTTATATAGTTATATATACTATATTTTAATCTAGTTTTTCCTTCAACTCTGTAACCCTAGCTTTCTGTTCCGATTTATTTTTTTTCCTTCTCATAGGTTTCTTTATAAGCTTTTCTTATCTTTTGCTATCTTATTCTTCACATTTTGTTTAAGAATCTATTGAGTTGATAGACAAAAAATAGATTTTTTATTTTATTTTTTTGCAAATTAAATAAAGACTTGGTGCAGGAATTAATTTAGATCATGGGATCATCAGATGATTCTTCTGCTAAATACATCCACATGGTATATAATTAAGTGTTTCTTGAGCTTTAGCTATATCATGTATTTTTTTTTTTTCAATTTATCAAAAAAAATATATCATGTACTGATCAAAATTTTGTTTGATTCTCTGACATGTTTCGTTCAGTTATGTATTAGATATTTGTTATGTTGAAGTAGGAATAATTTTACATTTTCATTTTCAGTAATTCAAAATGATAACATTTATGTATCAATCTTTAAGCATCTTTATTTAATATTTAATATGTGACATATTGTTTGGATAAATTAAGCAGGTACAACACCTAATAGAAGAGTGTATATTATTCAACATGAGCAAAGAGGAATGTATGGAAGCTTTAAACAAACATGCAAATATCAAGCCAGTTATTACTTCAACAGGTAACACTTTTACTTTTTTTTTTTTTTTTTTTAATATTTCCATGCACATATGGGCCGCATGTGAGCATGTCCTTCAAAGTTATTATTATTATTATTATTTTTCAATGTTTTTTTCTAAAGTCATATATGATATGCTTAATTACATTAGACACTAGTTGGCAATATAATTGATCTTTTTAATTCTTTATATGTCATATCGATGTGGGAATTAAATTTAGTGTGGAAGGAGCTAGAGAAAGAAAACAAAGAGTTCTTTGAAACCTACAAGAAGAAAAGAGAGGAAAGAGCTGAAGCAGCTTCAGATCAAACGGAGACAAGCCAAAGAATCCACCAAATATTATTGGATTCTTCTGAAAAAAAAGATACCAATGAATAGGACTAATTTAATTTTTCATATTCGATTTAGACAACGATGTTAGAAGGGGGACTTGGCTATGTCTTTAATTCCGACTTTATTTATTAATTGGTTCCCATGTAATAATAATTTAATAAAACTCTAATGTTTTAATTATTGCTTATTGAGAAAACGAAATGTGTATTTGTATGATTGTGGTGTTGGGAAATGTGATTTTGCTTATAATGATCAATTGGGTTGATCCTACTAAACACGTGTCCGACACGTGTTAATTTAGATTTGCTCGGTTGCTGTCGTGTCTTAATGTAGTTTTGCCATGGCACTTGCACTTTTCGTTTATGATGATAATTCCTTGTTTTTAATTGGGCATTTTTATTGGAGCGCGATAGGATTGTTTGGTTTAATAAATGAAGCGTGGGAGGGGACCCTCCTCAATGTTTTATTCAGCTGCCGCTTGTTTAATTTGGAGTCTTTCTGGTAGGACCAAATGGTAGTGATTTGCGATTCTAAATGTGAAATTAAAGTTCTGATCTTATTAGAGACATCACATTTGAAATGATCTATACTCAACGCACTCTTCTGTCGAACTGTAAATACACGATTTAGTAGCTCAAAATAAGATTTATGATAGGGGCCCACACATAGAATATAATGATGGTTTCATTATGTGAAAAATGTGATACCAAAATGAGATATTAATATCTTTTATGTGCCATTGAGTTAAGTGGAAAACAAGCGAAAGATCTTACATTCCACTTAGGTGCATATTTGTGTGATATTACTAATGCTCCTTTAAGAGTAAGTGTGAGGTCCATGTAAAAATTAAGCACTTGTCAATGAATTTAATGAATTTATATGTGTGATACATAAATGTGACACTAAAGTGTGATTGAAGATCGTTATGATCGGGATTATCAAGAAATTACTAAGGTCGATTGAAAACTTTGAATGATGAATTACGTAGTTGGCATTGTTGGGGTATACCCCAAAAATTTATGAGCCTAGACTCTAGATCAAGCATGTTCTTGATTAATGGTGAAATATCAGGGATCTCCTGATTTCGTGCATTTATGTCAATTTATAGCTTACTTTTAGATAAAGTTTGAAGCTTTTTGCAATCTCGAGCTAGGATCAACATCTCCCTCGCTTGGTTGGGTTGAGTCGAGACATGTTGTTTCGAGTGGGGGTTGGAGGCTCGCGACATACTAATGGGCTTGCTTAAAATTTGAAATAGTGAATTCGATTTTATATGCTTCTGGGACACGTTTTAATGAATCGATTGTTTCTCAACAACGTTTGTTATTCTCGACGTTTCGTTGCTGAAAGCAATTTTTAACAAGATTATATCTTCGTAGAAGGGAAATTTTCCGCCATTTCTTTTTACTACTTTGAGATTTCTTTTCTTATGCACAATTAATCTCTAATTTAAAAAGTTTTAGTCTTTTTTAGGTACTCTTAGTAACATTCGTTTTTTTTTTGGGCTTTCTCCATTCCAACTTTAATTTAGAGGCTGTTTGGGAGAAGTGGTAGTTATTGTCTCCCATTTTGACCAAGTTAAATGACAAGATCTTTGTAGTTTTGTTCGTCTAATGGATAAGCGATTTTTTATGGTCAATTATCGTATCCCATTCTCATTTAAGATCATCATTCTTAGGTATATAGATAAGATGAATTGATCAACTGTGGGATGCAAGACTTTCTCCTCTGAACCCTCGACGTCGGTTTTTTTTCTTTGGCCAAAAGAATTAGAAACGTTAGTGTGCGCCCTAAAGCTTAGGACAACCTAAATAGCACATACTCCACACATACATCTGCAAAAGGTTCACTATCATTATGATAATGAAAGAGCTA
Source organism: Penstemon barbatus (assembly GCA_003313485.2). Taxonomy (NCBI): domain Eukaryota; kingdom Viridiplantae; phylum Streptophyta; class Magnoliopsida; order Lamiales; family Plantaginaceae; genus Penstemon; species Penstemon barbatus. The sequence continues at coordinate 15,835,493 of CM064879.1, forward strand.
AGTCCTACTTTTTTTTTGCAAATCACTCCAAGTAACATATATATTTTAGTTTCTCTTTTATTTTCTTAAATAAGCCCGAGTGTTGGCGGGTTTATTTTATTTCATTGATCTACATAGGATTCAATCCATTTTTGACAGAGTTGAACTCATAACATACGATGTCAGATGTTGGAATTTATATAGATTATAATATTAAATAATACTTATTAATTATATTATGATAAGTAGTGGGAGTTGTAGTAATTAATTTGAAATCATGAAATGTCTAATGGACATGTGGCTTAATTAATTTGAACGGTTAAATAATGAAACAATGCATTTTTAAATCATTTGAACGGTGAATTACTGAAACAATGCATTTTAACCGGGAACTAGAATGCATCTTTTCATAATTAGACATAAGCTACAATGATTCATGAAACATTACAACTCTAAGAATATTATAAATAGAGTTGTAGTGCAGAAAATTTATATCTACGAAATCATTACTACTTTCTCTCCAAATTTATTATTTTATCTCCTAAAGCACACAATTGTTAGAGAAATTTATAGAGAAAGTTTAGAATTGCTATCTATCTTTCTAAGTGGTTTTGTTGTATCCTGGGGGAGTGAGATTTGCTACTTCAAACCCATTAGCAAACTCAATCGAGTGGGGGCAAATATCACTTTAAAGATATTGTCTTTAAACAAGCCTCAAAGCCACAAAGTTCTTGATATATTTAATTCCCCACAAATTACTTTCCCAACCTCAGATTGTTGCTGACATAAAGACCACATACGTATAGGAGATAAAGGTATGGAGTCGAGCACACCTTTCACGAGAGTACTCGTGCGGAAGGATGATGTAGAGAAGATGAAATAGCAAGTCGTGTCACTGAGATGAACTATGATCATATGTTCTTAAGTCGTCTTTAGCTTCTTATATGTTAAATAATGTATAAGGATTTGATCATAAATAAATATATATAATGATTTTCAATTGGTATATATATAAATTTCCAGTTCAAGTAAATGCTTAAGATGATCAAGAGGTACTGGGTTTACTCCATTAGTGTGAGTTTTTCTCTAGTTTAATACTAGTGTTTGGTAGTAGTTTTTTATTTGTTATTCCATGTACTTGGACAATTGTTGATATGATTTCTGATGTAATGATTGATGATGAATGTATATTAAGAAATACATAAAATTTAGAAATGAATGGCATGCAGATTCGAACACATTGCTTGCTTTTCTTAGAGTAAAGACATTTAACATTCTTGATTTGACAAATATTGAATATATTTCATCGAAAATGTAATTGTATTAATTTTTGTTTTATTTTACGTAATGCAAGATCTTGTGCATGCGTTTCTTTGGATTTTTTTTTCATAGAAATAGTTTATTAAATTAAAAAAAAAAAAAGTGCAAACTTAGAAAAAATTGCTATTTATTTACTTCATATTTCTTTTCCAACTCAAAATGCTTAAATATTGTTTTTCCTTGTATTTTTCGTCATCATGGATCAAATTTTGTTTTTAATATATGTTTCGGTTAGCTAAATTTTAAAAAAAAAAAAATTGAAAATACAAGAAAAAATTGTGAAGAAATTACTAAATTAAGTAAAATAATAATCTCGAAGACAAACCAAATGTTTCAAAGTAACCTTTTTTTTATTGGTTCAAAATCTTCGATGTTTCTAAAAAGTCGAGAATTTTAATATATGTTGGTGATTATATTGTAAATTATAAAGATTAAATTCAAATATTCAATTGGAGGATTCGAACATTTAAATAGGACCACAAGTATTCCTCTCTTCTCAAAGATTGGCGGCGGGATCGTTAAATTGAAACCTATTTAAAAAAATTAGCCATTGTTTCTACAATTATGTTCATAATACATGATAGTGACTTTTCATGCAAAATGCACCAACTTGCAGCAAATGAGCACTATGTTATCATGTCTACACGCAAACATTATAATACAAGTGAACCTTTTGTTTTTGGTCCAAGATAGTGAACGTGATATGTTCCTCGACCCTTTTTAAGATCTCTAGGACTTTGATCTGAACTAGTGGTGTTAAATAATCGATGAGTTGAAAATATATTTATTGATTTAGGTTTATTTTTCAATCGAACTTCAATTTGCAATTTGGTGTATGTGTTTAATAAATTAAGAATCCTAACGAGTTTAATCGAGTTGAACACTATAAACTACTTATCACTTTATGGATTAATTAAAAAGCAGATCATCTGAAATATTGTGGATACCTCTCGGAAGAATATGAGTTGAACTATTTTTATATGTGGCTTGTTATTTTTATGAAGTCGATTTTGAACCAAATTTCGTAAGTTGGAAAAGAATAAATGTTTTCATGCCGGTATTTATTTGCTCAAATAGGTTGACATGATTTAGACAAATCTTGAATATTATTATAATTCTGTAATTTGATATCAAGAAATGGCTCAACCCTAATTCAAGAAAATAATTGAAGTGCCCGCATGGGCAGCTCAATTGGTCTCATAGATGGAATTTGGAACAAGAAAATAATTGAAGCAAAGGGAAATACATGGCCCAATTTTTGGGTGCTTAGAGTTTTGAGAAAATTAGATTGGGAGTAGGTAGGGATGGCAATGGGTCGGACTCGGACCGGATCAGGGCAGATTCGGATCCGAGTCCGATTTCCATTTCTTCTATCCGGATCCGCTCGGATCTGGAATATTAGCAACCGGATCCGAATCCGGCAAGCTATATTTTTTTTTTCCCGTTTTCCTCCAAATCACTTGTAGATTCCACCATCATGAATTAAAAATGTAAAATTTTACTTACTTCATCAAAACTATTGCCTAAAAATTGTAGAAGATGGAATATGATGGACAAATATAAACGATAAAAATTAGAACAAAAGAATAAACAAAAATATAAGTAAAAAATATATAAACTGGGACAAAGAAGAAGAAAACTCAATATTGAGAAATGGAAGAGAAGATAAAAATTGAAGGACGAATGGTTATGGTTTGATTTTTCTTATTAAATAGTATAAATTAATATGTTGTAGACCCAATTAGTTATCTGGTCAGTCCACCAACATCTCTCATGCATTTCTTTTTAAAATTATTTTTAATATAGTAAAAGATTTTAGTGGAACATAGATAGTTTTATTTTTATTTTTATTTAAATACATAATATATAAACAACATATAGTAATATATATCGGATACGGATATGTAACGGATCGGATCAGCCTAGATCCATATTCGCTCCATATAATTCGGATTACGGATCTTTTTAATCGGATCACTAATCGGACAATTATCCTAATAAATCGGACCGGATTCGGATCGGATCCGGATTGAAATCCGTCCCATTGACAGCCCTAGGAGTAGGAATATGTTTTGGTAATGATTTAAATTGAAGCAATGTAGAGAACGATCTTAATACGAATTCGCAATGATTTGTTAGAATTTCTTTTGACGAATTTGATCTGATTAAGAAGATTCACGAGTGAAAGTGGATTTAAGTCAACATAATGTATTGATGATCTGAAGCCAAATAAAAATTTTATACATAATGTTTAGTTATATAAGTAATATTAATAATAATGTTTCTATCTAACAACATGAATTATTAAAAAAAATTGACTTAATTTTATTTAGGATTTACTTTAATTAACAAAAATGCAGGTGTGGTGTAACAGTCCATGAATTGGCCCAGACTCGAATTGACCTGGCCCGACTCTACTTTGTCCTTACTGTGGTATATAACAGCATAACAAACCAACCTTGGATTCTTCTAAAAAAAATAAAGAGTAACCCACTTGGGCATTGGCCCGTTCAAATTGGCCCGTATAAATCTTAAATGTTATCATCATTTTGTGACCCAACTTATTTTCAACCCGTCTAGTCCCCACTATATCAATCCATTAATTTTTGCAGAAACTTATACTCCTTATAAAAAAGTATCTAAATCTACCAACTCTACATTAACTTGATTTGATATAAGTACCTAGCTAGTACTTATATCATATAATTATTATTTGATTTAAGGTACCCTATAATTCACACTATTTTTCTTTTATCATAATCTCTAAGAAAAATAATAGATATATGTTTAGAAAATATTATGAAAATCTAGAAATTTTCTAAAACTTCAATTTATTTCTGAATTCACTTGAAGAAACACGAGGAACAAACCCTTGTTGATGTACGTCTAATACTATTATAAAATTTCAACATCTGAAATACGTCAAACCACAACTTACATTCTTAAACTCGACCTATTATTTAGTTTAATAACATTTTTCTCATTGTAAAGAATCCACCTAATCATCAAAAATCGTATTTCAACATTTTCGACAAACTCCGAGGATCTTAAAAGCACCAAACCAAATACCAAATGTAATTGATCTAGTGAAAGAGATTAATCACTTCAAAGTAAAAAACTCAGATTCGTATACCTATTAAAATAAATTCACATCCGACAACCCTCGAAAAGAATTAGACTCTTGAATTAAAAAAAGAAAACACCCGACCAAATATAACCAAATATATATAGTAGTCCATTATTCATCTTCGTCCGGATTGTCTTCTTATGTGGTTTGACACACATATTACTATAAATTTATATATCTGCCATAATTCTTGAAGTGTGTGAAATTGCCTAGGAAATATCTCACATGCACAACTGGTGTTTGTTTCACTCGGCATGCAGTCTTGTTAGACGCACTGATTTCACGGCTGAATTTGGTGGAGAGGGCTATATTCTATAGCATAGCACTCTACAAAGGCTATAGCTTTAATTTTTTCCACAAGTCTAGGCCTCATAATTAAGTACGACAATAATTTAATCTAAGAATTGGTGCAATCGGATAGGACCTTTTTGGATGGGAGAAGAATCTATTTCTATATCTATGTCAAGTCATATTTTAGACTAATCTTGGACATGGTGGCCAATTTTAATGTTAATAAAGTCACCATCATTTTCATGTCAAAGGAAATAAATATAGATAAGGAATCAAACTTTCTTACTATTATTATCTTGTATTTTAACATGTTGTATTTCTTGAATTTTCTCGGTTGAGATTGAGTCATCAATAAAATAGAGTATAACATAGATTGGATTAAGTTAGCTACGTTGACGAAATTAATCTGATGCTTAATTAGTGATGTGATCTCAAAGCGTGTAACATATAGTGAATATTTTGAATAATTGAAATTATGTCAAAAGTTTTCTTTTTGGACTTATAGGTCATCTAGACTAAGGATCTTTGAGTCAATTTTAAAATATTTTCTAGTGAAAAATCCGAACTCCTCATAGATTTGTTCTAATCTCTTGCCTAACATGTACTATATTATTGTTGCCTTACATAAATTTCATGTAATGTCTAGATTTTAGGTTAGGTACTTGCACCCTCTTTGCGTTCATGAGCTATAACTTGGACGATTGTCTTATGTGCTCTATATTTATCAGGCTAACTAGATCGCAACTATGCTAGGTCAAACAGCCCGGATCACCAGCTTAGGCCCCTAAATGATCTCTCAGTGATAAAGGAGAAATTGTAGTTCAAACCTATATTTGTTAGACTCATTGTAGAGTAAGCATATTTACTTCACGGGCGTTCTGTGCGATTAAGCTATAATTTAAACCATGAATGACTAGGTTTCATATCATCTCCATAATTTAAGTTTAATTGACTTTGAAATATATAAAGCTAACAATATAATTCTTTTATTTTAATTGATTATTTGTGTATCTCAAACACGTTTTTCGAAGTGAATCTATATGCAAATATTTGAATTGTTGGATAACAAATGCGATATCTTTAGAATCTTTTTTACTTATAACTTATGTATGAAAAAATTCGTTAATCTTATGGCTACGAATAACATCATTATCATCACATCATTCGTTGTGAGACCAAATAAATGATCTGGTTAACCACAAGATGTAAAAAACTTTTCTAGACCAAGCTAGGTAAAAATTTCCATAAAAAAATAAAAAGAAAAGTGGAGCAATAAGAAGGAACATAATCAAAATCATCAAATTAAAAGAAGTTGAACTAATAATCCTCTAGTGTCTTCATTAACAAGAAATTAAAAAGTCACCATTCAATCATCTCAAGAAGTTTCACTATTTACCTTAGCTCTCTTAAAGACAGTGATTCCGACTGTGATTATGGCAATTAAAAAGTAATGTTGGTGGATTTTAACCTAATAAGTAATAGTAATATTCACTTTAGTTAGGACAAATTACCTTTAAGCCTTTTAGTCAAAATTCGTCAGGTAAATAGATCTATTCTATTAAAGTAACTTAATATTTAATTATATTGCTAACTGACTATATGTTAGTACTAGAAAGTTATTAGGCTATGACACATAGTCTACTATCCTTTGTCTTCTTTGATGAACTTTGTCTTCTTTGATGAAGTTGAATGAACTTATTGATTATTTCCTCATTATTTGACTCTTAGTACATAAATGAAAGATAATTTGTGACTACACACCTGGTAATTGGTAATTTTTTAATCAAAAGTGTAAAGTTTCTATATGCTTAATTATGTAGTTTGAGATTTGTGTTTTAGTACATGAACTAAACTATTCACTCTATATTCAGTTTATGTATTTTTTATTTTACTAGGAAAATGCAAGTACATTGTGCGTGTCTAGTTAATTTCATGGGTAGTTTTTTTATAAATTAAAGTAAAATTAATTTTATTATATCATAAAATAGAGCAAATTAACCCCTTTTTCACTTATTTAACTCATCACTTTAATTCATTTCTTACTAGTTTAATCGATTTTTTAGCCGATTTCATTCACTTTTACCTGTTTAATTTTTTTACAGTTTTAACTCTTTTTTTTATCAGCTATAACTTATTTTCACTATTTTTTTCTGATTCATCGATTACTTTAGTTTTTTCCTTTTAAATCATTTTTTCTACCGGTTTCACTATGGTTTTTTGGTTAAACTGTTTTTTTACTGATTTCACTCATTTTTATCAGTTTAACCCATTTTTATCTATTTCATACATTTTTTTCACTGATTTCACACGTTCTTTTCACCAATTTCACTTGAACTATCATTAATACTTGACCCATCTTTCAATGACTTTATAATTAATTTTTTCATCGATTCAATTCTTTTTTTCTCATGAATTTTCACCGATTTCAAATGTATTTATCATTTCAGGGCACTTTTTTAACCGTTTCACATTTTTTTAACCAACTTCACCATTATTCACCAATTTCACCTAAATTTTCATTGATTTTACATGTTTTCAACGATCTTCCTAGATATTTTTATCGATTTCACAAAATTTCACTGATTTCACCAGTTTTCAAGAAAAGAATTCCATAAAAATTTGAGGTCATGGATGTCTTGATATTATTAAATATTCTTTATAAGTTATGTACTTAGCTAAGTCATGCATTTTTTTATTCATTCGTAGGTAAGCTATGATTCAATTTTAATTTTTTTTTATATCTTTAATTGGAGATTTCTCTATGAAAAATACGAATCGGAGTTTGAAGAAGGGGAGGGAATGATATTTAATAGAATTTCATTCTAAATTTTGTATTTAGAGTGTTTATGACTTATGATGTACTAAATCTGTGAATTTTTTTTTTTACTTAAATACATATTTATGCTAAAATAATAGTTTATATTTAAGGAGCTATTTGAAATAGTAATAATGCTTATTTTTATGGTTCCTTAAGATTAAAATTATAAAAATTGATGTAAGAGAGAATTTATAAATTTTATGAGATTATGTATGAGATAAATATAATAAGACTTCATGTCTACTTATACCTCTTCAATTACTTTTACATGTTTGTCACTTAATTAAATATTACTTTACAACTTAAATAAGGATATTTTAATCCACACAAAAATTTAAAAAAAAAAAAAATTCATGCTTTTATAATAGTAGAGATAATTCTATTTTATCTTTAATTGGATCCCGCTAGTTCAAAAGAATTCACCCCCAAGAGTTTCTAATTAATCTAAAAAATATCTAAAGAAACATTTTTTTGTCACTACATATATTTAAATTTAAGGAGTGAATTGGATTTTTCATAATAAATTTTTCCTTGTTATAGATATTTGGTACCAAACTTTTAATAAGACACATTTAATATCAAAATTGAAGGAATTTATTTCATATTTCTTTTCTCCATCAATTTTTGAAGGCCAAATTATATTGTGTTATTTATATGTAGGGCTGTCAATGGGTCGGTCTCGGACCAGATCAGGGCAGATCCGGATCCGAGTCCGATTTCCATTTCTTCTATCCGGATCCGGAATATTAGCAACCGGATCCGAATCCGACGGATATCCCGGATCCGGATCCATTTAGCAAGCTAAATTTTTTTTTTTTTTTCCGTTTTCCTCCAAATCACTTGCAGATTCCACCATCATGAATTAAAAATGTAAAATTTTACTTACTTCATCGAAACTATTGCCTAAAAATTGTAGAAGATGGAATATGATGCACAAATATAAACGATAAAAATTAGAACAAAAGAATAAACAAAAATAAAAGTAAAAAAAATATAAACTGGGACAAAGAAGAAGAAAACTCAATATTGAGAAATGGAAGAGAAGATAAAAATTGAAGGATGAATGGTTATGGTTTGATTTTTCTTATTAAATAGTATAAATTAATATGTTGTAGACCCAATTAGTTATCTGGTCAGTCCACTAACATCTCTCATGCATTTCTTTTTAAAATTATTTTTAATATAGTAAAAGATCTTAGTGGAACATAGATAGTTTTATTTTTATTTTTATTTAAATACATAATATATAAACAACATATAATAATATATATCGGATACGGATATGTAACGGATCGGATCAGTCTAGATCCATATTCGCTCCATATAATTCGGATTACGGATCTTCTTAATCGGATCAGGGCCATCGGATCATTAATCGGTCAATTATCCTAATAAATCGGACCGGATTTGGATCGGATCCGGATTGAAATCCACCCCATTGACAGCCCTATTTATATGGTTGGAAAGATCTTAACGAGAGTTTCTAATGGTACAAGTTTCAGTTCATGAAACACAATAAATAATCCGCATAAAATTAACAAATTTTGAGATATTAACAAAAATAAATCATATCTCATACTCTACAAGGAATCATGCCACAATAATTTTCAGATATGACATAGGGCACATAAGCATGCTATGGTAAAAAAATTGGAGCATAATTCTAAGCATACCAAAAATCACCATTAAAGCTCAAGCAAATGTGAAAAAATCATTCAATTTTGGTATCAAATGTGTCTTTTTCGAATGTTTAATATCAAATATCTAAAGTATGTAAAAATATAATATGAAAAATATAATACCTTCTATATATAAGGGGAATTCAACTATGAAATATTTAACCAATTTTTTTTTTGTACTTGAAAACCAATTGGAATCAATATCAGTTTTTACTATTGTTGGTGAAACTTTATCTTCCTATAACTTACATATTGTATAAATTCATTTAAAAATAAATAAAAAGAACCTTATATATTGTATATGTGTAAGTAGATTACAAGTGGAAACATAGCCATAGGATAGTCTAGGAAAACTATTGTACGATATGGGATTTTAATTAATGTGGCTGCTACACTAATTGTTAAATGGAGAAAGTGTGTAATGATACCGTTCGATCGAATTTATGACAATGGTCCATCTTATGTATGTACAGTTAGGAACTAGCACACATTCGACCCAAAAGAAAAAAAAAAATTTAGGAAGTAGCACGTGTAGCGTGTTAGATCTAGTCTAAGATTTTCTATTATTTTCTTTGATAAACTGTGATTATTTTCTTCATCTTTTCTTGTTATTGACAAATTGAGAATGAAATGCAATAAGGTATATAAATGATGTATGATTTGTATGTGATATTGGGGAAAAAAATGTCGGATTTGGTTGTTAATTTGACTTTCCAGTACTTCTACCCAAAAGTTAAAAAAAATTAGCATTCTAGTACTTTTTGAAAAGTCAAGGCTCTTTGTGAAAATAGTTTGATTAGGCTTAGGGTCAAATATTATTAGGCAAAGTACTTGAATAGGTCTCAAATTAACTTAAATATATAAAGTTATTGATTTGACATATATTATTTTTTTTAAGAATATCATTTCATCTGTTTCTCGCACACGTAAATTTATTGATTTAACATTTACGACCTATTTTTCTCCTCCAATCTCCAACAACCAAACTGCAATACGATCATATCTCAAAATTTATAAGCTCACTAACTTTTACTTAATAATAATCATCTTAGTAATCCATTAAAATCATTATCTTTATCGAGTTTAAGAAGTTTCGTCAAAAACTCCCAAACCACTTTTTGAGAACCCAACCAAATTAGTTCCGTAATAGACCTTCTCAGTAAATTTCTTTCTCAACTTTCAGAAATAATTTTTTTTGCTTATTTCTTGAAAAAATCCTAAACAAATTCTATTTAAATTTGTCATAACGTATTTCTTATCCCGTCCATATAAATTAACAATTTTGATTCGATAATATAAAGTTACATATCTCTTTTGTCTAATATATTTGTAGAGTGGGTAACTCTAGTCTCTATATATAAAAGATCTTCTATACCGTGATTAACTCATTACTCATGGTTGACAAACCGTAGTTTAATTGTTTGTTTCATGTCATTTTCTTTATAGATTTCGTGATTTTTCAATTTCGTAAGAATGTAATCCCCGAATTCAATCGTCTTTGTCCGTATTACGTTAAGACACCGAAAGGACATATCTGCACTTGTTGTCTTGTAATGCATGGCTGTAATAATCATTCAATGATACTAACTTTGTACCACCCGCCTAGCTCTTTCTCCAAAATATAGTACGTACGTACACTAGAATAATTCTATCAATTTATTTTGACATGTTTGCAATTTTGTAGTGGAGCCGTAGGGAATTGATGATCATGTAACCAATCATCTGACTTGCTAAGCGGATCACTTACGATCCAAAATCATACTTGTTAAGCGGATCGGATCGGATCACTTACGACGATTAACTCCAAAAAGATAAACACATAAGATGAAGGTACAATTGGTTAGGGACTTGGGGCTTACTATTTGTTTTAGTGATTCTACTTTGTAGAAATAATGTTTTTATTAATGAAAGATAATTTTTCAAAATTAGTGATATGCTTTAGTTTCACAAAATGTAACCAATAAATTTGTTAAATAGAAAATAGGTTGGATCTGGTGTAAAAATAGAGAATATTTTATTTCTGATTTTCTAAAGTATTTGTGTTTCAGAATTGATTTTTTTTTCTTTGGTACCTTGTCAAGTTACGCCATTTATTGTGTCACCTACATTAAGTTATATTATAGTTGATCGAAAATTTCATGTGATGAACATGTGACACTAAAAATTAAGAATCGAATTTTGACTCCAAAATTCGCACCTTCAAGTCACCTGATGGGTCTATGACTTCAATTCTGAAGAAAAAAAAAAGTTAAAGATCCTAACATAAAATATACCTATATTTATTATATGAGAAAATGCAATTGATCAAAATTAGTCCTCCGGATAAAAATAAGTGATTATTCATTTTCTTTTTCCTAAATAAAAATAAGTACCTTCAATTTTTTATGGAACTTTAACCGTTTTTCTTCAAAATTGTAGTTAAAGATTCATCACGTGATATAGACGTGCAAATTGTGGAATCATAATTCAAAATTTCTACTTTTAAATGTCACGTGTTCGACACATAATATTTTCGACGAAAATTAAAGTTACCGGTCAAATCCTAGCTAGGTGTAGCTAATTCAAGTTAGGGGATGCAATGAACCCCCTGATTTTTTTTAATAATAAAAATTTAGTATAGTAATATGCATAAAATCTTTAAATAATTTAGTATTATTTGAGATGCCACTAAATAAAGTGGAAAATTGTGTATCACGGGGTCCATGTTTTGATTGAAGGAAGGATTGATTAATTTGTCTTATGTTCACTTAATTAATTTATAAATTATTTTTGTGATATTATCTTTTAAATATAAAGTAGGTATTGGACAAAATCATCATTCATTTTTATGTGTATTTAAGGAAACTAAGTATTTGTCCCATTCATTTTTATGCGTGTTTAAGAAAACTAAGTCGAAGGCTACCAAAGTGCGTCCACACATTTTTTACAATTAAAATTAACGGACAAATTACAAACTTTAGGGGTGGTGAAAATCCTTTTTTTTTTTCAGATAAAGTACTCCAAGTTCTCATTTTCATATTTATTCCCATAAAAGAAGCCCAGTAAGGAATATTGTATATATAGAAAATGATGTATTTGATATTATCTCGAAAAATTCAGTCATTAATTAAATGGTTTCAATTTATTATTAACTGACACAAACATTTGAAAAAACTTGTAAATCTCGATTTAATTAGCTAAATAATCTTTGAGTTGATAAAGTTTATTCAATTTTTATTCTTATATTTGAAAGTTTCTTGAGTAATATTTTGTTATTCTAAGAATTGAAATTTAGCGTAGTCTCTAGTTTTGTAGTGTTCATGGTAAATTTTTTTTTTTGACTACATCACTGAATAAAATAGAACATAAATTAACATTGTTAAAACAATAAATGACGTAAATTGACTATATAACACAATAAATAATTAATTTTGAAAAGCAATAGCTTTAGAGGGAAAAAAAAAATAAAGTTTTACCAATTTTAACATCCGGTAAGTAGAATAATGTTTTATAGTGTTTTTTTAAGCGTAGTTTGACTTTCAATTTTAATTAATTGTAAACAATGACATAAAGTTCAAGTTGAACAACCCCACGTGAGTGAAGAGTCTAGTTGCCACTTGCCACTAGGCTAGGGCTTCTATATTATTATCCTACTATAAAGTTTTCTAAAGAAATATTAAATAGATTTTGTGACAAACTGAGTACTTGTTGCAAGTAACGTATTATACTATACAATCACTTGTCAGTTTATTACGACAAAATTATATAATTTTGCGATACTAAAACTATTACTAAAATTCGCGTTCAAATTTTTTTTTTATTCAATTACATTTTACGGCGACAATAAATTTGCAATACGACAAAATTATTTAATTTTGCAATACTAAAAAAAACTATTACTAAAATTTGCGTCGGAATTTTTTTTGATGCAAATACGTTTTGCGGCGTCAACAGATTTGCAACAATAATCTTCTGTCACAGATATCGTTATCAATAATGAATTTTTAATTTTTGTGACATATTTGTCCGTTGCAAAAACCACTTTTTCTTGTAATGAAAATTACCTTTTTTTTTTGCATTTTTGGTATGATGCTCAGTCCAATGACATTTCATTTGAGTACAGTCTTGTTTGTTTGCACTCAATCAAATTCATAGCTAGGTATGTTTCCTTCAATTTGCTGATGAATGTGCCCTTTCCGAAAGGCATTGTTTGTGCTATAATTTCAACAATTGTGTGACAACCTCCTTCAAGAACAATCATCTCCAATTGTTGAAAACAGACGTAGCTATTAATATCTTTAGTAGTTGCCTTAATTTATTTTTATCAACCCACATATTTGAAGAATATATGTTTTGAGAGTATGGTTTAAAATATTATTGCTATGCACAATGGTAGGTTAGCAACATCTTTAGAATCGATACAAGTTTGTCATGTTCGACGCCAAGGCAACGAAGTAGCTGTTTAATTAGTCCAACTAGCTTTGAATGAACTGAATAAATGAATCGAATTCTATATCAGAAGAGAATATGCTATTAGAGATCATTATAATCAAACACATTTTGAATTCAATAGTACATGGATTTTTTAGGCTTAATCGAATATACTTAACCATAATATTAAATTACATATATAAAATTTGAAAATATTAATTTTGTAGAAGTTAAAAATTCAAAGATCCAATTCTTTACTAATAGCACCATAATAATAAGAAAAATGTCTTCATATTCAAATGCTGGTTTATGAGATCCATAAATTAAACTTTCCAAGTTTAATAAAAGCATTTTATCTTACCATACTACTCACAAGTCTCATAGAGTCATAGTCACGTACAAAGCAAACTTCGATGATTACAAGAATAAGTAATCACATTACATATAGTGAAATGTAAAAACAACCCTCTTGTCTTGCTTAATTATCAAAAACCCATATATTATATTTATTAGCAAAACCTCCCTATGCTAACTTTTTATTAGCAAAGAGATCACTTCTATGTTGAAATGATTAACCTAAAAAATATTAACAGCCCTCGTTAACTTTGAAAATTTACAATAGCCTTCTGTTCATATTGCATGCATACACATTATAATTCTAGCGCATATTTGATTTTGCAATATCCATTCATCATAAATGAAAAAGTGTATTTTTGAATGGTTTAGTATTTGTCAACGAGGTCGTATCTCATTGGTAAGGCCGTGACCCCACCATTGAGAGGTCATGAGTTCAGATCCCACTAATTAATGTAAGTTTTTCTATATTTTACTTTTTTTTAATCAGTCTCTAATTTAATACTAGTACTGTTGGGTTATTGATTTTCCTTCTGATTTAGAATATTGAATATTGATGTAATTATCATTTTTCATTAAAAAGAAGAAAATTATATTTCACATATTTGTAGTTTTTTTCAAAGAAGTAATTTATATTGTACTATAGGTGTCGTTGTCGACTCAATACTAGCTAGAATTTCTAACAGTAAGACAAAAAATTGCTAAAATTGCAGAATGTACAGCAGTATGTTGGGATCCCGAGACTTGGTGGAGCCACATCCTGCGATTTACATCCTTCAGGGTTCCAGGGCAAGGTTCTGAGGGTCCAGGATTAGTCTAGCGTAAGCTTGAACATCTGGGTAATAAAAAAAAATGGCTAAAATTGCTTCATACGTTTATAATGCAACACGTTAGTAAAATTGTTATTATCTTAGGTAATGCAGTGAATTCAATATTTTAAGAAATTGTGCTATTACAGATCATCATAATCAAACACAATATGCACCTTGATGTACCAAGTCTTCGTCACCTGACGTGGAACTTGAAGTATTGATATAAAGCTATCGATCATTAAAATCGACATGCACGTCAATCATCCTGTATAGCTCGACATGCACGTCAATCATCCTGTATAGCTCGACATGCACGTCAATCATCATGTATAGCCCGATATGCACGTCAATATCCTGTATAGCTCGACATGCACGTCAATATCATGTATAGATCGACATGCTCATCGACATCCACGACCGACATGCTCAATCATCCTGTATAGCTCGACATGCACGTCAATATCCTGTATAGATCGACATGCTCATCGACGTCCGCTATTGTCGATTAACAGAATAATCGACATGCTCATGACCCGACCCGGTGTTTGAGATGTCTTGTCATGACCCGACCCGGTGTTCGAGATGTCTTGTCATGATCCGACCCATTGATCCGGACGAAATCTATAAATAGCCCTCATTAATACGGTGAAAGGTACGCACGTTCTATGCCTAAAGTACCCATATCGATCTCTCACCTCGACTAGACACTTACTTAAGCATCGGAGGGTTATCGCCGGGTCACCACCGGCATTAACCTGACGTAGTTCTCTTTGATTGCAGGTTAGGATCCCGACATACAAATCGAGGAAAGGCTTGTCTGACCTACCGATCCTCACATTGACGAGCTGTGTTAGAATCGACGTCCAGACTCTACACTCGACACTAAACAAGTCAACTGACCGAAAACACGCTATTAATAAGCTAACTCTCCATGTTCCTCGACAGCCGCTGAGGCATCGAGATGAAATCGACAGAAGAAGAAGAAAGAAAGCTATTAATAAGCTAACTCTCCATGTTCCTCGATAGCCGCTGAGGCATCGAGATGAAATCGCCAATTGAAGAAAGAAAGCTATTAATAAGCTAACTCTCCGTGTTCCTCGACAGCCGCTGAGGCATCGAGATGAAATCGCCAATTGAAGAAAGAAAGCTATTAATAAGCTAACTCTCCATGTTCCTCGACAGCCGCTGAGGCATCGAGATGAAATCGACAGAAGAAGAAGAAAGAAAGCTATTAATAAGCTAACTCTCCATGTTCCTCGACAGCCGCTGAGGCATCGAGATGAAATCGCCAATTGAAGAAAGAAAGCTATTAATAAGCTAACTCTCCATGTTCCTCGACAGCCGCTGAGGCATCGAGATGAAATCGCCAATTGAAGAAAGAAAGCTATTAATAAGCTAACTCTCCATGTTCCTCGACAGCCGCTGAGGCATCGAGATGAAATCGCCAATTGAAGAAAGAAAGCTATTAATAAGCTAACTCTCCATGTTCCTCGACAGCCGCTGAGGCATCGAGATGAAATCGACAGAAGAAGAAGAAAGAAAGCTATTAATAAGCTAACTCTCCATGTTCCTCGACAGCCGAAGAGGCATCGAGATGAAAATCGACAGAAGAAATTCCTCGACAGCCGAAGAGGCATCGATATGAAAATCGACATTCGAAGAATGAAAGCTATTAATAAGCTAACTCTCCATGTTCCTCGACAGCCGCAGAGGCATCGAGATGAATCGCCAATCGACAAAAGAAAGCTATTAATAAGCTAACTCTCCATGTTCCTCGACAGCCGAAGAGGCATCGAGATGAAAATCGACAAAAGAAATTCCTCGAAAGCCACAGAGGCATCGAGACGAACATCATGCATAGACCGACATGCTCGACATGCTCGTAGACATCATGCAAAGACCGACGTGCCAGACATGCTCGTCGTCGACATCATGCACATAGACAGACATGCCCGACGCGGAAATGATGAACAAACAATTAAACTTCCAGACTTCGACCTTCACTCGAAACTCTAGAACTTGGGGGACTCTTGATGTACCAAGTCTTCGTCACCTGACGTGGCACTTGAAGTATTGATATAAAGCTATCGATCATTAAAATCGACATGCACGTCAATATCCTGTATAGCTCGACATGCACGTCAATCATCCTGTATAGCTCGACATGCACGTCAATCATCCTGTATAGCTCGACATGCACGTCAATCATCATGTATAGCTCGATATGCACGTCAATATCCTGTATAGCTCGACATGCACGTCAATATCATGTATAGATCGACATGCTCATCGACATCCACGACCGACATGCTCAATCATCCTGTATAGCTCGACATGCACGTCAATATCCTGTATAGATCGACATGCTCATCGACGTCCGCTATTGTCGATTAACAGAATAACCGACATGCTCATGACCCGACCCGGTGTTTGAGATGTCTTGTCATGACCCGACCCGGTGTTCGAGATGTCTTGTCATGATCCGACCCATTGATCCGGACGAAATCTATAAATAGCCCTCATTAATACGGTGAAAGGTACGCACGTTCTATGCCTAAAGTACCCATATCGATCTCTCACCTCGACTAGACACTTACTTAAGCATCGGAGGGTTATCGCCGGGTCACCACCGGCATTAACCTGACGTAGTTCTCTTTGATTGCAGGTTAGGATCCCGACATACAAATCGAGGAAAGGCTTGTCTGACCTACCGATCCTCACATTGACGAGCTGTGTTAGAATCGACGTCCAGACTCTACACTCGACACTAAACAAGTCAACTGACCGAAAACACGCTCATCACACCTCACTGTACTGGATTATTCAAAGAGATATACTTTTAATTAAGCGTAAATGAATACTTAATTATCCATAGTGAAATTCAATGATATTAGTTTTGCTGAGCTAAAAATTCAAAATTCCAATTGATTACCAATAGCACAATTAATAGCAGAAAAGTCTTCCGTTCACGACGAAGAATTTGTACGACCATTATCGGGAGTGAGGTATCCGAAATCCCCCCCCCCCCCCACACACTTGGATGTGGGGGCCGTGTTTAAACCACACCGATATGCATTTAAAAGCGAAATTGAATTATGAGAATTTATGTTTTATCTTTTATTTCCCTTTTGTTTGTTTAGAGAAATATACCGACCAATTTCGATTAAGACCATTAAAAATAACTCATGCTCTTTCATTTAGAAATGTTTAACAAAAGCATTTATCCTACCAAACTCACAAATCACATAATGGTTTCACCTATGTAATATGGGCTAAATGCTAAACCTGCAAGAAATAAATTTGTCGAACCAAAACGAATTTTTATTTTTTATTTTTTAAATTGAGTATTTTTGCAGAGTTTTTGAAAACACAAGAAAGTTTGTGCAATAAATATTTCACAAGTTTAAAATAACACAGAAGTGTAACTCATTTTCCTCACGTAATATTGATGATTACAAAAGCATGTAAATCACATAAATCTAATATGACTACAAAATACGTGATCTAATTACATATATTTAGGTATATATTAAGCATGTGCATTGTGCAGTCGAGATGAAACAATAATTTGAGCTCATACTTGATCAGTTGTATCCAGTCGATTACAAAAGAACTGTATTTACATTGCACTTGGTTTATTAATAATTTAGGTGCTGTAATTGGTTAAATTGGGTAATTTTTTTCTCTTGCAATATGAAAAATAAAATCCAAAATTCGGAAAAATATTTAATATTTATTTTTAGTAACCGCCGCATATGTTTGTAATGCAACACACTATTAGAATAATATTATTATTATCTCAATAAGATAAAAGTAATCACCATAACTAAATTTACCAAATATTAATACAATTAAGTTAAATGTGTGTCGTAAATAATTATAAAAAATACTCCAAGGAAACCATTTTCATTTAACGTATAACAAATCTAATTTATATACAGTAGTTTTTTGCAATGCTATTAAAATCGGACCGGCCGGTCCGACCGGTTGGACCGCGAACCGGAGCCTGGTTCGGTCCGGTTTACCTCCTAAAACCAGTTATTTCAAAACCCAGTTTGAACCGGGTTGAACCGGTCCGAAACCGTCGAATCGGTGAACCGATATGGACCGTTTCAACCCGGTTTTGAATTTCTTTTTTATTTTTTTAATGTTAAAAATTCTTGTAAAAGTTGGGATTTGAACACCTGACCTTTAGAGTATAACATGACTTCCTTACCATTTGAGCTACTTCACTTTTGTTGAATTTTTAGTACAAATTAAAGTTTATAAATTATAGAAACTTGTAGCCAAATTTATTTATAAACTAAATAATTAACTCAAATAAATATTTTACAAATTATGAATAAAAATTAATACTCAAATAATAATTTTTTATTAAAATTTATTCTATAAAATATTTATCTTCAATATTATCTTTAGGATAAAGAGTCAAATCGATATAATATGCAAGTTTGACTTTGAATATTAGCATAACCATATTTTAAAATTTATGAATATAATTTAGACTTTTATACATAACCATACAAATTAGTACCATATTACCATTATGATATAAGTTAGATAAATATTATATGATTTAATTTTAATATAATATAACAAAATTTATATTTTTAATAAATTGTAGGATAATGTTTAAATTTTACGAACATTACATATATTTTAAAATTAAATATATTTAAATATATTATTATGACGTCATCCGGTCCGATTAGTGATTCGATCGGTTCGACCAGTAAAACCAATAATCAGTCGGCTCACCGATTCACTGTGCGATCCGTTTATGAAAACATTGGTTTTTGGCCACCAAATTAATTTCACCCTCGAATTCCCAAAGATTCTTAGCTAAACAACAAGTAATTTATGACATGGCAAATCAATTTTTATCGTCCACGTGGCAGTAGGTACCTACAAATTTTCCCAATTACCCCTGCCCGCGCTGCCCCAGTCTGTGTATTCCCCCTCGTGTCAATCTATCTAAAATTCTTTTATACATTTCAAATTCTCAATTCAAAAACAGAACCTCTTTTCACACACACAAACACACACTGCAGTCATTAATGTCCGCCTGCTTTCCTCTCTGTCTTCACTTCTTCTCCGTACTTTCTCTCTCTAAATGTATTTGTGTATGTATATACCTACTCTCTTAAATTTGTATCTCTCTTTATTCCTCCTCTGTGCACGCATGAAATGTGATATTATTCTAATTCTGCTACTTATTATGTAGTATGTGTATGCGCAAAGATTATTTCTCTCTCTAGAATGTATGTGAGAAGATCTGCTAACGGAGATTTTTGTTTTTTTTTGGAGTGTAGGTGTTTGAAATGAGCTGAAATTAAGCTAGGGTTGGAGTGGTGATGATTTTCGAGGCGGTGTCGTGCTTTCCTGCGGGAATTCCGATCTGATTTTTTTTGTTTGTTGTTTTGTTAACTTCTCGGAACTTCTGTTTTTCAAAAAAAAAAAAAAAAAGGAAAAGAAAAAGAAAAAGAGGTTCTCTTTTTGCTGTGGCTGTCTGCTGAATTTGAATTTTTTTGAAAAAGAAAATGGAGAGAGGTCGACACAGGAAGTCGAAAAGTGCTTCTGGCGTTGAAGGTATAATTTTGTTAGTCCCTCATTCTATGCGTAGAGGTTTAATTCTTCGTGAACAGTTTAGTTTTTTTTTGTTTTTTTGTTTAAAGGTTTTTTAATGTGTTCGGATTATTTTCCTCTAATTGGAGATTTCAATTTTTTAACACAAGCAAGGACAAAAGTTGAATTTCTTCTCAATAATATAATAGAGGTGTTATTTATTGAAATTGAAGGTCACTCAATTTGATTAATGAAGCTATTTTTCTTTCATAATCATTTTCATCTTATGGGTTGGCTTTTCTCTCTCAATTATTTTTGCAAGTATTGTCTTTTGAAGTGCAAAAGCTGTGCAATTGAACTTATTTTTTGTTTTATTCCAAAAAAGCCAAATTTTCTGGAATTGAATGGTTTGCTCATTATTGAGATTTTTAGCTTTTGTTTCTTGCATCCATGATGGGTGAAGTCCTCGTGCTTTTACTAAAGCAAGTTTTGTTGGCAAGTGGAATGAACTAAGAACTTTTCTGTAGTGGTACCGCATTATTTTGTTCCTCTGTGGAATTTCTACTTATGATGGGTTGTAATTGCTGGGCCTGCTCCTTTAGAGAGGCTATTCCTATAATTAATTCGATTAACTCCTCAAATCCATTCTTAGCAAATATCTAAGTGTTGGAAATCTTTTAGATGACTGACCAACTAATACAGTTATAACTTTACAGAAAACCACTTTAATCTTTTTTTACTTATACTTCTTGGATCGTTTGTTGCATGATCTTATAAATTTGGAATTGAGGATTTTAATTGACTCTGAACAAAGGTGACATGCCGTCATGTTGATTTCTCTCCTATCTTCGGGAGTTTGATTATATTGAGATTCTGTATTGTTATTAGTGCCTGCGGTTACATTTATACCTCGAACAAAGCTTGATGTTATACTTAAAATGTTCAACCAGGGTTTCAATGGAATCAGAAACAGAAAGCTTCCATATTGTCTTCAGATTCTCGTTCTTATAATGAAGGAAACGCTAAGAACGATATGGCCTGTGTAAGTCTACATTGTTTTACTATTCTTCAGCCTCTGGAACTCTGTGTAATCATTTTGTGTTGTAATTTAGTTGCTCAAATGCTGCAGTGATAACAATTTTGGTGTGGTGTCTGCAGTTCATGCCTGACTTGGGACAGAGATCCTCAGGACGAGTCACTGGAACACCAATGAAGAAGGTACTTGCAGAAGAAATGTCTAAAGAAGTTGAATCTAAAAGACGACCGCCGAGTGTTATTGCAAAATTAATGGGTCTTGAAGGGCTTCCATCACCGCGGCATGTTAACAGACAAGAAAAAAGGTATTCTGACAGCTACCAGCAGAAAAATGTTTCAGTTAACACCCAATGGAGTCAACTGCATGATGGCCTATTGGAGATGAGAAGCTCAGCAAAGCAGCAGGAATTCAAGGATGTATACGAGGATCTGGAAGCATCACATGTTGTGAATAGACGTTGTTCTTCAAGATGGAGTGCAAGCTCATTGCTCACCAAACGTGAGATGGCACTTATTCAGCAGAAGTTTATTGACGCAAAACGTCTTTCCACTGACGAAAAGCTTCATGATTCAAAAGTGCTGGATGATGCCTTAGAGATGCTGGATTCCAACAAAGACTTATTGCTCAAATTCCTTCAACAACCGGATTCCTTGTTTGTGAATCCTCTGCACGATGAACAAGATGGTCCAACCAGTTCTATTGGCAGTCAGATAGCAATTTTGAAGCCATTGAATTCTGTGAAGTATGAAGGCAACTCCAAAGCATGGAATTCGGAGAGAGATAGTTCAAATAAACATGACATCACTTCTCATCTGAAGCGCAAGGATGGTCTTCTACTGGAAACACACAATCGCCGAAGATCTCATATTTCTCGCAAGGCACCACAGATTCTATTAGAAGAGAAGAATGATGAGACGATTCTTCCGACAAGGATTGTTGTTCTGAAGCCGAACCTTAAGAAGATGCAGAATGCTGGTGTAACTGGTTCATCATCCAATCACTCACATTATCTACCCAACTTAAAGAAAATGAAAGAATATCCAAGTTCTGAAGGTTCTGAAACAGTATCACGGAGAAGGAAAGATTCATCTCGTAATGTAGGATTCTCAAAGCCCATAAGTAAAGAAGCTAGGGAAATAGCCAGGCAAATTTCAAGGCAGATGAGAGATGGTTTTGATGAGAATGTAGATGCGAGATCTACTTGTTTCAGGGGATATGCAGGAGATGAGAGTTCATATGATGCTAATGAAAGTGATTCTGACAGTGCGTCAGAGGTGATCCAAATGTCTTCTAGAAACCCCCTTCGGTCTAGTAAATTGCGCAGATCATCTTCTTCTGTAGCTGAATCGTCTGTCAGTAGGGAAGCTAAGCAAAGACTATCTGAAAGATGGAGGATGACCCAAAAATATCAAGATTTGGAAATGTTTGGTGAGGGTAGAACACTAGGTGATATGCTTGCCTTACCTGATAGGGAAACAAGGACTAAGCAGTTGAATACAAATATGAGTTCTGGCGGGATAAGCAATAGGCTTGGTAGCAATAGTAAAAAGGGTATTTGGGATGGTCCATTAGGCATCAGTAGTAGGGATGGTTGGAAGGTTGAAACGAAAACAACATGTAGATCGAGATCACTTCCTCCATCTATAGATGGGAGAAGTTACAGAAGAAGCTCATATCATGATGAGTTGGCTGAAGAGAAGCATCAGATGTGTAGTAACCCCACACGTCGTGGCAGAAGTAAGGTTTTGAAGGGAAATCCAAGGCGTAAAGAAGATTTTTCATCTGAAGATTCAAAAGCCAGGATCAAGAAGCCTCTTCCCTATCATCATATGTTTACAAATGGGGTAGACTCTTTATCAGAAGCCAGTTTTGAGATCCAATTGGAGGCTAGCGTTAAGGAATTATCTGAGCAACAAGCCATGTTTCAGATGGCTGCAAAGGATGACACCTGTAAAACCCCTGCATTTGATGTAAAGATGACTGCTGAACATGGATGCACAACATTGGCTTCAGAATCTTCCGAGTTTCTTCCAAAGGAGTCATCTTCAGTTGCATATGATGACAAATCTGCAGCTCAGGACCAAGAGGGTTCCGGTCGTCAGGTTTGGATCTTCACTTTCCTTGAACAAAAAAAGTTACCCTTTATGCATGAATATCACAAAGACTATGTGAACATGCCTCTTATTTATTTTTATTATATTACTTAAGTTTTCTCCCTCATATCCCCAAGTTGGACTGTGCTTTTATATTCAATACTTTGTCAAAAAATGGCTTTTTTCCATTTATTACTACATAAACTATCTTATTTAATTTATGTGTGCAGTTACATGCTTTCTTGTCCGAGTGTTTTCCTCTGTTTTTTGTATTATTTGCTAATATATTATATATTCCTACATTCATTCCAGAGTATTTTATTGTTTTCCTGAATTCAAACTAGGAATAATTCTGTTTTAGTAGCTGTTGGTTAGGTTATGGAATAGTCTTGTCTTGCCTCAAGCAGATCTACATTCTTCCCCGACTTTTAAGTTTTGATAAAATCCACATCTTTCAAGGGTTCATTTTGGCATTACTGTCCAAGCATTCTGAGATGAATTTTAGATGAGTTACTGAACTAATAAAAGTGTTGTTAAAATGATGTTACTTTTGGGCTATTATTTCATATCTACAAATGACGACCTCTTGGATGAGCAACTGAAGAATAATCATAGGTTTTGCATAAAACTAATATTTTAATTACCTTATTTTGGAATCAAAATCACAACACTGTGACAATTCGTGAATGCTGGATCTAACAGGAACTTATCCTAAACATATCCTACACATGTTGGCTCGTATAGTCCAGTATCTATTTTCTCTATTTTGTTTTCCAATCCATTTGTTCAAGTCTAATGGGTGTCTGTGTGTATGATTATGGCACTGATAACTCGAGACCACTTGATGAATTCCAATAATTCCTTGTCCATAAACTAATTAAGAGCGTTCAACAATTTGGAAATTGCCCCAAACTACTCTTTTTTACTCTTGAAGTAATACATAGCACCCTGAAGCCATTTCCATCACCCCACCCCAACCCATCGCACGAGGTAGAGCTTGCAAGCACCAGTTGAAGCACTTGCATGACGACGGCGACCATAGATAGGCAGTCCTCGCGATTCCCAAATCCCTGGCATCAGTCTTGCCTTGCCCAGCCTCTGCATCAATACAGTTACGGCGATGCGGCATTCACGATCCGGCGATTGGCAAGAAGGTGCCTGTGCACCTCGCGGCAGCAACGTGCAGGGAGTGTGATACAGTTTTTGTTCTTCCAATCAATGCCACATCACGTCAGCTTGGCAATTCCATGAAAAATTAAAAGAATGCCATCTTGATGTTCTTTCGAGTTATTGCTTCTCATCTTGGTAAATTGGAAACTTATGCAATGATGAGAAATTGATGGTTATTTTTCATGATGGTGCTCAATGTGCAAGTTGCCTATAAGGAACAATGAAAGAAAGCTTTCAATGTGTCGTATTATTCTGATGGGAAACTATTATAAGTATGTGTGTTTTTGTCAAAATGGAAACTGGGGCATATACGTTGACTCTTGCCATCCTTGTTTGGTTATGTCTTCCGGTCTATTATGAAATTACCTTTTACCATCGTGAGTAGTTTTCTAAAATAAAAATAGAGCTTTTAGTTACCTATGATATTCTTAAAATAATACTTCTATAATAGTAGTTGCAATAGTACCTCTTTATCATGTCAAGTCGACCTAATAAGTACTTTGAAGAGATTAAACATTTAGGTAGAATTTAAATTTTAAATAAGTAGTTGCCGTTAATTATATTCGTCTAATTGTTTGGATTGTGTTTATAACATGACTAGCCTGCTATATGATATAATGACCTGATTTTGTTTGGGCTTTCGTCATATCGGCGACTTCTTGGAAAGTTTTACCTGTTCTGAGTGCTTGAATTCCTTATCTATCAATGACAATCTTCATAGGGTGGTGTTAAGGACTCGTATCTGAAGAAAGAAATAGGGAGCTAAGCTTATTTTACCATAGATATTATGACGGACCACGATTACTGACTAGCATTTTTACGTCTAAAAATGAAATGTATCATTCGATGCTCATTGTTGTAAAGCGTGTAATGCATGAACAAGCTTTCAAGTTACACTGCATAAAGTCTTTTTGTTCGATTTACTTGAAAGAATTCTTATATATCTCTGAAGGCTGAAATCTCACTTGCATGGATATAATGGCCATTATCCAAAATTAGCATTATATGCAATATGAGCACGACAATTGTGATGCACAAAGACAATTTTTATTTTGTTGGGCTTTTGAATCATGTTATTTTAGATAGTTATTAGTTTCAGGGGTCACTATATCTAACTGATCTATTAATTTCAAAAACCAATTTGCTTATCTACCCTAAAGCTCTTCTTTTACATGGTAGACTTATATAGTTGTATTTGTACCCCAATTTGTAAATCTTAGGACGATCCACTTAGAATGCATTTCACGATTTTGGTTTCTTCATGTGCTTCTAACTGCACTAATGAGATATAGAGGTAGAAGATTTCTGTAACATGAAGAGTAATTTAACCTGGATTAACTATTTAGGATCCACTGTCTGGTTGGTACATTGAATAAGCCAGCATACATCAAAACGAGCTCATCCACCAGAAAAAAAAAAGAGTGGCAGCAAGTTTTCTCATCAATTTCAACTAAAGTATTATAAGACTATAATTTTTCTAGTGTTAGCGATCCTGGAATACATTTTGTGCTGCTATTGTTTTTAAGATGTGGAGCACCACAATAGTTGAACTATTAAGTGTTAAAAGGAACTGACTGTGATTCATGATATTTCAGGAACTACACAATGGACCACCTGAACAAGATTCTCCTTCTTTGAAGTGCCTTGGAAGTGAGCCTGATTGTTCAGAAAGCTGCAAAGAGCCTGATCATCCTAGTCCAGTCTCTGTCCTCGAGGTTCCTTTTACAGAAGAAACATCTAGTTCTGAATGTTTTGAGAGAGTCAGTACTGATCTTCATGGTATGAAACTACAACTCTAAAGTTTATTGCATGTTTTAGCAAACTTTACGAGATTATCAAATTTTGAGAAACTTGTAAAATTTTTTTATGAAGAGAAAATGGTTGTTTTCTTACTATACAGACAAGACCTGCTTCGTGGTATGAACTGATTATGGAAAAACTTCTTTTGAAGGTTTAGCAGAACTTTTGCATGCTGTGAAATAGGGCTTCTTATTAAATTCGAGGACAGAGGTCATTAATATGTTTTTTAGTAGGCCATACATGAAAATTGAAATTTCAAGTTTGACCTTCCATAAGAAGCAAACATTACACTAAGAACAATTGTTTGACTTTCCATAAGAAGCAAACCTAATATTGTACCTAAAGAGCAATATTTCTTGAGATTTAGACTGCTATGTAGGAATAATTGGTTCTCCTGTTTGGCCTTTCTCAGAAAGATTGAGTTTTGGTTGTTGGCCAAAAATTACAAGTTCATGTAATTTTGTTGATCAATCATTCATTACCTTGAGCAGTAGTGTTATTGTGGAGTTTGTTAACATGCATCAGCTTTGATTTTTCATGCTACAATCTTGTACTACACGTAATTCTTTAATATTCTTTATGTTGTTTGTGTTTCTTTCCCTTTGTTCTTCCTTATAACATCGATCTAATTACACATTCTTTCAATCTTTTTATGTAGAACTCCGAATGCAACTGCAGCTCCTCAAGATGGAATCCAACCCCAATGCTGCTGAGGTCTCGACTCTTGTCCCCACCGATGAAGAACTCACACAATTATCTCCAATTCTTTATGGAGGACACTATATATTAGGAGCTGAAGGCTGGGAAACTTCTTATGCTCTCGATGTACTAATTGGGTCTGGTCTTGATGAGTCTAGCTTTGATATGTTTAGAACTACATGGTACTCCCCAGATTGCCCTTTAGACCCCAAATTATTCAACAACCTTGAGAAGAAATACAGTGAAGTGTCAACCGGGTTGAGATCCGAAAGAATGTTGATTTTTGACAGACTAAACTTAGCACTCATTGAGATTTTCCAAGAGCATGTCGATTTATTCCCATGGGTGATGCCTAAGTTAGCAGGATTAAGTTGTATAAAACAGAAAGAAGGGATCAGTGTTGCTCTAGAGAAGTTGATCGATCAAGAGTATGGAAACGAGGAGATATTGGAAAGAGTTCTTGATAGGGAGATGCAGTGGTCAGATTATAAAGGTGAAATCGACGTAATAGGAAATGAAATTGAGAAATTGTTGATATATGAAATGATATTAGAGGTTGTGTGTATCTGATAGTTAGCTTTTGGATTGAGCTGGCGTAGTGTAGCTGGTAATATAGGCAGATAAAAAGCTAACTTTGTTATTATAGAAATGAGAATAAGGGTACATTTCAAATTTAATCTAAAGTTTAATCTAGCTAAATTTTGTCTTGTCTTTTGATGATATATGTTTTTGTTTTTTTTAGTTGGAAATCATGCTGTTATTTATTGGTCTTTGCTTTAGTGCTCGTCTTAAGTCTGTTTGGACGAGTGGATGCAACTGAATAATGAAGATTTTGCTAGACAATGGAATGATCATCAAATATAATAACACCAACAAGTGATTGGTCTAATAAAAGAGATTAGTTACTATAAAGTAGCGGATTCATGTTCGAATTTCTGTTGAGGGAGGTTTCTACTTTATATGTCCAACGCGCCTCGAAAGAGATAAAACCCTGAGAAATCATAAAAAAAAATCATGTATAATAAATTTTTCTTTTTTTTAAGAACTGGTTCTCTGTAAGTTAAAAAGGTGATAAATTAAGAATTTTTATTGTGTGAATTTAAAATAATTTTTAACTAGGAGTCGCAGTATTGATGGTTGGTTTGATTAGTTGAATTTGGTTTTGTTGATTGCTTTGGTAAATGGTACGTGGTGGGTTGCATGATATTATAATATTAGCTAATTATAATATCAAAACACAAATTGTTGGTGTTATACGTAATTTTAAATATTTTACAAATTAGTCCTCTAACTAAACTTTTATATTATGAATCCCATTTCCTCAATTATCTAGTGAATGCAATAACCCAAAACATACACGCCCATTTGAGCTAAACTACATGCCGTAAAATGTGCTAATGTTACTTAAATTTTCGGTATAAGAAAATTATTTGATGCATTCGCTGTATGTAATGTAACATATAAAAAAAATTTCATTTAGAGTCGTCTAAGTCCTAAATATAAAAGAATAACTCATGAATCGGTCTCATACATTTATATTAACTCTAAGATTCATATTGCAATATCACATAAATCAGAACTTGTCACACCAAGAGTTGCACCATTATTTCATTAAGAACTTCTTACAGTTCTTATCGCTTTATGCAATAATGCAATCAATAAAAACCAAACATGAATCCGGACATAGAATCTTTTGGGTGGACATGACCGACTATTTAACAAATAAAAATAAATCAAAGTGAAAACCAAGCACATGTAAATAAAAGTTATTCCATGTATTAATTAATCATCAAAGATAGGTCAAATTACAATCAAATTAATTAAGAAGAGGATTAATGCCAATACAAGGCGAAGACAAATTATTTATACACGGGGACGGCCCAGATGGAGGAACTTGCCCTTTTGGAAGCTTACCATAATTCATTTTCATCTCAGTAACAGCAACCATACCTAAAACCAACACAAAAAAAAACTGTAAAAAATTAGTGAACTTCACCATCTTTAATATATTATCTAATTCTGTGTTTTAATATTGAGTTTGTTTTATTTTTATTTTTTAATCACAATTTAAATAGGAAGTGAAGACCATGCTACATGGTATGTGAATGATTGTCGGATGACACAATTACAATATCTATGTGATTAGTTCTAGAAATATATTCAGGTGATCTGAATTTCAAGCTTGGATTTTAGAATTTAGAAACCCACTACGACATAATTTTATTAATTAGAAAAGATTAATGGTGATTATTATGATTTGATCAATTAATTATGATTGATTTCAGATGTAACATTGTGCACATGTTTGACCAAAATAATTAGATTGAGTCAATCTTGTTTGATTACCTGTACTTATATTCATTTTTCTAAATCTAGTAGACTGTGTATATAGCTCGGATCGAAGAGTGCAAAGGGTATATGTCCTTCACAGTGTGGTATTTCCAGTAGGATTCGAACATGAGTCTTACCTCTAGGGATCGCAAATCACTACCACTTGGACCAACTATCTATTATTGAGTAGGCAAAATGAACATTAATTTGCCTTAATGTTTTTGACAATTTTATGATTTTTTTAATTGCAAGATGTAGAGAGCCAAAATTAGTAAGAGTTTTCTTATTTATTTGTTCAATTTCTGGCGGAATTGTAAATTTGATTCAACTTGAATAAATGAATGGTCATACTTTAAACTTCCTCCATTTATTTTTATTTGATGTTTTAGGATTTCTATATAAAATTAATGTTCTTTTACCAATTTTACCCTTCTTACAAATATTTGCTATTTATGCTAATTAATGCTAAGATTGATTAAAGGGTATTACGGAATTTTTATTTCAAAAAAATGACTATTTATGACATTCTTTAATTCATGTGCAATCCACCAAAACGACAAATAAAAAAAAAGGAAGAGAGTAACACACAAATATATATATATATATATATATATAGGAAAAAAAAAAAAAGACCCCAGGGCATATCTCCAACTGCTTGACCAACAATTCATAAGGCTTGCTCCAGCGATAAGGGTGGGGGTTCGAATCCCATTTGGAACTTGGATGAAAACATTTCTATGGGTCTATCTAAGGGTCATTTGTGGCGAAGACCCCTTTGTGCGCAGAGTGTACAGCAGTATGGTGGAATCCCGAGGCTTGGTGGAGGCACATCCTGCGATTTACATCCTTGTACACCTGTATTAAAAAAAAAAAAAAAAAAAAAGACATAAACATATCTAATTTCTTCGTAACTGTATTTGATCATCAAACACGATAATAAATGGCTACAAATTTGAGCTTTTAATGCATGTTTTCCAAAGAGAGAAAGAAAGTCATCCTAGAGACAAAGTACATTAAAAAAGTTGGACATCGTTGATGGCTCAAATGAGTGTTTAGTTATACACTTATAACCTGGGAGGGTAAAAGTGCAATAATTTTCAAATTTGGATTAAAATTATGCAAAAAGTGTTGCATGTTATCCAAATAGAAAATAGATGGAAATAAAGGTTTAAATTGCAAATTATAATATTATCAAATCTATAGTACTGAATTAAATCTTATTAATCAAATGTACTAAAATGTTACAAGTTCTTCGAGCTACTTGGATCCTCTTTTGATGATATTGAACGACGTTGCTCATTGTTATAGTGACATTTGTTTTAACCATTGTGGCACTTTATGACTAAGTTGTTTGAACTGCTTCTAAGTATATAAAATAATTTAATTCATTTGAAAATTTAAAACAGTGAATTTTATGAACTTTGTGCATAACACAAGATTTATGCTAGTCTATATTCTATATACATATAAAAGTACGAGTTGGCCTAAGAATTTTTTTTCCCTTTTTTGTGAAGACTAATATATCCCTATTTAAATTATATTGTGTTATTTAATTTTATGGCAAAAAGGTAAAATAAAATAATCTTAAAAGTAAAATTAGACAAGAAGTCTCTCTTACATCAACCTTCTCATAATTATCTTTTAAAGTTATACAACTCATTAAAATATTAATGATAACCAAAAAAAATTATTCGATTGTTTGATTATTACACGAGATGATGATTGAGAAGCGAATATTCCCAGAATTAGTAAAGTGAAAATGGAAAGTTTCATCATAACTGAGAATGCCATTGTTTTGGAATGTTGAGTTATTTGGCTTGCTCCTGTATTTATAGTTTAAAGAATTAGGCTGCAAATACTTAATTGGAAATAATTAATTAAAGTTAATTTTAGTTTGCCGGGGAAATTAAGGTGATATTTGACCTTTTCCCTTTCATTCTATTTCAGATTTCTTGATCCAATATAATTGATTGATATAAAAATGAGGCCGATAAATTTAAGTCTTAATACAATATATATTAAAGTAGATTTTTCTTATCTTAATCATGTTGAAGTATAATTATTCAATTATTTTATCGTATTTATCATTATTTTGATACAACGGTATTTATATTAAAGTAGAGTTCTTTTTGTTATCATATGTTTAGTCGATGTCATTAACTATTTTACTGGTTTACTTTATTGGTTTATAAATTGAGTTAAATTGGGTAGAATGGAATGGTGCAATTGATAAAACAACGGGGTAAGCCAACAAAAAATGGGGTAATTGGTAAAAATGAATGATATTGAATAAACATGAGATAACAAAAAAAAATGGTAAACTCAATGTAAAAGCAGATGAAATCGGTGAAAGAACATGTTGAAATAACAAAAAAATGATAAACTTAGTATAAAAACAGGTTTACTCGACAAAATTGAGAAAAAATAGTAAAAAAAAAAAAGGGGGGGGGGGGGTTAGATTAGTTAAGAAATGAATTAGGCATGTAATTGAAAATGAATGAACTCATAACAAAATAGGTATAACCGGCAAACTGGTTAAATTGATTTACGAAAAAAAGAACTGTTAAACTTGTGAAAACTGGTTTAGATGAAAATATCAAGGTCAAGGAAGAAAATAATTGATATTGTTCATTAGTTCAAATATAGTTTTAGAATAATAGTTATGTAGACATGTAGTTTTATATTATAAATAATTATTAATTATAGTTCATTTTTTATTTCCAAGTTTTAACTTTTAGTATTTTTGTTAATAACTTTAAATTCTTGTGAACAATATAGTAATAATTAAAGCGATTTAGTAAATAAATATTATGTAATATGTCATTAAGACCATAATATGATGAAAAATGATTATATGATTCAACTAACATAAGAAATTAATTAGTCAAGCAAAAAAAAAAGCTAAAATAGGTGAGAAAATGGGTTGAATCAAAATAATAATAGGTTAAATCGGATAGAATGGATAAAGTGATTAACAAATAGGATAAAACACAAAAACGAGTGAAATCGGTCAAAGAACGTGTTAAAATAACAAAAAAAAAAAAAAAAGAATAGTAAACTCTGTGTAAAAGCGAGTGCAATCAATATTACATTAGACAATTCTTAAGAAATTATCAATTATTAAAGAATCTTAAAATAACCACCTTTGTGTTGTATAAATAAAATGAAGTACTGCTTGGTTAACTGAAAAACTTATAATTAGATTAAGTTAAAAAAAATAATGATATGAACTGGTGCTAACGGGTAAAATTCGATTAAAAAATATATGATAAAAAATAAAAAGATGGGTTAGATCGAATAAAAATGAGTTAAGCAACAAAAAATGGTACAATCGATAAAACAATGAAGTAAACCGATAAAATATTGAATAACATCGACTAAACACATGATAACAAAAAATTAGTCAAATTGACAAAGAACAAGAATAAAAAGATTAGTTAAAATGACAAAAAAAAAAAGGTGAAATAGTCGACAAAATAGGATAAATCAGCAAAAGATTAAGTAAAATCAACTAAAATTGGGTTAAACCGGAGAAAATGAGTGGATTGATTAGCGAATGTAATAAACTACAAAAATCGGTGAAGGAACGTCTAAAAATAACATAAACTGGTTTAGATGGAAATATCAAGGTCAAGGAAGAAAATAATTGATATTAGTCATTAGTTCAAATGGTTGTTTTAGAATAATAGTTATGTAGACATGTAATTTTATATTAAAAAAAACTTAGTAATTATAGTTCATATTTATTTTCAAGGGCTGGTTTTAGGTATTTATGATTACAACTTTAAATTTTGGGAACAACATAGTAATAATTAAAGCAATAAATTATGTGGTAAATCATTAAGACTGTAGTATGAATTAAAATGATTATATGATTCAACTAACATAAGAAATTAGTTAATTACGTGCAACGCACGTGTGCTTTCCTAGTAAGCTTAATAGCACGAGGTCGCATTTTACTCAGATGATAAATTTGCTTGGTTTCTCCATGCATTTTTTTTTCTTTTTTTTTTGGCAAAAACCATGCATTTTGTTTGATAGTGATTTATTTTATTTTATTTGTTTTACTTAATATATACTATAATATATTCATCAAGATTCAAGACATTAGTGTCAATGTTCATATAGAAAAAATAAAATTATCCAAAACAGACATGACAACATTCAGGGAAAGGAGTAGATTAACAATACTTGGACATCTTTTGTAATGAATCTAGCCCAGTTGTAGATGATTGTTAGTAAATTGTTCTTCTTGTTTGCTTGACCAAGTATTATTATATACTAGCTGTTTCAATTTAATTACTTCTGTTGCCCCCTAACATATATATATATATATATATATATAAGAAAAGAAAAAGATTAATCAATCCATGAAGCAATATATATATATACATGATACAGTAGTAGCTGAATACAAAACATATATTTGAAAGATCAAATACTCTGAAAATCAAAGGATGTAATAGTTTGTCCACTCTTGAATTCTGAGTTACTCAAATTGACTTGTTGAATGGAAGATGATGATGATGATGATATAGTTGGAGGCCATAATTGTGCATTCTTCACTTTAGATATGCTCGAAAGGACACCAATTGGCGTCACCTTTCCCGTCACCGTTACCTTTTTTGCCGTAAAATCTATGTTGAAAGATGTCACTCCTGCAGAAAATTGAAGCCATAAATCAAGACTAGTTGAAATGATCATAAAACATATGTTGTTGATGGGAATGGGTTTTTTGACGTTTAATCGGCTACGTGCGGTTCTTGGATTTCATCAAGTAAAATGAAATTGAACATAATATGAAACTCAGTGTTCTCTCATTTGATGCACGGAAAAACATATCTTTAACATATAAAAAGTACCTTCCATTGTAGAGATATGTCTCCTCATCTTTCTTTCACATCCTCTGCAATGCAACGACACTCGTAGAACTACCACCTGCAAGCAAATCAATGAAAATCTTCAATTGCGAAGAAAGACGATGACTTATAATCACTGGACTAGAATCGAAGCAAAACCTGGTCTATGGAGCTAGATGAAGAGGCTTGTTTCGTGTCACACGATTCCTCCGCTTTTACAACCTTAGAATCTGAAGTTTCCACGGGAAACAACTTAAGGGTCGGATCAAAATCCGACACACCATCAAAGAAAACATTGCCACTCAACAAATACCTAGTAGAACCAGGAGGTGTGATAATTAAGCCATCAATTTTTATCTTCTGATCATCATCATCATCAACTAGCATTATTGTATCATTAATCTTGGCTTCATCAACATTTTTCTTTAAGGGTATTTTTTGGTTCCTCTTTTTTTGGTGAGGATTGGGGATGATTGGTGGCTGAGGATTTGAAATAGTAAAAGGAGGGAGAGGGAGTGATTTGGGAATTCTTCTTGAGTCTGTGATGATGGGATTGTGTCGGTCGATGGCTCGACCACCACTAGTGGAAGAGGATGACGATGAAGCTTCATCCATGGTTAAAGCTTGTGATGTACAGAATATATCTATTCCTTTCATCTTTAGGAAGTGTGTGAAATGAATTGATAAAGGGTTGAACTGATAATGGTTTAGGGAATCAAAGTTTTAAATTGTGGGGCAGAAAGAAAGAAATTGAGGATAGATTATTCTTGGTGTGGGTTATGTTTTCTTGTGTTTATTAAAGATCAATTTTGATTTACTGCAGTCTAATTTTCAGAGAGAAATTGTATATGAATTTAAGAGCATGTATCATACAGACAACAGACAAAAGCAATGGCAAAATTATCTGTTCGTTCAATCATACAAAGTCAAAAATGTTTAAAATGTTACTAATTATTTTGTTCAAAGAAAAATCTCATCTTTTTTACTACTTTTCTATGTTTCTCCTTTCCTTAAGCCGAAGAATCGAATTCCCAATTAATGTTCCATGTACACTAGAATAAGAATCCAGGTATGCTTTGGAACATATGCCTCTTTGTTCTATGAAAAAAATTCTAGTTCAGAAATCAACAGAATCAGATGCCTTTATGCACTTCACTTTCTCTACTTCTTTTCTATTCACTTTAAAACACCTCCAACCAAGCCACAAGAGGAAAACAATAGTAGAAAAAGTGAAAATATAAATAAATAAAATGTGTAAAGATTCAAAGATAATTTCTATCCTATTTACCTAGTGACATAAAGAAGTCATTTGCAAACATACATAAAAGCCCAAAACTGGATTAAAATCCTACTCTAAAATTACAAAATTTCTCAGGATTGAAAAATATATGTAGATTGAAATGATGCGGCATATTTTCAGAACATACATTCATTCTATACATAATATTTATGTCTTACTCTCATTAGTTTCCTTTTCCTTCATCTTCATTCAATATGCGGTTTCGGAAATCATTGACCATACGAGGCAAACCCTCCCGCAAGGAAACCTTTGGCTCCCAGTTGAGATACTCCTTTGCTTTACTAATATCTGGCTTCCTCTTATGAGGATCGTCAGCAGTGTTTGGTTTGAACTCTATTGTTGCACTAGGGTCAATGGTTTCTTTGACAACCTATTATTAAAAGCAAATTAGTCATGCCAAATGGTAAAAGAATCTTGATTGACATCTTACATTATAGAAATAATTAAATTTTAGAACAAACCTCAGCAAGCTCTAACATTGTGAATTCTCCTGGGTTACCAAGGTTGAATGGGCCTACATGCTCACCTTCCATCAGAGCAACCAATCCATCAACCTGATGTTAACAAAATTAGGGTATCATTATGTCAGTGTGAAAGAATTATGTTTCTGTGTTCTGTATATTCTGATATTTAGAATAGCCTAAAGAAAGTAGGAATTACTTCACTATTTCAATCAATTCTTTTTAGATTTTGTGCATCTGGAAAACTTACCCAAACCGGGCTTGGCCATGCCCATCCAAACACAAGGCAAGTATTATATTGCAAATGCCCTTATGATTGGAGAATGTTCTCCAATTACAAAGCAAGTGTGTTCGTGTGTTACACTTGCAAACACACTTGCTTTATGATTGAATGGGTGTGGTAAAATCCGGTTTGCGTAAGAACTACCCATTTTTGGGAATGTAGTTCCTACAATTGTTAAAATCTTGACTAATATTCTGATAGCATTGTATATTTTAAAGTTCAGGATCTCTGCGTACATTGTTTATCACATAGGTGATTAAACAAACATTCAATCACTCATCTCGCCTTAAACCTCTCAGACAGTTTTCATGATACCCCTGAGTAATGACCTTTTATCAATGATTTAAGTTAGAGTTTCTAGCAATTGAACTTTTGAAGAACAAATCAGAATGAAAAGAATAGTAAGAAAAAAAACCTTAGACACGTTGTTGTCTTCTATTAGAGAGAGAGAGAGAGAAACCTTATATAAGATGTTGCTTCTATTAAAAAAATATTAACAACTCAGGTTGACCTTTTATTTTCTTAATCCACTACTAC
The DNA here is from genome assembly GCA_003313485.2 of Penstemon barbatus. Classification (NCBI taxonomy): domain Eukaryota; kingdom Viridiplantae; phylum Streptophyta; class Magnoliopsida; order Lamiales; family Plantaginaceae; genus Penstemon; species Penstemon barbatus. The sequence continues at coordinate 15,872,417 of CM064879.1, forward strand.
ATAAACCAGAAATGTTGTCGGCATAGGAAATTTCGGAATTGCCAATAACTCTTGCAAGTCCAGTAAAAGTAATATAATGTTTGTTCAAAAAAAGTTGTACTCCACTTACGTGGGAAGTGGGCAATGAAAATATCAAATAGTAACTGGTAGGTCCACATATAGGTATGTAGGGTATATATAGGCCTAAGGGCAAGTGAGTGAGGGCATTTGCACCCCCTCCTCCCTCATTTCAGAGTGCATCTGTCATTGATTCTACAAAAACATTGCTCTCAATATGCATGAACTCTGAAGGATGTAAGATAGGACACAAGCATTGGGTGCCCAACGTAGTTAAAAGATTAACCAATATAAACTAAACTATTGACTTAAAAAGATGATGCAGTTCCAGCATGCAGGTTCATTTACACCACTGAAAAGCAAACTCGACGTACCAAGTCAGACACATATTGGAAGCTTCTTGTTTGTTTCCCATCACCATAAACTGTCATTGGTTGTCTGCGTATTGCCTGAATAACACAGGAACGAAAATGAGTTCTACAGTGGACTTAAACCCCAAAAAGATAAATATCAACATGAAGCTACTTCATGCTTCTTTACTCGATAATTAAGAATACAAAGAAAGGAGACAAACCTGTGCAACAAAGTTGCTGACCACACGCCCGTCATCTATACACATACGAGGTCCATATGTATTAAAAATACGTGCAATACGCACCTGGACATGAAGAGAAGGATGATCAGAGATAACTGTCACTTAACACAATTTGGAACAAGTGTTGCAGAAATAAGAGAAGCTTAAAAAGTTTGTACCACAGGTAAATCTCGAACATAAGTTATTGCTTTGTAATATAAGAATCTAGATTTTACTGGCCAGATTTGAGATGATAACCTGTTGTTCAACGATTATGACAAAATATTCCTCAACCGCATTATTTTGCTTCACTACTGACACAAAATTCATTAAGAAAAATATTTGTGGAACCTGAATCTCTTTTTCATACAAAATAAATTTATGTGTGATTCAAATACAAAATAAATTTATGGATTACATTAACCCTTACTTTTATTCAAATACAAAATAAATTTATGGATTACATTAATCCTTATTTTTATTTTCTAAAAGTTACTGACTTGTAATTACTAATTTTTAATAGTAGTATTTATTTTATGAACACCAACAATATAGTGTAATTAACTGTAATTAGGTAAGTGTAATTAACACCTTGAACATACTTTATAACCCCACCTCCCATCCATCCACCCACCCAACCAGCCACCCCCACCCCACAAAGGCGTCCATACCAACTGGCTAAAGTAGTTCCTGATTTGTTTACTCTCCCAGGCATATTAGAACTCAATAGCATTGTTGTCAAGATTCAAGACAAATGTTTAATTTAAATAATAGAGTGCCCATCGAAATAGTTAAATTCCTCGATTATGTAAGACAAAGTGCTAGAAATTGTTAGCCCCAATTCTTGCTACCGGATAAATAAAACACAAAGAATTTGAACAATCACGAATACACAAGATTATACAACTTGGTCCTAATGTGAACCTCACCATGTAGGTAGTTCACTATGATGAAGGAAAAGCTTCTACAGTATGATAATAGTTCTGCGCTAAAACACGGCCTCAAATTTATAGGTCAAAGCTAGGGAAACCAAAGTACAAGTGTGAAATACCCTTAATGATCAAATCGTCTAGGTTGATCTGCAGCCAAACATGGTGTAGGGTGTTTAGACTCTATAACCTAATAAAGCTCGAAACCAAATAATCCAACAAGTGGCGATACAGTAAAGTACATTACCTCAACACCATCACCGCGATGATAATCCATGGTTAAGGTTTCAGCCGTTCTTTTCCCTTCGTCATAGCAACTTCGTACGCCTAAGTATGTATATTCAGTCATAAACTGCTCACTCACCAAGACAGCATAATTGACAATAAAATAATAGAGAAATATCTGTTACACTTAAAAATATATTTATTTATCACCTATTGGATTCACGTGTCCCCAGTATGTCTCTTTCTGTGGATGCTCAAGAGGATCACCATAAACCTCACTAGTACTGGTAAGAAGGAATCTTGCACCGATTCTCTTTGCAAGGCCCAACATATTTAGGGTACCCATCACATTTGTCTTGTAATCATATATTAAGGATCTCAACCATATCAAGTTCAGAACATGCAAATATGCTTGTAAATTGTCATAACACCACAATGTACACATGCATACAGAAATTTAATGAGGGAACCTCCACCAATGCATACTCAGCTAAAAATAATGCAATCAGACGAAAACAATAACTAATGCAATAAAAGACATTAGTGCTAAATATCTAAATTGATATAAATATCCAGAAAACAAAGATCCAAACATAGCATGCCAAATCACACGCACAGATCAACAAAAAGAAGTTTAAACAAGGATATGATAGTCTTCACAGGGTTATATTTATAATACACAGGGGAAGCAGGGCAAGCCAAATGATAGATCTGATCCACCTCCAACAAAATAGGCTCAACGACATCATGCCTAATCAACTCGAACCTCGGATTCCCAAACAAATGTACCACATTCTCCTTCCTCCCCGTAAAAAAATTATCAATCACAATCACATCATCCCCTCTCGCAATCAACTTATCCACCAAATGACTACCCACAAACCCCGCCCCTCCTGTTACGACGATCCTCTTCCTCTTACTCCCTATCCCCACAGGCACTCTCCCCACCCCATTAGAATACCTATTACTATTTCCAACAGTATTAAGATCAGCAAAATGACGATTCTCGTAATCGTGCCCTGATTCTTCGTGATCCGGATAATTAACTACAGATTCGCGATTTTCTGTGACAATGTGGGGCCGTGAATCATCGGCGGTGGAGGAGAGGAGGGAGAGGGACGGCTGTAGGATGAAGAAAGTGGAGCCGATTAAGATTCCGACGAGGATGAAAACGAGGCGTTGTTCTTTGAGGAGGTAAGTGAGAGATCTGGCGGGGTGTTTAAGGGATTTAGGAGAGTAGGGTGTGGAATTGGAGTCTGGCATTTCTTCGTCTCTTCTGCTGCTTGATTGCTTGTGTAATTGCTTCATTTTTCTTGCTCTTTTTGATGAATTTTCAGATAGATATTTGTTGATGATGGTTTTCTAGATCATCTGGAGAAGAATTTGTATGTAGAGGAAGGTGGTGTGTCAAAATCTCATCTCAGCTAAGTTAATCTAATTCTGATCTAGTGAAGAAGAAGCTGTTTGTAATGTGTTATTGTTTGATTGGCTAACGGTTATATAGGATGGGCTAGCTAGACCGGCCCATTATGGCCCAGAAGTGATGAATTATGTGGAAAATATGGATCTGGTTTGGATTAAGATTTGTGTTTGAAAAAACAAATGGTGAAGGAGCGAAAAAGGGCCCTGGTTTTTCATTTACGAAATGGGCCACGTGGACCGGATTGAAAAAAGAAAAGCGACAAACGACCACAGTGGGAGTCGAACCCACGACCTTCTGATCCGAAGTCAGACGCGCTAATCCACTGCGCTATGCGGTCGTACATGTTTATGTTGAAAATGTTTATTATATATCTTATTAAACTTTGTATTTCAATTTTGAATCGAACAGTTGATTTCAATTCAAATGATTGTATTGCGTAGGTGACAATAATCAATTCATGTGGTTTGGATTAATATTCTACTACACTGCTTCAGAATGGAACTAATGTCCAAACAGAGAAATTTTACTCATTATGAAAGAAAAAAAGCATAAGAAGAATTTATTTATGATAGTAAAAAGAAATTTTGACGGAGCATTTTTTATATGTGACGAATAAAGGCTTGACCATCCTTCCTCGTAATTATATAACCAGCATTCAATGAACTATTTTGACGCGAATATTATTAAAGACTAGTGATATTGCCAGAGCTAGGGGTGTAATCGAGTCAAATAGTGATGAAGGACATAATGTTCAAGTTTGGTTTGAATTTTATCGAGCTTGAAATTTTATGTTGAGCTTCGCTTGATTGTTAAACGAACCAAGTTCAAACTAGCTCGAGCCGAGTCTATTGAGTAGCTTGATATTTTGCATGTATTTTAACAATTTTTAGCTTTTCGAGTCGAGCTCGACTTGAGCTTGAAAGTTATCGAACAAAAAATGATGTTCAAGCTTGTTTGATTAGTGTGACGAACCGAGTTCAAACGAATTTTTATCGAATGAACTCGAGTAAAGTATCAAACAGGTTAGTTTGACATTCAACCCTAGCCACAACAATGGGTGCCGGATCAACTCTTTTAATATGACTAATTCCCCCTCATTTGTCTTATAAGGCATATTATTAAGACAAGAAAATAATAAATGCTCTCATCTCATTTGACCATTTTCATGTTTGCATTAAATTCTAATTTAAAAGGTCTTAATTTGAAGAGTTGGGCATCTAATTGTATAAGTTCATGCAACATGCATGGTAGCTAGGATGAACAATTTGCGCTAAATATATATAATGCTAATTAATTTGTAGCATGTAAAGAAAAGTCAGACCTTAAATATTTACGAAATATCTTAATTTATGGCTCAGACTTGAGGGGTTGAAGTGATCAATTCATATATTGAAGAAGTCAACAAGTGTAAAGATCAACTAGCTACAATTGATTACAATTGCCTAAGATCGATGCAAGTATATACCAAAATAGATAGATATCAATTACTTCAATTAAGACTTCATACAATTTTTTTAAACAAATATATATATATATATATATATATATATATATATATATATATATATATATGTGGTACATATAATTTGTAAAAGGACCAGGTTCATAAATGAAACTAAAGTTTTTAACTCAAATTGATGAATGTAGGAACTAAAAATGTTAATTAGTATATGAGATATCTATACGTAGTCTCCTACTTGCATATATAGGCCAAGATCATGGATCAAAATTTCCATCTTTTCCATCGAAAATATCGAAAATTTTTCGTTTTTGAATCAGGCAAAACGAAAATACGATGTAATTCCGAAACTATTTATTTGCCTTAAACTCTGTTATTTTCCTAAATTTAGTAATTTTTTTTACAAATTTTCCCAAGTGTTTCCGAGATATTTCCGAATAGTCTCGAAAAGTTTCCAAAATTTGACTGACCGAAACCTACATTCGAACCGAAATTTTGATCCATGGCCAAGATATATCCATATAGGTAAGTGGTCAAAAATTATTTAGGTCTAAATTATGAGTTTTCTCTAATTTTTCGGTATGGTTCGACAATGTTCTATATATATTCGACACCTTGAATTAGTAAAGTTTTGGACCTAGGTTGGGTCAAATATATATCCTCCGGAAAGTAACGGACTCAAGTTCGAATTCCTGTTGGAAGAGGTTCCCACTTTATGTGTCCGACGCGCCTCGAAGGGGATTAAACCCTTGGGAAACAAAAAAAAATATATCCTCCGAAAATCAAACTAGTATGCTAGCTAGTTTTATGAGCCCAAATATATATATAAATATATCATTAGATTTAAAATCAAATATCTTAATTACATCATGAAAGAGTAGATGTAAAGATGGTATCTAAATTTAAAAGGCTAGTCTTACTTCCAAAACTGTCTTTTTCTTTATATGATTTCATTATTCTTAATATTAATTGATCTGGGTATAAGTGAATTTTCACATTTGTTTATGAAAGCAAAATTATAAGACATAAAATTCAATAGTGGTATCCCAAAATTTTATGACGCGCGCATGTCAAAGTGTCCAATTACATAGACTAGCTTTTTACATGCTATATTTGTTCACAATTTCATCAATTCACTATGTGAACATGTTCATAAATAAACTGGGAGCAGTCAATTTCTTACATGTAGAACCATATAAAAAATTGAATGATTAAGAGTACATTTTTTAGGTAAAATTGCATATTTGATATCATATAATATGTCATTATGCAATTTTAGTATATGTACATTTAATATCACAATTTAAATCTTAGTTACAATATTCGTACAACCGTCAAATAATTAGACGGTAATGGACTTAAATGGACGGAATTGAACACATGCATCTCATGTGAGAATTATCTCAGACTTTCAAACATGGATCAAAATTTTGTTTCGAGTGTATGTTTCGGTCATTCAAATATTGAAAACTTTTCGAGATTTTTCGGAAATGTTTCGGAAACACTAAGGAAAAATTGTAATAAAAGTTACTAAATTTAGATAAATAACAGAGTTTAAGGCAAACAAATAGTTTCGGAATTACATCTTATTTTCGTTTCGCTTGATTCAAAAATGAAAACTTTTCAATGTTTTCGAAGAAAAAGATGGAAATTTTGATCCATGCTTTCAAAGTATCATATTTTTTTCCTTACTTTTGGAGGAAAATTTTTTACCCTCATATTACCACTTTAATTATCATGAGATAATTTCCCTTCCAAAAGACTGATATAATAGTCACATGAACCTCATATGGCCAATTCCGTGCAATAATTTGACGGTAGTATGAACATTGCAACTAATATTTAAATTGTGGTACTAAATATATATTTACATATCCACTGGTATCAAGGTTGTAAAGCGTCCTATTATACATTGTCAACTATCAAATATGCAATTTCCCCTACTTTTTGACCTACTAGAAAAGTGCGTGTAGGTTGTACGTGTCTAGTTAATATCATAAAAGTAAATTTTATAAATTATGTCACAAAATAGCACAATTAATGACTAATATTAAAACTATCTTTTTGTAAATGAATGACGACTTTAATTAAATTATTGTAATCAAATATAAATTGATATTTGATTTGTTCATAAGATCTTGTAATTTTATTTTCTGAAATAAGATCATAACAAAATTATTTAGTTTATTCCATTATAGTAGTTTTCAATTATGAAGCACAATTTTAAGAGCTATAATTTATACCAAGTGTGATTGGTCTAGTATAAGGATTAGTTACTACAAAGTAACAGACTCAGGTTCGAATCTCTGTCAGGAGAGGTACCCACATTAATTTGTCAAATCCGTCTCGAAAGGGATTAAACCTTTGGGAAAAAAAAAGAGCTATAATTTATTTGTTTTAGTTTGAAATAATATCATATCATTTAAAATGCATTTGTTTACATATCTAAGCCATTTTTCACATTTTAAATTTATTAGCTTAATCCATTTTTTCACAAGTTTAACCCTTCTTTTTACCTATTTCATTCATTTTGCATCTATTTAATATAATTTTTTTTTCGATTTACCCGTTCTTTTATCGATTTAACCTACTTTAATTATTTTTCGTCGAATATAATTCTTCTATTTTCCGGTTTATACCATTTCCTTTTGGTTTCACCCTACTTTTACCCGTTAACTATTTTTTTCTTTTTATAAATTTAACTAGTTTTCATCTATTTCACACGTTTCACATTGATTTACATGTTTTTCATCAATTTCACCTCATATTTCATTGATTTCACATGTTTTCATCGACTTTACCTTTATGAGAGAATTGCATTTTTGGTACACAACTATAGGTCAATTCCCATTTTTGGTACACAACTTTATGTGTCCAACACATATGGTACACCTCTTTAACAAAGTTCGACACATTTGGTACAACCGTTAAATAAATTGCAAAATCACCGTTAATTCGATCACGTGACATCACGTGCCCGTTAGTTCGACACATTTGGTACATCTCTTTTACAAAAAATAAATAAATAAATAAATAAATAAATAAATAAATAAAATAAAAAAAATTAAAATTGATAAACTTTTATAAAAATTATCATATGTATTTATTATATTTATCATATCATATTTATATAATGATAAAAAAATATGTATTTATTATTTATATGACATGTAAAATATAATAAACTATATAATGTCATTTATAGTTTAATACTGGAAGAATAATAAAATATAATAAAAAAGTTTATCAAGTTTCAATTTTTAAAAATTATTTATAAAAATAGTTTATTATTTATGAAAATTATTAAAAAATATGTATTTAATATTTATATGACATGTAAAATATAATAAACTATATAATGTCATTTATAGTTTAATATTGGAAGAAGAATAAAATATAATAAAATAGTTTATCAAGTTTCAATTTTTAAAAATTATTTATAAAAATAGTTTATTATTTTTATAGTTTATTATTTATAAAAATTATTAAAAAATATGTATTTATTATTTATATGACATGTAAAATATAATAAACTATATAAATAGTTTAATATTGCAAGAAGAATAAAATATAATAAACAAGTTACTTTAATTTATCATATTTATAAAAATTATTAAAAAATATGTATTTATTATTTATATGACAGGTAAAATATAATAAACTATAATGTCATTTATAGTTTAATATTGGAAGAAGAATAAAATATAATAAAAAAGTTTATCAAGTTTCAATTTTTTCTTTTTTTCTTTTCTTTTTTTTTTTTTTTTTGTAAAAGAGGTGTACCAAATATGTCGAACTAACGGGCACGTGATGTCACGTGATCGAATTAACGGTGATTTTGCAATTTATTTGACGGTTGTACCAAATGTGTCGAACTTTGCTAAAGAGGTGTACCAAATGTGTTGGACACATAAAGCTGTGTACCAAAAATGGGAATTGACCTATAGCTGTGTACCAAAAATGCAATTCTCTTTTACCTTTATTCCCTGATTCTCTTATTTCACCCATCTTTAACGATTTCATCCATTTTTCACTAACTTCTCCGGTCGTATACGATTTTCACGAATTTCATCCAAAGTTATTCGATTACATATGTATTTATCAATTTCACAGGCGCTTTTTTATCATACCAATTTCAATCATTTTTCACCAACTTCAGAAGTTCTCACCCAAATTTTTTTATCACTTTCACAAGTTTGTACAAACTTTTATCAATTTCACCAATTTTCATTAGTTGATTTCGCCTGTTTTCCATGAAAATTCGAGTATCACCGATTTCACCTATTTTTCACGAATTTCATCCGAATTTTCATTGATTTCACAAGCATTTCTTTTTAACTGTTTCACACGTTTTTCCACCAAATTTACCACTATTTAAATTCGAGGTTATTCATGTCTTGATTATTCAAGGTTATGCACGTCTTGATATTCTTGGATATTGTTTAATTATATTTTGTTCTTTTTGAAAGAAAAAAATTCGATTCTTTTTTTACTACTTTTTTTTTTTTTTTTTTTGTAACAGAAGATGTTTAAGTGAATTTGTTTTTTGATTTTTTATTCTTAGAGGACTTTTATGACTTATATTTTGCTAAATATTCCAATGATACAAACAATATTTTTTACTTAAAATTTTATTGTTGCTAAATTATCATAATTTTACATATATATTTTAGGAACTATTTAAAATATAAGTGTTTTTTTTATTATCATCTTTATGGTTCATTTATATGTGTTATAAGTGAAAATATAAAATTTGATGTAAGAGATCATTTTTAGATTTTATGAATTTATGTAGGAAATAAATATAATAAATTTTCATGTTTAATTATACTGAAGTATTCATATTAAAGTAGACTTTTTTTTCCTATTCTAGTTTTTCCTATTTTTAATTAATTTAATTATATTTTAAATAGGGTATTTTAATCTTCAAAAAAATTCTTTTTAATGAACTCGTACTTTTATATACGTACGTAGATAAGATAAGCAAGTTTTAATTTACCTATACTAGCTAGACAAGATACTTGGAAGAAAATTTGATATGAACCAAATATGATTTAAATGTAGTAACTACCAACTGATTTCCATGTGTAATGTTAATACCTTAATTTCATGGACCTGAAAAGTAAAATTATGAAGAAAAAAAATAACAGGGGACAGGGGTGAATGCGGGATAAAATGAGAAGATTGACCCATGTATAGAGCAGAATAGTATTCCCCAAAGAATGTCTGAAATTAATATTCTTTTCACATATAGTTTCATGAAATTGAGTCCACAAAAAGATAAAAGACTAGCTATCCAATAAATAAATCATTTGGCGATTATGGTTTATTTGTGTAGCTACCCAGTGAAGTGAAGTGATTGGTTGATTGTCGTTTTAAAGGACCAGTTATTTATGTGACCAATTCATTTGTTCTACAATCATCTTTAAACATTGTAAACTGTTATGTTTACAAGAAGGTTTAGGGCCTTTATGTTTGGGAAATGCCAAACAAACATGTTTTTAATTTTCTGAAATAAATTTTTCATCTCTTAATTTTCTTAAACTACTTTCTCAAAACCCAAACAAACAACAATTTTCTTATCTTTCAACAATTCTCTCACATCTCTTCTTCTATTTTTCACTTTGAATTAAACAAAATCAACAAGAAACAAAAAAATCTTATATATAATAAGTTATATAAATATATTTGAGTATCAAATTCATTATATTTTTTTCACAAACTTCAAGTATTTTTATTTATTTTTATATAATATAATGACGAAATTCATCAATAATTTCTCTTTTTCATAGGTGATTAGTAATAAAATTATTGTTTTTGATATGGTGTTTATTATAATTTGAATTATTGCGTCGATATCATGTTATCATACTTGTAATTTTGTTGTTATCATTCATTCTTAACTCAAATTTTGTAGGAAAAATAATTGATAATGAGATGAACATTTAGTTTATGGAAATAAACTTGAAAAAATGAATAACATACTTTTTTTAAATAGTTGATTACATATACTAAAATTAAAATTAAAATTAAAATAGACGTCACACCGGCTGGACCAGTGGTTAAAACGGTTAAACCGATTTAACCAGTAATCAATAAGGCTACCGATTCGATGTCCGGTCCGATTTTTAAAACATTAGTGATATCGAATCATTACTTTTTTATGAAAAAGGTATTTTTGAAAAATAATAATTAATTTTGTAGAAAGTTGGTGTTTTTATTTTGGGACATCCCAAAAATTTAATTAAATAGTAGTAAAAATTTAGTGTTAAAAAGATAACTACTTAACATGTCTTCTCACATATAGGCAGTTTAATTGCTTTTAAACATGTAGGTTTAGCTAGCTTTAATATAGTATTTCCTCCATTTCAAAATACATGTCGTTTTAGTAAAAAAAAATATTCATAATACAAGTCGTTTAAGAGAGACTTGTATTCTTTTTTGACAATGTTACCCTTTCTCATTAATGATGAATATGGGAAAGTTACACATTCTTTTTTTTTTTTTTTGGTAATTAATGATTTACTTAATCTTTGTGTAACAACCTTAAATTACTTGTATTTTTAAATGGAGGGAGTAATATTATATTATATTTAATGTTTGGAGATGAAATCCATTTAATTTTTTTATTGCTGAGTACTCTCTCCATTTTTTTTATTTGTCTCTTTGACAAAAAAAATTTGTTTACTTTTATTTGTTACTTTAAGATTTCAATATAAAATTAATGTTATTTTATCAATTTTATCCTTTTTACTAATACTTATCATTAATGCTAAGATTATTTGATTAAAATGATATTTTGAATTTTTTTACTTCAAAAAAGTTATTATTTATGACATTCCTTAATTCGTGTACAATCCTCCAAAGCAACAAATAAAAAAAAAATTATATTTGCGGGGAAGAAGAATAGAGTTGATTCTGTGAGGTGCGTGAAAATGTATAATTAAGTACAAATTAATTAATGAAAATTAAGTTTAATTTTCTTCAGCACACGAGTTGACCATTAACTTTAATAATTTCCTTCAGCACACGAGTTGATTCTAGCAGCTGAAAGAATTAAATTAACTCTCATCAGATTTCACTTAAATTAATTGACCTGCACATGCATTATGAATCAATAATACTTTAATTAAGCACGGAAATTAAGTTTGATAACAGTCACAATAATAAAAAATGAAAAAAAAACCACTAATCTAAGAAAATTAACAAATGTTATAAGTAAACATAATATATACATTTCATGATCATTAAAAATTCCATATTAAGTTAAAATTAATGGGAAAATTGTTTTTTTGGTACCGTAGGATATGCTGACTTGCACTTTTGGTACCATTGGATACGAAAATGCAAATTTGGTATCATAGGATATATTTCCATTGCAATTTTGGTACCAAACCCAATTTTTCTACAAAGTTAATGGCAATTTACCCCCTATGAAATGCATAATGTTCAATTTATCCCTCTATAATTTGAAAAAAATCAATTTACCCCCTGTAAAATTTTAATGAAGCAATTTACCCCCTTCAGCCGGAGATTGTAACTCACTTGCCGAAATTGAGAGTATGCATGCAAACTATTTTATTTAACATAGGGGGATAAGTTGCCACATTTATCATAACACAATGGGTAAAAAATCACATTATCATAATAAAAGTGGATTAAGTGCCGCCTATAAAAATATCAGGGAGGCGATATGAAATTTTTACATAATTTCAAGGGATAAAATGCTCTTTTTTAAACCACGAGGGGTTTAATTGAACATTATGCATTTAGTAGGGGGTAAATTGCCGTTAACTTTGTAGAAAAAATTGGGTTTGGTACCAAATTGCAATGAAAACCTATCCTATGGTACCAAATTTGCATTTTCATATCCAATGATACAAAAAATGCAAGTCAGTCTATCATATGGTACCAAAAAAGCAATTTTTCCTAAAATTAATATATATTTGGTCAACTTACATACTTGACTCTGGATTCTGACTCCAGAAATATTCAATTACTCGGTTACGATTATTTAATTAATTTTCTCAAATTTTATAGGAAAATCTGCAAGCGCTATTGTCCTTCGTTAATTTATAGCCTATTTGTTTGAACAGGAAAGTTTGAAAACAATACACATGTAAAGTCAACAGCGTTTATGAACATTTATATTTAGAAAATAAAAAGCTCTTATCCATCATCATTTATTAATAAGGAAAAGAAAGCAAAAGAAACTTCTTAAATGTTATGAAACTAAACTAAAAGTAACAAGAATTAAAGTAAACAAAGTAGAATATATATTAGGAGGAGAGTTTCTTATTATTCATATACTCTTGTGTGTATAAAATAATTTACAATGCATCTATTTATAGGACTACAAGTGCAACTTAATAGTCAAAAGTTACAAGATAAGTTTAAGTAAAATTCAATGAATAAAGTACATGACTTTTGGTGTTTCAAGAGTATTCATATAACTAGTGACATTCCAAATGCATCCACCAAATAAATACTAGATTCATAACACTCCCCCTTGGATGCATGTTGCTTATAGAATATGCCTCGTTAAAAACCTCGTCAGAAAAACCCAGTGGGAAAAACCTGAACAAGGAAAAAAGAGTACATATCCATATGGAGCTGATAAGCGTGTAACACTGCCTCGTTAAAACCTTGCCAAGAAAACCCATTGGGACAAAACCTGGACGAAGGAAAAAGAGTACAATGTGTGGATTATTAATGACACGCTCCCCCTGATGATGGCGTAATGTCCACGTGCTTTAGTGAACAAATCAGCAAAATTATTACTTGACTGAATTTATTGAACATCAATATTACCATGTTTTTTAAGCTCGTTGGTGAAGAAAAACATTGGTAATATGTATTTTGTTCAGTCTCCTTTTAGATATCCATTCTTGATTTGAGTAATACAAGCGGCATATTTCTTGTAAATGTTGAATCGTAGACCTTAATCATAAACATTCACAGCTTACTTCAAACAATTCCATTTTGAGATATAAATATATATGTGAGTTGACCAGAAATGTATCCAGCATCTGTATAACAGACCATACGTGGATTGGAACCTCTGATTAAAATAAGCACATATCGGTTGTTCCACAAAGATAGCGTAATACTTTGTTTACTTTAATTCTTGTTACTTTTAGTTTAGTTTCATAACTACGTGGATTGGAACCTCTGATTAAAATAAGCACATATCGGTTGTTCCACAAAGATAGCGTAATACATGTTTAATTTCATTCCAATATCTGCATGTAGATGCAGAGTTATATCTTTCCAGTAAGTTAAAAATGCAATATCCGACATCATACAATTTGCAAAATACATTAAAGCTCTAATTGCATTTAGATAAGGTACTTCAGGACCCAACAATTCTTCATTGTCCTCTTGAGGACAAAACTGATATTTATTTATATCTAAAGATCGAACAACCATAAAAGTGCTTAATGGATGAACTTTATCCATAAAATCTTTTCAGAATTTTCTTTATATGGACAAATATATTCTCTAATAAATGCTCGATCTGCAGGCCGAGACAAAACTTTGTTATTTCGATACTTTTCTACCAAACTCTTTCATCAAGTAGTACGCGGTCTCAATGAGCTCTTCATGAGTCCTCACAAGATTTAAAAACCATAAGCACATACCGCCATAATAGAAAAGTCATTTCAAAATTTGTCAATACAAAATTCATGGACAAATTGGATTGTGCACGAATCCTTATTTTACGAGGTATTCATTTAGCTGGTTATACCACATCAGACCATATCACCCTTACTTGTATAAGGATCGTATTTGTCTACAAAAAATGAGCATGAGACCATTTAATTCCTCCATGAATGTTAATATAAATATCACTACCCAATGATCTATCTAATATGCGGTAACTACATCCATAAACACATTTCAAGTCCTTCAGGGACTGCAAATCAATTAAATACCGCGACATGATTGCACTAATCACGGGGGAATATGTTTCGTCGTAGTTATTGGTCTCTGTGAGAATTCGTACAAGAAGTTGTGTCTTATATCTCACATTATCATCATGTTTTCGTAAAATTATATGTTTGTGACATATAATTTTCACGTCTTTTGACGTGCGGACAATTAGTCCAAATACTTTTACAATTTAATAGATTTTCACGTCTTTTGACGTGCGGAAAATTAGTCCAAATACTTTTACAATTTAATAGCGATCTTGAATCGCATCTTTCTATAAGGCCAAAATATTTATTTGCTTATTTATGTCGGCATTAAATTAACCGTTCACGGTTCAGGATCCTGATTTATACCTTTTATTTAGTTTGACCCAAATAAGCAAAACTATTATTTATAATCACTTTGCTTTCTATCCCAATTTTCTTGATTTATTTCTGTTTCATGTGCCTCTTCATGGGCATCTCGTGATTTAGACTGATCAGTCATTTTTTCTATAGCGCTTTATTTTGAAACAGATTCCTCCTCATAAGGGAATTTCTTTAAGAAGTTTTCTTTTGCACCAATAGTAATTTCACGCTTCAAGTGCGTTTATAGTATGCTAGCATATTATCCTTCAAGGATTTCAATCCATGTTGGTGCAATTTTTAATTCTTGCTCGTTCGATTTGTGCATGGGCCAAGCTTTTAATTCTTGCTCGTTCGATTTGTGCAGCTGAGACAAGTAATGTACATTTATGTACTCATGTCAAAATAATTTCACGCCGTTTTACATGCAATGAGCAATGACATCAATTCTCCCCCTAACGGCGAGAAAAATATCTCAAAACAAAATTATCATCATATTTTGATTTAACCATATCGCCTCGTCAGACGTTTAAGATATATGGTTATAGCCTCGTCAGGCGTTCAAAATATATGATTACAGACGGGAAATAAAAACAAACCAACACGTCTTTGTAGACCCATATATGTTCATTTTGGTGGAAAAATCAGAACATACATTGCACAATCATAAATTTATTAGGCTTCCAGCCTGACATAAGTTGCAACGTTGCCCTCAATCTTATACTTGAGCAAGAATCTTAGCAAAATCAATACGTGTTGACAATAGGCATATCATAGACAATTAAAAAAAATAACTTTTACAGGACCATGTCTATAAGTCCACATATATCCCATTAATATCATCATAAAAAAATTGGGACTCAAGACCAATCTTCACAATAGATGGTCTTACAATTTACTTTCTTTGTGAGCAATTAACACACAGATACTCATGAGGTAAATAATCATATGGTTCTTCAAAAGATGCAGCGCATTTGTAGTTTTACCTGGATGACCAAGTTTATCATGCCACTTCATAATATTTTGGATCATTGAACTTCTAGTTCAACTGAAACTTATGATCCAACATTGTTTATTGTCGCACAATTCACTAGGATAAGAAAACTGGGATCATATTCATCAGTATACTTCTGGCATGAAATATTGGATGTAGTAAAAATATATTTCATATTCCCCTCATATATATAATTTCCATATGATATACGTCAATACGTTCTTCAAGACGTATTTCTTTGAATTCAACAAATCCATTTTGGATTTTATAGAGCACAAAGCCTCTTTTACAAAAATATTTGCTCATCCAGACAATTTATATTTGCTCTTCTGGAGCCTTTATAGTATACCTCAATATGTATTAACTTTTGTTTTTGCTAATTTCAAGTTAGAGAATATTTTCAATCTCGAAGAATTGTGTGTGTCGACCTACTGTCAACTAAATAAATATTTCCACCGTTGATATTTACAATGCTCACATAATTGTCCATGTATCTTTAGGATGCTCGCATAATCTTTTGCATCTAACATGATACTTATATGATTGGGCATCTTCAAGATGCTCATAGTATTAATCAACGTTGTAATTGAAGAATATGCAACATATACGAAACCAATGCTTTTTACTCCACCACTCTACCAAGTGCTAATAATTTGCACACCCTTGTCTATAATTGTTTTTCTTCGAGTGGTATGATGTGATGGTATGTATAATAATAAATTTTCATTATGACTAAATTATGTCATGTCTATAATTAATTTCATTTATTTTCGGAAAATAAATTATTTACATTCACTTCCGAGAATGAATAATTTATATTAACATTGGCATTCACTTTGTGGGATTAATCCGGTGAGAGTATGATTTGTCATCAAGAGGTCATTATTCAAAATAAATTAATTTAAAGTATTTCTCAAAACCTCTCTTTCATACTTGCTCGCAAATCAAAACCTCTCTTTCATATTTGCTTCTTTGCGAGCCATTTACAATCATACTTTATCTCTACATAATCTCAATTGAGATACAATTTCATAGTTGTGGAGTATAATCATTTATCAATTGAAAATATTACAACTTCGGGTGTAAACGTTCATAGTGAGCTTTTGTGAGAGTCCCACGACCTTGGTGATTATATTGCTCTTTCAAAATTTCATATGATGCAACATAATGTGCAATCATTCACAGAGAGCATTCGAAAATATCACTATTGTGATTAAATCACTCCTCACTTTATGATTTCAATCCTTCAAGGAGGAAATGACCAATGCAAGCATTGCCCCTCGCTTTACCTTTTTCGTTTGCCCAAACTTTCATTTCATACAGAATTTCCGAAGCTCTTTCTTTTTATTCAAATAGATTTCAACATCAAGAATTCATGTCATAATATTTTGGCTTTCTTTCGGAAATTTCAAGGGCAACAATGCGTAAATTGATAATATTGGCCTTAACTTTAAAGCCCAAGCATATAGTTTGAGATTGCTTAAAATATACTCAATCTTCGAGTTTGAGTTTTATTACTTAGGCTTCAGGCCTAACATTATGTTTTCATTTTAAAACTTCAAGTTCTTGATAACAAGAAGATTATCATTCTTTAAAACATATCCACTATGAGAAAATATAAATTCTCAATTCACCTTTCCTTTTATTCATGATGTAAATCAAAATTAGTATCACAATACCAACTATTAGGTAAAAGTTTGACAAAACTTTCAAACACACACCCGAAGAATAAACAATAAATTATAAATTAAATATTTTATATAAAACTCTTATTATTTCAGGGGTAAACTGAAAATCAGAAAGTTCAAGGATTGTAATTTAAAAATATCATGGTCTAAACTGTAGTTTCAGTGAAAATAGTAATCGAACTGCAATTATGCTAAAAAATACAGTGGCTAAGTGAGATTTTCCAGAAAGCTAGGGAATAAACTGCATTTTTTTTTCAAAGAAAATTAGGGACTAAACTGTAATTTCAAAATTTTCATATTATTCTTTTAAATCACATTCGAACGAAAACATGTTCATATGTTAAAAGTACTTCAGCCTTATTTTTATTTGTCTTCCTTAATCCTGAATAGACAATTCTCTACACTTTTGCGAACTTAAAATTATACTATAAATGTAATCGCCTTAGATATAATATACAAAAAAAATGAATGAAAATAACATACCTCTTACATGAATTTCTTACATGCAAGCTTAATTATAAGAGGAATGAATCCATGTTTAGCCTTGTAGCACACGGCCGAGCTTTCAAAAACTAAATATATTTATGCATATTTGCACATTTGAAATTGCATGTATCGTTCATAAAGTACAGGTAAAATCATGAATATATATGCCAAAATAAATTATGAACAGTAACAAATCTATTAATCATCATCTAATAAATTATACATCAAAAATATTAATTTGTTCAAATTAGAGAGTGAGGCAGTGAGCATATTTTTAAGAGACTTCTACCTCAAAGAATGGGCCTAATTTATGCAGCACACATATATGTTATATCATATTGTCACAATGAGACAATAAATCAATCTTCAATTAAATTTGAGAGCAATAGATTAAACTATAGGAACATACCTGATCATTCACATTTGGTGTAATTTGTCCAGAAAGAATCCGTTTTCTTTATTTACCTCATATAAAATTAATAAGGGTTCAAGTTGTTTGTTAATTTGAATATTTGATCATACCAGAGAGAGGTTGTGGCTAGCTACTTCCTTCAACTTTTTCGTAAACTTCTGACGGCTGCCGTTTCATTTATAGGTACTGGGATGACGATCCGAACGGTCAAAATTAAGACCCTGGTGTGATGAACCTTCAGTCCAAATTTGAATACGATCCAACGGTGGATAAGGTCGGAATCATTGAAAAACCGAAGCTGTTGCGTGCAAATCCGAAAATCTGCATCTCCAAGTATTTTCCTCTTTTCTCTCTTGTTTTGTGATATATTTCATAACCTTGAAATCGATTTATAGAGCAAACTCGTGCTGATAACGTGTTATGAAACTAAACTAAAAGTAACAAGAATTAAAGTAAACAAAGTAGAATATATATTAGGAGGAGAGTTTCTTATTATTCATATACTCTTGTGTGTATAAAATAATTTACAATGCATCTATTTATAGGACTACAAGTGCAACTTAATAGTCAAAAGTTACAAGATAAGTTTAAGTAAAATTCAATGAATAAAGTACATGACTTTTGGTGTTTCAAGAGTATTCATATAACTAGTGACATTCCAAATGCATCCACCAAATAAATACTAGATTCATAACATTAAACTTATACTCCATCCGTTTTTTTTTTCATTTTTTACTGTGGAAGATTGCACACGAATTAAAAAATTTCATACGTCAATTTTTTGAAGCAAAAAATCCAAAATATCCTTTTAATCAAATAAGCTTAGCATTATGGATCAAAATTTCATTTCGAATGTATGTTTCGGTCAGTCAAATATTGAAAAATTTTCGAGACTTTTCAGAAATATTTCGGAAACACCAAAAAAAATTACTAAATTTAGAAAAATAACAGAGTTTAACGCAAACAAATAGTTTCGGAATTACATCTTGTTTTCATTTGGATTGATTCAAAAACGAAAACTTTTCAATGTTTACGACGGAAAAGATGGAAATTTTGATCTATGCTTAGCATTAAGTAACATTAATGACAAGTATTATTAAGAAGGGTAAAATTGATAAAATAATATCAGTTTTACCTAAAATTCTAAAGCGACAAATAAAAGTAAACAAGAAAATTTTGTTAAAACGACGAATAAAAAAAACTGAGGGAGTACCTATTATGCCTTTTTTTTTTTTTTGTGATGAATATGACTTTTTTAATTTGATAGCTTATATATAAGACCAAAATACTATTATAAGAATGAAACGAACTTTCATAATTCATATACAGATCAAAGATATGATGATCACATCATCATAATTTGAAATCGATTTGATTAAGCATGTCTGACAAATATATATGTAGACTAATAAATGTCAATATTTAAAGTTTAAAGATATAAAAATTATTAAGTACATGAATATCATGTACATGAGTTATAGTAGAAAAGTAAATAACTTCATTCAGCAGCATTCTAATTTTTTATTTTCATATTGGAGTCAGAATAAGTAAATTCCGGGAACCGGCCGCGAAATCTGTTAGTTGATGCAGCCACATAGTCAATCAATGACGTTTCCACCATTGTTCTCCTTGTAGTTAATAAATAACTAACACAAAAAATTTAATCAAATCATGACATCAGGTCAAGAACTCGAAATATATAATATATATTTTCTTATTAATTATAACCTGTAAAATTATAAATTAACAGTGAACTTCGAATCGTATTATGTCATCACTTACCTTACAAGATTTTGATAGTATAAAATTTATTTTGAATGGCACACCCCCACGAAATTTGACAATGACAAAAGAGAAATAACAGAAAAAAAATTCTTTCAATTAGTCGTGACGTTGCCAGATTTAATTATTGTGAAAAAATTTCCTAGTAATTTTTTAATATTTTTTTATTATTGTGAATACATTTTTACATCAAACATTATTTTTACTAATTTTCTATAATTATCAAATTATCATAGATCAAAATTTTCATCTTTTCCGTCGAAAACATCGAAAAGTTTTCGTTTTTGAATCAATCGAAACGAAAACAAGATGTAATTCCGAAACTATTTGTTTGCGTTAAAATCTTTTATTTTTCTAAATATAGTAACTTTTTTTACTATTTTTCCTAAGCGTTTCCGAAACATTTCTGAAAAGTCTCGAAAAGTTTTCAATATTTGACTGACCGAAATATACATTCGAAATAAAAGGCAAAAATTCAATTTTGGTACCATAGAATAGGGCAATTTTCAATTTTCATACCAAAAGTCCAGAAATAACACCAGTTCCTACTCAGCCGTTTCAAAAAATGCACTTCCGTTAATTTTCTTAACGTTTCTGCCACGTGTCCGTTAAGTCTTCGTGGGCGGGCTGAGCATGTGGGTCGGATTCTGCCCGTTGGGACATAAAATTCAATTTTGGTACCATAGAACTGGGCAAATTTCATTTTTCATACCAAATTCCGTTATGTTTTTCTTTTTTTGAAATGGTTGTGGTGATATGTTTGAATTGGTTTGTTCTACAGTAGACTAGTAGTCATGTTACTTTTTTTTTTCATTTCATTTTAACAATAAGCTAAAAAAAAAAGTTTAATTTGCACAATTTAAATTTGCAACTTAGATTCCCGGGACTCCCGAACCCGTCCCGAAACCCACGGGACCTTGGTTGATGTACCGGGTTTCGGGACTTAAATTAGAAATCGCGAAACCCAAAATTCCGTCCCGAAATACCCGAATTCCCGAAAACCAGTCCCGATCCCACCCCTACAACCGCCGGCTCTGGTGGCTTTTGGTCGAAATTGGTTGAGGGTTTATGTTCCCCTTGTCGTGGAGAACTCGTACATACAAAGATCTTTTCAATCCTTTGAGTAATCTATTCGAATTTTGAGTTCTAATTTTCGAATTGTAGGTCAAAATTTTCGAAATTTCAAATCGTGTTTTCTTCTTCGATTCTTAACCAAACTTCGTAATTCTTGTTGCATTAGTTTCCCTTGACCGTGGGCATCATTTTCCATAGGTTTATTGTAGCTGCCATAGACGGTTGAGCTCCGCCCATGACAAGAGGAACAAAAATCTTCAACCAATTTCGACAAACGCCCACCGGAAGTCGGCGATCGTCCATAGGAGGAAGAAGGCAATAATTGCAAAAACAACCTGCTCAATTTTAGACAATTGCATTTTCTCCCTATTTTGAAACGGCTGAGTGAGAATTTGTATGATTTTTGGACTTTTGGTATGAAAATTGAAAATTCCCCAATTCTACGGTACCAAAATTGAACGGGCAGATTAGTGCCCCACGTGCCCCTCACATGCACTTAACGGAGGAGACTAAACGGCTGTGGCAAAACTTAACGGATGTATGATTTTTGAACTTTTGGTATTAAAAATGAAATTTGCCCAGTTCTATGGTACCAAAATTGAATTTTAGCCCAAAATAAAATTTTGATCCATGCTATTTACCCTATAGAATCCTACGGCGCTACTAGAAAATATGTGTATTTACTATTTAGTGATAAAAAAATCTTATGTGAAAATTGGCATTCCTCGCATATATTTTTAATGACAATAGTACTAGTTTGTCACAGTTTACTAAAGCGAGCAAATGCAATATTTGAAAAGAAAAAAAAATTTGCACTTTTTATATCAAATTTTCATATAAGTAATTTATACATTTGGTATCATACTTTTTTTTTTAAAAAAAACACATTTAATACCATGATTTTACCCTTTCTCGACACATTTTCTTTCTCCGACAATTATTGGACAGAAACTGCCATAACTCCCTTGTTACAAGGCCAAATTTAATGTTCTTTATTTGGCTGGAAAGCTTTTGACGAAAATTTTCTAACGGTGCAAGTTTAAGTTCATGAAACGCAGTAAACAATCCGCGGAAAATTAACAAAGTTCGGAGATATTAATCAAAATTAAAGCATATATCTTAATCTGCAAAAAATTATGTCACAATGATTTTCAGGTATGATATAGGGGTACATAAGCGTGTCACTACAAAGTAGCGAACCAATGTTAGAATCCCTATTGAATAATATGTTCTTTACGCCTCGAAAATAATTAAATCCTTGAAAAACCGGAAAAAAAAACATCGTAGTAATTTTTTAGATATATATGGAGCATTGCCAGTATTACTTACCCAAAAGAAAGTGAATACATTTTATGTTATAATAATGAAGTCATAGAATACATCATTAATAATTAATTAATATATTATTAGAAAATATATTTTTTTTTTGATAATTTATTAGAAAATATATTCAAGTCTTATACATATTATCAATGGAAGAACTCCATATTGGTACCATTCACACAATAGGGAATTTTGCAACATTTTTATCATTGGATACGTAAATGCACATTTACTACCACAATCTAATTATTGATTGCAATGTTTAAACCATTGTCAAATGACGAAATTGACCATTGGCGCCGCATGAAACCATGACCTAATCTTTTAGAGGTAAATTATCAAGTTTTCCTCACTTTAATTTGAAGTTTTCCCTCATACTATCACGTTATCACATGATAATTTTAACTCTAAAAGTACTGAGATAATGGCCATATGAGGTGTACGTGATCAATCAATCCAGTCATTCTAATGGTGGGATGAACATTGCAACTAATATCTAAATAATGATATTAAATGTGAACTTACGTCTTCAATGATATCAATGTTGCAAAATGTTCTATTACTATATGATATGATAGCAAATATGTAAATTGCCATATAATCAATGTACGTACAAAAGATAAATCAACCAAACAAAACTAATATTAATTAAACTCTTTTGAAAAGAAATACACTTGTAATTAGATATTAATTAATTAGATATATAGTTTTGCCCAACAACAAAATTACCCAGACTTAGGTCTTCATTCCTAGATAGATTTACCGTAGAGCACAAGAAGCCTCTCTCTCTTTCAATAAATTAATGAAAGTTAGCGTTAAATTAAAACAAAATAGCAGCATATTTGCCCAGCAAGTATCTTGTTTCTTCTTACAAAAAACTAATAACTCGGTTGTATGACTTTATGCAAATTTCTAGGACTGGCGTCACAATAAACGGATTGTCAATGTTCAAATTCTTCAGCTTTAAGAATGCATATATTATTAGCTTTTCCAAACACCAACAAAAGAAAGCAATATCATTAACTGATTCTAATTTTGTTTCAACTCACACTTTTGTGGTATGTAGGATAAAAATTTTGACCTGTTTACCGGAAAGTTCTATATATATATGATAAATTATGGATTGTCTTTTTTTATTTACTTAATCCAATTAAATTTAATTTAAGCATCAGTAATTATGTTCCGAGAAAACCTAATTAAAATAGGAAATTTAGAGTTAGGTCATATCTAACACAATACCGATTAACCTAATGTCAACACTAGCTATGAGATACTACTTTTTTTTTTTTCAAGAACTGTAAGCAATGTATTTCTTTTTTTCTGTCACATAGTTAGACCTATCTATACTGGTCCAAATTTATAATTTGTACAAATTTGCGAATATATTGATAATCACGCTGTAACATGTGACTCACATAAAATCTCGAGTGACTAAGGGTCTATTCTTTTAACTTCTCTTTCTGAAAATGCATTTTGAAAGAAAAAATATTTAAAAATATGTTCTTTTGACAAACATCTCTGAAAAAAGTCTTAGATAAATATGAGATAATTTATTCATTTTCCGAAAGTACCTCAAGAGGTGTTTTTAAAGAAATTTTTTTTTTATTAAAGACAATAAGTATGAATCTTCCTTAACTTGCTTCTTCGAATTTATTCATCTCAAATTTCTTCTATTTCTTCCAAACTCAAGGCCCAATCAATAAACTCACGTACATTCTCATTGAGTGAAGAAGTATAATTCAACACTCAATTTACAGGATTTTAACCTTAAATTATTCATCAAACCGTCAAAAAATATTGTATAATGGTTAGATCTTGGTTTTACAAATTTAACTTCACATTTGAAAATTTGAAAAAAATGAGAAGTCAAAAGAACGTAATCTCAAAACTCATCTCAAATCTGCAAGAATTCAATCTTATAAAAGCTATCACAAAAACTCATTTTGAAAAATGGGAGGCCCTAAAATTACAACTCTCCTTTAAGAAGACTCATTCATGGCGTAGTTTTACATTCATATATAAGGTACCCCACATATTTTCAACGTGTGATGCTCCCACGTCAATACAAACGTGTATTTTTTCTTTTTGCATTGTATTCAAATCAATTAAGCCTAATAATAATTAACATATGATAATCAAATCAAAAAATCCAAAATTAAGAAAAATAATTCAAACTCCGGCCTTCCCCCTCCACCTCCCCTCTCTCTATAAATATCCCCATCTATCTTTCATTCACAAGCTATCACTAAAAACCCCAAGCAAACAGAAAAACGAACTCTTCATTAAAAATACCAAAATCTATCTAAACTTCGAAATAATGCCAAGAAAAGGAATGAGAAACTTGTGCTTTTCCCCAGGAGTTTCTTCCTCTTCCTCCTCTCCTCCCCTTTCTCACTACCCTTCCCCTTCACATTCAATTATGGACCGAACTCTCGACATATCCGAACCAATCATCACGAAATGGAACCCCGACAACACCACCTTCGCTCGAGTCACCTCTCTCTTCTACGAAAACCGCAGTGAGGCCATGGATTTTCTCAAAATAGTGAAAAATTTACAGAAGGCCATGCATTTTCTAGTAATCGAAGATTCGAGCTCCGAGAAAATGATCCGAGCTCAAAACCTAATGGAAACCGCAATGAAAAGACTTCAGAAGGAGTTTTACCAGATCCTGTCCATGAATCGGGCTCAACTAGACCCGGAGTCCGTATCCACACGGTCGTCTAGGACCTCAACCGGATCCAGCACTTCCGAATTCGATTACGATGAAGATGACAACAAATCAGGCGTCGTGCCAGACGAGTCGGTTTCCGAAAACGACGACGTGTTGAGTGTTGCCATGGAGGATTTGCGATTGATTGCAGATTGTATGATTTCGTCAGGTTACGCTAATGAGTGTTTGAAAATTTACAAAATTATTCGTAAATCGATTGTGGACGAAGGTATTTACAGACTCGGAGTTGAGAAATTTACTTCTTCTCAAATTCATAAAATGGATTGGGAAGCGTTGGAGTTTAGGATTACGAATTGGATTAATGCGGTGAGAACCGCAGTGAAAACTCTGTTTGATGGAGAGAGAATTCTCTGCGATTATGTTTTCGCGACTTCTGATAACATCACAGAGTCGTGTTTTGCTGAAATAACAAAAGAAGGAGCGTTGATTCTGTTTGGCTTCCCAGAGAAAGTAGCGAAAATTACCAAAAAGTCCCCGGAGAAAGTTTTCCGAGCGCTTGACATGTACACCGCAATCTCTGAACACTGGCCGGATATTGACTCCATTTTCTCCTCCGAGTCAACGGTCAACATTAAATCTCAGGCGGTGACGTCACTCATTAAGCTCGGAGAATTTGTACGCGCCGCCCTAAACGACTTCGAATCGGTGATTCTCAAGGATTCCTCAATATCGGTGGTCGCCGGCGGCGGAATTCATTACCTGACTATGGATGTCATGAAATATCTGTCGCTTCTCGCCGATTACAGTAACATTTTGACGGACATTTTGGCAGATGCACCTCCTTCTGAGAAGAAATCCTTGCCGGAATCATACTTCGGATTCTCCGATTCCGACGACTCCCCGGAGCATCCGTTGTCGCAAAAAATGGTGTGGCTGATTTTAGTTCTTCTCTGCAAACTCGACGCCAAGGCGAAGCTCTATAATGATTTATCTCTAGCTAATCTTTTTCTCGCCAACAATCTTCAATACGTCGTCGTAAAGGTGCAAACCTCTAATCTGAAATACATCCTCGGCGATGAGTGGCTGATGAAGCACGACAATAAGGTGAAACAGTTTGCGTCCAACTATGAGCGATTAGGATGGAGCCACGTCATCGCCACTCTCCCCTCAAATCCAACGGCTGTTGATACTCCTGAAAAAGTCAAGGAGATTTTCAAGAAATTTAACACTACCTTCGACCAGGCGTACAGGAAGCAGTCTGTGTTTATCGTACCTGATAACAAGCTCCGAGATGTTATAAAGATTTCAATTGCGAAAAAGATATTTAGCTTATATCGCGAGTTTTACAATGCACACCGGCGGAAGGTGGAAAGAGGGAGATATTCAAAGTCAGTGGTCAGATATGCCCCTGAAGATGTGGGCCATCATTTGTCGGATCTGTTTTTTGGGAATTTTGAGATGGGGAGTTATTTGTCAATTGAGTCGGCTACTTCCGTTTCTCCTTCTCCATCCCGTTCTCTTTCTCCATCTCCTTACCGGGTATCCATACCGGCTACTCCCATTTCACCTTCCCCTTCCCCATCTCCTTCCAGGCCATTCATATCTCGTTGAGAGAGACTGCAAATTAGCGAATTTAGATTCGAATCCCTGTTGAAAGAGGTTCCCACTTTATGTGTCCGACACGACTCGAAAGGGATTAAACCCTTGAAATATCAAAAAAATCAATTTTATAATTGATAATCTAATGTATGAGTACAGAAATTTGATTTCTCAATAGCAAATCATATTATTATTATTTCTTTTGCTTCACTAATATAGGTTAATCTTTAAATGACTCATAAAACTGAATATTGTATACTTATGGTATAATATTAATACATGTAATATTACATAATATTATCATATTCTTGTTGAAATTAATTAAATAAATGGTTTATTGTATCTTTTTGAAATTTAATGAGATTGAACGGTCAACCGTAGTAAGGAACAAAAATTGTGAAAAGAATGAGTAATATATAAAGATTATTAAGAACAAGGATTATATTACTATTGTTATGTTGATTGAATCAATTTTTTTTTCTTATAAAAGATTTAATCCATTTTGATGCGGGTTGAACATATTAAGTGAGTATTTCTCCCAACAGAAATTCAAACTTGAATCCGCTAATTTATAATGATAAGGCTCTTCCACCATATCAATCAAATATTGTATCAATCAAATATTGTATCCATATGATGACCCTTATTCTAAACTTTTAATAATGTTATTATATGAATTTGCATGCAAGAAGTCGTTCAATAGTGCAACCTGTTTAATAATTATTATTTTTTAAAGTTGATTAGTATGTACAAATCAAGTTGGGAAATGTATTTTTCGACTCAAGTCAATTGCTTTGTTTGGACCCAAATTATTGAGTAATCATGTGTTCTTTCTAAAGTTTAAGCTTTGATTGGCTGGGTTTCGCTTCGGTCTTGCGAAATTGAGTCAAAAATCTTTCAAATGAAATTTAACAAATTCATCATAAATTTATACAGAAATTCATATTCAAACTCTTGAAACTCTAAAATATTGATTTGACACATACCACATATTTTTCCATTCA
The DNA here is from genome assembly GCA_003313485.2 of Penstemon barbatus. Lineage (NCBI taxonomy): Eukaryota > Viridiplantae > Streptophyta > Magnoliopsida > Lamiales > Plantaginaceae > Penstemon > Penstemon barbatus. The sequence continues at coordinate 15,900,397 of CM064879.1, forward strand.
AACTCTATAAAAAAACATACTGATTTGACACCTACCACCTAATTTTTTCCCAATCCCAATTCAAATGGACTTTCAGTTTTTTCAATATCACAAAACCCAACAAAAAAAACCTAACAAAATAATGTTTCAATAAAACAACCCAAATCATTTTTTAAAAATCGAGACCCATGCAATCGAGCCAAAACTCTTCCATATAGGCCCTGAGACTTTTTACATAGCTAAACAAACATAAAACATGTAATGTAAGCATTCAATAATTAGCATGCAATCTTTCTTGTTCAGTCAGGTCTTGCAAGTATTTCCAAGTGGGATAAGGTAGATTAATCGCACGCATTTATGTTATTTTCATAATACTCGTTTTCTTAAGGTCCCATACAAATTAAGACATTTTGGCTCCTTGTGAACTCGTATTATCCCATGTCTCAGCTCCACTGAAATGGGGTTTGTATTTAGTTTCATATAATGTCTAGTAAACATGAAACTTATTTTAATAGATATTAATAAAAATTATTGATTTACATTTATCACCTACTTTTTTCAGAAATCTCAACATACAATTTAATTTAAATCATGTTCCGAAATTCAAAATCACAAATTTAGTATATATCCATCTGAACCTAATTCAAATGTTGTCTTGGAAGTCACCAAAGTAATATTTTAAAATCAAAATGAAATGAATAAATCCCTCCAGCGTTCATAAATATAAATTGGAAATGAACTTATTTTTAGATAGCGTGATAAGAAATCAAAGTTTTAGTATTATTAAATTATTAATTTGCGGTTGAACCTCAAAGAGAAGGTTCTAGTGGTCATATCATTTGTTCTGAAAATTCTATCCCGTTATCACGTTTCTTCACCTACTATGTAATTGCTAAGTTGAAATCGGACAAAAAATAGTTCAAAAAATTCCTTACTCATTAAATTTTATTGGGAAAAGAAATGGGAAAGGGATTTAGGAGATAGCTTGATAAGAAAAGAGAGTTTTTTTTTTTTTTTTTTTTGATAACCCAGGTGTACAAGCTTACACTTGACTAATCCTGGACCCTCAGAATCCTTGCCCTAGAACCCTGAAGGATGTAAATCGCAGGATGTGCCTCCATCAAGCCCCGGGTTCCCACCATACTGCTGTACACTCTGCGCACAAAGGGGTCTTCACCACAAATGACCCTTAGATAGACCCATAGAAATGCTTCCATCCAAGTTCCAAATGGGATTCGAACCCCCACCCTTGCCGCTGGAGCAAGCCTTATGAATCATTGGTCGACCAGTTGGAGATATGCCCTGGGGGCAGAAAAGAGAGTTTTAGTATTATTAATTGTAATTTTGGACTTAGAAAAAAAAAAACAAAAATTGTAATTTTTGAGTATTCTAAGAAAAAATTGGAATTTTCGAGTTGAATAAAAGGGGAAAGTTTAAGATACTCTCATGTGTTATGTTAAACCTGCAAGAAACTACCCTGTAAAATTTTTATTGCGCCAAACTTCCTTCTATTTTTAAAAACCCTACAAAAAACATTCAATTAATAAAAAAAAATTATAGGTCGTTCTGAATCGACATATTTCAATAAATAATTCAAAAAATATTTCACGTGAAGTTGTAGTGATCAACTTGAAGTATTTTAAAAATGATTTTTTGAAATATGTCGATCCAAAATGATCACATTTTACAAATTGAATTCTTTTGCATGATTTTTAAAAATACAAGAAAATTTGGTGCAATAAAAAATTTACAGGATATTTTATTTTTTAAATTAACATAACACAAGGAAATATTTTGTATTTATTCTCAATAAAATGAAATTTGGCTGGGGCTTACCTCTAGAAGGTTCTAGTTATGGACATATGTCACATAGCATTGAAAACGGCGTTTGCGAAAAAGTGCCATGTGAATTTTCGTCTTCTTTCACATATAAAATTGCTAAAAGTCAAATAACGGTGGCAAAAAGCAAAAATAGTCCTTTAACTTTGGCAGAGGCATAACTTATATTTTCAGCAAGTAATTTACATAATTTATATTTTAAGTTGTCACAATTTTAGTTCTATTATCCATAATTTTATTATTAAATTCATCGAAATTAATATTAGTGCTCCTAAATTGCCACATAAACAAACTAATTGAGATATTATAAGAGGGACGTAAGTGTAACACATTCTATCTAAGAGGAATTAAAGTGTAACACTTATTATTTGAAATAGACGAAAGAGTAACACTTTATCTACTAGAGACATTAGTGTAACATATATTAACTAAGACTGACGAAAATATAATACTTTATATATGAGGGATGAACACGTAACCAACTTTAAATTAATCTGATGGACCGTTAGTGTCATTTAACCATATTTTAATGTAATTTTCTGCGGGAATAGACTAGTAATTAGTAGGTAGGGAAATAAATGAACCATCAAATTACCACCGCGTGTCAACCAGAGGGACATAACCATCAAATTTGTTAGTTTGCTTAGCAATTTATGAACACCTTTCGGTGAATTTAGGACTAAAATAACAGATAAGTGGACTAAAATTGCGGCAACTTTAAATATAAAGGATACAAATTGCTTGCCAAAACTACAAACATACCATTTACGCATTCCTACCAAAGTTAAAGGACTAAGGTGGTGTTTTCAATTGATTCTACTTTTACTTAACTTGAAGAATCTATAAAAAAAAGTTAGAAGTAGTGTATAATAGAAAGCTAGTAGTGTTTGCATAACAAGAGAAAAATTGGGTAAAAGCAAAAAAAATAGTGTTTGCTAAATAAGCTGCCAAATGGGCTTTTTCTGTCTTTTGTAGATATAATATCCATATTGCCCTTTTCTTTATTTCTTTTTATTTCGATGTTGCTGAAATGTGTCAGACCATAATATTTATGGGTAAAAATGTCAGAATCAGCTTTTAAATAATTACCAAAATGATATCACAAGCCACAAGCAGGTCACGGGCTACTTCTGTTTTTGGTGTACTTTCATCTTGTTTTTAGAGAAGCAGAATCATAAGTTTGTTTTGCAAACATATTTAAATTGCTTTTTTAATCCCAGAAGCCAAGAATCACTTTATTAAGTGGTTGAAAACACCAGCTAAGTTTTTTTTTCCAATAACGGTTGTATACATTTTATCTTCAATTCCTTTTATCTTCATTTGTACACATCTCAGATTGCAAAATCTATTGTCATTTTGGTGCATCTCGACAGTTAAATTATACTATATCAAAGAGTAGTTATTATTAATTCGGTTGTTCATACTTCAATATCATTATTAATTTGATTTATTAGACACGAAAATATATTCACAATTTCTTTAGGTTTAAGAAAGTATTTTCACGTATTTTAGATTTATGACTTTTATAACAGAACTTAAACAAAGATCTTATTAACATATTTTTCTAATATACGTAATCAAAGAAATCTAAAACAAGAAAACAAATTTCTAAAACCTCTTTAAGAAAATTCTTTGCCGACAATTTCATAAAATCAGATTCTCATAAGAGTAAGACCACTTGTTTAAAGGATAATTAAATTATGCAACATATCTTTTCAGCTTAATGCTAAACTTTCTTAATTTTTTTTACATCACAATCATCCCCGTTTTAAGTCGTGTTCGAACCATATCCGATATTATTATAAATCATAACATGGAATTTTTAGAAATATTAATCATCTCGTCATGCTAAATCGTAATCATCCTACGTATATATATACAATGTTTAGCTTTACAAGTCCTTGTGCAATTTCCAGGTTATGAAGATTTGATATCATCAACTAGCTAGGCTAGCTAGCTAACTGTATTTTGTTTTGTTAGTAAGAAAGAAAGCAAAATTGCAACAGAGTCAAGTCATGAAAGAAAAACTACGCTAAAGTGAAGTCTTTTACTAAGTCATTTTCCAGTCCACACAAGATGCTAAAATCGGAATCAATGAAAATTATTGTAGCATTTGGAAATTATACTTATGTACCAAACTCCACCTAGTTTACCTTATAATTAGGCAAGAACACACAAGATCAGGAAAATTTGAAAAGCAAATGATTCGGAAATTGTAGAGTCCTTTCCTCTCTCGTCTTTCGTCCACATCAGAAACTATGTAACAAACAAATGAAAAGGATCGTTCTCAGGGATCTTAAATGAAGGAAAATCTCCTAGACTTGTCTAATCAAGAATGTTCCATCCCCCTGTAATTTGAAAGATAGCGTTTTACTTCCCTATCATCTTATAAAAGTTTCACGCTGCCTCCCTTACATTTTTTAACTTAAAAAATATGCGAATTGGCAAGGCTACACTCTTATATGTGGCACTTTACCCCTTATCTATTCTATATACATATAAAAGTACTAGTTCAGAAAATAGAATTTTCTACCACTTGAAAAAATATATCTTAGAGTTCATTTCCCTATCGAAATCTCAAAGTCCATATACAACCATATAAAAGCTAATTTCATGTATATGCATAGGCTAATCAACACTAGCAATAAACACTAGCCACCACACCGTGGTCCGTGTCATTAGAATAATGAATATTAGTAAAGTGAATTAGTGAAGATGATAGAAAATAAATCTATTTGTTTTTTTTTTTTTTTTTTGTGAAATTGATTATACTCAAAATTTCATGGAGTTCTTTTCATGGAATACGGGATCGATTAATGAAAATTGGTGACATCGAGAAACGTCGGTTAAAATATGTGAAAATGATAAAAATTTGGATGAAATTGGTGAACACTTGCAAAGTTGGTAAATAACTTGTGAAGCCAGTAAAAAGGCGCCCAAGAAATCGATAATTACATATGGAATCACATAACATTGGGTAAAATTCGTAAAAATCGGATAAGACTGGTTAAATTAGTGAAAAACGGATGAAATCGTTAAAAACTGATGAAATCAGTGAATAGGGGAACAAATGTAAAGTCGGTGAAGTCATGTGATATCATTGAAATATGAGGTGAAATTGGTGAAAAAACATGTAAATCAATGGAAAAACGTGTGAAATAGGTAAAAACGAGTTATATATGTAAAAAGAAATTATAGTTTAACCGGCAAAAACAGGGTAAAACCGAAAAAACAAAACAAATCAACGAAAAATAAAAAAAACAATTAATGTGGGTAACACCGTTAAAAGAACGGATAAATCGAATAAAAATATATAGTAAAGCGATGCAAAATGAATGAAATCGATAAAATGATGTGTTAACCCGTGAAAAATTGATTAAATATGTGAAAACTAGCTTAGGTTCGTAAACACATTTCAAATGACATGATATTATTTCAAATAAAAATAAATAAATAGTGTTCTTAAAATAGTGTTTTAAATGAAAACTACTATAATGAAATTAAATAAATAACTTTGTTATGATCTTATTTTAGAAAAGAATTTAGAAGATCTTAAGAACAAATCAATCATTATTTTATACTCAGTATTTGATTACAATAATTTAAAGTCAATATATTTTGATGAAATAATAATTAAATTGAATATTAGTCATTCATTTGTGCTATTTTGTGACATGAAAAAAATTAATTTTACTATAATTTATAAAATTTACTAATGAATTTAACTAGACATGAACAATGTACGTGTTAAAGAAAAAATGCTTATGACTTAGCTAATTATGTAATTTTTCTTTGGCTAGAGAAGCAAAATATAAATAAAATCCAACAATATGTAGACATGAATAACCTCGAATATAAATATTAGTAAAGTTGGTGAAAAAACGTGTGAAACCAGTTAAATAAAAATTGTTAAATTCGTGAAAAATTGATGAAATTGATGGTACTCGAATTTTCATGGAGTTCTTTTCATGGAAATAGGCGAAATCGATAAAATCAATGAAAGTCAGTTAAAACATGTGAAAATGAAAAAAAAAAAATGGGTGAAATTGGTGTACACTGGTAAAGTTGTTGAAAAATGAATGAACCTGGTAAAAATGCGCGTATAAAATTGATAATTACATTTGGAATCGAATAACTTCGGATGAAATTTGTGAAAAACAGATGAGATCGGTGACATTAGTGAAAATGAATGAAATGGTTAAAAATGAGTGAAATCAGTGAATCGGGGAACAAAAGTGAAGTATTCAAAACATGGAAATCAATTAAATATGAGGCGAAATTGGTGAATAAACATGTAAATCCGTGGGAAAACGAGTGAAAACTGTAAAAAGAAAAAAAATAGTTTAACCAACAAAAACAGGATAAAACCGGTAGAAAATGGTTTAAATTGAAAAAAAAATCGACAAAAAAATGGAAAATAATGAAACTAGGTTAATTTCGATAAAAGAATGGGTAAATCGAAGAAAATACTATATTAAATCAATGCAAAAGGTAAAAAGATGGGATAAACCCGTGAAAAGATGGATTAAACTAATGAATTGAATAAGTGAAAAACTTTTTAGGAATTACGGTTGCTTAATCCTACCCCGAGTAGATTTAATCAATTGGGGTTGGATGTCCTACACATGGATATGAGAGGACAAAAAGTTGTCCGCAAACAAATGCATTTCAAATAACAAATACACATTTAAAACAAATAATTTTAAATGGAAACTACTATGATGGATTGGAAACTATATAATTTTGTTATGATCTTATTTTAGAAAAAAATCTACAAGATCATATGAACTAATCAATCAGTTATATCTGATTATAATAATTTAAAGACATCATTTTTATTAATTAAATTGAATATTAGTAATTAATTTATGCTATTTTATGATATGATAAAGTTTATTTTACTATAGTTTATAAAATTTATTTATGAAATTAACTAGACACGTACAACGTACGTGCACTTTTCTAGTGTTATGAAAAATATTGCACTTCACTCCCCTATGTTACAAAAACATATCTCATGTCACTTTCAATTTCGATGAGTGAATTGCTCTCCGATTAAGGAGGTATTGTTCCTTAAAAAATTACACGGGATAAAGTGCTATTTTTCAAATGACGGGAGGTAAATTGAACATTATGAATATCACATGGGTCAAATTGGCATTAGCTCCAAGTAATAGTAATGTCTCTCAACCTCAATCAATAACACATGAAGAGAATGTTTCAATCTGATCAATACACTGTATAAGTATGCTGTATATAAGTATTACATTGTGTTAATTACTAGCATTAGGAAGTGCCATTTCTGTATATACATATACAATAAAACTATTACATTGGTAGATCAGCTGGTCGTGGGATATTCTGCCATCCAGTGCAGTGTTGAATAAAGTGTTTGAGATCGTCGCTCGGTGCTTCCACTGTCCAAGTCTCGTAGTAATCAATGGGATTAAACACACAATACTCACTCGGTAAGGGCATTAATCCAGCCTCGGTTCCGGTAACAAATAAATCACCTTCCGATTTAACAAAACCCGTGCATTCCTCGGCCCTATCAGCCGCCTATTGAAACATATGGCAAACAATAAATTAACACTATTCAGTGAAGATAGCATTTTTAGTCCCACAGGACTGAACCTTGGTCCCCACACTTCACAAAAAGTGTAGCATTGGTCCAAATGTTAAATATGTCTTGCACTTTGGTGTAAAGATGTTCAAGTGCAATTTAATTCATATTTTGAGCTAAAAGTAAAAATACCCAATATGTTTTGCCTGATTTGCAAAGAAAACCTCTGTGTTGTTTTAATTAGCAAAACCCAAGTCGATAGGGAGTTTATTGTCAAAGTGAAAAGGGTGTTATTGCTGTTTTCAAAGTTAACAGAGGGATAATTGATAATTTTTAGGATAATAGGGGTGTTTCCATATTTTTTGGTGGGGGTATAATTGTCATTTTTCCTGCAAAATATGTACTCCGTCTTGGGAGGTTGTTTTTTGCTAATAAAAAAATAACATTGGAGGGGGGAGGGGGGGGGGGGGTTAATGATAAAAGTAACACAGGAGGGTTTCTGATAATTAGGCAAAGCATAGGGGTATTTTTGCATTTCAGTCTAAATATTTTCCATGGACATCAATATATGAGCTTTCAAAACAGAATTTTTCGAGTTCCGGTAATTGTATGGTAATAACGACACATGAACCATAAAACTGTTTATGGAAACACTAAACTGTATGAGAAATGCAAACCTTAAGAATCATACGAATTATAGACCAGAACACATTCATATACCTTTTCAGTGTAATATTTGAAGGCCACTTTCTTTTGTCCAGCTTCATATATGTTGCATTGTGAGTATATCTATATGAGGAAAAAAAATTATGAACACTTATAATATTTCATCATAAAAAGTATTCTAGTCGCTACCTCGATTAATTGCGACCCATTCATACCTGTGACTCAACACTGGCACAAACAGCATAAATTGCCCAATCTCTAGTGTAATTATTGTACAAATGTACCCTCCCAAATCGAACACGTGGATGCCTCTGTCGAGTCCCATCGAAGAAACAATGGTGAATGGTGACACGCATGCACCTATCACTCGTGTTGGAAGCATCGCCCCCAACTAGCATGGTCTTGTTGTGATTTGCAAAGTGACACCTGGATGGATTTCAATGAGTCAAATGACAAGAAAAATAAAATCTCAATTCATGCAAGAATATATTTTACTTAACAATTTACTCACTGAAATTCAAGAATCAGAATGATGAGTCAGAAACTAACCGAGAAACGGTGATATATGTGCTCTCTCGCGTGATATCTATAAGACCATCATCATAATCACTGAGGCTACAACGATCGATCCAAATATGTTTAGATTTTGGTTTTATTTGAATTGCATCAACATCATTACCTCTACCTCCTTCGAATATTAAATTGCAAATGATCACATGTTCACATTCCTTCAACCTAAAACCTTTTCCGGTAATTTTAATACATTGACCACGCCCATCTATGGTCTTGTAAGAGGATAGACTTAAATGAGATTTGAGTTCAATGGTGCCCGAAACTTCAAATACGATCCATAAAGGTTCTTTCTTCCTGCATCCTGCACGTAAAGAACCTGGCCCATCGTCTAGAGAAACATAAAAGATCAAAGTTAATGAATTGTAAAGCATCAATCAATTATTAAACTTTTCAATCTAGATCACTGTGCGAAATTGAGGTCGGGGTGGTCGTTGCATTATCATAACAAATAATCTTTTACACACACGAAGAACGTAAGTTAATCATCTAATATAGGCTATCACGGATTCTTCACATGAGTATTTGGAAATTTTATTCGAAATCGGAACATCATATAAATAGGCCTCTCCAAGACATGTCACAAAAATGAAGTTTGATGCATGTTTCAGTTAGCTAAATATTATAAACTCTTCGATAACTTATCAGAAACATTTCGAGGATACAAGGAAAACTAATTAGAAAAAAATGAAAAAGTCTTAGCAAATCAAAGAGTTTAGAAACTACATCATATTTCCATTCCAATTGATTCAGAAACAAAACCATTTCCATTTTTTCGACGGAAAAGTATGCTAACATATTCCAACATTAAACACTAAACCCCTATCCCCGCATTAAAATTAAAGAAAAAAAACAGAAGAAAAAATGAAAAAGCAAGAATCTTTAAAATATTTTTAGTTACCATTAAGGGTTGTGACACAGTAAACGGCGCCAAGTAGGCCTCCGATGGAAAAACGACCGAAGCCCTCAGCTTGTCCGGCAAGAGACCGCAAGCTGGAATCCACGTGGCCGTATGGAAAACACAACCCCATTTTGGAAGAATTCTCAAATGGGTTTGAGATTTTCGGTGCTGATAATGGATTATCAGGATTCGGGGCCCCGTATTTTATATGGGGTTGAAAGAGGGGGGCCGTGTCCGGGATTCAAGTAACGGCCATGGTGATTTCATATTTTGAATGGTTGTAATTAATGGAGTAGTACCTTGAAACTGAACTTTCTCTCATTAAATGATGATTCAGCTAAATGTCATTTTTCTTTATTTAATTTTAACAATATTCTTTAATGGAGGCACGAAACCGGCCGACACTTTTAATTGGGCAAAATTCATACTTTAAACCTTGTAAAGTATAAGGCCATCAATTTTAGTCCCGTACCTTACTTAATTCAGTCATGAGGCGCCCCAATATGTGCCCAAAAAGAAAAAAATACAATGTTGCATCTTTATGGAGCCAAATACAAAAATACCCCCTATATTTTGTCTATCTCCCAAAAAAAAAATTGTGTTATTTTAACTCCAAAAAATTCTTAGTCAAGTCAACGTCAAATATATCCCTTTACACTTAGTTGTACAAGCAAAAAACAAAAACACCCCATATGATTTGCTCAACTTCCAAAAAACCCACATGTTTAAATCCTAAACCCCCACCCCCTCCTTCTCTTGTTTGGTTTTAATTACCGCACTCAAATCGTGTAAACTTTGATTTTCAAAAGTAATGAATAAAAACAAAAAAAAAGACTAATAAATAGGGGTAATATTGTTATTTTATCAAAAGTTAAAAGTCAAATTCTACTTGGACCGAGTTGGATCGAGTGTAGTAATTAAAATCAAATAAAGGGGGATTTTTGGGATTAAAATAACACGAGATTTTTGAAGAGTTAGACAAAGTATATGAGGTGTATTTATATTTCACACCACCTTTATATTATGGAGGGAAAATTGGAGGGAAATTTTAGCTCATTTAATTACTAAATATCTAGCATATTTTCATTAAACCATAATTAAGCAGAATTTTCTAGTTTTTTCCCCAATATTTTTCCATCTTATCTTATATAAGTTAATGTATTGAATTAATTCAATACCTTTTTGGGATCCAACTCTGAAAAAACTTTTTGTTTAAAATAAAAATATATTATAAAATTATATTTTTAAAATAGAGGCGTTGCTAGGTCCCATTAATTCTTATCCAGACCGGGTTTGGCCGAACCAAAACTAATTACATGGCAAGTGTAATACACTTGCTTTGGGATTGGTTGTAACTTCCAAGAAAGTGACCAATTACAAAGCAAGTGCAATACACTTGATTGATAATTGGATGGGTTTGGCCAAGTCAAACTTGGACAAAAATTTTCCGTCCAGTAATATCGCAATGATGAACTAATCAGCAAAACAGGTTTGAATAGTAAAGTGATAAAATTTATACAGTAAAATGTTCAGTGGCAATGTTTGTTTGATTAAAAATCGTCTATCTGAGAACTAGCTAATTAAGCATAAAAATAAATTACGACTAGAAAACTTTAAGCCCAAGCGTTCCATTAACAAAATTTAGATAGCTTCACAACTCTATAATTTGAACACCTAAGCTTTACCATTCGCAACTCATAAAATAGTGTAATTTGAAGGATAAAAATTTTTGCTTAAAAATGTATATACAAAGTTAAGGTAATCAATAAACGAAAATATTGCAAAATAAAATTGAACTATTAAAAGGGGGAAAAAACACACCTAACTTTAGCATTCACACCTAACCTAGAGGAAAGTCATACTAAAATAAAAAATATTTCTGCTAGGGATTGAACACTGGACCTTGACTTAACAACAAATACATATCATAACCACATGATCAAGTGAAGATATTTTATTATTTTTTGCTACGAATACTACTAATAATACTGCAGCGAACTTTTCTAGGGGGGGGGGGGGGGGGGGGGGGCATGTCCCCAAAGGGATCCGTCCCTGGTTGTACAACGTTTTAATTCTAACAAAGTACACCATTTATAAAATCAATCAACATAATTTGACTGTTAAATTTCAAAAGTAATCCATTCATAACCAAATTAAAAGAATATTGTTTCCACCAATCGAATCTTGGTTATGACTTATGAGGTTTAGAACATAAGCACATTTGCTTTTATCCTTGTATATCATGATTAGAGCAAAAAAAAGGTTATGGCGGTGTTTGTTTGGTGTTTGGGAAAGTAATTTGGGAGAGTAGTGGAGGTTTGTGAAATAATTTCGATTTACGTAATGTTATTTGTTTAAGTTTTGAGAGAGTAGTTTAGCATGTTTAGATACTAAAGTAAGTGTAAGTTATTTTTGGAAGAGTTAGATTGTAGGTGTAAGATGTGTAAGACTTTATGTCAAATCATGTTTGTTATGTGAGATAAATTGTGTAAGAGATAAGTTACTTTATGTTAAATCATAGTAGAGTTTATATACATTTTGTTTAGAGATAAGAAGATTATTGTTTGTTTGATTTTGAGTTGAGAAAATTGAGATATGAGAAATTTATTTCAGAAAATAGAAACCATATTTGTTTGGCATTTTTCAAATACGAAAAAAATTTGGACAATGCCAAACAAACAGGCCCTATGTAATGGCCGAGAAAAGAAAGTACAAGTTAAAGTTAAATATAGAGTGAAATGCAAAAATACTCCATATATGCTGTGCTTAACTAGTAAAAAAAGGAAAAAACTTGCGTTATCTTTATCTTTATTAACAAAAAATCTCCCCTCAAGTTGGAGTACATTGTTTGCAATAAAAATGATAATTATATTCCTATCATAAAATGCAAAGACACCCTTATTCACCTGAAAATGTGACAATAGTTCTCCTGTTAATTTTAAAAATTGACAATAACCTAGTTGTTCACTTAAAATATTATTAATAACTTCCGTATTGACTTATAAATAAATGTTAAATACATTTTAATTTTTCTAATAAAAAAAGAACGGAAGATTTGCATATTTAGTACCATATAATAGGGCAATTTGCAACATTCGTACCACTGGATACGAAAATGCACATTTAGTATCACAATTTAAATTTTGGTTGCAATGTTCATACCACCATCAAATAATTACATGAAAATTGACGAAATTGGCTGGTATTTCATCCTTTGAAAAGAAAATTATCAAGTGATAACGTGATAAAGTGAGGGAAACTTATCATTTTTCCTCGAAATACGAGACAACGTGATAATTTTACCTTCAAAAGTGAGAAAAATATAATGATTTTTCCTTCCAAAGGCGGGATAAAGTCACATGCGGTGCACGTGTCCAGATCCATCCATTTACGTACATTTTTTTTTGACATTGGTATGAACATTGCAACCAATATTTAAATTGTTGTATTAAATATGCATTTACGTATATAGTAGTATCAATACTGTAATCCCTTATTTTAAGACATCAAAAGTGCAATTTCCCCTAAAAAAAACTCTGAGTTTTGATAATAAAAGTAATATAGGGGTATTTGTCAATTATACAAAGTATAAGGAATATTTTTACATTTAGCTCGTTAAATATATAAGATCCCTTTGTGCGCAAAGTGTACAGCAGTATGGAGGGATTCCGATGCTTGACGGAGGCACATCCTGCTCTTTACATCCTTCAGGGTTCTAGGACAAAAGTTCTGGGGGTCTAGTATTAGTCTAGTATCATGCATAACAATATGGGGATGTCTCAATAATAATATTAAAAGTTTTAGGGAATTTTCATGTATTTAACTTTATATGGGGTACAAAGCTAATTATGGCTAACATAAGGATTATATTGCAAATAACTTAAGTATCTCAAAGTCGTTAAAAATGGCCAAATTGGCATACAGTAATGAGGTAGGCCCGGCTGCCTCATAATGCTTTACCCACCCACCCTTTTAAATTCCATCACCACCTCCTCCTATCCTCCTCCGCCGCATTTTCTCCGCCGTTCGCCGCTCTAACCTCCTTCTCCGCCTTAAATCTATCTATGTATACCTGATGCTTAATTAGCAAATAAAAAGAAAACAGAAATTCGAAAACAAGAGAAGAGAGCTTTCTCTCATCATGGCTTCCATTTATGAAGAAGGAACACGTACGTTATTCTTTTTTCTTGATAATTTCTATAATACTTGTCACTTTAAATATAAGGATCAGTGCATCCATATAATTGGAACCGATAGAATTGATTTAATTCGATTGATTTATAATAAGCACTTCCGTATGCATATAAGTATTTAACTCGATTTTTTTATAAATCAAAATTAGGACGAATCTCTCTCTTATCTGATGCTTTTCCGATTTGATTGTGTTAAATATGTTATACAGGTGAGAGAGATCTGGAAATGGGGTTTAATCTCGAGCCCCCTTCACCATCACCGTCGCCTTCACCGCGTGCGCCTGCATTGGTAGTGTCACATTCCGGCAAATCATTAGCTGCTTCGACTTCAGGAAAAGCCTTAGTGGTTTCAAATTCAGGTAAAGCTTTAATCATCTCGAATTCCGGAAAGAGAATCGACCAATCAGTAAAGAAGAAGTACGTGAAGCAGGTAACGGGTAGGCACAACGATACGGAGCTCCATTTAGCAGCACAGAAGGGTGACGTGGCTGCTGTGAGACAGATATTGGGGGAAATCGATGAGCAAATGCTTAAGACTTTGAGTGGGGCTGAGTTTGATGCTGAGGTCGAGGAAATTAGGGCTGCTGTAGTGAATGAGGTTAATGAATTGGGCGAAACTGCACTTTTCACGGCGGCAGAGAAGGGGTTTATTGATGTGGTTGAGGAGTTGTTGCCGTATACAACTAGAGAAGGGATTAGGTTGAAGAATAGGTCGGGTTTCGATCCGTTGCACATTGCTGCAAGCCAAGGACATCATGGTAATTGAATCTTTTCTCTAGTGTAGTTCAAATGATTGATTTATGATGTTGTTTATGAATTTGACAGTTTGGATTTAATATAAGATAATGGTATTTGAATGTTGTAGTTTATCTTTTGCTTTATAAATTGTCTATATGTAGTAGACTTACCATTTGAATATGTGTTATCGTTCTAGTTATCATGTCCTGCTTGGATTAAGTCCAGTCATAGTATTTTTTTGGATCTTGTAATCCATAAATACCAATCAATGAATAGCCACAAATGACCTTTATTTCTTCTCTCCTCAAACAGGATTAACATATTCTATAAGGGTCGTGTCCTGAGATTTGTACAGTTGTCTTCCTTTTATTACACGGTAAGTGTTTGTTTTACAGATATCGTCAAGATACTTCTCGAGCATGATCCAGAACTTAGCAAAACAGTTGGTCAGTCAAATGCAACTCCTCTCATATCTGCAGCAACGAAAGGGCATTTGGCGGTTGTGAAGGAATTGCTCTTGCAGGATTCTAGCTTGGTAGAAATATCTAGATCGAATGGTAAAAACGCATTACATTTATCTGCCAGGCAAGGCCATGTAGACATTGTTAAAGCATTGCTTGAGAAGGACCCTCAATTGGCCAGAAGAACTGATAAGAAAGGACAGACTGCACTGCATATGGCTGTTAAAGGTGTTAGTTGTGAAGTGGTGAAGTTGCTTCTGCAGGCAGATGCAGCTATTGTGATGCTCCCGGACAAATTTGGTAGTACTGCATTACATATAGCTACCAGGAAAAAGCGTGCTGAGGTATTGCTTATTCCTCCCATTTTCTATATTTGGTTCTATTCAAGTGCATTTTGTCCCCATTGGTTCCAAGTATTCATGTTAAATTGTAGAATTTGGCCTAAGATTAGCTACACAGATTTGTATTCCAGGCTTCTGTTGAGCCTCACCTGCACACGGCAGAGAACTTAGTTCAAGATTGAATGTTACACATGGCTATGATATTGGAAAAACTAAAATCATCATAGCAGTACTATTATCTTCTTCCCCTCTATATCAATGTGCAGTTGATATCAGATATACTATGTTAATCTTGACATGTAAGGTTATGAAAATATTTATTCAGTTCAATCTTTTTTCTTTGTTTAGAACTATAGGACTATGTGATAAAACATAGTCATATTAGGAAGACTTAACATTTCTGGTGAATTGGGCCTTCGTTCACAGTGTCAGTAGAACAATGAAATATATTTACTATTGAAATTTAATCATGGTATCCTGGCATAATTGCAGATTGTGAATGAGCTCTTAATGCTTCGTGACACAAATGTTAATGCATTAACACGAGATCATAAAACAGCCCTTGACATAGCTGAAGGACTTCCCCTATCTGAAGAAACGGTTGAAATCAAAGAGTGCTTGACTCGTTTTGGTGCCGTAAGAGCCAATGAACTGAACCAACCTCGTGACGAACTTCGAAAAACCGTCTCAGAAATCAAGAAAAATGTACATACTCAACTCGAACAAGCTCGTAAAACAAACAAAAACGTAAATGGTATAGCAAAAGAGCTCAGAAAACTCCACAGAGAAGGCATAAACAATGCAACAAATTCAGTCACTGTGGTGGCTGTACTCTTTGCCACAGTTGCTTTTGCTGCCATTTTTACTGTACCTGGAGGTGATGACGACAATGGAATGGCTGTGGTAGTAAGCACACCAGCTTTCAAAGTCTTCTTCATTTCTAATGCGGTTGCACTATTCACCTCGTTGGCTGTTGTCGTCGTACAAATTACAGTGGTTAGAGGTGAAATAAAATCCGAGAGAAGGGTTGTGGAGGTGATCAATAAGTTGATGTGGTTGGCATCTGTTTGTACTACTGTGGCTTTTATTGCTTCATCTTATATAGTCGTGGGGAGGCATAATAAATGGGCTGCGATTCTTGTTACGGTTATAGGGGGAGTTACTATGGCTGGGGTTCTTAGTGCTATGACTTATTATGTGCTGAAATCGAGAAGGATACGAAGAGTTAGGAAGAAAGAGAAGTCTTCTAGGAGTGGCGGGTATTCTTGGCGTCGATCGGATACCGATTCAGAAGTAAATCCAATATATGCTATTTGATGTAAAAATTGGTTTTGGACGACATTGGACTCTTCATGTTATGAATGAAACTTGAAGAACTATATGATGTCACAAGAGGCTGAACCCTTTCGAGGTCTAATAAACTTGAATCGGTTCTTGAGACTGACTGATTCCGGATTGAGGATGAGTTTGTGTAATACGGATGAGAATGATCATGATTCTAGAGGTCTTAGGATCAAAGAATACTAAGTGATAAACAGAGGAGAAATCTAATTAATTACATGGAAATATTATTGTACAATAAAATTGATTCAAAGGAATTTGCTCCCTGTACAGTTACTGAAACGATAATTTCCTGCAGTTGCCTTTATTAATTTCGATGTACATCTAATTAGCTTTTGCATTTTGGTTTCTCATATGAATTTAACTTTCCAAGGGAGATCCGTTATGGTCCATATGGATCGGTGTCCGTCATGTTTCATTTGAATTAATTTGGGTAATTTCAACAAACCCTTAAAACAAAATTTCAGCTGGTATGTATGTTTCGTACTTAGGTTTCATGAGTTTCAAAATTTTGCGATTGTGGAGGTCGGAATTAGGGGGGAAAAGGTAAGAAGTTACTCCCTCTGTTTCATATTAATTGACATTTTTGTCAAAAAATTTTAATTTCAAATTAATTGACATGTTTGGGTTTTCAGTCTTTTTCAGTTTTGCCTCTTTCTTTCATTGGAGTTTGAGAAACTTAATGGTCACAACTTACTAATAAAAAATTTAAAAGTAGTCATCATTATAAAGGAAATTTGAGATATTTTACCACAAAAAATATATAATTACGAGATTTCTTATTCTGTTTGAAAAAATAAGAATGTTCCAATTAATATGAAATGGAGAGAGTAATTAAGTGTGTCATAATAGCGGACTTTTATAAAGTTTAAGATATTATATATTGCACATATCATTTTTAATCCAATATCGATGCTGTGAACTCTTTCTTCACTAACTCTATTCAAACAACAACCGATAAAATGAACTTACTAAAATTTGGATAGAATAACCTCATGATTTCTATGATTAGGTGAACTATTTTTGTATTTAACTTTGCATTACTTTCATTTCATTGATTTTAACTACACTATTATTATTCACTTTATTTTCGTTTTCGTCAATTTTAATTAAAATGATATTATTCGTAGTTTTCATCTATTCTTTATAACCGAATTTTGAATAACTCATAAAAATAGTCATTAATAATAAAATTATTTAAAATATTTTAATGTGATTTTGTGCAAAACACGGGAATAGACTAGTAACTCATAAGCCAAAAACCGATCCAATAACAAAGCTATGATTATTGATTTGATATAAATCTGCATGAAAAGGAAAATGAAGATTAGATTAAAATAAAATAGATAAAGCCGTCTCTTTTCATGACTCAGCTTTGAACTAAACTACAAAAGTTAGCGTCAGAAAAAGGCTAGCCATTATTAACAGGGACCGTTTATCAGCACTCCCGCTCAGCAGGCGGGCTTGACCTTGACTTACAGTTGTTGCTTTTTAGGTCAACGGCAAACAATCACTCTTTTTTTTAATCAATTTCCAAATAATTCCAATCATATCACACTCATATACTAACTCTCACTAATACTACATTTATTTCATCATTTTTTCTAAGGATTTAATTATTTTTATGATTGCTATAGTCTTGAGAGGTTGGTTTGTCTTTGTATTTTGCTAGTAAACTAATTAGATTTAAATCAAATTTTGACGTAATAATTGATGAAAAAATGTCATTTCACTTGAAAAAAATTGGAAGTCAAATTTCATAGAAATAACTTGAAAAATGGGGGTAAATGCAAAATACTCTCATGTGTTATGTTAAACCTGCATGAAACTACCCTGTGAAATTTTTATTGCGCCAAACTTCCTTGTGTTTTCAAAAATCCTGCAAAAAATACTCAATTTGTAAAAAATAGATCGTTTTGGATCGACATTTTCAAGAAATCATTTCAAAAATATATCACGTGAGGTTATAGGGAACAACTTGAAGTGTTTTAAAAATTATTTCTTAAAATATGTCGATCCAAAACGACCTATTTTTTATAAATTGGGTGTTTTTTGCAGGGTTTTTTAAAATACAAGAAAGTTTGGCGCAATAAAAATTTCACATGGTAGTTTCTTGCAGGTTTAGCATAACACAGGGAGTATCTTGCATTTTCCCCTGAAAAATGATCAATCACATGCCACTTGATCAACTTATCATTATTAATTTCTGAATAAGATATGTGAGTATCAGTCCATGTGCTAAAGTCTCTTGTCTCCACTCAATATGTGAATGTGATATGTTCCTTCACCTGTCTCTCTGTAATGTCTCTACAAGTGATTCTTTGATTTTATCAAATAATTTCAGGTAAGAAAATTTCAACAATATATACTTATTATGTGTATCATAATTTTTTTTTTCTGTTTTTTCTCCCTATGGACAAAATCATCTTTACAAAAGTTGGGAAGTTTAACTTTATCGTTGTCTTGGTTTTCAGTGCTAACATGTCGACTAAAACTTCCGCAATTTTAGCATTATAAAAGAATTTTGCATTATTTGAGTGCAGATAAACTCAGATAATCATAGAAATTAGTTAAATATATTAAATTTCCCAATAATTGGTGGTTGATCTCTCTGTAGAATATACACCTGAATTCTTGTAAAAGATTATAGCTTTTGGTGCCACAAGTGAAGTTTGATCTGGGTTTTTATTTATGTACTTAAATTTCTGTTCAAGATGATAGCTTTTTTGGTGCCAATAGTGATTCTGATTTCGATTTCTTATTAATAAAGATTTTAAAGGAAAAGGGTGGTCTTAATTTTTGAATTGTGATCGAGTATTATGGAAGCTTTACCTAGGCAACAAAGCTTCGGAAAGAAGCAGATGAAGAAACAGTTAACCGGAAAACGAGACGATACTGCTTTGCATACAGCTGCAAGAACTGGGAATTTGGAAGTAATTTTGGAGATTTTCAATAAAAGTGAGGAAGAAGAGTTAAATGTATTGTTATCGAAGCAGAACCAATCGGGAGAAACCCCGTTATACGTTGCTGCTGAATCGGGTCATGTTGATATAGTAGAGGAGATGATAAAATATTATGATGTTTCTTCAGCTGCAATCAAAGCTAGAAATGGTTATGATGCTTTTCATATTGCTTCCAAGCTAGGAGAATTGGGTAAGCCTATTTTTCGGTTTCCGTTGCTCGTTACTATGTTAGTGCTAGCTAGTTTGTGTTAGTAGTGTGGGTTATGGCAAAAATTGTCCCGTGGTGGAATCCAAGTTCAAGTCAAAATCGACCCCTGGAAGCTTGTGTGTGTGAATGCACTATAGGACTAGGGTATGCACGTTTCCTAACATCAATTGGTTTTGGGACAACTGATAGCACCTGATGTCCTACAAGACCCTCAAACGGGTATTTTTTCTATTTTTAGTAACTACTGGGAGAGAGATAATAACTTTAGTTAGGAAATCCAATTTAGCTTCTATAAATAGGGATCTCTTAGGATTCTAGGTAGTACTAGAATACTTTATTTGAGGCTATTTAATAAGGATAGCTCCCAGAACTCACTCTCACTTCCAAAAGCGGCGTGGGTTGGGTGGGATGAGGTAGGGAGGTTATGGGGTTTACCCTTTGAACTAGCCTGTTAAAGCCCAAGGGCCCACATGAAAAATTCGTGCTTAAATTCATCGAGTGCTGGATGAATGCCACATGGGCGTGAAAGGACAATTTTTTATCATCTCATGCCCATGTGTTGGACATCCAACCCCAATGGATTAAATTCACTGATGGGGTAGGATCTAAGTAACCGAAATTTTATTCCTAGAGTTCAATTTATGATTTTAATCTTGTTTTATATCATCTGATTATATGTACTTTCGTTCTGCGTCAATTAAGATTTCTGAAAAGCAAGATTTTCAAATGCAGAAGTACTGAAGGCCCTCTTGGAGGCGATTCCCCAACTGTTAGCGACAGTCGACCAATCAAATACCACGGCCCTGCACACAGCCGCAGCACAAGGGCATCTCGAGGTAGTCATTTTCCTCTTGGAGAGAAATAGTAGCTTAGCAACCATAACAAGAAACAACGGTAAAACCGCCTTACATTCTTCCGCAAGAAACGGTCATTTTGAAGTTGTAAAAGCCCTTTTAAGCAAAGAACAAGGAATCGCAACATGGAAAGATAAAAAGGGACAAACAGCTCTTCACATGGCAGTCAAAGGAAATAGTACTAAAGTAGTAGATGAACTTCTTGCTTCATCCTCTCCTTTACTCAATATTGTCGATGGAAAGGAAAATACTGCACTCCACATAGCCACGAGAAAAGGTCGTTCGGAAATTGTTCGGATACTATTACAACAGAAAGAGATAAACAAAGAAGCCGTTAACAAATCAGGGGAGACTGCTATAGATACCGCTGAAAAAACCGGACACTCGGAAATTGTGACTATCTTACAAGAACACGGAGTCAAGAGTTCAAAACACATTACTCCACAACCAAATCCTGCGAAAGAATTAAAACAAACTGTAAGCGATATAAAACACGAGGTACATGATCAGCTAGAGCACACGCGCCAAACGCGTAAAAAGGTTCGTGGGATAGCAAAAAGACTCAATAAAATGCAATCGGAAGGTCTAAACAATGCAATAACTTCAACAACTGTTGTTGCTGTTCTCATAGCTACCGTGGCTTTTGCTGCTATTTTTACACTTCCGGGTCAATACGTAGACAACCCCGAAAAAATCCCGGTTGGATTTTCTCAAGGGGAAGCAAATATTGCTCCGAAAGTCCAATTCACGATTTTCTTGATTTTTGATGCTCTTGCATTGTTCATATCATTAGCTGTTGTGGTAGTTCAGACGTCTATAGTGGTTGTGGAGAGAAAAGCGAAAAAACAACTTATGGCGATTATAAACAAGCTAATGTGGTTGGCTTGTGCGTTTATTTCCGTGGCTTTTCTTGCATTGTGTTATATTATTGTTGGAGACAAAGAGAGGTGGTTGGCAGTTGGAGTAACTGTTATTGGGACTTTGATTATGGCTACGACTTTGGGTACGTTGTGTTATTGGGTGATTATGCATAGGATTGAAGCTTCGAATTTGAGGAGCTTACGGAGATCGGAAAGAAGTAGTAGATTGCAATCGTGGTCGGCTTCGGTTATGTCCGATTCTGAAGTTCCCGAGGATGAATTTAGAAAACTATATGCTCTGTGATTTTCGTATGTAACTTGTTTATAAAAATCTTGTCCTAAAACGTGACACTTGTGTAATATATCATCGTTGTAAATAGTTGGGAAATCAAGTTCACCTTTCCTTGAGTTTGTCGAACTTGTCTCTGGCGATACTTCTTGATTTAGTTTAGATTATCGTTAGTAAGTACACTGAACTATGTATAATAATTGAGATTCGAGCAATAATTAATGCGAAAAGTCATGTAACTGAGTTTTCGCTTTCGTTGAATGGATTTTTGTAGCTATTCTTTTGAATTGAGCATGTAATAGAAGTGGATCAAACAATCCAAATGTGCCAAAACAAAACTGGAAAGTCATTTGTATATGGTCCTGCATTCTATCCCAAAAGCTGTTCTCTTTGATGTTTGAAACCTAATATTACACTGATATTATTGTACTTCTCATTTACAATTGTTGTCTGCAGCAAAACTGCATGCATTTTTGGTTAATTTGTTTTAAGGCCAGTTTCAAATCTTTTAAGGCTAACATATTTTGAGAATCTGGTAATGGAGATTGATTAATTCAGTTTTAAAATATTCTTCATAATTAATACTACTATTTGATTGCTGATATTGTAACATTACTGTTTCAAGAATGAGGAGGATATAATAACATGGTTATTTGGGACTATGTTTGGTCCATATCAGCAACAAATAATGCATGCACCTATGAAGTTATTTGTTTGCTTATATATGTTTTCATTCATTCATGTTTGTTTTTTTGTTTATGTTACTGTTACATTTATAATAACTCGTCCTTTTTTCTTATTCGAATTCACGTGCATTTCTTCGTCCTTTTATTTTCTTAAAGAGGATATTTTGAATGAATCCATGTCGTTTAATAGTTTCGAATTTGTGAATGTGTCGGTTTTTTTTCTACTAAATATTCATATCATTTAAAAGTTTAAGCTTTGAGGTAATTCATCTTTATCAAGTGACAAATACTCCAGCATTCTTCTTCTTTAGGAACATCTTTAAATCAAGCATAAAATCATACATTAGGACTTGCTTTATGCTTTTTATTTATTAAGGTAATCAAAGTAGATAAGAACTTTAAGTTAATTTCAAACTTTTATTGAGTGTGAGTGTGACTTATCTATTTATTTTTGAAAAAAAGGTAGATTCACAGACTGAGCATCAATTTTTGGATGGCTTCAGTCTTTTCAAAAAAGAAAGAAGATATCTTCAGTCTATTTATTTAGTAGTTAACTATTTTTTTTTCCCTCTTAAAAGATATATATCTTCAAGTTGAGTTCCTTACATCAATTTAAAAGGTTTTGATGTTATAAAAGTAATGCCAAGATTCCCTGAAGAGCTTTTGTTGCTTTGCTTTGACAAAGGAAGAAGTTTTTTTAATTCACATTTTCACTTTGTTTGAGAGGCATTTATTCCACATCCTAAAAGTACAAGAAAAAGGGCTTTTAACACGTTGGACTAGAGAGCTACATTTAGTAGTTAAAGCTTTGGATTATTGTTTTGTTTAAAAATCAAATGTCTCTTATATTTCACATTTTATTATTTTTAGATGAACCAAATATTTAAAAACTCAACCACAAATTCTTAACTTTATGTGTTGTACTTGAATGAAATGTTTGACGTGAGAAAACATGTAAACTACTCCACTCATTTCATAATATCTATCGGTTTGGGAAAAAAAAATTGCTCCAAAATATTTGTCGTTTTAGGATTTTAATACAAAAATAAATTTTTTTTTATCCAATTCAGCCCTTATTTATTATACTTTAAAACTCCATCTTATTTATTCCAATACAATATTAATGAAGGTTAAATTAAGTAAATCATTTGTTTTTTACCAAAAATTCATGCTATTAATTTAAATCCTTAATATTCGTGCAATACTCTAAAACGACAGTTATTTTGAAACGGAGGGTTTTACTATCATATTCTCGTATTCTTATAAGAGTGACCAACCATAAAAAAAATTATATTTAACTTATAATTGAATGCATATTTTGACTGCAAAAAATAACCAGAAAAATCTATGGCATACATGCAAGTAGAATTTGTAAAAGCTGAGTCCACTTAGCTAAAAAGTGGCAATAAATCCTTAATAATTCGTATATGTGAAAAAATAATTTTTAGTAGTCTGACTTCTTTTATTACTCGAAAAGCATGGAATACTTTTTCTTTACTTTTACAGCATTTTTACTTTATATTTTGGCTTAGCCTTCGAAGCTAAGATTTTCAAGTGGAAAAGTTGCATTTTTAGTTCCATAAGATACAACTTTCGAAATTAGTTAGTCTCGCATATCACAAAACTATAATTTTGGTGCAATTTTTTAAAAATATTTTGCAATTTTGTTTCTTATCACCTCATTTGAGACCAAAGTGCACAATTGAAATACTCCTATATTACCGAATGTGATAAACATAGATTATGCTTTTATAGACTACTATTACTTACTACATGAGTATATATCAATATATAATATTTTAACTGAAAGATCGAGTTATTTGCCCACATTAAATATATGAATATGCCGTAGAGTTTTAAAGTATGAAGACTCCAATTTGTTGACATTTTGTGTTAATTGACCGGGTATAATATAATCGGCTCACAAATATTCGGGATCGAGCCAATTTTAATCGAATCGAGCCATCGGTCTTCGAGTAGGCCTAGCTCAATTGATAGTCTTAATTATGCTATCATATTGTTAAGTGACCAAAGGCACACAATATTTGGTAAAATGTATTTGTAAAGTGGACCAAAAAATACAAGTATGTGAAATCAAAAATATTGAGAATCTAATCGCGTAGGACTAAAATTGCGATTTTGCATTTTCAATTTGTGTATCATATTAGAACTTGTTTGCAGCTGCAATTGTATCAGTATAAACAAATAGTGGATGTTGATAATAAATGGATTCTAATCAAACATGCAATTATTTGATGAACAACAAAATCCCAGAATTCTTGTTTTATTGAAACAGAACAAATTCAAAATCTAGCTAAAAACCAAGTCTATACAGTATATAATAGTACAAAAATCTCATATAATTCAAAATCACCAAAATCTAATTACATAGATATTATAATTACACAAAGATATTAAAAAAACTTCAAACACCTTGTTTACTTTGATCCTCCAATGAACAAAATCCAGACTTCTTGCAATGAGCAATGGCTGCTTCAATTGAACCCTCGATCTCCTTTGCACTACTACTCCTTCTAAAAAAGTACAACTCTTTCGAATTAAACGAAAAAGAAGACGAATTTGAAGACGAGGAAGAAGAAGAAGACGAAACAGCAGACGAAGAAGAATTCGATAAACACTTAACCGGAGAATGTCGTTTAATCGCCCCCGAAAACGACCTTCTTTGAATATTAATATTATTATTATTATTATTATTATCCTCTTTATCAATGTTTTCCATTATAGTAGCAATTGTTGGATATGACGATGAGCTTTTCTTTGCAATCAACTTTATGCAGTCATTTTCTGATTCTTGGCTTTTTTGAAACTTTTCATGAGATTTGTTGAAGAAAAGGGATTTGAAATAAGTTCTTGAAAAAGCTTTAAGCTTTTGGCCAAGAATTGAACTTTTTTTAATCAGCTTCAGCTTCTTGGAAGTCCATGATTTTTTTGTTTGACTATTATTGATGAAAGTGCTTATGAATTCAGTGGACCATTCAAAGAAATATTCATCTGGGTTTAATTCACAACTTACTCTACAAGATTCTGATGGAGAAATGTTGCAAGAATCTAATGGTGTGTTTGTTGTGTTTGTACAAGGTGCTGTTGAACATTTGATGATTTTGTAGTAATTCTCTTCTTCTTCTTGAAATGTGGCGGCGCCGGCGGTGGAGAGGAGGAGGTTGAGGGGGAGGAGTTTGCCTTTGTAGAAGAGTTCATCAGCTGGATAAGTATTGGTTTCTTTTTCATTGTGATTTGAAGTCATTTGGAACTCAAAATCTTTGTTGTTTTGAGGAGAAGAGGTTTTGGAGAAACAGAGGATGTTTGAAGTTAGTTCCATGTTTATGTAGTCTTCTTCTTCTTCTTCATTTTCATTTTCACAAGAATTACATAATGTAGTATTTGTTGCCATTGTGTGTGTGTGTGTGTGTGTGTGAAGAGATAGATGCCTTATGGGAAGATGAGCTTTTTTTAGTGAAGGGAAGAGGGGGAAAGGCAGAGCATTCTTGAAAAGAGGGATATGGTTCCAATTAAAGTCAGAAAACCAAAAAGAAAAGCAAGAAAGTGTTGTAAGGAAATGTCAGATACATTTTCTTTTATAATGAAAATTTTATATCATCATTCATTCTTTTTAAATTTGATTGATAATGACAAAAATAGTTGGAAATTGTTTAGGTTTGTTAATTCTTTACATAGAAATAAGATATCAAGAAAATAAAATATCATGAGCAATTAATTCTATACTCCATTTATTTCAGTATGAGACTGTCTTAATGGTGTGTAATCGGTATCTCACGACTCATGTAGTGAATGACAAGTTTTACGAATAAACGATGTGTACAAACATGGATGACAGTGTTAATATATGATTGTTCTAATGAAATACATTAATTCTCATGTAATGTACTATTTGACATGTCTCGAAAAAGAGTAAATCAGATGTAAAACCTAAATGTCATTGGGAAACAAAAACAATATATTACTCCCTCTATTCTACATTATTTGTCATTTTACATGTTTTCACACATATTAATGTATCTACTAAATAGCCTTAGTTTTAGGGAAAAAAATAAAATATACACCTAAAATACATTATTCTTTATTTATCTTACTATTAGTTATTTACACGTTATTTAAGGTTTACACTCTCTCTCTTACATAACTAAAATATGTATTTAATAGTGTATTGAAATCATAAAGTGACAAATAATTCGGAACACGTTATACTTACTCCTAAAAGTGTGAATAATTTAAGTTTTTTTCTTTTTTTGTGAAGACAAAAATCCCCTTTTTCAAATTGTAAACTATATTAATAAAATATAATTAGACATAAATTTTTCTTAAATTTTCTCATAAAAAATTTGGTAGGAAAATATTTTAAGAAAATTTGTAACTTCCTTTCCTCCTACCCAAGCACCGTGAATATGGAAGAAAAACAAAAGTATATTCAAATTAGTCATACAGTTTTATTATAGTTATTTACTACAACAACTCCAATAATTAAGAAATTAAATCTTACATCACTTTTACAATTTCATTATTATTCTCCTATAACACATAAGAATAAAAAAACACTATTATTTTGAATAGTAGCTAAAATATACATGTAAAATTATTATAATATATTATCAATATGTTGCTATGTAAAAAGTATTATTTGTTTCATTTAACAATTTAGTACAATATGTCACTCATTAAAAAAGTCAAATTTTATTAAATATCATAAAATCTCTTAAAGTAGAATCGCATTTTACCTACGACCAAAATGCTTATGACTTAGTGAACTAAGTAATCTTTATTTGACATGAGAAATATTACCTCAAATTTTCATGGAAATCTTTTCGAGAAAAAAGCGTGAAATAAGTGAGAAAACGGATGAAAATCAATGAAAGTTGGAGAAACAATCAAATAAAATTTATGTAATTGATGAAAACATATGAAATCGATCTAGATGAAATTTATGAACATTGGATAAGTAGATGAAAAAATGGGTGAAATCAGTAATAAATAGTGCTGGTAAAATCAATAAATACATGTGAAATCAATGAAAAGTTGGGTGACATTTGTGAAAACACAATGAAAAGTTGGGTGACTTTTTGTGAAAACATGGAAACAAATTGGTGAAATTAGTTAAAACGGGTGAAATATATGAAGAATGTGTTAAATCATTGAAAAAAGATCATATTATGTGAAATCAATGAAAATTCAAGTGAAATTTAAAAATGCAAAATCGGTGAAATATAAGTTAAACTGATAAAAATAAGTAAATTCTGAAAAATAAAAAAAAAATTCACTAGCAAAAATAGTGTCAACTAAACCACTAGATTTTTTTTTTTGTTTTTGTTTCAATATGAGAAAATAAAAGAAATCAATGAAAAATAGGACAAACAATGAACAATATGTATTAATGATCAAGAACGAGTAAATCAGTAAAAAAAATATAAAATCAATGAAAATTGAATTAAATTAATTAATATAATAAGTGAAATGGTTTAGATCAGTAAATAAATATCTTTCAAATGATAAGGTAAGTGAAATAATTTGAGATATACTTAAAAGTAATTGAAGATGTATAATGTATGATTATTTGAGTTGAAAATTCGGTAAATACATGTAAATCGATGAAAATTCAAGTGAAATTCACGAAAAAAATGGATGACATCGGTGAAACGATGAAATTACATAAAAAATGATGAAACATGTGAAAAACGCGTGAAATCGGTAACAATGTTAAAGTCGGTGAAAACATGTTAAAACTGGTTAAAGTGGTAAAAATGAGTTAAATCAATAAAATGAAAAAAGTTCAAACTACAAAAACAAAGTCAAACCATTAGACGTATGGTTTAAACCTAAAAAACTAAAGAAATCGATGAAAATACCCATAATGATGTCAATAAATTGAATAACAGTCATTAATATGTGCTATTTTATGACATAATGAAGATAAATTTACTCTGATTTACAACAAAATACCACTGATATTAAATAGACACGTATAACGTATGTGCACTTCAAACCGGTGAAAAAAAAATGCATGTGAAATCGTATATACATTTGAAATCGATAAAAAAAAGTCGGATAAAATTTGTGAAAAATGGATGAAAACAGGTAAAATCGGTTAAAATAATGATAAAGTTGGTAAAAATATGCGAAATCGATGAAAATTAATCTGAATGGAATTTCTAAGAAAAATGATGAAACCAATGAAATCCAGTAAGATTAGGTAAAGTAAGTGAGAAAAGGGTAAAATCGATTAAAAACGCATAGTTGGTAAGAGCATGTTTAATCAATGAAAAAATCAGGTGAATAACATGTGATATTAGTAGAAAAACAAGAAAAATAGGTAAAAAGGGGTTAAAATGGTAAAAACGAGTGAAATCAGTTAAAAAAATAGTTTAACTGGTGAAATCGGTGGGAAAATGGTTTAAACTGAAGAAAAACAAAAGAAATCGGCCAAAAATGAGAAAACAATGAAAAGTGTTATAACCGATTAAAAAAAAAGGGATAAATCGCTAAAAGAACATGTACAAAAATCTGTCAGTGAGAATATATGAATAGATGAATGTTTGAGTTGAATTTGTAAAGAAATGGATAAAACCAATCAAAAAAACTTGAAATTGGTGAAAACTTGTCTAATCAATGAAAAATTTAGGTGAATAATATGTGAAATCTAAGAAAACGAGTTAAACTTTGACTGGCAAAAACAAGGTGAAATCGGAAGAAAACGGGAAAACAATGAAAATGTATAATCGATAAAAAAAAATTAAACAGTAAAAACATATGAATGAATGAAACTTTCGGTGAAATTGGTAAACACCGGTGAAACCAGTAAGAAAAAATGCTCGTGAAATCGATGAAAGTTCGGGTGAAATTTATGAAGAAACGGATGAAACATGTGTCATCGGTGAATAACGAATAAACTTGACATGAAAACTACTACGATGGAATGAACTAAATAATGTTCTTATGATCTTATTTTAGAATCAATTTTATAAGATATAATGACTAAATCAGTCATTATTTTATATTTTATTAAAACTATTCAAAGCCATCATTTTTTTTATAAACCAATAATAATTAATAAAAATAAATTTCATAAAAAATAAATTGATCAATCATAAATATATAATATTCTATGATATAAAAATATCTAATTTACTCTAGTTTACGAAAAATATCCATGAAATTAAAATTAAACGAGTACGTACACTTTTCGTTTTCTCTAATTTGGGACATACGGAGTATTATTATATAACTTAATATAAACTTGAAGTTAAAGAAGAAGAATCAAGTACAATGATTAATCAATTATTAAGCAATTTATTTGTTACCCACAGAAGTGACATTGCACAAAATGCCCATCTCTAGTGCTACTGTCTCATTGTCTTCTCGGAGCACCACATTACATTTATGAATAAACCCCTTTCTTATATACTCAATTATTTCTTTGTTTTGTGTCCAAGTTACATCTCCAATAATATGTTAAATGGGTAATTTATTCTAAGCGTTATTTCTCCAATATTTCTTTGTTTTGTGTTTAAGTTACGAAAAATTCTTGTCTAAGTCTAATTTGACCAAATCTATCAAACCACAAAATTTGTGTGTTGTATTTATTTTGTGATTGATCACTCTCCAGGAAGTTATATCTAAGCTCAAAGTAAGTGTATTACACTTTTCATGTAGTTACTTTGGGTTTGGCCGAACTCAGTCTGGATAAGAATTTAATCTCCTATGATATGTTTAATGGGTAATTTATTTTAGACGTGAGCGTTTTATTTTTTTAACTTGTGAAGATATTGCACACGCGTTCTATAATTGTGATTGAAACTTTATATTTATGTAAAAATGATTAACTTAACCCTACATTGATAATATTATTCTTTCAATTGATCATCTGTGATATGGATAATCAGTATTTTGACCCCTTATGATAGTGTTTAATACTTCTTTGTAATATTGTGTAATGAACACATTATCCCTCCAAAAATGTAACAACCAAGAATAAAACAGTGTGCTTATTTTACAAAAATATAAGAATATTTTGTCCTTTGATTTTCTAAGGATGGTAAACTGTCTTTTGATATTACCTCTTATATTATATTACCTCCTATATTATTGTATGAGAAGGATATACATAAATATCTCAACCCCTATTCAACAATGTATTAATTTGTTGAAACTACAAATAAATTAATTAAAATTTTGTGAAATGATAAGCCCATTTTTTTTATTTTGATCGCAAAAAAGATTCCATAACTTGAGGTTCAAATTTGAATTTGTAGTCTATAAATTAATGTTGGTAGATCTGCTTAGGTTTTTATAGGATTTGGATGTTTCTACACATCACCATTAATTAAATTAGAAGTGGGAATTGAATAATGCTGCCATATCTCATTCTGCGACATCCACAACTTTCTCTGCAACGAAAACTTTAAATTGGAAAACTGCCCATTCTTCAATACTTGGTTTTTTGCACCCTTCACAATATTTATTGGTTCCTTTATTTTTTCACTCGCAAGAAATTATGGATCTTCTGTTTGGACTTGGTCAAAACATGGGGTTTCTTCCTTTTTTTACAGTTTTTGAGGCATCAGTTTTAACGTTCTATTTTTAATGTCTATTTTGACTCCTATTACTCATAACTACCCTTATGTTTCAACATTTAATTGTTGTCCAAAAAATATAAAATGGGATTTCTCGAAAAAAAAAATCATGAAACGGAAGCTGTTCGTCCCAAGATTGAAGTTTTTTTTTTTTGGGCACATTATTGTAACAATTTTGGTCTGGTAAAATTAGTCTCGTGGTTCAGAAATTGATATTTTAAGCTTGAGCAAAAGGCAAAAACATCCCCTATGCTTTGTCTCACTCCCAAAAATTTTCGTGTATTATTTTAACTCCCAAAAAATTTCCTATGATTTCAAATAAGTGTCAAATACACCCCCAAAAAAGCGAGTGTGTTTCAAACGCCAAAATTGCAAGTATTTGTTAACATTTTACTTTTGATAAGACAATTTTACCCCTGACATCGAAAGATAAAAATAACCCTATGCTTTGTTTAACTCCCAAAAAAACCCCATATGTTTTTAAATCCCCAAAATCGCCCAGTGTTTGATTTTATATACCACACTCGACCCAAGTAGTATATATTTATTTTTTCAAAAAGAATAAATAAATTTAAAAAAAAAAAAACACATAGGAATAATCTTGTCATTCCACCAAAAGTCAAAAATAAAATTACAAGTATATACTACTTGGGTCGAGTGTGGTATTTAAAATCAAACACATGGAGTTTTTTGGTAGTTAAAATAATACTGGGGAGTTTTTGAAAGTTAGACAAATCATAGGGAATGTTTTTGTCTTTTGCTCTTTTAAGATTTCCCAAAAAAAATGATAATATTACTATGATATTTATAAATATACTCATAAGGTAGGTTTCAGAAATTACAATTTGCAAAATACTCAAACGAAGTAATGAATGAGCAAGTTGGGAAATTATATACCTATCCCGGTGGATTCAATCCACTGAGATTATGAATGAGCGACAAGTGTATATGTAAGAACAATTTTTTGTTCTCTTATGCACATGTGTTTATCATTCAACTCTTTTTGATATAATCCACCGATTAGAGTATAAAATAGAATAGAGTATGAAATAGACTTCTTTGCTACATTCATGCATTTTACAATTTTTCCGTAGCCCCACCAGTGATTCCATAGAAATTAAAAAGGGTAATTTGCATTGAAGTCCTCTAAATTATAGTTCATTGGTAATTATACAAGGATTAGTTCCAGTTTGCATCGTGAAAATATGCTTATTTTGCACCTCAAAATATTTTAATAGCATATTGCGTTTTGAGAATCATGTTTTTGCTTCACTTCGCACTTTGATTATTTTTCTGGCCATTTTACTCGTTGGTGGGAGGGTAATTTAGTCCATTCTCATCAAATAGCAACCCTCATTCCCTTCAAAAACAACATCACGTGAGTGAGATATTGAGTAAGGGTACAACTTATAAGTTATCCAAAACTAACCCGAGAAATAATAGTTTTATTTGAAATCTCCAAATAATAGGAGTTAAGATAAACGGGATTTCATTTTTCACTCGACGAATTTCAAATTTAGAACAAGATCGACGTTTTTTTTTTTTAACTCAAAACATTAAACTGAAGTAGGACATCCCCAAAACTGTGACTTTTTTAAGAAAATTGTGTGGGAGGGGGGCATGTTTACGGGACATAGAAGTAATGTAAGTTGGTTGTTCTTGAAATTTTATAGGAAACTTCGGAGGGAAATAACTGATTTTGCTATTGGAAGATGGAGTAACATAATGAGGATTATACTAATGGAAATGGACAAACACACCCTCCCAACGGCGAATCTAATGGCCGAAAAAACTAGCAAGTTGCAAAGTGAAACAAAAACATGATTTTTAAGGTGTAATTTGTTATAAAAAAAAATTGAGGGTGTAAAGTGCAAAACAAACATATTTCAATGGTACAAAGTGGGATTAAACTCCACATATTTGAAATTTTTACCAACACACCTCCTCCTTTCATGTACTTGATGGTTAAATAAAAGGATAAGTTTATCCCTTGATTACAAAACTATAATTTGGAGCCATTATGCATTAGAATTAGTGTGGCAAATTTCGGGTACCTCCCCTAATGTTTCCTCAAATTATTTTAAGAACACTCTTCTTTTTAAAATTTTATCGTTAACCCCCTAGCGCATGTAACCGTCTAAAAGGCAATCTCCGTAACGAAATATTTGAGAATTAACCCCTGATAACACAATGGCTTAATTGAAGCAAATTAATATTAAGGATTAAGTGCAGAATTTCAAGCCGTACTTACTGAAATTCAACCCAAGCAAAAGTTATGAACCTAATTAGGTTAAGAAGTACCTCATTCAAACATAATGAAGATTTCTTTTTAAAGAAAAAAAATTCAAGAAATAACAAGTTAAGGACCCCTTGGATACTCCTCTCCATCAGAATGTTCACATGTTATCTGACAATATTAAAATTAAGTGGATGCTCTGAACTATTTTTCTGATGTGTCCCAATTCTATTGGCTTCTTATTGGTATAGTGAAACTGACACATAAATTCCTGCTCCTTCTTCCTAACTAAATGTGGGAGGGAGGAGGTCCTTTTTAGTGGTACCAAATAGTCCCTAAGCAAGAGAAAGGCTTTATGCACTACTTCAAATCAATGACCGAAAAATGTTATTGATACATAAAAGAAAAAGTACATCAAAACCACTTTATGAAAAAGTTATGAGATGTACACAAATGTATTTCACATTGAAATCTAAACATTTGATGATAGATTTCAAGCATTACAAATGTCATTGTCATCTATATAATTCCTAAACTATTAGCTCTTTATGGTAGATAATTATCTGAAGTGTTTGAAAATCTAGATATGTTGTGGCCCAAAATGGACTCCCATGATCTCAAAACTATGTAAATGCTTCTAGCCTTCTATCTACCTCTTTTCCTTTGATCAAATATGGGAAAAAATCGGGCCTTTGGAAAAATGAAATTATAAACAGTAAATGTGCTTACCAAAAAAATGGGCCAAAAATGAGTAATCTGCTTGAATTATGGACTCTTTTTTGGTTCCTTATCAATCTTATCATCGAATTCCCAGTCGCCAATTCCCTCCATGGAACCGCCTCTGATGTGGTTCTCAAGTTCCAGTTCCAATTTTAGTTTTGAAAATTGTACCTCTGCATCTGAACTCTTTTTACCAATAACAATCATGGGACTAAAAGACAATGCCAGTCCCGTTTGTTCCGCATCGCTCGAGGTTGATTCAATATTAGGCTTGAGTACTTTATCGTTTGGAGGTTGTTTTGGTGAGAGAAACGGAATAGTTATTGGGGGAGTCCAAGGCTGTGATGGTGTCTCTTCTCTCGCAGTTGGAGTCTCTATTTCTAAAGTTGGTCTCTCAAAGGATTCAAATTCCTCTTTGATTTTTTCTAGTGCACCTATTAAATCCTTCACTTTTCCGTCATCTTTCCTGGTAAGAATGAGCCATTTTTCCATTTCAAAAATTTGAAAGTTACACCAATAAGGCTAGCAATAGTGATATATATTTTCATTGAAATTAAATGAAGATTCACTTAATTCACCATGTACACTTCTCTTGTTGAGTAGACATTTGTTTTTTAATGCTTTCCACAATGCTAAATGTGATCAAGAACTGCAAGGTAAAACATTAAGAAAAAAAACGACAAATCATAAGAAAATAAGGCATTCCTAGGAATTGTATGAAACGTAGTAATGTATGATTACAGACTTTTAACAAGGAGAATTTATACCTTGGTCTCTGCACTCTGGTACTGTTCTTCAAGACTTCTCCTCGTATTAACTGCATCATTTTTTTCCTCTATGACGGCTCTATCATCTAACCTGGCAAAACTGGATATTAGATATGTGCTTTTGATCGATATCAACTTTTCAAACTTATTTAGTTAAATACCCTTTTAAATTGACCACAAGCTCCCGAAAGGAAGAAATGGAAGGGCCCAACTCCTCCTGGTTGGTTAAGATGACACAGGTTTAAGTAATAAGTATAAAAACTTGCTTGACATTTGATAAGACAAATATATAAATACCTTGTATGCTGCTAAAAGGCTTATAGCTAAATTCACAAAGAAATCTTCATGTCTCTCAAACTCATCACTTGAACATAAAAAGTTGATAGTACGAAAACATCAACAGATGTAATATATTGTACCAAATCGAAAGGAAAGAAAAAAATTAGAAAAACAAGATACCTACTTGGCTAGCTTCTCCTTTTGTTCAGCATAATAGGACTGGAAACCCCACGTATGTTCAAGAAAATTGACAAATGTGTTGCAAATTTCTGCTTCTGCTCTATATAAAGCAATAGATTTTGACAACTCATCCTCCTGAATGGCATGATCACTTTGAGGATTATACAATTGGTATCATACAACAGAGGTGTAAACGTATTTCCAAATAGAATGGCTTTAGGCTTAGGATTATCATTTCTATCGTAACACGTCATTTTACCTTCAAGTTGAAATCTTGAACAATTTGATTACTAGCTTCATCAAACTGATCTCTTTCTTCCTTGGCGTCGTGAAGACGCGCTTGTGCAGAAATCATGGTGGTTGTAACCTAAACAAGAACTCATTGGGTTTAATATTATTGCTCGAGATGAAACCATAAGTTAGGTAAACATCATAATATCACTATCTGAATACAAATATGCTCGAGGGATCAAAACAGCCAAGTAACTGAAAGCCACAACCCTTGTCCCTTTTCTTCAACCACAAGGAAACTTGTTTTTATTCTAAGTACAATTTTGGGTATCACAAGTCTTTCACATCTTTCAAGCAACAAAAAGGAAAAAGAAAAAAGAAA
This sequence comes from Penstemon barbatus, assembly GCA_003313485.2. Taxonomy (NCBI): domain Eukaryota; kingdom Viridiplantae; phylum Streptophyta; class Magnoliopsida; order Lamiales; family Plantaginaceae; genus Penstemon; species Penstemon barbatus. The sequence goes on from CM064879.1 coordinate 15,936,247, forward strand.
ATAGAAAAGGAAAAAAAAAACTGAATGTTGGGTCTCAAATTAAACTGATACATTGCACAATGAAAGCTCAGGTCAGTACCATAACCAATATTACAGGACACAGAGGATCTCTTTCTTAATTAAATACCTAATGTATGTATCCCATACATACATATGTATAAGGGTCTTGTTATACAACATATTAGTTTTCTCCAAAAAAAAAAGGGATTATTTGAGGGTACCAAAGAACATAATTTGTTTCTAATATAAGAAATCATGAAAAGCCAAAAGAAACATAAGGCCACCACCACAAGATGAAGTGCACACAGGACTAGAATGCAAATAAACATGGATATGCACGATGGCCACTGGGGCAGATTAATTAAAACCCAAACAGCTGGAAACATCTGGATATGGTTAAAAGAAAAACTGTATCTATTAGAATTTTGTCAGAGTTAGAGTTCGAGCAATCTTTATAACGGTCTTGAGGTGTTAATCTCTACAATGGTCTTCGGGTGTTGATCTCTAGACACTTTACACATGACTCTCGATAATCTCCACTTCTGATAGAACGTAAATGGATCAATTAATCAATATTCTGTTAATATTGTGGAGACTTCAAAAGAAACAAAGATATTCGCAGTCTATTTGTCTGAATACCTTTTGCTGTGGCAATTTCACATCACATTTCAATGCAGTATTGCAGTATGCTATAGATAACACAAATACTTCCACTCGATTTTGGAGATGAAACAATGTAAGGATGAAATTTGGACGTGACATTGTTTTTTCCAAAAGGAAAAAAAAAGGCAGGAAACAGACCTAAATACCTTTTTCAGTTCTGCTTCAAGTTCATCTTTTCTCTTTTGAAGAGCTTCTATTTCAACAGCCAAATCCTGGGAAAGGCCCTTATAGTTAGTATGTACAATACCTCATAAACAGAGGAGTTGCATAACAAGAACACAGTATCATAAGCTTAAAACTCAGAGGCATGTACGCATTGATAACATTTCTGAATCACATTCCATAGTTAAGGTTAAGGCATATGAACGAAATGATCTTTCTCTAATCTAAAGCAGCTTCAGGAGAAATTGATAGCTTATGTTTATTTCATTCATGAAATAACTGTAGGTGGGAAAGAGGAATATTTAGGTTAGCCATTAAGTAAAGGAAACAACTGGAATTGTATTTATAATAGAAAATAAGACGTACAAGTAACCCTAAGGTTAAGATTTAAAACCTAAACAGCAATGCTTACAAATATTATGCATGGTCACACAAGCAACATATCAGCAGCAATAAGAATATAAAAGTCTGTCATAATTAATTAAAGAGAAGAAGCTCGAATGAATCCATGCAAGCCATTAAACCATTTGTGAGTCTAAAAGCAACTAGACACGGAACAGCGACATTAGTTGAGATAAATCATACCTTTTCAAGTTGGCTAACTTCACTGGTTTTGGTTACACGAAATTTAAGAGCTTCTTCTTTCTGTGTTCTGTTTAAAGGATGAAACATAAGAGAACACCTTAACTTTTCTTCTAGTTACACATATGTAGAGGTAAACAATATTTTGTTTCACAAAAAAACGTGAAAATTTCTATCAGGATACTCATGGCATTAATCTTTTCAGAATATATTGTGCTATTGCTACATGAGGAAAAACAGTTGAGCAGAAACAAAAGATGGGTGAACATTTTCAGAGCAACTACAAACCTATTGCTTTGAATAGTGTCCCGGTGGGAAAGGAGATTACTCATGAGGAATAACTACAAACCTATTTTCTGAAATGCGTTTTTCAGTTTTTGAGGCAGAGCTAGCAAGAGATTCTGATAATAATTTTAACTTGTCAACCTGCACAGTGATCAAAGGCATTCTGAAGATGAGCACAATGGGAGCTCAGCGAAAAATCAACATATCTATGATGTGAGTAGTATGTATAAATAAAAATTTGTTTGCAAGTTATCTGAAGGATTATAGTCACATTCAATGCTTAAAATTTAACATTCACTATGCCCTAAATACACTACATTGGAGATTACTAGAGATTTTAAGTCTGGATGTTATTTCAGTGATGATAATTAAATTTTATCTCGGGCTTCTTCCCCAACAAAAGCCATTAGCAGATGTACCTTTTGATTATGAGATGATGTACAATTCTCCGTCTTTATGAGTTTCTTCCTTAATAAAAGCTCCTCCAGTCGTGAGCATAGTCGAATACATTCAAGCGCTTCTTTGAGACTCTGCAAGACTAATAATATCATTTTTTTTATAATTGCAGTACGATCGATGATATCAGTGAGTTAGAAATTTCCTAAATCTTGCTTTGTATTTTCTCTGTAGCTGTCTCATAAGAAAAAACCAGTGATCAAAAACAGAAACAGGGTATTCATGACTATTGATATGAGCTATTAGACCAAAGTTGAGCCAGAGTTTCCTCAGTTACAGCTCTATATGGCTAACTCCCCTTGCCAAATCTTAAATTTTAGAGGGTAAATGATTAGTCAGGGATTTGAAGACCTACGAATGGAAACTCATTTGTCTTGGTAGACGACTCAAGCTCTATGACACTAAGCATTCCTATTGAATTTATCAGGTTCATAACATATTCAGCAAAGAGTATATATAGGCACAATAGTTTTATTGAGCATACATAAAGATAGAAATTTTTAGAAACGATCAGTCAGTCACTAAAAATCAGAGAGCAAAAGTCAAAAATACCCTCTATGCTTTGTCTAACTCCCAAAAAACCCCTGTGTTATTTTAACTCCCCAAAAATCCCCCTATAATTTTAAATAAGTGCCAACTACACCCCCAAAAAAGAGAGTGTGTTTCAAACGCCAAAATTGCAAGTATTTGTTCACAATTTGCTTTTGACATGACAATTTTACCCTTGACATCGAAGACAAAAACACCCCTATGCTTTGCTTAACTGCCAAAAAACCCCCTACATGTCATTTTAAATCCCCAAAATCCCCCTGTGTTTGATTTTATATACCACACTCGATCCAAGTAGTATATACTTGTTTTTTCAAAAAGAATAAAATACAGGGTATATAAGTATATAAGTATATACTAATTGGGTCGAGTGTGGTATTTAAATCAAACACAGGGGGTTTTTTGGTATTTAAAATAACACAGAGGGGTTTTTGGGAGTTAGACAAAGCATAGGGGGTGTTTTTGTCTTTTGCTAAAAAATCAGACTAGAAATTGACGTTAAATACTGATATTATGACATAAGTGAATCACAGTCAAATTAGTATCATGTAACAATAATAACTAAACGAAGATGAACTTCAGAGCGTGTTCATCCATAGGCACTAAGTATGCATTCTTCTAGCATAGGCAACTGGAAACAACCAAAAGTCCGATACTGAAATCTTTCAACTTATAACTGCAATATATACAAAACTTTACCACAGAATGCAGATGAGAAATAATAACAAACGATAAAAAAAACACTTCACCTCTGTTGACATCCCAGATGCTGCTGCTTCAGATGATATTTTGTTGCCTTCACTTAGATGAAGCTGGTTTTTAATTTTATCTAGTTTCTTATGTATATTTGAGACTTCAGAATCTATTCTGAGAGCAAATGAAAACACAAACATAGAAATAATTAAAATGTATTTTTTATTGCCAGATCAAAGTCTAAAAAGTCTAAATAACGGACAGGAATCATGGTAGTTAAACCATAGAACGTTTCCTCGAGAGAAGATGAATATTTGCAATTCAAACTCATAAGTAAATGGATATTTCCAGAGAATTGCTACTTTTGGAATTGTGGCCACTGAAATCTAAAACCATCGCCAAGTTTACTGCTTTCTCGTAAATATATTTTTTCGGTTTGCTAGATCAAAGTCATTTTGTCATTGATTCTCATTTGCAAATGATTAAAAGATGCACCATAATCAGTTTTGGAAAATGTTAAGTTGTAACCAACCATCATCAAGTTACTGTAAAAGTAAGAACAGCTATGTATGAAATCTTGTAAAAGAAACCACCTTATCTCAATATAATTCTTATTTTGTAAGGTTGCTATTGGTTAACACGACCATTATCATTTTTCCTTCAAAAGACACGTCTTTGGAGAAACTATTTTTTTTGAAGAAGTGAATAAGTACTATTCACATGAAACTTGCTCCAGGACAATTTTTCTTTGTAATATAGAACAATAATGTAAATGAAAACGAAAGTACACAAAATAAACATGAATATGAGGCATCGTAAAAGCAGTTTGCATAAGTAACAACTGACAAATACTGATAAAATAGTGAAGCATTTGGCTTGTGAAACTAGCACAAACACTGAACTATAGTTAAGAGGCCAAAGATGACAACAAAAAGAAAAAGAAACAATATAAGAGAGGCGAAACTCTTTTTTTTTTTTTTAAGGTTATGACAACAATATGTGTAGCAGCAGTTATACCAATAGAAGTAAACCCTAAGAATCTATGGTAATCTTAATCTTTGATAATTTTTTCATTAATTCCAAGAAAAGGGAAAACCGGGAAAAGAATAAGTAACTCCTTCCATGATACTCAGGGTCATGAAACATAAACTATCAACAGTTGCTAATTCCTCAATGTACCAATATAGGAGGAGAAATATATAGAAAGGTCCCAAAATTGAGGTAAAAAGGCCTCAAGATGGACCACAATGAACCATCTGTAGCTTTTTTTTTTGGGAAATGTCATAAGTGCAGTAATTATATGGGGTTCATGCCTCGCCTGAAGTCAAGCCATATAGCACTTCTACACAATAAAAGGACTATCAAGTAATGAAATCATGGGAGGTATACCCTTAACCACCTTTCAATCTCAGCACTATCTTTCAATCCAGCTATAGCATCTTGTACATATTGCAGTAGTTCTTCCCTCTTTGCCTGGAAATCGAATACGAAATAAAGTAAAAGGTTAAACAAATGCTTCACATCTCGCCATATCCTCATTAATCAAATGGATGCAATTAACCAAAATCATTTGGTTTTATTACTTTACCAGTACTTCCTCATTGTAGGTTGAGAAGGCTTTTGCCAAATCTCGTACACAGTTAATCGTCACATCGTGAACTTCTTTTCCACCCATGAGACATACCCTGGACACAACTGGGATAGGGTGAAGGGTCTCTTTTTTTGGTTCTTCTCCGAAGCAGTAGCAAAATATACAAGTAACTTACATAATCTAGATATGCGATTGGTGATCTCCAACCTCACCACTAGGCTAGACCCGAAAACCACAATAACAAAAAGTAAGCAAGAAGAGTGAGAATCACCTAAATATCTCCAGAAGCAAAGAAAATTCTTCTTCCTTGGGTTCTTCAAGAATCTAAGATAGACAAAAGAGTCAGCTTGGTTAAACTCTAGCTTCACAAAGAAAAAGAGACCACTTAAGAACACGATAAAAATCGAAAATGAAATGAAATAAAGAGAAATCCGTGATTCATCTTGGACTCAGATAATAATTTATTCTTCTTATACGTGTTTATAACAAACAAATTCTTTTATTATAATAAATGGAAGGATATCTGTTCTCGGATATAAGAAATGTAAATAATCATTAGACGAAGATGTAGAGCACCAGAAGAAAGAGAACTTCAATTGGCCAATTTGCAGACAATTGCAAAGATAAAGAAAGTAGACGAAAACTGTAATAAGAAAAAAAAAAAAGTAGAAGAAAACTGTTACGCTTACCAGCGACAGTGTGATGCCCTCAAGAGCTTGACTTAGAAGGAACACATCACGGAAATTCATTGGTTCTTCACCAAGATCAGGATCGTAATACAAAACCTGTCCTTCGTAGTAAAGAAATACAGATAAATCACTGATTTGACATATTCAACTGGTGCTTACTTGATGACAAATTTGGCAATTCTTTAACAAATCAAGCCAAGAGAAATTACACAAAGAGGTGTAGTGACTCGTGACTCAAGGATGTACACATATGAAGTAATATTTAAAGGAAAAATCTAGGTTGAAGGTCTTCATGGGTACAGAATGGTGCAACAGAAAGAGAATATTAGAGGGGTGCAACCTGCATTTATTAGAGGGTACCTAATCACATTTCTCAGGCCAATCTACTTGAGGAACTTTTTTGTGCAACTTGGATAAAAGAAAGTAATAATTTTACAGGTGGTAGAGTGCCCTAGAAGATGTTAAAGTGAATCATACAGATCAACCCTTTCTTAATGGTTTTGAGACATTACACGGAAAGAAATGATAACAAAAGGCTGCTACAAGTATAAGTGGATTTCTATGAATCTCACATAAGCTCAGAATAGAATAAAAAGGCCAAGCTTTGGAAAAACTCATACCACAGATGGCTTCTTAGGAGAATCTTTCGGTTCATTAGAAGTATCGAGATTCTCAGTGTTCACTGCTTCATTGAGTCTCTCTATCTCTTTCAAGGCTACTAACCATCTTCTTAGTAACTGAATTCTTTCTATACCTTTACACGAAACGGAAACTTCTTCTAATCGTTTTACTGCAAGTTTGCAACTTTGGAAATTCCGAGCTCCCTATAATACCAGCCAATTGAAAAAAAGTGAACCATAATTAAATTATTCAAGTAGGAAAAAAATAAGCAATACCATAATGAACAAATTCCCAAGACGGAGAAAGAAACATACGATTGTTGTTTTACTAAGTCGTTTACCTTAACATGAGACAGAAAACATATTACGGGAAAGAAAACAAAGAAACGTAGGAAAATGTATAATGCATATAGGCAAAAACGACCTTGTATGTAGCTCACATAAAATGGTTCACTTCTTTGTTGCTAATTAAAATGCTCCACTTCAAGATTTCACAGTAATACTAATAGAACCTTTTGGCACAATAAATGGAATGACTATATGAAATTTATAATAGCAAAATCAGAACATACATTATTTTCAAACTTTCTAGCCAAAAGCGGTTTGAATCATAATTTCACATACAAATGCATCAAACTTAGCAAGCATCTGATTGCTATCTTCTATGATAACTGATAAGCATAAAAATCAAGAAAACTTGTTAGCAGCAGGATTACCAACAGATGTAGAGATTCATAAAAATGTTTACGCAGCCAGAAACTATATGCTAGAAAAAACTTCATAAAAGACGTGGTTTTATACCAATATTTATTCCACAAAATTAATTTATGGATGATATTTATAATAAGATCTGAATATATTCAAACTATAACATATGTCCTCTTAAGCTTCAGTCTGAATGACATGTAGTATCTAAGTTTATATAAATTAACATAAGAGTTAAAAAAATCCATCTACGCAGCAATCGAATTCGATCTTTGGAATATTAGTAATAGTGAATTCGATTAGCAATGCAAACATTTCTTAATTAGGTCGATATATTACAAGGCGATCTTGTAACAGCTTTGCCCCTCCGACGACGGCTTGTCCAGCTTGTTGTACGACGGTGTCGGCGTAGCTGCGGACGGCGCGGCTGAGGTTGCTGCTGCCGCCGGTTTCCACCGCTTTGTTTACCGCGGATCGAATCCACGACATTCTACGAATTGAAAATTTCCGTTTCGAACAAAGAGAATTAATTGCGCGAAGGAAATGAGGAGAAAAGGAATTGGTTAGTGAATAAAATTAATCAGATAGAAATAGGAGAAGAATGAGTCGCCGTTACAAAGTTTTCGTCTTTGGCCATTCCTTTCGCGCCTTGCGGGTTGTACGTGTTCCCATAAATACCCTTTGGCAGATGCTGTTATTTCCTCCACGTGCTTGTCACGAGACATTCCTTTTTTCTTTTTTCTTTTTTTTGTATTCGAAGTTTCGCAATGAATTAAAATTTGTTTCATTTTGATCGGTTAATTTTTCTAAAATTTTCAAAATAATAGGAAAAAGTTCGAAATAATAATACAAAAACCACTCTATACTTTTTTGTTTTTGTGATACTAGCGCCCGTGGCACGCGGTACTCGCGTGCAACTCAAGAAAATATATAAAACTTAGATTTGAAATATGAAAAACTGACTATTAAAAGTTTTCAAATGAAACTTAAGATAAAATTTTCAAAATTAAATATATAAAGATATGGAAAATATAAACAGCAAAATCAATATGTTACATGATGGAATAGTTTTTAATGGATAACAATATTATTTTATTACATTTTTAAAATTCAATGGGTTAATTTTGGAAAGACATAATTTTTTGGTGTAGATAGTGTCATAACCGCCACTTTGTGAATAAAATCAAACTTCTCTTTTTTAATAGTATAGATACACGTGAACAATATTTCCGTGTAACATATGAATATGTAGTCAATATTTTGGTACAATCATACCGTGCACAAAACATCTCTTGTGACTAGAGATCTAAATTCATATCAAACTACTTCAAATATGCTTTGAGCTCGGAGCAGTAATATAATAAACCGAATTCTACATCTTCGCATAGCTTTTGAATGTCAATTCAAATTCGACTCATTGAAGAAACATATACTTACGAATCAAGTTCAATTTCACTCGTGTTCAACTAGATTAAGTCTCATTCAAGCTCGAACCAAACCAAACTTGAAACACATTAAATTTAACTGGACTCGTTTATACCCGTTCCCATAGAACCGTCAAATTATCACATTTTGACAAGTTGATCAATGCTTCCATCATCACTTCATAATCTTAGGAGAGGAGCATGTCATGTTTGAGAACATTGTACAATAATCTAATTTGGAAGGCAAAAATAGGAAGAAAAATGCAATGGTAAAGGTTCATTTCATTTATTGAGTAAAAGACTAGTATATAAATCCAACCTTCCTACAACATAACTGGTTTATGATTACAGAAAAGATGTTTTCAATACTAAAACAACAAAGAGAGTAGTAGTACCAAAACAATTTCTCCCAAAAAATTGATATACTGTAATAGAAAAACACTGGCACAGGGCAAAAATTAGTCCAGCATCTCCATCCAGTCCAGCCAGTCAAAGGGATTGGCAAACACAGAAGACTTCTACAAGTTATCGATGTCCACCAACGGCATTTTCCAGTAATTCCATGAGTTATAATCTTCCTGCACAGTCGAGAATTACGAGTACGTTTTTTTATAAAACTATAAAATTAATATAATAAGCACAATCAAGAGATACTATATGGTCAGTTAACCTTAATATAGCGCGTACCTGCTCAACAAGTGAGGTTGGTGGGAACATGTCATTCACTAGTGTGTGCAATGAAGTGTACGATTTCACATCTATACGATGATTAATGGCAACCTCGCCCTGTAATAAGGATAAAAATGAAAATAAATAGAGGTAAGCAAACTGGACTGGGCTGGTAATATTTTAACTTATTAAAGTGTTGATTTAATTACCTTGGGGTTAATAATAAAGATTTTCCCCTTTGGAATACCAATTTTCCGATAGCTGAGCTCATCGGTGTCTCTGTTTCCGAAACCGGCGTAAAATGGGTTGTAATCAGGAGGAAATAGTGCCTTGATATCCTGCAAAAGAGGTGTTTATATTATACATTACATAGCTTTTATAAAATAAAGAGAGAATGGTACTTGCATCACATAAAAAAGCTAGTGAGTCTATAGCAAATTAGTAACATATTTATACATACCTCTAAACATGCAATTTTGAATTCATGAGGAGCTCTTCTTATCACTGCGCCATCAATATAACATTTACGTTAGATACACGCAGAAATACAAAAACAAATTCTACAATTTTATGGAATACGAAAAATAGACACAAATTCAGAGAAAGGATATCACCTTCTCGGTACAACGAGGGGAATAAGCCATCAGGAGAAATAACCACGGGTCCGTTGGGTAAGCTTTTCCCATCCTGCAACCATTTTGAACAAATTTCAGTTGATAATAGTTGATTCCTGAAGGTGGCAAATTATTTTATTTTAATACAATAAAATATTATTATCATTTTACAGAATAACAAAATGTCTCTTGGCCTAAAAGTATTACTATATAACATTTTGATAAGCAAACAAAACCACATATATTGTTTTGAATTTTAAAAAGATAATAGTTATACCTGCTTGAGATTGAATAGAAAACTCTTGGTTAAGTAAGCTTGAACAATTGCACGTGCACTCAGAAATAAGAGCTGGTACCCATTCTCCTGGAGCAGAAGAAAAAACATATCAGAAAATTCGGATGAATAAATATATGAAACAAGTAAAAGATAAAAAATATCCTGATCGCATTAGATAATCTCACTCTGAAATTCCAGCTAGTTGAAACCTCATAGTGTGATGAAAAAAATCATGAAAAGTTGCATGTTATAAGCTTCATTCTACTGGCTAAATAACAAATAAAAAAAGGAACAGGTACAGATTTCTTCTTATTTAACTAATCCATGAAATAGTGTCAAATATTTGGAAGTACTCAATCATGTACACAAAAGGTATAAACCAATTTGCCTAAAATCTAAATAAAGGAAAAAAAATACATTTTTGCGAAAGGGAAAATGGCTTTCTGTTAGAGAGTGATCGAGAGAAATTTTCAGTCCTTATCCCAAAAAGGGGGGAAAAAAAACTTCACTTCACTTCAGTATGGAAGATCAAGTTCTATGCTTCGTGGAATTATACCCCTATATGTTCTCCCGAACCTCTTTCAATTAGCACCTCAACAATGACATTGCGTCGGTATCTGGTATCCAATACATCACGGATTTTTCTTTGCCTCAAACACACACAAAAAAGGGAAATCTTTTCAATTATGAGTACATACTCAGATATAAATATCACTTCATTCTCATATACTTTATCACGTTTAGCTACATACTCTTAAGGAAAAAATTGATATAGGGAACTGCGCTCCTCCAACCACTTCAGCGTGCAGTCCTAAAATTAACTTTAGTATCAAATTTTGATAACCTTTCCACAAATCTATCTTGACGAAATGGTGTTAAACTTCCAAGATCAAAAGTATAAAATGCTCTGAGCTAAACTACTTTATCAAATGAATATTCCATCCATTTTAGAACCTTATATAAACCTGTAGAAGTGTAAAGTTATTAGTCACTATTGTCTTATACGCACCTTAATAGAAGCTATAATAAGCTTTACCTTACTACATGCCATTCTTAACATTTCTCAATTAAATCATCTTAAATGTTATTTTTAATGGGAACTCAGTATTAACAATTCCGGTCTTTTGTACAAAAAAAAAAAAAACAACAACAATTCCGGACTTCTAGTCATATCATCGGGGAAGCCTTCATATTTGTAACTGAGTCGAAATCAAACTTCCTTACAAAACTATTAAAATCCCAGAATCAATACATGCACATTTACATAAAAACTTTATGCTTCAACATATATTGTTGTGCCTTTTGGTAGTTCAGTTCAAGAATTCCTCTTGAAAATCAACTATAATCAAGGATCCTTTGGATTTTTTGTCTATATTAAGACAATGCAAATATCATTTGTATATGATAACTTTAGAGCTCAAAAAAAGAAGACAAGAATACCTTTATTGCGGAAAAGAGGCGAGCTATCCCAGAATGTGTCCAGTCTTTTCCAACCAAGGGCATAAACTGACCAAGAACATCAGACCTACAAACAAGCATACATACACGAATGTGAGTCAACAGCCAAATATTGTCTAATTGGTCATCTGTTTATTATTTCTGATTTCCTTGAGAAGCATCACCATGATTCAAACCACTTAATGGTCAACATATTACAGTCAACAATAGTACTTTTTAGTCAATTGTCCAACTTCAATTTACATATTTTGTGTCCTTGATGGCATTTACATGATACGACGGGAAAAGGGTTAACGAATATGAGCGGTAATTTAATCTTTAAAATAGATTCACTAAGACCCTAGATAATTATAAATTAGTACACAAGTTTCAAATTGTAACTAATTTACATATTTTGCAACTTTTCTGACGATATCATACATTCCTTAACCAGGAGAAATTTGTAAAATTGATAAGAGTAGTTTCAAATTGTGGTATATTGCTGCTACAGTACTAAGTCAATCTTACTCAAGCGAATAAGAAACAAGCTACATACATACTATAAAAATAAAAATCAACATAAAGTGAAGAAACCTTACTTTGTAATTGTCCCATCGACATCAGAAATTACGATCCGTGTATTCCACTTCCACAAGTATATATGAGCCTCAACCTGTTTCAGTAAAAAGCGTGAAAAAACTATTAACAACTCTCTAGCACATGCACACATGTTGATCCAAAAATAAATAAAATTTACCGACCTTTTGGGATCCAAGAACTCTAGTAGAGAAAACAAAGTTCACCATATTCTGTCCCTCTTTGAGATTCAAAGATGCTATTTGATCAGTAGTGGGGACATTGGTTCTTATAATCTGCTTACGAGGAGACTCAGAGGCCTGAGCTTTAGGAGTCGTAACTATAGGTTGGTTCTGTGAGACCACAGATTCAGAATCAACAAAAACATCCTCGTTTGATAAGTTACTATCACTATGCTCGAGTGTCTTAACCCTCCTAAATGGGATTGGCCATAGCCTCCATCTCCTTGAAGGAGTCGAAACCATTTCAGAATCATCTTCCTTTACTTCTGGTGTCTCCCTCTCGACATTTATTACATCATTTTGGTCGATTTCTAGATCCAAATCAAACACTGCCTTGCCAAGAACAATATGCATAGCTTTATCCCACGGTAAGTACTTCCCATGTACTCTAACAATTAGGTTTTCATTCTTCACAATTGATGAAGCAGAATGCTTAAAATCTTCAAGTGTTACACGGTATGTGTCAAATGCATCTTCTGCTGCACTCAACCCCATTCTATTGTAGAGCAAATTTCCGCATAGAGATATCTCCAGCCCTGTTGAAAACTAAGTATTAAAAATAAAAAATCAAATAAACAAGAAGTGCTTTCAAGTTTAATCTTACCTGTAATTAAATCTGACTTCATATCTTCAATCGAAGCTTCAAGATGTTGACTATTACTACATTCGTCTTCAGAAGCAGGAGCTTCCAAACCACTTTCCGTTCTTTCAACCTCAACTTGTAACTCTGGCAAAGCGCTGACATCATCATTTCTTGATATTTCATTATTAACCTCTTCAGTTTCCTCATTAGTTAAGGGAATTTCAGAAGAATTCTCCTGTAGATCGTCAGTAGCTTCAACAATCTTCATATTTTTATGATCGACATTTGTCTGTACTGCAAATTCCGAGAGCTCCAAACAGCTTTTGAAAACGTCTTTCTTATTTAAACTAGTAGATGCATTTTCAGGACTACTCTGAATGCAAAGTTCCCTCTCTGCAAACATAGTCCCATTGTTTGCCTTGCCTGCGTTTGCATTAGTAACTTCAAGTGCAGAAGCATCATCGAGATCACTCAAATAATCAGAACTCCAAGAAGCCTCACCTCGATTATACTCTCCAGTTCCTTTACCAGGGCCAAGGTGAAACTGAGGAGTACTTAGTTGTATGTTCTCAGCATTTCTCTCGGATGAAGATATAGGTGCCATCAATATATGCCCATCCACACTCACCAAAACTACTTCCGAGTTCGAATTCTGTGATTGTAATGCATTTTCCACGCTATCTAAATTGTCATATCTACTAGACCCATATTCAGAAAACTCAATCGAACCATCTACAGAAGATTGCTCATCTTGAAACTCGTAGAATATTCTCTCACTATCGGAATCGGGTCTCTCGAAATGTTCCATACCGAGAGTAACACGCTCATCTCGTACATCTACCTCACTAATGTTGAAGTCATTACTATCTTGTCTATAAAAATCGTTTTCTTTTGAAGCATCGTGAATGTTAATAGTATCATTGCTATTACTATTATCCTCTTTATCAAGATTGTCGGAATCGTTCTTAACTGGATCAACTTCTCTAACAAAATAAGCTTCCCCGGAATTATCAAGATGCATGTGAAAATTGGCTTCGACTCCATTAACTTCGATTTTAACTAGCTTCTCTGCACCTTTGAGGACACCTTGAAATTTTCCGAACCTTACATACCAAGGGGTACTCCTAAAGGTACCATCGTTTTGCTTAACGACAATTATGTCAACTGCACCACCAAATGGATGAAATGGTGTGGCAACAGAGTACATGCCTTGTGTGATAAAGCTGCCAACTTTACCAACAACATTCATTTCTTTGATTCACAATTCACCCCCAATTTAAAAAAAAAAAAAAAAAAACCACAAATTAAAGGCTATAAAATCCTGTAATCCAGAATCAACATCAACCCAAATCCATTCCACTGAGCAATCCCAAGAAAAGGAGAATTTATCAATTAATTGACTTCTCTGAAATTTGAGGTTTCTGCATGCAAGTAGTCAATACACTTTATAAATGATCGGTGCAAATATTTCTCCAATAATAGCTTTTAATTATATCATATATATATAACAGTGGGTCAACTAAAACCCTCTAGAATGTGATTTACACCAAGAATTGGTAAAATTAGAAAAACCCAGATGGGAAATCAATGCGAAACACATCAACAACAATGAAATTAAATTCTTGGAAAAGCAATAAAATGCAAGAAACACATTAGATACTTACATATCGAAGAAACTGCGAATTTCCAGATAAAATTGGTTCTCCAAGAGATTGATGGATCAATTGAAAAAATATTTGACAGCTCAATAAACAGAATATAATCAAGAAGATTCCTAGTAAATTTTCCCGACTCGGCTTTATTTTCTCTCTCTAAAAGGTTGAGGATTTCTATTTTCTTTCCTATGGTGCTGTGATGTTTCTTGCTGGTGCAATACTACAAAATGTCATTAAAGGACGTTTCTTTCTTTCTTTTTATCTTTTTTTTTTTTTTATTTCTTTTTTCTTGGACTATGGGGAAATTGATTTTATGGATAACCAACTAGCAAGAGTCATAAATTCTCCAATTCTCAACCAATTAATAATTTAATAGGTAATGTTTGATGCTTGAATTCAAGAAGTGTCGCTGTCATAATTACCCAACCTCTAAAAGTAATCCATATTATTTTTAATAATAATTACTAAAGGCGTGGAAATGAAATATTTGGTGATATTTCTTAACGAAGTCAAACTAAATTAAATTTTCTGTGAAATATAAAATTCAACTTTCATTTAATTATATCCAGTATAATTAAATTATAATGTATATGAGAAATAATAGAATATTCTAAGCACAAAAAACGTGGGGATGATGTCGCTGCCGCTGGAGGTAGTTGGGCCCTTGTGCAAATTTTTTCTTTCATTTATGCATTTTTCTTATTACATTTATGATTTTGTGTGTAGTATTCTTTTATTTTCCTTTTTTTTTTTTGGAAAAAGCACTACTCTAGTTTGTGCTTTTTTAAGGAAAAGATACTTTCAGAGGCAAATTAGGGCAAAACCAATGCTGGGGCGGGGGTTGAGCTCCGAATCTCCCAGCTAATAATTATTCTAAATTTAATTATGGGGTTTCTCACTCCATTTAATCTCAATTTAATTCTTCTCACTCTCACCATTATAATAATTATATAATAGTATTACTAATAATAATAATACTATTACTAATAATAAAAAAAATCAATAATTTTAATAATAATAATATAATTAAATTATTGATAATATTAAAATATATAAATTAATAATAATAATAATAAAAATATTCATTAATTGTCGGAGTACAACACGAAAATACATCATCGATTATGGTTGTCGAGGACGAACGTGATGATTACAACGATGATGACTCAGGCGACGATGATATAGACTTAAGAACATCTCGTAGGGCCCATGCAAAAATTTATTATGTAGGTGAGGTTGATAGCGAAAACCCCGTAAGAAGAAATCAAACATTGGATGATTATATGTCACGTCATAACACAATACGATCGACAGATATCAATGGTAGACTTCAAAAATGCTTGATGGCCCATGTGTGGGCAAGATATGGATTGCAGGCATAAACCGTGTTTGTGAGATGTATTTCAAATTAATTCGTATTTTGTTTAAGTGTTATTTTGCTTAAGTGTTTTTCCACTTGTTTGTTTTTATTTTGTTTAAGTGTTTTCTTGCTTAAGTGTATGTTAAATTGTTTGTTGTTATTTAATTAATCAAATTAAATCGTATTGTTCCAATTATTTTTCATTACAAGTTATTAAATTTCATGTTGGTGATTTAATGTGATAAATATACTAACAAAAATTTCAACACAAAAATATTATAAATAAAGTATGAATTTGAATTTTTTTGTCTAAGTGTTTAAATTATATTTTCAAAGTAATTGAAAAATTATATTGTTCAAATATATATATATATATATATATATATATATATATATATATATATATATATATATATATATATATATATAACCACCTATATTCTAACTAAATGATTTAGTTGTAATTTCATTTTTTAAAATAAAATTAAAATTTTAATTCAATAAATTAAATATAATAAAAAATATGAACAATAAAAGTCGAACAAACAATTTTGAACTAAAAACTATATCACAAATATACTATGGTAAAATTATAGAAAACGTCACAAACTAATTAGTGATTTTTTATTTTCATCACAAACTATATTACCTCACCGAATTTCGTCCCGCAATTTAATATTTGTTTGAAATATCGTCCTAAACTAATTAC
This sequence comes from Penstemon barbatus, assembly GCA_003313485.2. Taxonomy (NCBI): domain Eukaryota; kingdom Viridiplantae; phylum Streptophyta; class Magnoliopsida; order Lamiales; family Plantaginaceae; genus Penstemon; species Penstemon barbatus. Next base: position 15,952,788 of record CM064879.1, read on the forward strand.
TAATTTTGATTTTTCGTCCCAAACTATATCACATCGTCGAATTTTATCCAATAATTTACCATTTTGTATGAATTTAGTCCCAATATTAAATTTATAATTTAATGGAAATGACGGTTCAATCTTGTATTTAGTTTGGGACGAACTCTGTAATATTATATAATTATTCATGATAATTAAATTTACTACGTCATGACACGTAAGCAGCCATGTGATAATTCAACAACGACATATGTGCAATTTCCGTCTTATAATTAACGGTGGGACGAGATTCCAAAAAATATTAAATTACAGGATGAAATTCGCCAAGTTGAATAGTTTGGGACAAAAGTCAAAAATCAGTGATTAGTTTGAGATGATTTTTGCAATTTTGCCATATACTATACTATTAAATAATAATACACACACTTAAAACAAAACTAAACAATTAAAAAAATATTTTAATCAGGGGACGCCACTTGGCGTCCCCACGCGTCCAGGCAGCTGGCAGGCGCATAGACGCAACCCAATCATTCCCCCAACCCAACCTCCCCCATTGGGTTTGCCCTTAGAGAAATGTCCTAAAAGCAAGTTCCTGAGTGAGCTTGGTAGTTCCTCCCATAGTTTTAAACCTCTACCCATGCCCTAAGTACTCGGCAAGAGAAATGCCGATTTCGCTTTCCTCTTGACGTGATGCAATAGAACAACTCATAGTTTTCCTAGCAACCTCCAACAATCTACTCTTTTGTATTTCTCCACTCTACCAACTCACCAATGACTTTAAAGACGATCTCCACGACTAGATTCCCAGCTCTTTTATCCCAAGCACAATATAGACTCTCTAATTGCAAATAACTTAGCTTGGCTTGGATAATGAAACAAGCACCAGTACTCGAGCCAAAAACTAAACTCTCAATTTTCTTCATCGAACCTAAGAACGAATCCAATCTAAGCGGAGTTAAACTTTGGTGTCCATCTCACATGCATATTCAATTTATAACCAACCTTTATATGGACAGATCTATTTCCCTTAAATGTTTACCCTCAGAGAAATTCCTATGGAGTTCCAAGTTCCAAAGCAAGTTCCTAGTTTTTTAGATAATCTAGATCGTTGATAGAAACACCCACAACCACTAGCACAAGGGCAACATCAAACGAATTTAGCAGAGTGACAAGTTTTTCATCCCTTGTTATATCCAACAAAGTCAGGATGGTGAACTGGTCAGAAAATTACATTCACATCTTCTGAGTGTAGAGACATTGATAAACCATACGAAAATTTTGAATAGTTCATGCTCAAGTTAATATATCAAATGAGAAAATTAAAAGATGTGAACGTTGCTTTTCACAATATTCAAAATTCAAATTCATGAAGGAAAAACAACAATATTTGCAAAATGAAAACATGTGACTTGGCAATTATTGATTTAATCTTGTGTATATTACAGAAGAGAACATCTTCCAAATAAATAACGAAAATTATTCTAAAATCAAATTGATTAACAATATCATTATTGTCAGGGTTGTTAATGGGGCGTACTTGGAGCGGATCTGGATGAATCTGAATTCGAAATCAAAAAGTGTATTCGGATTCGATTCAAGATCCTATCGGATTTTTAGTAGTGGTATCGAATTCGGACCCCCAAAAAATTGGTATTCAGCACAAAAATTCGAATCCGAATAAAAAATATTTTTGTATTTTTTTACTTAAAAGATTAAAAAATTTATGAGTTATCTAATCCTTAAAAACTTATACAAGTTATATAATAAATGGTAAAATACTAAACACCACTATTCATAATCGAATTGAGGTTACCTTGTTGGTAAAACTAATTTGGTACGTTTTTTTTAAAAATGAAATTTTGTGGGTTTTACTTGTGTTTTTTTTTAATGGTGAATACATTGTTACATCAAATATTACATCAAATATTATATCGAATCGAAACTATTACAATGATATCAAAATGAACTAATTACTAGTACTAAACTAAAGAAAGACTAGTATGAAATTAGAAAAAATACCCACATTCGTATAAATTGAACCCATGACCTCCTGGTTATGAAGCCTCATCTTTAATACGACAATGTTGGTTATAGCGTCACCATTCACCATTTTGTATAACATGCAAATACGACAGTTGATAATTCTCTCAATATAATTATGACTTGATTTTTACACTATCAAAATAAACATATTTCTCTTTGCCTATTATTCAAAGTTGAAATGCGTTTTTCTTTTCTTTGATGAGGATCTTCATATATGACCTTTTTTTTATATCCATATATGATTGAATTGAATGTGAATAAAAATTGGAAAGATAGATAATATGAGGCTATACCTTTAAAATAATTAGTATTTCTTTTCTTCTTTGTGAACTGATCTACACAATCGAGTCATATATCTTTAAAATTTACTTTATTTTAGTGGGCAAAAATGTCTCCCATTTTCCTATAACAATGATAAGAGAAAGTAAGAAGAAGGTATAGTAACAACAATTTTTCTAGGGTGCGGCCCCTTTAGTTACAGCCTCACATGCTGCCCACTCCATCCGTCGTTAGATCGGCTTAGTTGAATGTCATCAGTTGGATTGGTAACTAAAGTTTTGGGATTTAATTTCGGAAATAATCTAATTAAAAAAGCAATTGACTATTAAACCCTTTGACTTAGTTTGTCAAAAAAAAAAAAAAAAAACAGTCTGAAAATAGAAAAGACCTTATTGCCCCCCATTAAAGTTTTTGTTTTAAGAAGACGTTTATACCCCCACTTAAAAACCGAAATTAATAATTAATTTCGAAAGTATTTCCTTCTCTTTCATAATCTTTCAAACCTAACAAATAATTTCCTTTTATTTCATAATCATTCAAACTTAATTGATTATTTCTTGTTATTACTTCTCCACCATTTTTACACCATCCATGCCTTCAATAATCTCACCACCATTTTTGCACCTTAAATGAATAAAAAATCCAAAATTGCTTTACAAATTTTGAATTAAAAAAAAAAAATTCTCAAGTACTTTTGAATCCAAGAAATCAATATCTCAAATCAATAATTTTGATGTATATAATCCTTAATCCCCTTTTATTTATTTATTTCTATTCGGTCGATTAAGTTCGAATTTCTTAGATAATAGTTTAAATTTCAGTTCTCATGTTATAGGTCAATTACAAAAGTCATTCATTCGACATATCCATCAATTTTTCATGCAATAATAGTTAGATAATTTTTCATGAAGCCGAATAATATCGGATTAATACTATTTTGGATTAATATGAAGCCGAATAATAAATTTAATTTGAAGCCGAATAAATTTAGGTTGAAATCTTTATTTTCAGACTATATTTCAGATTTATATGAAAAGAAAATCCAAAATATTATACAATGAACGATAGAAATACTTGTTATTTACCACAATATTTTAAATTAATAATATTAATATGAAAAATACCATGTTACATAGTAATAGATAGGATTTACCATAGAAGGATGATAAAATTAAATATATTTTGCATAGGCTAACTTTTTAATACATTAATAAATTAAACATGTGATATATATTATGAAATCTGAACAAATTTGTACATAGGTTATTTTTATTTTGATCTATTTTTTTACAATTTTCCTTATTACATTAAAATTTCATTATCATTGCCAAATTAATTACCTTGTTCATCACGGCTTGCATCAACTTCGTCATCTGGGATTGTAGAACACCATATTTAGGTTTGTGGAGATTGTGATGAAGAGGTTGATTAGGTTTGAGGAGATAGTGATGAAGAGATTGATTTTGAACGAACTTGTAGATAGTTTTCTTAATCGTGCAAGATGAATTTTGAATTGTAATTAGTGTTCTTAATCGTGGAAGATGAAATTTAGTTTTACCCTAATTGTGTTTTTAAAACATGAAAATAAATCGGATATAGATTTAGGTTTATTATGTGAAAGGGTATAAGTGTCCTTGTGTAATTAAGTTTTAAGTGTTTTAAATTTAAGTTAATTAAAAAGGATATAATTGACTTTTCAATTTTAAGTTATTATTTTGATTTTCATTTTAAAAAAAAAGGTTAAATTGAACATTAAAAAATCGGTGCAACCTTGACAAAAATTAAGTGTTATTTACCGTGCCACGTGTCGCGATTTAAAGGGGGGGAGGGGGGCGCACGTGAGTTTAGTTACGTGAGGCCGCACCCTAGTCGGCCCATAGTAACAAAATACTAGGAGAAATAACTTGATTGCTATTTAAAGGAAAGTATGAAAAAGTGATGATCAAAGTAAATAAGATCTTTAACAAATATTAAAGTTAAATTGATGAGAAGATATATTATAAAATTAGAAATGAAATTTTTGAGAGAATTCGAGGAATACAAAACAACCTCTCATGATTTGCATGACTACCCCCTCAGTGCATATCGTGTCATCACAAATACATTTTGGAGTAGCACCAAACTTGTGAAATGTTACCTTTTTTTAGAAAGCTACAATTTGACTTGAAATAGACGTAAACTGAAAATGAAAGTAAAACCAAACAATACCTATATTGAAGGAAGAAAAGGAAAAAGGAAGGAAATGTATTACCCATATCGGACTTCTCAAATCTAGGAAAAGGACTTCATTTCACGTTCCCAAAACTTATGAGGTGAATAAAAAATATTTCACAACTCCGAGGACTTAACTGTTATTTCCCCTTCAGGTCGGCGGTCCTCCTCTTCCACCTCGATCCAATCGTATCAGATCTGAAGGGCATTTGTGGAAAGAAAAGATCCCATTAATCGTAAAATTTACTCCACCGGCACATTCTCTTCCTTTTTCACTCCCCCAACCCCCAAAAAACAAATCATAACCACCCAACCCCGTTCATCCACAGCCCAAGCAAACATGACGAAACTACCCTTCTTCTTCTTCCTCCTCCTCCTCCTTCCCCTCATCTCCGCCGAGATCAAAACCCTAAAAATCACATCCGATTCCCGACCCATGATCCTCTTCGAGCGATTCGGATTCACGCACACCGGCCGAGCCACCATCTCCGTCTCCGCCGTGTCCGTCGTATCCGCTGTCGCCAATCCCGAGCCATCTCGCCTAGGTTTCTTCCTCCTCTCCGAAGAATCCTTAATTCAAGTCCTTATTGAACTTCAATCTAACCCTTCATTCTGCGTCCTCGACTCAAAATACATCAACCGCCTCTTCGACTTCCGCAATCTCTCTCCAGCGCCTCATTCTTCGTTCAATCATTCGTATCCGATCACTTCGCCCAATGAATATTCACTTTTCTTCGCCAATTGCGCCCCTGAATCGGCTGTGTCTATGAATGTGCGCACCGAGCTATACAATCTAGATGACGGTGGACGGACCAAGGATTTCTTGTCTGCCGGTTTGACTCAGTTGCCGTCTTTGTATTTCTTTTTTTCCGTTCTCTATTTTGCGTTTTTTGCGTTCTGGATTTCTATCTGTTTGAAAAATAGGAAGTCCGTGCATAGGATCCATTTGCTTATGGGGGTTTTGGTGATTGTCAAAACATTGAATTTGCTTTTCGCTGCTGAGGATAAGCATTACGTCAAGGTTACGGGGACGCCACATGGATGGGATGTGTTGTTTTACATTTTTCAGTTTATTAGGGTTGTGTTGTTGTTTACCGTGATTATTTTGATCGGTACTGGGTGGTCGTTCTTGAAGCCATTCTTGCAGGAGAAGGAGAAGAAGGTGTTGATGATCGTGATCCCTCTGCAGGTTTTGGCTAATGTTGCATCTGTAGTGATAGGAGAGACAGGGCCGTTTATTAAGGATTGGGTTACTTGGAATCAGGTTTTCTTGTTGGTTGATATTATCTGTTGTTGTGCTATTATTTTCCCGATTGTGTGGTCGATTAGATCTTTGAGGGAGACATCCAAGACCGATGGGAAGGCTGCAAGGAATTTGGCGAAGTTGACTCTTTTTAGGCAGTTCTATATTGTGGTTATTGGGTACTTGTACTTTACCAGGATCGTGGTGTTTGCGTTGAGGACTATTGCTGCTTACAAGTACCAGTGGGTGGCTAATGCTGCGGAGGAGATAGCGAGTCTCGCGTTTTATGCTGTGATCTTTTACATGTTCAGGCCAGTTGAGAAGAACGAGTATTTTGTACTTGATGAGGAGGATGAAGAGGCAGCTGAATTGGCTCTTCGGGATGAGGAGTTTGAGCTTTGAAGATGGAGATTTAAATATTAACGGTTTTATGATTTCATACTAGCGTCGGATTTACATATTGTGAGTTCTTTAGCTATTTCATAGATACTTTTGCTGCAAAATTCTGATTTGTGTACGAATTTTTACCTTTTTTTTGTATCTTTAATTCTCCTAGAGAACAATGATTCTATTTTGTCGAATTTTGGATAATGGATATGTTATGTGAAGTCACAACTATAAGTGGTCCTTTGTTCACTTCTTTATATATGCAGTCCTTAGTTAATTGGGGCTTAGAAGTTCATACTTCATACCCAAGCTTTGTTAAATGCATTTGTTCATTCAGCGGGAATTGGTTGGTTATTTGGTAGTGTTATTGATCGCCATTGTCTTTTTCCCTTAATGTCAATGTTTCGGTTTGTCATTTGATATCCTTCATTGTTGGCAGTGTCCCTTTGCATTCACACACCATTACTGCATCAAGTGATCACTAATAGATTGCTAGGAGAATATTTTGTTCGTTCTTAGACCCATGCCTTTCTATGAATGTTTTTCGGTTAGTTGGTTTATTATAAGATATTATTCTGCCCAAACTAAACTTGATAATAAATTAATCATGTCATTTTGAGTTGTTGGTGGATGTATCTCCAACAGCTAGGGTCAAGCTCCCCCTCCCTACCTCGTCTTTAATGGTTAGTGATATGATTTTTTTCGGGCCAAAATTCTCACCATAATAATAATAATTATAATACATAAATGACAATTAATTGAGGACCCAACGCTAGATTTGAATCCAAGATCAAGTGAATTATCCTTGGAAGATTATATAATGCATCATCAAGCAATACGATCGATAGAAGCCAATCGTACTCCGAGATGGCTTAATCGCCCATTTATGGGTAGGACATGGTCCTTGAGCATAATGATGTCTTTAGTATGTATTCGTGATTTTTTAAGTGTTTAAGTGGAATTCTAAGTTTTTTAATATAATATATCGTATTTGTATTAATCATATTACAATTTAAAATTGCAAAATTAAAATAAATAATGTTAAAGATTTAATTTAAATATAATATAATTTTATTAAATCATTCACAAAAAGTTTGAAAATAAACTTTTCCATCCAAGTTATTAGATTTTAAAAAAGAAAACCTTTTGAGGATCTTCTGGTTGCATCTGTGCTATCTTATATTTGCAGATTTTTTGTCATTTGTCTGCCTGCATCTTTTGGACCAATTCTCATTGACCGTTTCATATGCAATCTGCGTATAATTATGTCTTCTTACACGCCCCTTGATAAAGGTCCTAAGTTGTTATACCTGAAGAAATACAGATATGGAATTGTTGTATGAGATGATGGTGGTGCATCAAAGCTCATGAGCTTATTTGGTTGGTCTACACTCTACATGAATAAAGAACAACTTCATCTTGTAGGTACTTGAAGCTAGTCATGATCTATCTGTCTTTGAATCTGAGCTATGCATTATGGATGCTGTACACCTATTCACAAGCAAAAAGAATGAAAGATCTGATTACGAACATGACATTTAAGTATCATATCATATACCAACAGGTGATTGGTCTAGTGGAAGGGACTAGTCACTACAAAGTAGCGGACTCAGGTTCGAATCCCTGTTGGGAGAGGTACCCACTTTATGTGTCCGACGCGCCTCGAAAGGGATTAAACCATTGGAAAACAGAAAAAAAAAAGTATCATATCATATGGTTATGTCAAATGATATAAGTGTTGGGATTATGTTGCAAAAAGTCTCCCTTTCATGGAATCTGAAAGAATCTTCCTTTGACATGTTTATATTATTAATGGTTCCCCAAACCTGCACATCACTGTTGTTTAATTACTGTTGTTTATATTATTATATCCTTTTGAGATGTTTATAGTCTTGTCACCTCATGACCTATATATTCGGCGATTGTAGTTTCCTTTGATGTACGAACGACATGGTGAATGACGAGGTGCATACACGACTTAGAATACATTATTCGCTTAAAATAAATTGATATATATTCTAAGATCTCATTCCTATCTTGAATTGTCAAAGATAGTCAAATTAATTGATCCATGCCATGTTTATTACAATATTGCACAAACTAATATCTCCAATGTCTTGACCGGATATCATCCCCGTGCCATATTCATTACAATATTGCACAAACGAGTATATCCAATATGTCGTCCTTATCGCAATATGTCGTCTTGAACAAGTTTAATTCTACTCAACTTATGTAAGGTATATATTAGCAATTCTTAGTAGCATGCTGAAGCTGGGGAAAACTGAGACACTATCAATTAAAAATATTTGTATTTTCACAGTAGGACTAACCCCAACTGATAATCATATACATAATACATTTAATGCAGATTCAAGTTCATACGAGGACAAAATAATGCAATAAACAAACAAAGTAGGTTGAATTAAACACAGTAAATGACTTTAACCAACTAAATTACATCAATTAAATCGTTAAGTTGATATCTTCCACTAAGCACCTTCAGGACATTAACATATAATGAACACACAAGTTTGGAAATTCATAGCAACTATTTGAGCATAATTGATAATACAACTCCAAAGTTAATCCTCATCACGGCGATGTTTCCTGCTCTTCTTCTCAGACCTCTTCTTGTCCCTGCCCACGCGAGCATCATCCGAGCCACTCACATCAGAATCAGATTTTGAATATGCCCTCCTGCTCCTGCGCTTATGCCGCTGCTCAGCAGAATAATCAGAAGAGTCATCATCAGAGTGACGGTGACTCCGCCTCCTCTTCTTCTCCTTCCTACTCTTCCTCTTCCTTCGCTTACGTTCTTCGTCCTCATCAGATGAACTGTCATCTCTTTTCTTCCTTTTCTCCTTCCTCCTCTTCCTTCTTCCTTCATCATCATCCTCAGAATCACTTTGCCGAGTCTTTGCACTCCTTTTCTTTGACCTCCCCCTCTTTCTTTTCTTCTTAGAATCCTCTTCTGATGAATCGTTATCTTCCGACTCATCACTATATTTCCTTGACCTACTACTCTTATGACCACTCGTCTTCCCACCAACAACCTTCCTTCCATATTTCTTCGCAATTGCCCTCTCAATCTCCGAGTTATAATCTGAATCTGAACTCTCACTCTCCTCCACATCACTGCTATCCTCGCTCTCCACTCCACTCTTCCGCTTGGTTTTCCCCTTCAACTTCTCCAACCCAGACAAAACTGCAGCTTGGATAGCATCCCCATCCTTATCATCCTTAGCACTCAAGAAATTCCTACACTGAAACGTCAGGTGCCCAACTCGACCGCACTTCTTGCACGAACCACGTGCCTCATCGGCATTTGACCCCGTGATACGAGCAAGAGCAAGCAAACCCTGAAAACTAGCATAGGCATTCTCAGTCTCAGGCTCTGGGACAGCACTCTGTTGAGCAGATGTACTCTTCTTCTCATCTTTATTTGGAGCGTAGGGATCATATCCAATCGCACTCTGCCATATTCCATGAGTCTGTAGAGCCGCACTGCTGTGCACCCGGTTGTTCGCGGGCATGCGAACCCTCCCTGCTGTGGCTGGCATCTTGTCAAATTACTAACACGCCCCTTCAAATATGGAAAATAACCGGAATCAATTTTTTTTAAATGTATTGATTGCGCGAGAGCAAAAATCTAGAAAGAGAGAGAGACTTTTGAATTTGTGATTTATAAAAGAAAGGAAACAATGTAGTAAGATATCTGAAAATATCTCCTTTTCATTTTAAATAGGCAAGATGAATAATTACTCAAAACAAAGGCAAGATGAATAACTAATACTTCCTTTATGTATGTAGGTGGGTGGAGATACATTGTACTAAATATAGATGTGAGTATGACAACTAAACTATGAAGAGAAGCAAGCTGTAACGCAACTCCAAACTCAAACACAAAACTATTTCAGCCGTCTAAAAAATTCAATTCTTCCACAATGTTAACAGTCCACAAATCAAAAACCTCAAAAATATAATACCAAAGAAATAATGAGCAATTGGATTAACAAATGTTCTTATCAACTGACAAGTGCAGCAATCAGCACAATTATTCACATAGGCAAAAGAGTAAATCTTAAATCACTTTATTCAGCTTCAATCAAATTTGAAACCTATATACTCACTAGCTTCAGTAAATTATCATGTGTGTGATGCATAGACACAATTAGACAAATAAATCTATCTACATGAATGATAGCATAGACAGAGACTCAGAACCATCAGAAAATAAAATTGAAAACTACAACACACTTAACATAAACAGTCCAAAAAAGTATACATTCCTGAAACAAAAAGGATATAGAATTTAAAGGGAAGCTAAACATCACATGGCATAATCATCTACTTCTCATAAATTGAACTGTATGATGGACGCATTTTTTTTGGGTTTTAGAGTTTAGTTTGAGAAAAAAACACTGTAATCATCCTCTATCCAGCTATTTACCCATGATATATGCTGCAGGCGTCATACACGAACTAAACTAAATTAAATGGGCAGAAATTGATGTAGAGGCTAGAGAGAATGAGAGATGATAGACAACACATCGAAATAATATGCAATCCAAGACAAACTATGTTAGAATCATGCCCTAATATAAATTAAGAAAATTTAATAAATTAAACCCTAACTAAATTCACCCAACGTCAAGATTTGACTCAAATTATAATTCCAGAGAGGTAAACTGCATCAGAAGATATCTAATTAGACAATTACTATCCTAATTTAAGGGGGGGAACAATATTATGCCCTAATTTAATTTTTTAAAGCACCGAAAATAGGAACGTTGGTATGTATTAATTCAACACATAAAATAGAGAGAGCGAGATAAAATAGTAAGCTCACCGGTGAATTCCGGTGATTCCGGTGCCGGCGTACGGTTGACGGTAGATGTACACGAAATCGGCCGACGGGGAGGAGAGACAGATCTAATTTTGTGGAAATTATTGGTTTTAAACTTTTACTTTACTTATATTACCTCATTTATATCTCTAAAAAAATTTGGGGTGAAGCCGTGAAGTGCACTTTTCTCTTTATTTTTTAGTGATGCCCGACCCGAACCCGAAAATCAGGCCCTAGATAATACTATAAGCCCAGTTGAGCCCAATCCAATTGACTGATCTGTTAGGTCCACATAGGGGTGTTAATGATGGATTGGATATTCATTTGGACTGGGTCCAAATATTATCAGATTTATTAAGATTCTTGTCATATTGGTCCAATGGATATGATTTAATATAAGATCTATAATCTGATATACATAAAGCAGCGAATATGGACATAGTCAATTCGTTTTGCCAAAGATCCAAGTTGATAACAAATAAATTAATTTTGTATATATATATATATACACACACACGTATGGTTAATTGAGGTTATATATAATTAATAGTGTTGTATCATTATGTAGTTTTGAACACTATAATATATATAATGATATAAACACGTTGTATTGAAAGTAGTGTTGCAACTTCATGGTTAAAAAAACTGAAAAGTCAGCTCTAATATACTAATTCAATTTTTTTCGTTAATTGTTAGGCATTGGAGGATATCTCCGTGCGCATATCTTTTTTATCGTACACTGTTACGGACTTAACTTCTCAAAAGTTACCGTGCGGCACTTAGTCACCAACGCCTCTAGCGATCGTTCCGCCCCTCTATCGGAATTGGCTAAGTCAGCCTCGCCTTGTCCCTAAGAAGGTTGCTAAGTAAGTTGGAAAGAAAGAAAAGTGCACAAGTGACAACCTAAACCACCCATCTCCGCTCAAGAAAGAAAAGTATGAAGATATTAACCTTCTAATGCAATTTTCCCTTTTAGGGTTTATATAAGCCTTTACTTTCTTCTTCCCTCTTTCTCGCACTTTAATAATCAGAAGAAAAAAAGAAAACCTTTCACTTCAAACGACTACTAATGGCTAACCTTAGAGACTTGAGAGGTAGTCTTCAATCCTTTCCGTTCTTCTTTATAAGGACTATTTTTTATTTGCAAAAAAGAAGAAAGAAACATTTCCCCGGCCCTTTGTCTCACTTTACATTAAAAAAAAAAAAAAACTTTTCTCTCTCACTCTCACTGCCATTGCTAAAAATGTAGTGTTAATGTCTTCATACTTCTCCTATTTTGCGAAACTACCAAAACCTCCCGCCTCCACCAGTTGGAGGCGGTGGAGTTGGAGCTGCAGATTCAGATAGAGAAAGAGAACTTTGTTAAACTTGATTTTTGCTAAGTACAGTCAGTTAAAGTTTAAAGTGGAAAAATAGATCACTTTACTTATAAAAACCCTTTTCTCTCTCATATCACTGTCCATTGTTGAAAATATAGTATTAGAAGGTTAATGTCTTCATACTTTTCCTATTTTGCAAAACTACCTAAACCACCTATCTCCGCCACCTCCACCAGTTGGAGGCGGTGGAGTTGGGGGTGCAGATTCAAGTAGAGAAAGAGGACTTTGTATTTGTTAAACATGATTTTTGCTAAGCCCAACCCGCGAAAGTTTAAAAGTGGGAAAATAAATCACTTAATTTCATCATATAAGAGACATAAATGGACAATGATTGAGTCGAAACCCAAAGGGGATCGGAGATTATTTGTTAACCTTGTAATATATGTCTTATACTTAAAGATTATACATCACTTTACCCAATTTTTATGAAATTTTACTTTTTGCATGGGAAGATAGATAACCCTTTTTTCCCTTTAATTTCAACAAGCATCTTAATCCACATAGTTTGATTTGTTGTTATTTTCTATTTATGTCAATGTTATTAGTTCATCAAAAATAATATGTTGTTTTTTGTGAAGTAAACTGAAAATACGTAAAAATATATAAATTATTTATTAATTTTGCAATATATGCCTAGTAAGATAAATAAATACTTCTTTGTCTTTAAATATAAATCTTACTTTATATATAGACAGACTGCTTGGGCATCCAGGTGTGCCTCCGGGTGGGAATCCGCAGCCTAATTGTAAAGACCTTGATCCACTTCTGGCCTTGTCAACATTGTTGGGCTCTAGTCCACTAGCCCTAAATGCTTAAACCCATGTTGACAAGTAGAAGTATGTCAAGTCTTTATTAACCATTCAAACAATTCATCCACAATCAATGTGGGATTGGGGTGTTACAATCTCCCCAACTCAAATATTCGACGTCCTCGTCGAGTCCAGATCAATAGCCCAAGACCGCCCTCATGGATAACACCACGAAGTCGGCTCTGATACCATTTGTGAAGACCTTAATCCACTTCTGGCCTTGTCAACATTGTTGGGCCCAAAATGCTTAAGCCCATGTTGACAAGTAGAAGTAGGTCAATTCTTTATTAACCATTCAAACAATTCATCCACAATCAATGTGGGATTGGGGTGTTACAATTTTGTAAAGACCTTGATCCACTTCTGGCCTTGTCAATATTGTTGAGCTCTAGTCCACTAGCCCAAAATGCTTAAGCCCATGTTTACAAGTAGAAGTATGTCAAGTCTTTATTAACCATTCAAACAATTCATCCACAATCAATGTGGGATTGGGGTGTTACAATCTCCCCAACTCAAATACTCGACGTCCCCGTCGAGTCCAGATTAATAGCCCAAGACCGCCCTCATGGATAACACCACGAAGTCGGCTCTGATACCATTTGTAAAGACCTTGATCCACTTCTGGCCTTGTCAACATTGTTGGGCTCTAGTCCACTAGCCCAAAATGCTTAAGCCCATGTTGACAAGTAGAAGTAAGTCAACTCTTTATTAACCATTCAAACAATTCATCCACAATCAATGTGGGATTGGGGTGTTACACTAATACTTGGGTTCTAGGTACATAAACAGAGTGTGATTTTTTTTTAAATGTAATTCGATGCTTTCTTCGTTTTACAATTTTCGTTCTCACCAATAAAATGCTTCGAAATTTATGAATTAGACTTTATGGAAGTAGATAAAACCACTTAAAAATCTAAGATTACTAGCTTATGCCCACGAAATCATTTTTTGTATGATACATAATCATTAGTATTTTTTGGAAATTAAAGCAAAAAATATGCTTAAGTAATTACAACGAAGAAAATTATAAACTCGCGGGTTAGTGAAGCTTAACAAATGAAATTAAAAAAAAAAAACTCAATAACTTAGGATGATTTCTAAGTGCAAAAACTAATTAAAATTAGGTTTACTTATTTTAATTGTATTTATTTTATATTTCTTTCCCTTTTTTTCTTTAGGCTTATATTTCTTTCCCTTGGTTTGTTCTACTGCTTTGACGCTTTTGTTAGTTTTAGAAATTTCTCCTTAAATTTTCTCTGTTTTTCCCCTTTCTCTTTCGTTCAAAGTTCAGTTAATGGAGATTTCTATTCTGATTAGTACATAATATAATATAATAGTATTGATTATTTTAATTGATCTTATAGTTTATGCCACTGAAGAGGAGACCGCTACTCTGGAAAGATTGGAGAATGAGATAACAGAAATATTCAAAGTTCAAGTTGATCTGGATGTTAGGGTTCGGGATGCTCTCAATTTTTTTCTCGAATTATGATAACCCAGCGGGAATGATCGGAGGAGTTCCGTACGCTGAGAGTTCGATAGCTTTTCAAGTTATGAGATTGCTTTTGTTTGTTGCGTTTCTCCTTGGAGTCCTAAATGCTGCGGTCATCCTCATAAGACATCTCATTGGCCTTAGATGGGGTTTATTACTATTGCGAGGGAGAAAGAAAAATTAAGAAGAGAGCTAGATAAATTCAGAGATAGTCTGACTGGAGTACTTACGCGTCGCCCTGGCGCCTTACTTCTTAGTACTACCAGGCTTCGTATAACTGAGATGAGTCATGGCCTTGGCACTGGAGATTGGCTAATTTGCAAAATATTAAAGTATGCGTTGTTTGCTGCCATCTTTATCTATGTGTTATGGCACATTGGTTGGGGAGTAATTCTTCCTGGTACGTTTTGTTTCTTGAAATTTTACTTTTTTAATTTCTTTATTTTTCTGAATTTCTGTTTTTTATTTTCCTTATTTTTCTGAATTTCTCTATTTTGATTTTTATATGGCATGTAGGGTATCAAAAAAAGGTTTAGGGGGTCATATCCTTTCGTACCCTCCTTACCTCTGGGGCTACTTCACAATCCCGGACCCCCCCCCAGTCTATGTAATTCCAGGTTTGTTATATTAAATAAGTTTATCTTCTTTTTGTTTGTTTTGGTGTTGTTTGAGTTTGTTATCTCTTTCTCCCATCCTGTAAAGATTCGGCTATACGACTTCCTTTTCCTCACCTATAGTTGATCACCATAAAACCACCAAAAACTAGATCTTATTTTAGAAAATTAAAACGAAGAAAGTTATAAGTGAAAGTGTATCTGTAATATTTGTAAGCTTACTTATTATTTTTGGATGAAATTGATATATCTTATCTGATGCCGATTAAAACAAATTTTTTGTAATTGCCTCTCGAAGCTGTAATTAAACCCAAAATGTTCTTGTTTTACTCCGCAATATTTTTGCTGTTTATGATGTGGAGGGGATTATTTTGTAGGATCTGTCATTTCATGTGTGCAAAGCTATTTTGTAGTATTTGCCACTTGCATATGGTTTTCCTGGACTACAGTATTTAGTTTGTTTTCTAATTTATGTACTGCTGCTGCTCATAATATTTTCTCTTCACACACAGTTGCACTATTAAAATTTATGGCATGACTTAATTAGTGTTTGATCTTTCCTATGGTAGCATCTTTATACACATTCCTCTTTAATTTTTGCAATAATTAATGATGCATAAATGTTGATCAACTTATATGATGTTGTTTGATCCATGTTGTTGACGTGACGACATGCTATTTCTAGAGGTCTCTAAATTCGTTACTCAGCATTATAAAGTTGTGTATAAGGTGTTTCTCTTTAACTTCCAAATCAAATGCCCTTTTTGATACTATTGTTGGTATCGGACATGAAGAAACTGCAGGTATCTGTAAATCATGTTTTGATAATCGTTTTTTGGTTTTTAACTACATGCCATGTTTTGATCAACATCAGAAACTTTGAAAATCTCCCACAACCAACATGGTCTCTTCCATTTTCACTCGTTTGGGGCTGGTTCTGCACAAAAGTGACCAGTAAGGGAAAATTCGGACTAATATTTTCTTTCAGTCCCGTACCCGATTTTGAATAACGGAATGAAACGGGATGGGTTTGCGGGTTTCATTTCTCTTAAATTAAGAACACAGGAAACATCTGAAAATTAAAAAATGATCAATGAATATTATGATCGATAGGTTTTTCATGATGTATGAAAACTGGAAATGATAAGAAAACTGAACTATATATATATATATATATATATATATATATATATATATATATATATATATATATATGTATATGTACGTATGGTTAATTGAGGTTATATATAATTAATAGTGTTGTATCATTATGTAGTTTTGAACACTATAATATACATAATGATACAACACGTTGTATTGAAAGTAGTGTTGCAACTTCATGGTTAAAAAAAATGAAAAGTCATCAGATCTAATATACTAATTAAAATTTTTTCGTTAATTGTTAGGCATTGGAGGATATCTCTGTGCGCGTATCTTTTTTACCGCACACTGTCACGGACTTAACTTCTCGAAATTTACCGTGCGGCACTTAGCCACCAACGTCTCTAGCGGTTGTTCCGCCCCTCTGTCCGAATTGGCTAAGTCAGCCTCGCCTTATCCCTAAGAAGGTTGCTAAGTAAGTTGGAAAGAAAGAAAAGTGCACAAGTGACAACTTAAGGAATGCTCTTATATTCACTACTTGGAGAATGCTTGGATTGATTACAAATGAAATGTCCTACCCCTATTTATACTTGGAGTCTTCCCTAGTGGATGGCTATGATTTACTTAATCTAAGGGCTACGAATCAATCTCTAGACCCTTCTACAAAACTCCTACCAAACTTGAACTATTTACTAGTTTCTAGATGGTCCTACTATATACAAGGTGTTTCTACATGTCTCTTGAGCATTCCACAAGGTTCTAGGACCTTCCGGCATGTTCTACACTTGTGTAGGCTCTCCCGGTCTCTTCTAGCACCTTCCGGACCCATACGGCACCTTCCGGAGTTGTGTGGAACCTCCCAGAACTCTCTTGAACGTTCCGGACCCAGGTGGAACCCTCTAGAGTTTTCCGGAACCTCTAAGAGCTTGTTTAGTTCTTCAACACCTCCAGGGCAGCCCCTGGGACGCCATAGTTCCACCCGACGGGTCGTGTCTTGCCACGCTGCCTTTCCGTCGGCTGTATAAGTCCCTGCCTCACCCGGGCCACGCCTCGGGTGATATGCTGCGCGCCCAACAAGCCCTCCTGCCTTGCCGGTAGTCTCGTGATGTCCCTTTCGGCCTTTGCCTCGGTCAAATGCCTTGCTCGCTCGGCCCCCGTGGTCGGACAAAGTGCTGGGGCGTGACAACACGCTAACAACTCAGGAGGTGCCACTCAAGGTATCTAAAATTGATTTTTCTACTACTATTCTATCCTCAATATTAGAATCGTGTGTGTAAAACTAGCCTTTATTAATTTATTTTTCATTTTATTATTATTTAGCAAAAATAGTTTTAATATATAAGTAAACAATTTGCATATGCCTGTACTATGCACAAAAAATTACAAAAACTTTTAATTGTATTAAACCTTAATAAAATATCCATAATGTGACTATGCAAACTAAATTCAATGAAAATTTAGACATGTTATCAAGTTAAAAATAAAAAATAATAGTTAGTTTTAGTATTTAAAATAAATCAATTGAAACTAAGTCTCGCTTCTGAAAATCGCAAGTCACTACCAGTTGACCAAACCACCTTGAATTTTCCCTTTTTTACATGGCCACAAATAAAAACTGTACATGGCCATAAATAAAGACTTAAGGAGACTGCCGTTATTTCAGTCAAATATTCATCCATTTAGTGAGGAAAGTTGACATTATTTATAACTTATGTAACTAATGATTAATTTATTTATAATTAATTTATTTATTATCAACTTGGATCTTTGGCAAAACAAATCGACTATGTCCATATTCGCTGCTTTATGTATATTATATGATAGATCTTATATTAAATCATACAGTTTATGTGAGTTAATAGTTTATCCATTATCTCAATTTTCAGAATATTTTAATCAAGCATAAATTTAATTTGATGCAAGGCACTTTTCCTAATTAAAGTATTCGAAGTAAGTGCTTAAATGTGTTGAGAGTTTACCTTTTATATGATCTCAATAGATTATGAAAAAATAAAACTAGAGATAATTTTGTGATTATTTGAATAAAATTAGAGATAAAAAATAAGTTGAATATATAAGATTTTGTGATAATTTTGAACGAGTTATTTTATTAGATTTGAAAAAATCTAAAAGCCGATCAAATTCGTGTAAAATCCAATGAAATGACAAATCCAAATATATTAGAATTTGACCCGAAATTGGTTGGATATAAATGAATCAAGATATGGGCAAATTCAAATGAATCTGACCCGTCAACAGCTCTAGACCCAAGTTGATGAAAGGTCCGAATGTCCTGCATTCTGGCCTGGTCGAGCAGGAGGCCCATATATAATTTTTATTTTAATGATTTTTATACAAATATTTTACTTTAATGAGAATTATACGCATGTGCAATAAACCGGAACCGTGTTATTAAAACTGCGATAAAATTATACACGCACCGTTCCTCCCCATGTTATGTTATTGCATGTGTGCCTCTTGGCAAATTACTTTTTGGGAAGAATCCAACTAATTGGAAGTTCATGCTTCCAAATTAAATTTGGTAGTTGTTATTTATTGTTTGGTTCAGTTTGAGTACCGAGTTGAATATCGATAAATTTGATATTTTATATATAATTTGTTAATTTTATCATCGAGTCAAACTCGAATCGAACTTCAGAAATTATCAAACGAAAAATATTGTTTAAACTTGTTTGATTTGTATGATAAGTCGAGCTCAAATGAGCTGTTATCAAATAAGTTCGAATTGAATATCAAACTGCTCAAATTTAAACAAGTTTGAACCATGAACTTATAGTAAAGTATAGTAAAGTAGACATTTTATTGCTTTGATGTACCTTTTTTTTTTTCAACTATAAATTCGATGTCAATTACAAATCTTTATTTAATACCAAAAGAAAATTTAAAATTAAAAGGAGCAGTATTACTCCATAAATAACCATGTGTCCATGTTTATTAGTATTTCTTAACAAACACAACTACCAAATTTGATGGAATAAGTTGCAGAAATATTGCTTTTAAAATTGTTCGTCGTGTAGAATGACATAAATCTTATCAATAAGTATTATTGTTTTTTTTTTTTTTTTAATATATGCAAATAAACTTCGTCAAGGAAATGGTTGTAACTATTATCATCCGTTGAACCACTTATAGTGGAATTTGTAAAATTTCTTTATGATTATGTCCTTTTCCATTGATTGCGGTGACAACTATTTACTCTACTTTTTTCATGACCTTTCCTTGCCAATTAATCTTCGTCCTTCTTTGCTTTAAATTTTCACCGGCCCATAATCAAAAGAATACCATAAAATTTGTAATATTTTCACAATTTGACCTGATTTTATGGATCCCACTAGTTGATAGTTTAAATTTATTTAATTTTAATCATTTTGATTACCTTTTTAATGGTAGTCAACAAAAATATTTCATTATAACAATAAACATGTGTATTGTATGTGACACATTATTTAAATTTTCAATAAATTTGGACGTCAAAGGTAAAACTAACAACTAGCAAGAGATACAAATACAATAGGATGAAAATCAAGACGTTTCCCCTTCTGTCAATACCAAGGATTCAGAGGTCCTAAAAGACTGCTTAAGTGCAACCATTCTTCGACTAATAATGATCAAATCAAATCAACGTTTTTCTGAAACCTTCTAAACGAGAATTTATGTTGAACCGAAACATTAATTAAAGTGTTAATTATGAGCGTGACAAAAAGAAAAAAGTGTTGTGTGTCATGACAAATAAACATTATCATATAAGAAAGAAACTAAATCAACGAGATAGTATAGGGTAAAAGTTAAATCAAAGCACACAGTAGCATAAAAGAAAGGACTGAAAACCAAGAAAATAATGAAAATTTAAAAAAGAACAAAAAAAAATTTAAAATTTAATTTAACACAAAAAGCTAATTAATTAAATGCTATGATCCACAACATCAACAGTAGCAGTACAAAACAGCAGCCTCCTGAAAATAGTACGAAATACTGCACACGAAAATTTCTTCACTCTCCCCATCACCACGCGCCGCCGCCTTCCTCCCTTCTTTCGCCGCCGGAAATCTCCCTTCTCTTTTTTCCCAGCCACTACTTTCTCCGTAACCCTCCCAAAACATTTCATTGTTTTTTCAGGCACCGTCTCCTTTCTCGTGAACGTGTAGCTTCTTAGATACATTTGCCTGCACGAAATACTGTCCACCACCCTACTGTGTGGCCGCGCTCCGCCGTGCAAGGCGGCGGATTTCATGAATTCAGCATCGGATTCCGGCCACTTGTAGAGATTGACATAAGTTGCCCTAACTGGATTTCTCGTATCGCTTACACAATTTGTTATGCAAATTTTGCTCATTTAATCAATTTTATTAATTCTTCGAATGTGACAATTTTTTTAGTTTGATTTGGAAAAAGGAGGAGGAGAAAGAGTACAACTGTGAAAATGAATGTGGGTGTTATAAATATTTATTGCATTTTTCGCTTAGCATTTGAGTATTTGTTGGGATGTTGGGAATAATTAATCATAATTCGCAATGACTACGCTTTATTGCAATTTTTTATGCATCTTAATTGATGAATAGAATAAAATAAAAAAATAAAAAATCTATTTTTCTTTGATAAAAGATGGCTTTTCTATTTGCACGGCAAAACACATTTTAGGTATTTTAATTTTTATTGTCCGTCAATTAGGACATCTGATTTTCAGCAATCAAATAACATCCAAAAAATTTTTTGACCGTAATTTCGTCAGATTTATAATAATGTTCAGAAATTATAAATGTTGTAAAATTGTTTGTCGCTACCAAAAAGAAGCAATAATCTTCATATGTACAAATAGTTTGTATAGATGGCAATTTCTAAACATGGATGTATTTTTCAGCAAAATAGGGATTAAAATTACGAGAAAGTGGACTAAAATTGCAGGAAAAGAAAAGATAAATCATATATATTTTACTTGCCGAAAATACTAGTATCTTGATCCCACCCTAAGAAAGTTAATGGACGTAAATAGATTTTTTTGCCCAATTTGGACCTAACAAAATCTTAATTGTCATATAAATAAAAGATTGAATTTCATATTTGATTCAACATATCACAATTTTTTTAATGAATGATAATTTTAAATTTAAACCTGAAGGTATTCGTTCTATAATATAATTCAAATTTGATTGCCATATCTGTTTGATATGACTCAATATAGACTACATTCATGAGCGGTAATGTGATAAAATTTTGAAAATAACTAGGTTTAATTTGGAGATCTTCTCACGTCATCTCCAATCGAACCGGCAACCGGGCATGAGGGGAGTTGCCGGTTCGGTTCGGTTGGAGATGGATGATGGCAATTGGACGGACAAGGGGCAGGGTGTTCGGGGCAGGCCACCATTGCCTGCCTGCCTGCTTCCCGGCAAGCAAACGCCCCTGCCGGGGCTCGGGTGTTTTTTTATTTTTTTTTAAAAAAAATTTCATGAATTAAAAAAATGAGATTTGTTGAACAATTCATATATAATTGGACAAATATAAATCTAAATAAATGAGATTTGTTGAATTAATGGATGTTGATTGCCCTTCGGTTGGAGATGAATTTTTTAGATGGATCGAAAAGGCATGAGGACAAGACAATTGGGCAATTAAGAGAGCAATTGAGCAAGACATTCGATTGAAGATGTTCTCATGAATCGATAATAAATAGTCAATCCAATAATCAACAAATTTTAAACTGATGGTGATGTGATTGAAAATCAATAATTTTTAAATAGCATGCGCTAGGAAAGAGTCCAAATAAAATAGTTTTAGAATGTATAGAAGTAAACGAATTCTACATATCCTTCGTCATGTTTTATTGTAGATGCGTCTAACATTTCAACTGGTTGTCAATATTGACTCTATATAAATGCGTAAAAAAATAAAATTTGTCTATTAGTTTTAAGAGGAAGTAAATTAAGCATTAGGATTAGCACATTGTAAACTGTTACTGACTCTAACTAGGAAGTACAAGTAGCTAATATTGAATGTGAGTATTTTCTCTAGTTTAATATTAGTAATATTATAAAAAAAAGTTTAATACTAGTAATCAGCTCATTTTGATATCATTTTAATAGTTTTAATTCGATATAATGTAACACAGTATTCACCATCTAAAAAAAGGTGATTATTATTTGAATAAAGCTCAAGACCTAATTTGTGAAACAATTAAACATCATTTGTAAGAGAAACATAATAGTCCGTAAAGTTAAGTGATAATTAACTTTGTCAATATTAATTGGCTGGCAGCGCATGCATTACTAAAGACGTGACCGAATCAGGGACTATTATTACTCAAATTGGATTTGATTGAATAAAAGGTAACTATATATAACAAGTGTAATATATTTATTTAATTTACGATTAAATAAAACTTCTAGGAAAATATCAAATCACAAAACAAATCAAATACACTTACATAAGATTTGATGTGTTTAACAGTCAGACCAAGACAAAATCTTTCTGGAACCTGTTAACAAAATCTACAATTTTTTTAATACAACTTTACAGTTTTTTTTTTTTTTGACAAAAATACAACTTTACAGTTGAAAAAATGTACTTTATGCATGTGTCAATATATGTAAGTGGAAATCAAGGGTAATTATTGTGTATATGTTTTCATACTGTTAACTTCACCATATAGCAATAGTTAAATTGTAAGAAATTAATGAATTAATAAAATATCAGACTTTCATAAAATTTTGATACGGTAAAAAATATTGCAAAAAATTCCATCAAAAAAAGATAGAGCAAAAAATATATCGCAACTTGTACGGACTTTAATTTGACTTCCAAATTATTTTATTTTTTTAAATATTTTGGA
Source organism: Penstemon barbatus (assembly GCA_003313485.2). Lineage (NCBI taxonomy): Eukaryota > Viridiplantae > Streptophyta > Magnoliopsida > Lamiales > Plantaginaceae > Penstemon > Penstemon barbatus. Next base: position 15,976,021 of record CM064879.1, read on the forward strand.
AATACATACAAATTTTCATGTCTTTCTTAAAAATTAAAACAACCAGATAGATATTTATGATAAAGGGGCGTTGATTTTACGTTTGATGGGGATATCAATTAGCCTCAAATACTTTGGTTACTTAGATCCTACACTAGTGGATTTAACTCAAGAATTGATAATAGAGGTTGGTCATGGCCTCATGGGTGTTTTGTTCTGAAGCAATTTTGACAGTACGTAATGCCATCTCCAATGGTTTCCTGGGGCCATTCCCGGGGTAGCCCTCGGGGCAGTCCCCGAGCCAATCCGGACTCTGGGTGATCATCTCCAGTGGTGGTTTTCAGCACTCAATTTCTTCCAAATTTTTTTCTTCCCCACTCTCACCGTTTTTATAATAGTTTTAATATTGATATTAATGATAATAATAATGATAGAATAATAATAATAATAATTTTAATATGTAATAAAATTAAAAATATTATAATTATAATATTTAAACATTAAAAATATAAATATAAAATCAAATCGAAAATTTTTAAGTAATTCTTATTCTAATTATATTTTCAAGTAATTCTTATTCTAATTAATTGGGAAATTTTAATTTTTTTCTTATAAAATCATTAATAATTAGAATTTTAATTAAAATCAAATTATTTACTAACAAATTATTATGAAATAATATACCAATGAATTATTTACAAATTTTAGTTGCTATTTGTTTAATATAAGAAACAATTAAAACCATTATTTAATTTTATTATTGTTAAACCATTAATAATTAGAATTGTAACTAAAAATCAATAATAATAATTAAAACAAATACTATAAATTTTATTAACAAATATTTAAAAATTTAGTTACAAAATTAAAATAATTTCTATACATTAAAAATAATTAAAACAATTTCTATACATTTAAAATAATTAAAACAACTAATTATAACAATTAAAAACTAAAAAAAAATTTAAAAAAAAAGAACCAGTCAGGTGGCGCCAAGTCTGACTTAAAGAAAGGTCCCTCTTTCTTCCCCAAGCATCACGCGGCACCAGATCTCCAGCCCGTTCCCGCCCGCTACCACCGCCCAGCTCGTGCTGCCCCGCGCCCCGCCCCGGACCGCCATTGGAGACGATTCCCCAGCCCAGCCCGGCCCTCACGCGCGTCCCGAGCCCACCATTGGAGATGCCTTAAATGATTCCAAAATTTCGATCTTCGATGAAAAGAATCATCACAATGGTGGTCTGGATAAGAATTTCGTAACTAGCGAGAACAAAATTATGAAATTATGACGTGTGTGGGATAGCCTATCAAAGTTGTTCATCATACTTAGGACCGACCCTAGATATTTTGGGGCCTAGGTGAAAACAAAATTCGAGGTCCTATATTATAAGAAAATAATTTAATAAATTTTATTTATACTTCTTTTAAAATGCAAAAGTATTGATTAATATACATTTTAGTTTTTTTCCAACTATCTTTTTCTCAATAGATAAAATGACATATACACTTAATTATTTGATATAGTACTTGTAAATATGTTTTCATTAATTCTTAATTTTGAAAACTTTTTTCAGAAAACAAATATTATAAGTGTGATAAATGTAATTATAGGAGTATAATGAATGTACATAATAGGAAATAATTTTTACTTGTCAAAAATCAATTAATATATAATAAAAAAATTAATTTTTATTCTCGAATAACATTTCTACAAAATGTGGATGACATAAGTAACACCAAGGTGGATAAAGAATTCAAAATCTATCTACTTTATAATTGATTCGAGTTTGGTAATAAAATATGATACTTATCAAACTTGAATAGCCTTAGAAAATTCAGCCATTTACCAAAAGAAGTGATAGTTAACTGTTAACCAACGCTTTAATAAAGTCAAGTAGACAATTGGGCTTATAAAATTGGGCCGAAAAGGCTCTTTAATCTAATCATGTTTAGCCCATGAACAGTTAGGATGTAAAACTTCTTCGGGCTTAAGCCCAGGACATACTAGTGGACTTTAAACTCTTCCTTCTTGGATATCGTTGCTAACACACGTGGTAGGATTCGGGTCATATCGAATAATAGTCCATTTATGTGATTATTTCATTTCGGATTCGATCGTACCTCATATATTTTTCTGATCCATCAAAATCTCCATATTTCAAAATTCTCGTTAATATCTTTTTTTACAATAAGTTGGATACCATGGTTTGATTAAACTTAACCAGCTTACATTTTCAACTTTCCTCATAATCCTTCTACATATAAATCAACTCTCGACAAATTTACTCACTTAAAATAACTTAAGAGATCATGTTTTGTTTTTCCTTTTGTTGAGAACGATGATATTGAAAAATAATGATATTTATATCAGTATACAAATTCTTGTTGTCAATTGAAAAGAATCTTGATCATTATTGAAATATTAACTCCCATTTTGTCAAAATGACGAAAAATTATTATTAATGTTATTATTAAATAAATATTTTGTAAATATATGTATATATATTTTTGTATATCATCATATTCAGATCTTCAAGGGATTGAATCGATTGATCTATAATATTCTCCCCCACGAAGTTTAAAATACAAATCATTTTAATCGGATCACATTCATCAGATCTCCAATCAAATAAATATTTTAATAAATCGGATAAAATTAAAATTAAAATTCGCCCGTTGACAACCCTAATTAATGACAATCATCTAACTTGTGATTGGTTTAGTGGAATGAACTAGTCCCAACAAAGTTTTGGGCCCAAATTCGAATCCCTTATGCAAATGTTCCTATATAATGTCTGACACGTCTCGAAAGAAATTAAACTATTGGAAAAAAGAAGATTAGTTATTTATTAATTGGATATTGTATTCCAAATTAGGGAAAGTAGTATTTTGTAAAAACATAATTAACCACTTTTATATGATTAAAATATTAATTCATTTTAACATCTTTGTAGATTTATATGTCATATTGTGTATTGTAAATTTTAAAAAATTCATATAATTGTGTCCGACTCGTATCGTGTCCATGTCATCATATTAATTCGTATGTTTAGTTTCACCAAACTTCAGGAGGTGTAGATTTAATTATCCCTTGAGCTAAATTTGAGGTCCAGGCTTGTAAGACACAATCGAAATGAGCAGCTAGCTTAAACTAAATATTGTACATGAATATTCGAAAATAAAATAAAATGGACCATGATGAATATTAATATATCATCATGGTTTGCTAATTAAATTATCACTTACAAGTTACAACAAGTAACATATTTGATATCATCAACATTTCGTACGCAAATTGAGTTATGCTATTATCACCTTCTTTAAACTAAACAACTACCACATGCACTTGCGCATGGCTGTCACACTTAACTTGTTTGACATTTAAATCTAACTTTCAAAATATGGTTGTTGATGATATTTCTCAATGCATGCTTCGTTATTTATATAATTTGATTGATAAACTCTTTTTGTATACTTAATTAGCCAATTCAAAGAAATCTTTTTAATCAAATACGAAAGATTACTCATCATCATATATATATGTCATGAATTACTTAGTTTACATAATCGACGTCCCGTGTTCGGACAACAGTATTGATGTTTTGCTATAAAAAAACAATTTTTTCAATCTAGAAGAAAAATCTGATTAAGACGGGTAACAAATTGACCACAAGCTATGATTGTGATGGAGAAAAAAAATGACTTTGGGGTTAATATTGAGACTAAGGGACTTTGGTGTTTGGGAAAGTAGTTTGGGAGAGTAGTGGAGGTTTGTGAAATAATTTCGATTTGCGTAATGTTGTTTGTTTGGGTTTTGAGAGAGTAGTTTGAGAAATAAAGTAGGTGTAGGTTTTTTTGGGAAGAAGTTAGGTTGTAGGTGTAAGATGTGTAAAACTTTATGTCAAATCATGTTTGTTGTAAGATAAATTGTGTAAGAGATATGTTACTTTATGTCAAATCAGAGTAGAGTTTGTATAGGTTTCATTTAGAGATAAGAAAATTGTTGTTTGTTTGAGTTTTGAGAGAGTAGTTTGAGAAAATTGAAAGATGAAAAATTTATTTCAGAAAATAGAAAAAAATGTTTGTTTGGCATTTCCCAAACACGAATTTTTTTTGGGAAACGCCAAACAAACGAGCCCATATTTTTTGTAGTCGAGGTTAATAATCATCATATCAAAGAGATATTATTTCTTTCTATTTTTATTTTGGCTATTTCATCCAAAGAAATACTACCACTTTCACGGGAAGGATCATTTGTCACAGTTTAGTGTCGACATATATTTGTGTTACACATCTAAATCTATTGGTAAGTATGCAAATTCAAAATTTATGTGAGCCCATACATTCACTTGGAAAAATATTATTTATCACACTTTGGCCTACGTCATATTTTTGTTTCACATGATGGATCCAACCTACAAGTGTATATATATGTGGACCCACATAAATTTTAAATTATTAAACTTGTCAATAGATATACGTGTGATACAAAATGTGACACCAAATTGTGATGGAACATCCACCCTGCTTGAAGAGTGAATGTATCACGTGAGACCAAAATGTGATAGAGAATTTTTCGCCCCACTTTCATTGAAAGTTAGTCATAACCCCTTCGTTTTGGACCGGGGAAAATATATGTATGTTATTTGAATTCAAAGTTATATATTAGACTTAGAATTAATCAAGTTATTTGAATTTTGTTGGATTACGTCTTGGGCAATAATCTTAGAGTTAAATACAAGTTTTAGAAATTTTAACATGTGATTATATTATTAAAATAATTTATTCTAAACTTATCGAATTTGATGATGGTTCATAAACGCTAGCACAACTATACGTAATAACAAGGCTAGCTATAGGGTCGTGCACATTACATGTTTTGGATCATAATGGGTGAGCAATTTCAATATTGCAACTAGGTATATATTTTTTCTTTGTGGTTGTGATATTCCAATATACTCTAAAAATTTAAAATGGCGTATTTCGATATTTGAAGGAGTAATTATATAATATTGCTTAACAATATTAATCTTACGAGAATTTTGATGTTGCATGTCTTGTCGTGCAGATCGAATGCACTACACATCTAAATCTATTGGTAAGTATGCAAATTCAAAATTTATGTGAGCCCATACATTCACTTGGAAAAATATTATTTATCACACTTTGGCCTACGTCATATTTTTGTTTCACATGATGGATCCAACCTACAAGTGTATATATATGTGGACCCACATAAATTTTAAATTATTAAACTTGTCAATAGATATACGTGTGATACAAAATGTGACACCAAATTGTGATGGAACATCCACCCTGCTTGAAGAGTGAATGTATCACGTGAGACCAAAATGTGATAGAGAATTTTTCGCCCCACTTTCATTGAAAGTTAGTCATAACCCCTTCGTTTTGGACCGGGGAAAATATATGTATGTTATTTGAATTCAAAGTTATATATTAGACTTAGAATTAATCAAGTTATTTGAATTTTGTTGGATTACGTCTTGGGCAATAATCTTAGAGTTAAATACAAGTTTTAGAAATTTTAACATGTGATTATATTATTAAAATAATTTATTCTAAACTTATCGAATTTGATGATGGTTCATAAACGCTAGCACAACTATACGTAATAACAAGGCTAGCTATAGGGTCGTGCACATTACATGTTTTGGATCATAATGGGTGAGCAATTTCAATATTGCAACTAGGTATATATTTTTTCTTTGTGGTTGTGATATTCCAATATACTCTAAAAATTTAAAATGGCGTATTTCGATATTTGAAGGAGTAATTATATAATATTGCTTAACAATATTAATCTTACGAGAATTTTGATGTTGCATGTCTTGTCGTGCAGATCGAATGCACTCTCCAAATGGCACGTGTCTACATTTATATTTTTGTTAGTTTAAAAAATCTATCTTATTAGTTGTATATAATTAACAAATACAATAAATAGCATTTGAAGATGCAGGCATGGATCAAAATTTCGTTTCGAGTGTATGTTTCGGTCAATTAAATATTGGAAACTTTTCGAGACGTTTCGGAAATGTTTCGGAAATACTAAGGAAAAATTGTAATAAAAGTTACTAAATTTAGATAAATAACATAGTTTAAGGCAAACAAATAGTTTCGAAATTACATCTTATTTTCGTTTCGCTTAATTCAAAAACGGAAACTTTTCGATGTTTTCGAATGAAAAGATGGAAATTTTGATCCATGGATGCAGGTCGTGTGATATCCAAGTTTCCAAACCTTTAGTGATTTTACTTCATTGTACTAATTAACATGTGAATAAATTAAGAAGTCAAACTTAATTCTATAGGAAACTTTGAGATCATGAGAATATTTTATGGTAATTTTGGAAGCTGAAATCTTGTGAAACCTTTTACAAATTAATATGCCAAAAAATATGAAGAAGTTTGGAAAGGGTAGATGAACATCCAAGCTACCTACTGCGCATGCATCTCCAAATAATTACCACGGAAAATATTTAAGTTGATCGATTAATTAGCTTAATTAAATATTGTGCTTAAAAAGGTATTATAGAAAGTCTAATATCCACCGGAGCATTCGTCTCTTGAAATTTGGTCACCACACTAGCAGCTAATAGAAAAGTACGTTTTAAATTGGGAGTAATACAAAAAGAAGGTAGAATTAAAAAAAGAAAAAAAAAATTAAATTATATCATAGTAGGATTTCAATTAATTTATACTTCACCGAATATACGAGGAACGTACAACAAATCAACCTGAACGTACTCTCACCGTGAAAATTCTAGCTAGTAACCAGTACTAATTTGGTCTTCCCCAAAACTTCCAACAAGATATATATATGGTCATCAAGAGGTCATCCTCATTTGATCAACAAAAGAAAGAGTTAATTGCAATTTACTTTTTATGTAATATTTATAATGTTCAATAATTTATCTTTATGTGATTTGAAAAAGAAGATTTTGATCCTTTAATTTTATAAAAAATGCTTCTCTGACATTTTTATATGAGACATTTTACCCTCCTGTATTAGGATAATATGGCAATTTATCATCTGTAATATAATAAGTGTGGTAATTTACCTCATGTTATGATTAATTTGGCAATTTACCCCCTAATTTACAATTACACTTTTTATGTCAATTTCTATTCTCAATTTCGACAAGTTAATTATACTATTCGACTGACGAAGATAAATTGCTTCTTTAAATTTTTTACGGAGATAAAGTGCTCATTTTAAATTACAGGGAACATAAATTGAACATTATTGATTTTATAAGGGTATAAAAATTGGTATTAGCTCTCCAAAGAAATTACCCTCCAGCCGCCAATGGATATTTGGTTTAATGGAAGAACTCGTTGTCACAATCACAATACGACGAATCCATGCTCAACTTTTTCTAAGAGATTTGTCCAAATAATTTTAGCCAGTAATACCTTTAAATGAAATTGACCCAAGTCAAAGACCTGGATACTTTTAAAAAAAAAATCCAAAAAAAATAAAAATAAAAATGAAACGAACGAAAAGGACACGTTCTCTTTTCAAGTGAAGACCCTCCCTCCACATAATATATGTTAGTGATTGTATTAAGTGCACTTAACATGACTTTAGTAACAAAATGTCATGCAAATTATATTTTTAAGGTGTATAGTGTAAAAAAAATTAAATCAAAGTGAAAAATATTAATATTTTATAATTTTAGGGTACAAAATATCAGCATTCTTTATTTTAAGGGGTGGAAAATTTATATTGTCAAGGTGCAAACTGAACAAAAAATTGAAAATAATTATTCTACTCTTCTACCAATGAATTTTCTCACTAAACCACACATTAGGGTGCAAAATGCTAAATAAATTATATTTCCAGAATTCAAAGTGCCAAAACCATATAATTTCAGGTGCAAAATGTCAAAAACCCTGATCTTTATATAAATATTACATTAGCAATAATATTTTAATCTGTCATGAACAACTACTGGCGATAAATTATATATAATTATTTAGGTTGTAATACTGAAAATAGGACAACAAACTGTCGCAACAATATCTATTGACCACTCATGGAGCAACTCTTATCATTTATTTGTGAAGGTTGTTATTATGTCTCTCAAGACCTTTTTTTGTTATTGTGATAATTTAGTTTAAATTGTGATAATTTAGTTTAAATCAGTATGTAAAAATATTCCACAATTTAGTACTGAAATATACTTTATGATTGACAAAGATATTGTACCATTTATTAAATGAGATGTTAGTCATAATGGATGCATTGAATTTCAACGGTTGAATTAATTTAAATTAAATTTTTTTTTTTTTATAACCCAGGTGTACAAGCTTACACTAGACTAATCCTGGACCCTCAGAACCCTTGCCCTAGAATCCTGAAGGATGTAAATCGCAGGATGTGCCTCCACCAAGTCCCGGGTTCCCACCATACTGCTGTACACTCTGCGCACAAAAGGGTCTTTACCACAAATGACCCTTAGATAGACCCATAGAAATGCTTCCATCCAAGTTCCAAAGTCGTGAGCCATAAACATGGATACATTTCAGAGTTGAGAATACAGTAGCAAAGTGTTGCCCATTAATCCGGAAAATTGATAATTTGCTACATTACAGCTGCATGACATTAAAGAGTAACTTAAAGTTCATTTATTCATATAGGACGCATACAATTAGGCAAACGTCTAATACCAAACTATTATAAAAAGGTGAAATCAAATATTTTTAAGAGATTAGAGGAGTTATGTCAATTTTTGAATTTCACATGAGGGTTATTGACAATTTTTTTTTTATTAATAACCCAGGTGTCTAAGCTTACACTAGACTAATCCTGGACTCTCAGAACCCTTGCCCTAGAACCCTGAATGATGTAAATCGCAGGATGTGCCTCCACCAAGCCTCGGGATCCCACCATACTGCTGTACACTCTGCGTACAAAAGGGTTTTCACCACAAATGACCCTTAGACAAGTGAACTGTGGTGTTTTCGCATTTTATATTAAAAAATATAACATCTAAGAGTGTACTTGTCACTTCACATGTAAAACATGAAAAATATTCACACTTACATCAAGTAAAACACACTGCGGTCTCTGAGTGAGATAAATAAATACTTTTAACTTGTTGATACATGTGAGATTTCGCTAAATAAACACATGAATTTTTATTTATTTAGAAAAAAAAAACACAAGCTATTTTTGTTTTTTTTACTATATTAGGCAAAAACCCGTGGATTCATTCAATAAATATATTTTCCTGTCCTAGGATTTGTTATGGAATTAACGAAAGACAAATTTTTCATTTTTTCCATCCTCACAAGAAACATCAAGTAGCTAAGACTTGGTAGTAAAACGATGACGTTCAACCGTTCCTCCTTTTTCAAAGACTTGGACTCAGCATCAATCACAATATATATATATGTTTGCATCAACACTTAACCACTAAAAGGCAGTATAACTCCTCACCTAACCTGCCAAAACTCCCCTACTTTTCAAAATCTTATTCTCTACACGAAACAACCCACTAAAACTTAACTCACAAATTTCGTACATAAACACATTAATTTGTTCCAAAACTTAGGACAAATAAACTCCAAAAAATGCCCTTTCTTGTTGCTTGATACAAACTTCATAGCCCCACATTCACTAAAAAAAGGAAATTCCCAACTTCAATCTTCTTCTATAATTGGGAACAAGAATCACTAGAAAACATAATCCCCATGCCTAGTAGTAGTGAAGGTGACACTTTATCCATGGCTAGTGATCTGCCTTTCTTAGGACCAAGACATGCCATGGAGCTTCAAGAACTGACCCGGAAACCGAAACGCACTACCTCGCAAACGCTGGGCGAGCTCTTGCAACGAGTCGGGGACTCGACAATCGAGCCATCTCACCGAGTTCTTGAAGTTCATGATCAACCTGTTATTCAACCTTCTTCATTACCCTTTATCCTCTCCTTTCAAAACCTCACTTACAGCGTAAAAACTCGTCGTAAACTCCTTCCTCCCTGTTTTAGCAGGGGAAGTGATAGAACTACTAATGTTTCTTCACCAGAGACGAACTTGATTGAGTCGAACAAGTCCCGGATGAAAGTTTTGCTTGATGGGATCTCCGGTGAGGCCAGGGAAGGCGAAGTCATGGCGGTTCTCGGGGCTAGCGGATCAGGAAAATCGACTTTGATTGACGCTTTAGCTGATCGTATAGCACGAGAAAGCCTCAAAGGAACCATAACTCTAAATGGCCAAGTTCTGGAATCCAAGCTTCTCAAAGTAATATCAGCTTATGTCATGCAAGATGACCTTTTGTTTCCGATGCTAACGGTCGAAGAGACGCTCATGTTTTCGGCTGAATTCCGGCTTCCGAGAACCATGTCCAAGTCCAGAAAGAAAGCCCGAGTTCAAGCTTTAATAGATCAATTAGGCCTGCGTAATGCTGCAAAGACGATCATCGGAGATGAGGGCCACCGTGGCGTGTCTGGAGGCGAACGACGACGTGTCTCAATTGGGACAGACATAATTCACGACCCGATCGTCTTGTTTCTTGATGAACCCACCTCGGGGCTCGACTCCACGAGTGCTTACATGGTGGTGAAAGTCTTGCAAAGAATTGCACAAAGCGGCAGCATTGTGATCATGTCAATTCATCAACCAAGTTATCGAATCCTTAGCTTGCTCGATCGTATGCTCATCCTTTCACGCGGCCAGACGGTCTTTAGCGGCTCCCCCACGACTCTACCTCAATTCTTCTCCGAATTCGGAAATCCAATTCCCGCAAACGAGGATATAACCGAATTCGCTCTCGATCACATACGAGAGCTTGAAGGCGCACCCGGAGGAACCAAGAACTTGGTGGACTTCAACAAAACATGGCAAAGAAGGAACAACCCTCCAACAAGGAACACAAATAGGCCAACCTTATCTCTAAAAGATGCAATAAGTGCAAGCATTTCAATGGGGAAACTAGTTTCCGGAGCCACAAACGTAGACTCAAACCTCTCGTCTTCGGTCCCAACGTACGCTAACCCCTTTTGGAAAGAAATGATCGTTATCGCAAACCGATCAATCACGAACTCGAGAAGGGCCCCGGAGCTATTCGGAGTCCGATTCGGTGCCGTCCTCGTAACAGGAATCATACTAGCCACCATTTTCTGGAAGCTCGACAACTCGCCTAAAGGCGTCCAGGAACGCGTAGGCTTCTTCGCCTTCGCAATGTCCACAACCTTCTACACATGTGCCGAAGCCATACCGGTTTTCCTCCAAGAAAGGTACATCTTCATGAGGGAAACCGCTTACAACGCCTATAGACGCTCATCCTACGTTCTCTCACACGCAATAATCTCGATCCCATCTCTACTAATCCTCTCCCTTGCATTCGCCTGCACAACATATTGGGCCGTGGGCCTAGCCGGAGGCACTTCCGGTTTCCTCTTCTTCTTCACGTTCATCTTCGCTTCCTTCTGGGCGGGGAGCTCTTTCGTGACATTTCTCTCGGGGATCATATTCAATGTCATGCTGGCTTACACTGTAGTAGTAGCCATTCTAGCCTACTTTCTCCTTTTTAGCGGCTTCTTCATAACGCGAGACCGGATCCCGAGCTACTGGATTTGGTTCCATTATGCTTCTTTAGTGAAGTATCCTTATCAAGGGGTGTTACAGAACGAATTCGATGATCCCACGAAATGTTTCGTGACGGGGATCCAGGTGTTCGACAATTCGCCTCTTGGAAGTGTGCCTGATTCTGTGAAACTGAAGCTTTTGCAATCAATGAGTAAAACATTGGGGATAAATATAACAAGGTCAACATGTTTGACTAGAGGATCTGATATATTGAAGCAATCTGGAGTTACTGATATTGATAAATGGAGTTGCTTGTGGATAACTGTGGCTTTAGGGTTCTTTTTCAGGATTTTATTTTACTTTGCTCTGATGATTGGGAGTAAAAATAAGAGAAGGTAGAACTTAGAAGAATTGGAGGAGGGAATGGTTTTTTATTACTTTTGAATTCTTGGATGAACAACAATGTCTTATTTAAAGCTAGTATGAACTTTGGTATTTTATAAATTTTTACATAATTGATTGTATAAGATTTGATTTATTTTTCTTTTATGAATTTTATTTTATACATATGCTGCATGAATGATAAAATGTTATTGATATGACATTATGAATATTAATTTTATAAAACATTCCCAATTTTGGAATTTATTTGAACAGAAACTTTGGTTTGGGCCGAACGTTATATCGCAATAATGGGCTTACTAGTGTCTAGCCTGCTTAACTATTAGTTTATGGCCCTTGGATTCGGACAACTAATCTTGTCCGTCAAAATATGTCATTTAGCAGAATATAATTCCCCGGGCCCCAAAATTTCACTCAACATTGTTTTCACGCTGTCCTCCTGGGAAATTAGGAACGCATCAACAGAATTTAGGGATTTAATCTTTGAGGTAATCTCTTAGAATAAACACATCTTTAATTATCCATGCGTGTAGATACATGTAAACGTTGTGCTCTGTAGATAACTTCGGATTTTGATGTTCATTTATACTTTCTTTATTGTTTTGTGATGCGGTATGGAAGTGAATTTTATTTTTGATGATTGGATGCAAGATTTGCAATTATTATTTTGTGATATTTAATTTGATTTATTTTTTGTGCAAATTAGGGTTGTTGAATTCCCCCTTTCCGTTCGCATATCTTAACTTTTTATTCGCATAATTCGTGGGTGCTGTGTTAGCGTAAATGAGCTGAAGTACTATTCGTGAAAGAATCAAATTTGCTGAGTTTCCTATGTCCTTTTTACCCTCTGGCTTTCTTGTTGTGGATGTTCACTTAGTTCTTCCTATTTTCTGGGGGAGTGCTTGTATGCTTTGTTTGGTTAGCTGGAAAGTGGCCAGATGAATGAGAATAAGTGAAGTAAATTGAAAAGAAAAGGTTATCTTTTATAAATGTTTGGCTCTCTTGAAAGTTAAACGAAAATTTTTAAAACTTTTTTAATACTAAAATACAAAAAAATTACATTCGTAACCAGTTATAATATAACAAAAATTATTAATTTTTAATAATGGGTCGGCTTTTACCGAACTCCAAAACAATTGGTACGATAAGAGAAACTTCTACTTTAAAAGAAAATAAAGGCTAGCGATATTGCCAGAGAGCAAAATTGATACATTTCCTAAAATGCCCTCATTACAATATGCCTCTAATGTTTATATTTGCTAAGCTTCTCTTGTATCAATCCACTAATTGATTAGTTTTCTATAATTCACTGTCTAATATTAATGCACTCATTGATTAGCTTCTATAAATATATTTATACTGTAGCATCACTAACTGATAAGTTTTTACAATTAATCATACTAAACAAACTTCATTTTTCCTTTTTATTTCGAGCTCAACCTCACCCAGCCCATATCAATCCTCAACACTCACCGCAAAAATAACAAACTATATTTAGTTATTTTTTTTTTTTGCTTTTTTAATCTAACCCTCTTTTGGTGATATGAGAATTAAGAACAAGTAATTTGACCCTTAGTTATACTTAAACCTAAAAAGAAAAAGAAAGCATAAAACTAGACTTAAAAAAGATACCCTGGAAAAGAGAAGGTACCATGAATCTTTAGACATCTAATTTTTTTTTTATTATAGAATTTAAATTTTTTGGACTAAGAAAACCAATTTCTCTCTCTTTTTTTTTCTTCTTTGTTGTTGTTGTTGGGAATGTTTTCTTGTGAGCTATGAATAAAGTAAATAAAATCGAGCCAGATTTAAGATTCAGTGTATTTTAATTGACTTCAAAAATTCTCACTTTTATGCGGTGGTAAAGAAAAATGAAAGGAGAAAAAAGAAGAATTGAAAAGAGATAAGAAGAATATGAATAGTTGGATAAATGGGTTACTTAAGAGATAAAGGGAAGAATTTAAGAAATAAAGATGATGTCAAAATGGAATTTAAGAAATAAAGATATTTAAGGTAAGGGAAGAATTTAAGAAATAAAGATGATGTCAAAATGGAATTTAAGAAATAAAGATATTTAAGGTATTAGACAACATATTAAATATAGTCAAACTTAAGGGCATATTGGGTATATAATAAGATGTGCTCTGGCAATATCGCTAGCTGAAAATAGAAGTGTAGAGTATTTATAATGTTGAGAGAAAATGGAACACATGTCTTTGTTGATTTTCGAGATATTTACATTGATAAATTTTAAGCGTAATTTTGACATTTATGTACATATTTAACTTGAATATCACTATCAAAACTAGTAGTGTTGTATCTTGAAAAAAAAATATAATGTACACTAATTTCTTAAGAACATACTAATTTTTGAGATTCCATACGTTTATGTAAGTTGTAATGTTTTTTTTAAAAAGGAGTTGGTGAACAATGGAATAGGTAGATTAACTTATTTCAAAATAAGTACTTTCATATTTTCAAATTAGAATAATCAATGAATAAAATCCATAGAAAAGATAAATAGAAAACAAGTATTGATGAGTTAATTTTATCACTTCATTTTTCCTTATTTTCCTACCAACTTGCAGAACTAGTCTTGTGGGTAAGTTGTTTCTCTAGTAAAATATAGGAAACTTAGTTACTAATATCTTGCAATTCAAACGTTTCATTCATGAAAATAAAACTAACTCACTTTCCTTAACTATTTTGACAACCAAATGCAATGTTGTAAGGCATCTGTGGTTACAGAAACTTTTGTTCTAGGGCAAGTTTCGACTTTTTTGAAGTATGTACCAGTAGTTCACTGACATACATATACATACAATTTTTTGCGGAATTTGGCTAATTATAGTTCTATCTTTGTTTGGACTGGTTCAATGTTATGTTTACACTGTCATCTGTTTTCTTTATTCTGATCGTAAGTTCTGGATTTTGAAACTTCAGCTAAAAATGCCTCGTTATGAAGATCGGTATGGCAGTGGTTCACGCCTCTATGTTGGACATTTGTCTTCAAGGACCCGTTCTCGGGATCTGGAGCACATTTTCAGTAGATATGGAAGGTAATTAATTAGCATATCCTTATCTGTGTTTTCTGCTGCTGTTTGTATGTAGGATCATGCATTTTACTCGTGGCTGCAGGAGTTCATGTCTTATGTGGTTGTCCTATTGACTGATGATCTGTTTTCTTCTTCTGAAGAAGTTCTTCATATTCATTCATATCCCTTGTGAAACTTTACATCTTTATCAACTCCATAGACATCGCGGTATGAAGAAGTGCAACAGATTCTGTTATGTTCAGAGTTGTAAATATTTGTTTTTGAGAGTGATGATGGCACTTTGCACTCAATATCAGAATTAGTTATATGTCTTAAGAACATTTTCTATTCCCACCTACTTGAAATTCATTTAGGGATAGTTTTTTAAGGTACACTGCTTACTCGAAGTTAGCTTCACTTCCATGGACAATTTCTAATAGATCTTCTACATGGTGATTGATGACATTTCACCTAATATTTAGCATAGTTGTCCCCTCTATCCAGGATTTACATCAGAGATCCGTTCATGTTGGATGTGGTTTTGCTTCTCTCTCGAAATAGGAGCATAATTGCTTTCTAGGCAAGGTTCTTGCTTGTCCGTCTTTGTGATCATGTCATAGTTAAAGGAATTTTGTGCTCTAAGAGCCTTTGTGTTTGACTTGAATGATTCTATTGAAGGTTTCTGAGCCTTTGCCTAACATGGTGGTCAATGGTGAGAGGGTGGACTTGGCCTGACCGGGTGGTCAATGGTGAGAGGGCCATGGTGGATTTTCTTGCCGAATGTTAGAAGCCTTTGGTGGCGATTTTTCTATGTTGTCTTTGCATGTTTTTATGGATTTGCAACAATCAAACTGGTGTTTAGTTCCGTCTTGAGGGCCAAAATTTCATGCACTCCACTACGTAAGTAGTTATGATGGTCTTACTATTTCTGGAAACAATTTCCGCAGAGTACGCGATGTGGATATGAAGCGAGACTACGCCTTTGTTGTATGTACCATTCCTCTCCTCATTACTTATGCATGCCTACAGATGTCTTATTTCCCTTCAAGTTGTGCATGAGCTAATTGGATGATCACAAAATGTGCGATTCTTGTGTTTGTTTCTTTTTTTTTTTTGTGTTCCTTTCTTATTATACAGGAATTTAGTGATCCACGGGATGCTGATGATGCAAGATATAGGATGGATGGAAGAGATGTTGATGGACGTCGTATTACTGTGGAATTCGCCAAGGGAGTGAGTACCATTTTGAGCTTCTTTTATAATGTTGTTCTTATCCTATTTCTGTTCATCTCCAATAAAGGCTCCTTTTTCCATATGAAGATTTGGTCGAGGCTGTATTATTATGTTTTTGAGATTCGACTTGTGGCCTTTTAGGTGTTGCTTTTGCTGCGTGAAACTTTTTCAACCTAATCATGTTTTAGTAAAAAAATTAAAGATCTAATAGACGTATTGAAAGAAGCATTATTGACTCTGTTTTCTTTACTTGCACAAATATCATTTAGGTACCACGTGGACCTGGAGGGGTTCGAGAGTATGTTGGCAGAGGTCCTGCTCCTGGTTCTGGACGTTGCTTCAATTGTGGCCTTGATGGCCATTGGGCTCGAGACTGCAAGGCTGGAGACTGGAAGAACAAATGCTATCGCTGTGGGGAAAGAGGCCACATAGAAAGGAACTGTCAGAACAGTCCTAAGAAGTCTACGTATGTTAATTTGGATGCACTTCTCTTGTTCTGCATTGAATTATTAATTTTTTTTCCTTTACAAGTTAGTGTGTTAACAATCACATACGAATGTGCTGGTTTTTCCCTTTATATTATGTTTCAGCAAACGTGACCGTAGTTATTCGCGGTCACCTGTGAGGTCACGTTCTCCTCCTCGCCGTGGCAGGAGCAGGAGTCGAAGTTTCAGCCGAAGTCCTAGCTACAGGTCACCTTTACTGTTTTATTAAATATTACTCTGAAGTTTTCCCCCCTTGTTTACTAATGTTACCCGCAGGTCAAGGTCTCCTCCTGCTAAAAGAGGGCGAGATTCTAAGTATGAAGAAAGGAGATCGAGGAGGAGTCCTAGCGATGAAAGCCGAGAGCCGAAGAGGAACCGCAGTCCAACACCCGAAAGAGACAGTCCAATAGAGGGAAGCCCTTCTTCTCCTGGGAGAATCTTGCCCAGCGAAAGCCCAAAACGGTACACGCCGAGCCCAAGGGAGACGAGCCAAAGCCCTTCTCCTGGGAGAATCATACACAGTGAAAGCCCTCCCGGGTACAGGGAGGACAGCCCAAGGGATACTAGGGGGAGGTCTGATGAGAGCAGCCCACGTGCTGCTAATGGCAACCCAAGCGTTAACAAGAGCCCCGTGTATGATGGTTCTCCAGTTGGAAGCGAGTCTCCTTGAATGTGGGCTATTAGAAGTCTGGCAGCAAGTTATGTAGGTTTTAACTGTTGGAACTGATCTTTATTTTCTGTATTATTTGTGCTACATTGAATGGTATGGGATATCAACTCCATCTTCAAACTTTTATGGCCTTTTCAAATCCATTTGAAGTCTTTTATGATGTTAAAATTTTCAAACCATTACAATGAGTTAGTTTACAAATTGCATTCTATAATGCATGAACATGTAGATATGAATATTTTCTCTGATCTTTTATAAGTAGTGATTTATAGCTTCGTTCTTATTAAAAGAAACTTGTATTTTAGCATCTCCAAGAGGAGATTTCGAAGACCTATTCTATAAAATCAAAACTGATTAAAATCTGACAAACACTGATACATATATATTTTATGTTTCTGTCTTCCTTTGAAATGGATCATGCGTCCCAAATGCTTTCACTCTGTCTTGTACAAATGTAGCAAACATGGACAGATGCTTAAGTTAGGTGCCATATATAACGATTTATACCTGTGTTTTTTATTCATACATTCAAAATATCAATCAAGTAGTTAAACATTTTTTAACATTGGAACAATAATTTTCAGTAAATCATTCAACTATTTTTTTTTTTTTTTTTTTTTGGGTACAATAAAATCATTCAACTATTAAACTAGTTTCTTTCCATATTGTGAGATGCATTAAGAATAAATAAATTGCTTGCTCATCAAGCATCTCCAACCCATGCAAGATTGCAAACCCCTCGGATGGGTTGGAGATGCCCTTAGGGGATACAATTAGGACTGTTAATGGGTCGAATTTTGGTCAGATCAAGATTGTTTAGATTCGATTTCATTTATATCGTATCGGATCTTGGTGGATTCAGATCTTGCTTGGATTTAGATTTTTTGGATTTAATGGATTTAGCCGGATATTGGATTTCTTTTTATTCAATAAAATTTTCATCTAAAATATTAAATTAATAGTTTATTAACTTTACAACTTTACTTAATATTAGCTCACTTGTTCAAATTTTCTTTACCAATATTCATATTTGTGGATGAAAATATTGGTTTAAATAAATTTGTAAACGAGTTATAAATTACTATCTTTTTAAATTAACGGTGAAATATTATTAATGGTACTTATTTTTATAAAATATTATATATATATATATATATATATATATATATATATATATATATATATATATATATATATATATATATACATTCTTTGATCCATAATTGATCCGTGTGTTTTAGATTACATATCTTTACAAGAGAATCAGGTCATGGAATCTTTAGTCGGATAATTATTATAATAGATCGGATCGAATTCGAACGGGTCCGGATTGAAATCAGCCCAATTGACAGCCCTAGATACAATCACGTAATTCTAAATAAGGAAAGATAAGATTGAAGTATTTAATTTGGGCTTAAATTTGAGACAATCTAATTTAGGCATAAAGCCCAAAACCCAAATCAATTTTTCTGTAGCCCAACCGAACCTAATCGTCTCAACAGTTCTCCTTAGTTCTTTCTTGCTCACAAGCAAGCAGAAATTTGCTTGGGTAAATACTCGACTACTTAATTAAATGTCGCACGCTTTAGTGGTGGCTCAGTCCATACACGCGGCGGCGAACCGTAAACTACGACCGTCACAGAACCCAAAGAAAAAGCCCCCGGCAACCAATAGTAAGCAAGGATTTGGCGGGAAGAGGAAAGATCCTGTGTGGCAGTGCATAGAGAATTGCGGTGCTTGCTGCAAACTGGATAAGGGTCCCACATTTCCCTCCCCTGAAGAAGTCTTTGACGACCCTTCTGATATCCAGGTCTCTTTCTAGAACCTTCTCGCTTTATTACGAATATATAATTGGAGCTTTTGATTAATTTGATTTGTTAATTTTGTTTCAGTTGTACAAAAGCTTAGTTGGTCCAGATGGGTGGTGCATACACTATGAAAAGAGCTCCAAAAGATGTTCAATTTATGCTGGTGAATCCTCCTTTGTTTAACTTTTATTGAATGTCCCAAATTGTTAATAGTATTTAAATTCAAGAATACCATTAATTGTTCATCTAATATTCTGAAATTGTTATTTCATTTCCACGTCAGAACGTCCCTACTTTTGCCGAGTTGAGCCAGAGATTTTTGATAAATTGTATGGAATTGACAAGAAGAGATTTAACAAGGAAGCTTGCAGGTCATACAATTAAACCAAACTCATGCTTCTTTAATTTGTTTACATGATGTTTAATTCAAGTTTTCTTAAAAAAATATAACATTTTGAATGTGATTTTAGTTTTTGTTTTTATAATTAATATGTGCCTCAACTTCAGTTGCTGTGTAGACACAATTAAAGCTATCTATGGATCAGAGTCAGAAGAGTTGGAAAAATTCAATCATGCAATATGGAGTACCAACTCAAAATCATCAACATTATAGAGATTGAGTTTATGTTATTTTGGACACTGGGTAATAAAGAAGTTTCTTGCCAATGCTTTACAGAATATCTTTTAAAGCTTGCAGTTTTTATCTGCAGATCTTTAGTTGTTAAGAAATCAATCATTTTTATTGTATGCCAGAGTATAAGTTTATAAATTGAATATATACAAAAAGTCTTGCCAAAATTCCTATGTGCTACGTGTGAAAAGAAAAGGAAAAATAACACGGCCATGCTGTGCGGTATCGATGTCTACTATGGATACAGAATCAGATCATTCAGATTTAACATTCGAGCTGACAACTTTAGTGTACACACGAAGTTAGGATGTTAAAGAATAAAGTGCACTCGCTCAAATAACATGGCTAAGAGGGCCGATACCCAATTCATCCTCAATGTCATCGCTTTCTTCAAACAGTCTGAGGAACCGAGCTTGGTCTTGCTGTCTCTTCTTCTTCTGCCAGTACTTGTATACAGCAAACAAGCCAGCAAAAAATGCGGCTGATACTGTAATACTGATAACCATGATTAGAGCCCAATGCATCCCTTTTGAGTCGGTTCTTGGTTGGGTGGAATTATATGAAGCTGGAAAACAAATTCAAAATCAACAGTCTATTCATATGCGTGTCTGCATTCACGATAACAGAGCTTATGCATGTTTTTGTACAATCAAGCATGTAATATGTACGTGCCAATTTAAGGAATTGTGATGCACACTTTTGCCATTGGTGATACATGATTTGCCATGAAGACTTGGTTACCCAAGCCAGCAACCTCACATTGGCTTTAAAGAGGTCAATCTAAAGCGGAAGTCAGACTCTATTACTGAGTGAGATTTTATCAATCATTTGGTATTGTCGTGTTGATTATGTAATACTAGGACTTTTTGTGATACATTTAAGTTAACCTTATGTTAATTTCTATCTAATTTGAGGTTTGCCTTTTGGCGTAAGGTGAAAATATAAAATCATAGTTCGAAAACAAAAACCTTATAATTTAGCCAATTAAAGTCCATTTATTATCCTACTGAAAATGTCTGCACCAGACAATACAAATGCTTATTACACTATTCATTATAATGTAAGTGCTTGTTTTCGTATCATGACACTAGAAACACTAGGAATTCCTTGATTAATGCGCACCAGAAATTAAAAAAAAAAAGGAAGAAGAAGAAACAAACGAAAGGATGAGGAAAAAGTATGGTAAATTATAGACTCACCACTCCCCAGAGGGACACATTCTGGGCACAAAAATGTGGCATTAAGTTCTTTGTCTTTAAAATGAACATATTTCCCATCAGACCTGTTGAAATCAGATGGACAAAACTCCCATTCGTCAAATACATCATCTGATTTGATAGTATCCTTCTCATAGAATCCACAACGCTTGCACTTCAAATCTTGAAGTTCTGTTAGAGGCTGGAAACAACATAAGCATAATCAATACCCCCATCACACACATCATCTTTCCCAAGTAACTAGGAACAATCATATACGACAACTGACAAATATGCCAGGTGCTGACCGTTTAGCACCTGAGTCAAATTGGAGATATGTGAAACATAGTGGCGTATTTGCGCCTGAGAATAAATTTGATCATTTTACCGTGTTAAAACAATAGTAGTCAGCAGCTTCCAAATGGACAGCTATAAGTAGGATTGGGAGGAAGGATCCCACATCTATTGGTACGATAACATATTCCCTTTCAGATTGAAAAAGATCAAGTATGCAAGAATATTAAACTGCTTAGAGGTTTTTATTAAAAAGAATGGGCTGGTTATAACCATCAGCAGTAATCAGGAAGAACTGGACTGAACTCAATCCCATAGACAACATAACATATGTACCAAGCAACAAAGGCATTACTAGCTCTCTAGTCCTACTACGTAAGCCTAATAGGCGGAGTTAAGCAAAGCACTACTCCAGAAACAAACAATGAGGATTCAATTTGCATAAGAAAATTACAAATAGCAAACAAATTCAGTAGCTGAAATATCCCAAATTTGAATTCGTGCGCAAGAATTTTGCAGGTAGCAAATCCTCGAAACCTCAGTCAAACAACAATCGGAGCACAAACCAGTGCCTAGTATAAAATTCATAACAACGACCATTTTACCTGCCAAGATTCTTCACCTTTGAAGGTATAAAAGACATGCTTATCCTTCACATCAGGTAAAACTATTCTATCCTCCCCTTTGCACTGAAAATAAACTGTGGGTTTGGATGTAAGCCATTCATGGGTTCTGAATATCTCAATGGAATCAAGTGTAACAACTGCTGCTGATATTATCACTGTATACAAAAAAGATAAAAAGGAAAGAAAATTTACCATTAAGATCCTTGCATCACTTCATGCTATCACATAAATATAACATCAACATACATGGAGATGTGTGTGTGTGTGTGTGTGTGTGTGTTTATGTCATCAGTATCTTTCCCTGAAGATTAATACTAATAAATTTAATAAATATGAATGTCCATCAGTTGCAAAAACTCATCAATATTAATCTCTTCTCTATATTCTCAATAGCTAAACAATTCACAGGTTTAACGATATTACATCTCATACAATCAGATTTCATTAATCGTCCTTATAAACACCAATTAAAAGTAATAAAAGTCTAATTGAATCAAAGTTTCACCTGAAAAGTAGCTGAGTAAAATCGAGCACAACAATAACAAAACCCAAGGAACCCTAGGCCTGGAACGACGACGTATCATCTTCACCACTTATCCTCACCGCCTCTAAATTACAAACAACAAATAAAGTAAATATGTTTTCATTCAATTTAATAAGATCGAATATAGGACTCCGGGAACCTTTTCTTTTTCGGTCCTTTGAGCTGGCGTGAAGAAAGAGCAATAGGGGAAGACGAGAACCGGGTTGGCGCCTTTTCTCAGACGATCGTTGATGAGCTTTAAAGATGTACGCGTCGCAGCCAAGGTTGTACCCAAAGCCAAAATGGTTAGGTTGGACTTTGTCAACTAACTTCACCAGTTCTATTGTTCAACGAGTTTGATATATACTTCAAATGATCAAATGATACTTCTTGTACTGTTTAAATATTAGTGAAATACCTTTCTAAATTACTTAAAAACATTAAATTACTAGTCAATAATGACAATAAGTAATTTATTCTAAGGATTGAGGTACTACATACTTATTGCTCGTACAGATTATTCTTATTTTGTGCAGCTACATTAAATATTTCTAATAGAGTAAACCAATATAATTAATATTTGAATAATTTATCTATATCTATATCAATACTTAATTAATTTTTTTTTTAAGACAAGAACGTTCTTATTCAAATTGTAAAGTATATTAATAAAATATAATTAGACATAAATTTTCTCATAAAAAATTTGGTAGGAAAATATTTTAAGAAAATTTATATCTTACTTTCCTTCTAACCAAACACCATGAATATGGAAGAAAAATAAAAGTATATTCAAATTAGACATAAAGTTTTATTATAGTGATTTACTACAACTCCAATAATTAAGAAATTAACTCTTACATCACTTTTACAATTTCATTATTGTTCTCGTATAACACATAAAAAAATAAAAAAAGAAACACTATTATTTTGAATAGTTGCTAAATATACATGTAAAATTATTATAATGTATTCAATATGTTGTCATGTAAAAAGTATAATTTGTTTTATTTAAGATTTAGTACAATATGTCACTCATTAAAAAAGTCAAAATTTCTTAAATATCAAAAAATCTATTAAAGTAGAATCGCATCTCACCTATGAACAAAAATATTTATGACTTAGTGAACTAAATAATCGTTATTTGACATGAGAAACATTACCACAAATTTTTCATGGAAATCTTTTCTAGAAAAACGTTTTAAATAAGTGAAAAAACGGATGAAAATCAATAAAAATCGGTGAAACCGATCAAATAAATTTTATGTAATTGATAAAAATATATGAAATCGATCTAGATGAAATTTATGAACACTGAAGAAGTAGGTGAAAAATGGATGAAATCGGTAATAAATAGTGTCGGTAAAATCAATGAATACAGGTGAAATCGATTAAAATTTGGGTGACAATTGTGAAAATATGAGAAATAAATTGGTGAAATATATGAAGAATGGGTTAAATCATTGAAAAAAGGTTACAGTCTGTGAAATAATGAGAAATCAATAAAAATTCAAGTGAAATTTATTAAAAAAAAATATGAAATCGGTGAAATATAAGTTAAATTGATAAAAATAAGTAAAATCTAAAAAAAAAATTTAACTAGCAAATATAGTGTCAACTAAACCAGTAGATTTTTTTTTTAAAAAATATGAGAAAATTAAAGAAATAGATGAAAAATATGACAAACAATTAACAATGGGTATAAATGATAAAAAACGAGTAAATCAATAAAAAATCAATGAAAATTGAATTAAACTAATTAATATAATTAGTGAAATGGCTTAGATCGGTAAATAAATATTTTTCAAATGATAAGGTAAGTAAATAATTTGAGATATACTTAAAAGTAATTGAAGATGTATAACGAATAATTATTTGAGTTGAAAATTCGGTAAATACATGTGAAATCGATGAAAATTCAAGCGAAATTCGCGAAAAAATGGATGACATCGGTGAAACGATGAAATTGCATAAAGAATGATGAAACTTGTGAAAAACGCGTAAAATTGGTGAAAATGCTAAAGTCGGTGAAAACATGTGAAAATGGTTAAAGTAGTAAAAATGAGTTAAATCAATACAATGAAAAATTCAAACCATTAGAAAAATGGTTTAAACCGAAAAAAATTAAAGAAATCGATGAAAATACTCATGATTAAGTTAATAAGTTGAATAACAATCATTAATATGTGCTATTTTATGATATATAATGAAGTTAATTTTACTCTGGTTTACAATAAAATACCACCGAAATTAAATAGACATGCACAACATATGTCCACTTCAAATCGGTGAAAAAAAATGCATGTGAAATTGTAAATACATTTTAAATCGATAAAAAATTGTGAAAATGGATGAAAACAGGTAAAATCAGTTAAAATAAAGGTAAAATTGGTAAAAATATGTGAAATTGATGAAAATTAATTTGAATCGAGTTTCTATGAAAAATGATGAACCAGTGAAATCCAGTAAAATTGGGTAAAGTCGGTGATAAAATTGGTAAAATCGATAAAAAAACGTATAGTTGGTATGAACATGTTTAATCAATGAAAATTCCAGGTGAATAACATGTGAAATTAGTGAAAAACATTAAAAATAGGTAAAAAAGGGATTAAAGTGGTAAAAACAAGTGAAATCAGTTAAAAAAAGAGTTTAACTGGTGAAATCAGTAAAAAAATGATTTAAATTGAAAAAAAACAAAAGAAATCAATAAAAAATTGATCTTACGCGTTTTCGTTATTTCGATGGGGGTGATGTAAAATGCCGTGCTAATGTATGTAAATGGAGGTAAAAGATCAATAGTATTGTATTCAGAATTATCGAGTACATATTACAAGTAATGGGGGTCCTATTTGAGCATTATAAGATGCCGTACAAGATTGAGGCTAAGTACATACAACTAAGGTGATCTGATCTAACTCATGAGGGAATTAGAGCAGGAAGCTCCGATCATGAATCAGCCCCTCCAAAACCTTCAAAAACTCTCTCTTGTGTCATAAATGCTTGGGTATTTATAGGTGAAAGTTGGGACAGGCCCACAGGCTTGGGCCTGGGCTTGGCCCAATGGTAAATTCGACCATGAGCCCCATTGCTGGTGATCGGACTGAGCTAATTGGAGTTCAAAACTTCGGGATCGAAATTATGCCTCCCAGGGAGCTCAAGGTCGAAATTACTCCTCCCAGGAAGCTCAGGGTCGAAATTATGCCTCCCAGGGAGCTCAGGGTCGAAATTACTCCTCCCAGGAAGCTCAGGGTCGAAATTATGGTTCTTTGATCCAGCCTGAGTTCCCAGAATAAAGATTCCAAAATACCC
This sequence comes from Penstemon barbatus, assembly GCA_003313485.2. Taxonomy (NCBI): domain Eukaryota; kingdom Viridiplantae; phylum Streptophyta; class Magnoliopsida; order Lamiales; family Plantaginaceae; genus Penstemon; species Penstemon barbatus. Next base: position 16,001,761 of record CM064879.1, read on the forward strand.
ATCATCAAAAATGATAAAACAATGAAAAGTGTTATAACCTATAAAAAAAGGATAAATCGCTAGAAAAAACATACAAAACATCTGAACAGTGAAAATCTCTGAATAGATGAAAGTTTGGGTGAAATTTGTATGAAACGGATAAAATTAATCAAAAAAACTTGAAGTCGGTGAAAACTTGTTTAATCAATGAAAAATTTAAGTGAATAACATATAAAATCAATGAAAACGTGTTAAACTTTGATGGACTAAAACAAGGTGAAGTCGGAAGAAAATGGCTTAATTTGAAAAAAAGATTGATGAAAAATGCGAAAACAATGAAAAATGTATAATAGATAATAAACTGGAAAAATCGATAAAAAATATTAAACAGTGAAACATATGAATCGATGAAATTTTCGGTGAAATTGGTAAACAATGGTGAAAGTTGGTGAAAAAACTGGTGAAACCAGTAAGAAAAAATGCTCGTGAAATCGATGAAAGTTTAGGTAAAATTTATGAAAAAACAAATGAAACATATGTCATCGGTGAATAACGAATAACCTTGACATGAAAACTACTATGATGGAATGAACTAAATAATGTTCTCATAATCTTATTTTAGAACCAATTTTATATGATATAATGATTAAATCAGTCATCATTTTAAATTTTATTACAACTATTCAAAGCCATCATTTTTTTAATAAACCAATAATAATTAATAAAAATAAATTTCATAAAAAATAAATTGATCAGTCATAAATATATAATATTCTATGACATAAAAATGTCTAATTTTACTCTAATTTAAGAAAAATACCCATTAAATTAAAATTAAACACATACTACGTATGTGCATTTTTCTAGTCTATTAAAAAAAGGAAATTAAAATATCTTAGCTTAAATTGTGCATGTTCACCATGTTATGGTTAATCTATAAGTCTCTTCCACAAGATTCAGCCTCTGTTAGTTTCATGTTCAACCCATTAATTCTACTGTAAAAAGATTATTAATTTACCTCTGTTAATTATATATATACAATTAATTGCATAAAGTATTAATTTTAATGGACATTCAATCTTTGCCACTAGTTGATTGATGGATATACTCTATATATGCTCTATAGTAAAACGAATAGATGGTTCAAACATAAGGAAATTAAAGCCACAAATCTCTATTAACTGAACTTCATCAATTAGATTCATTAAATATTTTCATCGATAAAACATTCCATATACACTACTAAAAACAATTAAAAAAAAACCATGGATGCAACAAAAAATTCCCAACCATGGATTTTTCATTTCCCACAATACGTAAAAATAGTTTACATGTATCTTTTCACTCCCCTCCTTCCCCCTCATTTGACGCTGCTCTCCCCAATCCGAGAGAGCAAACAAAAAAAAGGAAAGGAAAAAAAAGTCAAATTAACACAATTCAATGTCTTCAAACCGTAGTAGAATCATCGGTCTACTAATCATCATCACCACCGCCTCCACCCTAATTGCCTCTTCGGAGTCGAAGGTGGTGCACACCTTCCCTCGTGACCAACTCAAAAAGCGGCAAGCGACCAAACCATTCCCACCGCCAAAGCCTTTCGTCCCGACCTACAATTTGGAACAAAAACTATACCTCGAGGCACACAACACCCTCCGAGCAAAAGTAGGCGTTCCTCTGTTAGCATGGGACTCTACACTAACCGCACAAGCCCATGCATGGGCGGAGCAACGTAAGGGCGACTGCAATTACCGCCAACACTCTAGCAACCCGTACGGAGAAAATATCTTCTGGAGGACCTATAATGAGTTCGTACCCAAGGATGCGGTTCAAAGTTGGTTCGATGAGAGTAAGTTGTACGATCATAAAAGGAATGTTTGTACGTGTCATCCGGAGAGAGCAGGGTGTGAGTGCGGGCATTATTTGGCTGTGGTTTGGAATAGTACGAAACGGGTCGGGTGTAGTGGGGCGGTTTATTGTGATAATCAGAAGGGTGTTTATGTTGTGTGCAATTATGATCCGGCTGGGGTGATTAAGGGGGTTAATCCGTTCACTGGGGCTAAGGTGTGAGGAGTTGATACTCGTATTATGTGTGATTTATTGAATTTTTTTTGTTTTTGTTTTTGAAAGAGAAGTATTTGGCATTTATGTGATGAGTGTTGGTGGCGTTTTTAATTTTTTTAGTATAGAAAATATTTTATGGTTTGGTTTTTTGAATTTGTTTGTGTTTGGCTTGAAGTAAAAATGATGTTATATTATGTTATTCTTAACTAAGATGAATGATTGATCTTGGTGTTTTTATTGTTGGTTTATCTGATTTGCAGTATAGAGTACAATACATAATGTGTGTGTTTCATCGATCCATGATGTACGTTATAAAACATTCAAATTGTCCAAATCATTCATGTTTTCTTGTGTACTTGTGTTTTTAATCTCGAGAAATATACATGATATGTGAAATATTTATTGTATATAATTCCTTTGTACTACAAAATATGTACAAATGGATCGGAGGGTGTCATGGTGAATATTGAATAATACTATAAATAATATACAATAAACATTTCACAGAATAATTTTGTGCAAAATTCACAAATGATGAGGAAACATCATGCATATCCCGCCTCTTAACTTCATATAGATGCAATCCTTCGTTCTTGGAATTTTTCCTTAGGATCATAGATTTATCCAAAGAAGACTTTTACATTATAGAGAAACCGATGAAAACGGATATTTACACTAGTTTGTATGAGTTTTTTTAAGAAAAATGTAAGGTAAATAAAAAATAAATTAAATTCTAGTCTTATAATTCCATCATTTGATTGAATAATGTAAGGAAAACAGTATTTACTCATTAAAACTTAAAAGCCAAATATATCCATACAATCAACAATTTGAGCATTATGGATAGTTGCCTTGCTTTATGTCAACATATCCATTCACAAATGACAGGAATGATTTAGGCTTTGTACTGCTCGATTTCTCGCTCCAAATCTTCGACAACGGTAAATATGTTTCAAGCTGAGGATAACTTCAATCTAACGAGAACACTTTAGTTTCTAACTGGTAAGCTTTGGTGAAGAAAGAAGGCCAACATAGGTAAGTCGACGTGATGCTGCTAACCGTTGTAGCCCCAATCATCATATTCATAACAACAATCTGCAATTGAATGGCCTCCACAGGCGATGCTCCGCCCATTATTAGTCCAGTCATTGCACCCGGAAGCGAAATTAGCCCAACGGTTTTGGCATTGTCCAAAACCGGAGAGAGTGCAATGACAAGTGCCCGTTTCACTTGCTGCATCGTTGCCTGACGAGGAGTAGCCCCAAGAGCAAGTGCTGTCTCTACCTATAAAAGAGTTCATAAACTATTAGCATTAGCACCAACCTAGAATTTGAAATGCAAAAGCCTTGTCATTTATATAACTAGAGCATCTTATTTTAGCCTAACTTATTTAGGGGGACGTTAACTCTGAACAAACTCGTTAGTTTTGCACGATCGAGCATCTGTCGTGTGCTAGAAGTTATAGCTGATAACGACATTACATCTTAAATCTTTAAACTTGTATAATAGTCCAAAATAACACTCAGAAGTCAGACTTCTGTCATAAGGGCAATTTTTATCATACTCAGAGCCACAATTTTCTCTACTGAGAGTCGAATTTGTGTTAGCACAAAAATAAACAATCGATCCTAAAGTTTTTTTTTCCTAGAATGATCATTTTATGGCCTATTAAGAAATTGACGTACCAGACTCATTTGCATCTTGATGTCATCTCGAAGCTTTTTCATTGTGACCCCGGTAACTGTCATTGAATTCCCAACCATCATCCCTGCAATCGGGATGATGTACCGTGGGGTGAAAGGGAAAACTCGTAAAATAACTAATAGAAACATAGTAATCGCAGTTCCAACCAAAATCGACACTCCTGCCACATACTTCCCTCTCGGTACATGTTTTGCTCGTTGTCCGGCTGTATAACCCGCGACAGAAACCTATCCAAATACAAAAGGAAGGCGACGTTTATACGCTAGAAGAAATTTTATGTATGTCACCATGAGAAATTCGCATAGACATTGAATGTAAAATTAATTCTATAGAATTAAACCATGGAGCAATGAATTTAAACATTATTCATGTCCAAATTCAGAAACAAAGAAATTTCAATATGGATATGTCAGCATAATATTACTTATTAATTCAAACATACAAGAGACATTGAAACATTCAAGTGATGACGGCATTATTTTTAAAATATTGTACAAATGGATGTACATTCATGTGCGCACGTAGCCTCCATTTAGTCAGAATTACATTTTTCTTTTAATAAACATGATTACAGCATGATGCAGATAGAGAATAAAGTTTCGGCTAAAAAGTAAAAAAGCCAGGTACTATTTTTAGGATAAAGGTAGGGCTCATTCACCAAATATCTTTCCTCTTTTTATTAGGTGCTACATTTTTATTCCTAATCTAAATTTTTTTATACCTTAATCATTCAAGTCAATTATTCTCTGTAAGTCCTCTCAAAAAATTCTTACATAGATCAGGTTTATGATAGTTGCTTAGATATTATGGTTAAGAACTCATCTCACCAATAATTTCTGATTCATGACATATCACAATTGATTATGTGGTAAATTTATAACTACAAGATCTTTAAAATTCTTATAAACCTGATCTATGTAAGAATTTTTTAGAATTATTTTGGCCAAAGTAATTTCATCTTCTCCAATAACTTTTTTTTTTTTGGTAATTAATCTCCAATAATTAAAGTGTAACTGAACTATTATTGAAAGGACTATGACGAAATTAATGCATTCCCATACATAAAACCATAATCATGTACGAAAATTTCTCCATGTTTTCATCAAAACATCGAAAAAGTTTATCATTTTAAGTCAATTGAATTTTGATCAGTTTTAATCTAAATAATATTTTTCTTTAGTTACAAATTTTTACAAAATATTTCCGAATATTTTTAAGAGATTATCGAAAAATTTGTAACATCAAAATGTTAATCGTAGATTTGAATAAGAAAGGAAAAATAACAGAGTATGAATGATTATGTACTTATCATCGTTCATACAAAAACAAAGAAGAAGAAAACAAATAGAAGAAAACAGAGTAGAGTAATTATGTACCATGAAAAGATAAGCCGCAAGGATCCACACAACATTCTGCTGATTGAAAATAAACTGCAAAACAAAACCAATGACGGAAAGCTGAACAAAAGCTCTGAAAATGGAATAGACCATTTCGCCCTCCATCCCCAGCTTCTGAAAGTATGACAGCACCACGGCCAGCGCCACCACCGCCAGTGCCGCGACCGGCTTTATCATACCTTTCAAGAATTCCACTACCCAATCCCACTCCATGACGTACGTACGTATACAGGACAAATAATTAAAATTAAAATTAAAATAAATCAAGAGGTAAGTACAATTGAAGGTACACCGCGCGTTGAAGAAATTAGCAGTCCTATTTTAATAATAAATGGACTTTAAATAAGTGTATTTTGGCGTGTGGGTGTATCATATCATGTTCATATGCAGAACAACAGAAGAGACCTTCCCCTGATGGATTGAAAATTCACATAAATTTTTGTTTGTGGAGTTTTTATTTGAAATCTTGTGATTTTGTCAGTGTCAGATTGATGAAAGTGATACGAGTTAATGGGTACCAGTACCACCACTTGGAGGAACTTTTTTTTTCAGGGAAAATTGCAAAAGTAGCCCAAGTAATCATTTTAAATTTGGACCGATTCCTAAGTCTTAAAACTAATAATTCATGTCCCTGAAGTTACGGATTTTTTTACTATGCATCCCCTAACTACGAGAAATAAACACTTTGCACTCTATAAAATTGAAAGCACCACCCCAAAAAATTCTTTGAAGGACCATTTGCTTTTAGGTGTTTATAAACTGAATATAAAATTGGACTGCTTTTGCTATAATCCAAACAAAAATAGTGAATAAGATTGAAAATGAAAAGTTTTTGGCCACTTGCTTATCATAACAAGTACTGGACTTATCACATCTAGCCAGGTTTAATTCACCGTTTCAGCCTACACATAAGTATGTTTAATTTGATTATTTTTTATTTTTAGAATCTCAACTGCTTGCTTATTTTCCTTTTAGAAATAAAATATCAATATTTACTTGGAATTATGAAAAAATGCCTAAATCTCTTGCAGGAGGTAATAACCTGAACTAGGTAAAGCCTAAATCAGCATTTTCTCTGAGCAACGTTCGTAATGATACTCATCACGTGCCTGATTTGAGCATGAAAAAGTAAATCAACAATTGACATTTTGAACCATAAAAACACACTGATTTAGCATTTTGCACATTGAAATAAAAAATTCTAGCATTTTGCACTTTTAAATTACAATTATTTAACAATATAGTTGGCATTCTGCATCTTAGTAGAATGTGGATTTCCAAAACAATACTTCATCTGTCCCATTTATTTTGCTCCATTTGTTAATATCCCGTTAAACTTTTTAATTTTTAAAGTGATTTATTATATTAAATTATTCATATTTGTGGTGTATTAAACCTTTTAAATATTAATATACATGGATTCATATGATATTATCAAATTATTAGTGAAATATATTAATTAAATTATTTATTATAATTTTTATAAATTTAGTAAAGTTGACCAATTGACCATACCAAGAGAAGTAGATAACAAAATAAATGAGACGGAGAGAGTATATAATTATATGGTGCAAAATGCCGAGATTTCAATTTTTTATATTACAAATTACCAAATAGCCAAAGTAAACTGGTTGAATTTGTCCCAACCTGGCTGCAGACAGGGGTACACTCTGGAAATATGATTTTGATCTACGAGGCTTTACAATTTCTTAGCTTGACAAACAAATTAAAGCACCGGTCATTCTTTTGGTGTTAGGATAAAATTGTGTTAGGATAAAATTGAAATTTATACGTTAATACCACTACAACATATTGTGAATTAAATAAATTATTTAACATTCGACTTTTATTTTTTCAATAAAATTTATTTAAATTCAATTTCTTAAATGTATTGTTCTATAAAGATTTTTTTAAGTTTGTTTTATGCATATCAAAACAACAAGTTTGAATCACAATTATCTAACCATATTTTCCTTTCCAAACCTCTACAGTCTACAGAGAACACAAATCAGCAACAAGAAACACAATTGTGGAACAGTTTTGAGTTACAACGTTTATTTCAAGATCTTACCATTACATGTCTACTAACCAAAACAAAAGTAAAATCGCGTATCACTGAAAAGACCCACAACAGGCCTGGAAAGAACCAGCCTACTTACAGTCCACCTGGGCCTCAAGTGGGTTTGAAACTAGTTCTTATATGTAATTGTTGGGTTGTTAATCGGAATTTCAATTCGAATCTGATTTGAATTTTATATGATTTATTATAAAAAATCGATAAATTTGATCTAATTATAAAATTTAATCTATATATATATATATATATATATATATATATATATATATATATATATATATATATATATATATACTAGTATACAAGCATAAATATTTCTTAACTTTTTTGTGCAGACTAAAATACCCTTATTTGAATTATTATTTAATTAAATGATAAATATATAAACGTAATTGAAGAGGTATAATTAGACATAAAGTCTTATTGTGTTTATCTTCTGCATAAACTCCTAAAATTTATAAATTATCTCTTACATCATTTTTTGTTATTTTAATATTATCTTATAATAGATAAAAACGAACCATAAAAATACACTATTATTTTAAATAGTCCCTATATAATAGATGAACATTATTTATATTATAGCATCAATATTTATTTAAACAAGAAAATATTAATTTAAAATTTTAGTACAACATAAGTCATAAACATTCTAAATATAAAAATTTAAACTGAAATTTTCTTAAATATCTTGATGTTACAAAACAAAATTAAAAGTATCTTACTATGATAGAATAAAAAATACTAATGGCATGGCTAATTACGTAATTTTACTTTGACTAGAATAGAAAAATATAAAAAATATTCAGTAATATCAAGACATGCAGAACCTTGAATTTTCATGAAATTTTTTTCGTGAAAAACGGGTGAAATCGATAAAAAAGAAAAAGAAAAAAAGATGTGAAATTGATGAAAATTCGAGTGCAATTGGTGAACATTGGGGAAGTTGGTGATAATTTGGGTGAAACCAGTAAAAAAGTGTCCCCGAAATTGGTAAGCACATGTGAAATTGATGAAAATTCGGATCAAATTCGTAAAAAAATGATGAAAAATCTATGAAAAACAAATAAAGTCGGTGAAAATGTTTCTGATTGATGAAAATTCAGGTTGGTGAAAAGAACATGTGAAATCAGTAAAAAAAATGTTCAAAATAGGTGGAAAAGGGGTTAGTATGATAAAAATGTGTGAGAAATTAGTTAAAACAAAAGAGTTAATTGACAATATAAGGTGAAACCGGTAGAAAAATAGTTTAAAACTGAAAAAAATAATGGGACAAAATCTTAACAACTATAAAAAAAAGTTATAACTGATAAAAAAAAAATAAACAGTGAAAAATTAAACTGGTTAAACAGGTGAAAAATTAATTAAACTAAAAATAGGTGAAAATGGATTAATTTGCTTTATTTTATGACATAATCAAATTAATTTTACTCTTATTTACAAAAGACACCCATAAAATTAACTAGACACGTACAATATACGTTCACTTTCCTAGTTATCTAAAATATGTGAACATATATGAACCTATGCCAATTCGTTCTATTAAAGATTTATGTTCTATAATAAAATTAATTCTATTTATATTTACATTATACTTTATTAAGATAAATCATAATAAATATTATACCATCAATTTAAAAATGTATTAATAAATAATTTTATTTTTATGCATATTATCATCTAAAAACATGAATATTAGATAAGATAATTTGAACACGTGAACTAAATTTTGTGAAATTGTAATGATAATTAACTTGTTTTTGAAACATAAAAATGCTGGTTTGAATTTTAAAATTAGACCCGAAAAAATCTGCTACCCGGCCAATTATTCAAACAAAAACCGATGGAATCGAAAGAGTTACAGAGACTATTTTAAGTTTGTTTTATGCATATCAAAACAACAAGTTTGAATCACAATTATCTTACCATAATTTCCTTTCCAAACCCCTACAGTCTACAGAGAACACAAATCAGCAACAAGAAACACAATTGTGGAACAGTTTGAGTTTCAACGTTTGTTTCAAGATCTTATCATTACATGTCTACTCAAATATGTTTTTTCTAAAACCAAAACAAAAGTAAAATCGTGTATCACTGAAAAGACCCACAACAGGCCCAGCAAGAACCAGCCCACTTATAGTCCACCTGGGCCTCAAGTGGGTTTGAAACTAGTTCTTACACGTAATTGTTGGGTTGTTAATCAGGGGATTTCAATTCGAATCTGATTTGAGTTTTATATGATTTATTAGAAAATATTGATGAATTTGAAATACGTGAAACAAATATGAACCTAGGGCGGGCGGATTTCAATCCGGATCTGTTTGAATTCGGTCCGATTTATTAGGATAATTGTCCGATTAGAGATTCGGTGGACCTGATCCGATTATAAAGATCCGAAATCCGAAACTCATGGAGCGAATATGGATTTAGGTCGATCCGATCCATTAAAGATCCGTATCCGACAACAAATAAAAAGAAAGATATATATACAAAATAATTTATAAAAATAAGTATCATTAATAATATTTCAACGTCAATTTAAGAAGATAGTAACTCATAATTCGTTTATAAATTTATTTAAACTAATATATTCATTCTACAAATATGAATATAGTAAAGAAACTTTGAAAATGTGAGCAAAAATTAAATAAAATTGAAAAGATAATAAACTTGTTTTAGGAAAAAAATATTAATTTAACTTTTTAAATACAAATTTATTGGATCCGAAAAATATCCGATATCCGGTCAAGTCCGACCAAGATCCGTTGGATTCAAAAAATCTAAATCCGAACACAATCCGAGCAAGATCCGAATTCAACAGGATTCGATCCGATATAAATGGAGCCGGATCTGAACGAACCTGATCCGACCCGAATACGACCCATTGACAGCCCTATATGAACCTATACCAATTTGTTTTATATTTACATAATATTTTATTAAGATAAATCATAGTAAATATTACACCATCAATTTAAAAATGTATTAGTTAATAATTTCATTTTTATGCATATTATCATCTAAAAACATGAATATTAGATAAGATAATTTTAAAACGTGAGCTAAATTTTGTGAAATTGTAACGATAATTAACTTGTTATTAAAACATAAAAATTCTGGCTTGAATTTTAAAATTGAAAATTCTATTAGACCCGAAAAAATCTACTACCCGGCCAATTATTCAAACAAAATTCGATGGAACCGAAAAATTGGGATTAAAGCAAGATCTGTATTCGACCTGATATAAATGATGACGAAATTTTTTTGACCCTGATTTTGGTAATAGGTAGATTAATTACATCATTATATAAAATGTACTTGACTAATAGTTCGATTTATATAATGATGTAATCTACCTATTACCTAAAAAACTTATGATAACATTAATGTTGTCAAGTTTACATGATGCAATATAATCTCTGACTAGGTTGACAAATGTATTTTACAATCTTGTAATAATTTCTTAATTATATCACAAGACTATAATCTGTACATATAATGTGTAAAATGTCAAAAATATCGATCGGTCAACACGTTGCTCTTGAATTCGCTAAATAATTTGACAACATTAAGTACATGCATGATTTTTATATTTCTTATACAACATCCTCTGAAAAATATGAATAGAAGAGATGTCCTGAGTCATTGTTGGAAAATGAAATTTAATGCTTCACTCTTAACGTTTGCTCATTAAAAGTAAGTCCTTCTGTTTAAGAAAACAATGTAACTGTAATAGATTTTAAATGTACGTATATAGTGGGAATTGATAATTTAATGTGTAACAAAAATAAAATAAAAAAGATGAGTTTAAATGTAGTAAGAAAACAATTTCATGATCATGACTATAACAATTTCAACATCTAAAGACAAACTGTCCCTTTCTCATATACATAAAGTTCTTCGCCTACCAACCATTTTTTTGTATTTTATTCTATTTGCTCTCTTTTGTTATGATTAATTTCAGGCCAATCCAAAAATCTAGCTGTCTAATCATATCAAATTTGGATATCAGATTCACTTTTTGATGCTCCTAAATAATTTGTGTTAGCATTTTATTTCTGCCTAAAAGAAGTAACAAAATTATGGACAATTCAAGAACAAAGCAGCAAAGGAAAGGGAGTTTGTGTTTGACTCCTTCCTCGATGTCTCGAACACTGTGGTCGAGCGAAAGCCCCACACGAGATTCACAGTTGAGTGATGATCGTAAAGGCGTAAACGTGCAAGTGGTATTGCGTTGCAGGTTAAGATTTTCAGCTTATTAAATTTTTTGTTGTTTTTAATTTTAATGTGAAAATATAGTTTAATATAGATACTAAATTCATGTCAAATTAGGCCACCCAATGAAGATGAGATGAAACCAAGAACAAACCAAGTGATTTCTTGTGATGAGCTCAATCAACAAGTGACTGTAACTCCAAATAATTCTAACAAGCTAATGGACAGAACTTTTGTGTTTGATAAGGTTCATTAATTTCTTGATCCCAAAAAAAAAGATGCAACTTATTCTTTGGTTTTGAATTTTGTTTGGTGATTGTTTTTTGTGCTCGTTTAGGTGTTTGGTCCCGCGTCTCAACAGAAGGAAATATACGATGATGTTGTGGGTCCCACTATATACGAAGTTCTCGAAGGATACAGTTGGACCATATTTGCGTATGGCCAAACCGGAACTGGAAAAACTTACACAATGGAAGGTGAAGGAAGAAAAGAAAAGGTTCATATTTTTTGCTCATGAAATTCAGATTGAGTTGCTTTAGATGAATTACGAAAATATGGATCTCAAAGTTGTTTAAATTTTTAATGTAGAATGGACAATTTCACAAAAATGCTGGAGTTATTCCTAGAGCCGTTCAACACATATTCGACATTTTGGAAAGTAAAAAAGCTGATTACAGCGTGAAGGTCACGTTTCTCGAGCTTTATAATGAAGAAATAACCGATCTTTTGGCCTCAGACGAGAAAAAAAGGCCATTAGTCCTCATGGAAGACGGAAAAGGATTTGTATTTGTGCGAGGTTTGGAGGAAGAGATAGTAAGTTCCGCAAACGAAATCTATACTATTTTAGAAAAAGGTTCGTCTAAGAAGCATACCGCAGAGACCCTTCTCAACAAACAAAGCAACCGTTCTCACTCGATATTTTCCATCTCAATTCAAATTAAAGAGTCTAGTTCTGATGGATCAGAGTTCATCAAGTGTGGTAAATTGAACCTCGTTGATCTTGCTGGATCCGAGAACATCCTACGGTCTGGTGCACGAGAGGTTTGTTGCAGTTGATAATCTATTTTCTCATTCGGAATTTTGAGTTTTGATGCTAATTCTTAAATTTGTAGATAAGAGCAAGGGAAGCTGGTGAGATTAATAAAAGCTTGCTTACATTAGGCCGTGTTATCAATGCGCTGGCCGATAACTCGTCTCATGTTCCATACAGGCATGTTATATTCGAAATACATATATATAACTTTTTTTCGAGAATTAGTTTATTATATGATTTAATTTCAGGCAAAGTAAATTGACAAGGCTATTGAGAGATTCATTGGGAGGTAATACGAAAACATGCATGATTGCAACTATTTCGCCGTCCATTCTTTCTCTAGAAGAGACATTAGGCACTCTCGATTATGCTTTTCGTGCTAAAAGCATCAAGAACACACCCGAGGTTCGTGTTTTATTTTCCACTCTTAGTTGTTCAAAAGTTTCGTGATTAATCATTTTCATACTATTTTTTCAGGCGAACAGAAAGGTTATGAAATCTGCGTTGGTAATAGAACTTTACTCTCAAATCGACCGTCTTAAGCAAGGTTTGCGGCCTCGAGTTCTCTCCGAAAACAAAACATATAGAATACTATCGTCATTTATTCGATTTTATTTTCATTCGTAATTTCTCACCAGAACTACATGAAGCAAGGGGAAGTAATGGTGTTGATGTTCCTCGAGACGATTACCAAAGTGAAGAGACAACCAAGAAGGTGATTACTTCAATGTCTTTATTTTTCTTTGATATCGTAATCGTGTAAGGCGGAAATTACATTGCCTTGAATGAGTGTCTAAAGGGACACTTTTAAATTTTTTTTCATTGAGTTGATATAATCTTTGTTTTGAGCAGGAATTGATGGAGCTACAAGAACTTTACCTTTATCAGCAACAATTAACAGTAGATTTAAAAGATCAACTTGAAAGCACTAAGGTACTTAAAAAGATGAATGATCACAGTTCATACTTTTGTTGTTGTTTATATACCTTGTTTCATATCCTCGAATTCATAAAACGTCTTATCTTTTGTTTGAATCTAGAGAGAACTGACTATGACTGGAGAATCTTTGTTGAATCTTGAAAATCAATACCAACGAGCAAAAGACACGGTTAATGAAAAGGAAAACATGATATCCAATCTCCTTTGTTCCGGAAAAGAACTCACGGAGACAGCAATCGAACTTCGATCTGACCTTGAAAGCGCGGCATCCAACATATCTACACTGTTTGATACAATTGGTTTGTTTTCCTATACACACATATATATAGGCTGAATTTTGATATTTCTTCCTCATGCCAAATAAATGATTAGTTTCCGTTCTTATGCAAAACAGAACACAAGAAACATTTAGAAGAAAGTAACAAACACCATATCGACAACGTTTACTCTCAGTTAGCTCTACAGCTTCAAGAGTTAGATAAATCAGTCTCAACTTCAGTAACAAACCAAGAACAACAACTCAAACTGATTCAAGATAATATTCAATCATCATTTACTTCAAAGGCTGAGGTTTATAATTTCACGAATATATAATTCGCCCCTATTAGTTCAAAAATGAATCTCATACGATGTTTTTTGATATATGCTCATAGGCAATTGATGAGCTGACCAAACAGATTGAAAAGCTAAAAGAGTTATATGCGTCTGGCATTAAACATTTTGATGATTCAGCTGAAAAACTATATGAAAATTCTCAACTAACTCTTCGTAGTTTGAGTTCAGAATTATCGACTAGTTCTACCTACATTATGAATGTAAGTGTTAAATCTTCTATTTATTATTAATACCCATTCCCTTAGTTTCTGTACTTCACGTGTACGAATTTCTGGTTCAGCTTGTCGTAAAAACTTCATCTGATGCTGAGACCATAAACAATGGCCTAAAAAGTAGTCTGAATTCTCTTGGTTCAAGCATAACTGCATTCTTACAACAAGAGGAGGAGGTAAGACATAATACAATCGAGATCCCTTTTACAAACATTATTCGTCTTTTGAGAATTTGTTTTGACTCGTCTTTGTTATCAGAATCGCGGTAGAACATATCAGACATCTAAGTCTATTTCCGAAAGCCTTCTGAATTTTTCCAAGAACTTAAACGTGTATATATCGAAACTGAGACTCATGGAAGAAGATTCACAAACTATAACCAATCAGAAGCTGAGCGCCTTCACAAACAAGTTTGAGGTACTTAATTAACAGAATAACACTTAAACATTGATTTCTTATATCTATGATACTACTTACAGTACTAACTACGCAGGAATTTGCTGTCGGTGAAGAGAGACTTTTACTAGGAAAAATCGCAGAATTGTTAGCAAATTCAACATCTAGAAAGAAAAATTTGGTAAGTACATCTTTTACAATGACATTGTTTATGTGACAGAATCCCATTTAATAAGCAATCACACATTGCATTCTTTAGATTCAAGCAGCAGTAGATGATGTACTCGAGAGTAATTGTAAAAGAACAAACAAGATAAATCAAGAAATTTCGGACATGCAAAGTTTCAATGCTGACGCCGAAGAAACACTGAAAAATTACGTTGAGAAAACAGAAAGTAATTATATTGCAAACACAGCTGCAATAGAAACCGGGAAAGGAACTATTGAAGATGGCCTACAAAGCTGGTAATTCTTCTCTGAAGCCTCGTGTCTCCTTGATGTATACATGGTCGACAACACTATTAAATCATTTATTTTTAAATATATGTAGCATTACAAAGTCTACGGAGGTTGCAGAACACTCGAAAAAAGCTGAAGAATCTCTTTTACTCATACTAAAGAAAAATGTCGAATCATTTGATTCCTTCGTAAAGTAAGTTTTTTTACAGTCAAAATATTAATTTAGGCTTATATCATTCATATTGTGTACTTAATTTATGATTTCTTTTAGGGATGGAACAATAGCTAATGAAAACATCCATGCTTGCTTTTCATCTATGGCCTCATCAATTCTTGAAGAAACAAGTGATGCAAGCAAAAATATTGCGTTCTCTTTAGAATGTAAGTGATTTTCTTTTCTTTTTAGTACAATCTTATCTCAGTACATGTGTGCTCTACCTATTTATATATGTCATTGCTAAAATCTTCTGCAGATCCATGGAGAATAGATCATGAAGCATCAGAGAAAATTAAGTTCGTAAGTACTCGTTGTTTTGAAGATATGAAAGAAATGAACAACATTCATTCCCAAAAAGTTGATGAAATATCCAAAATTTCAAGGAAATCCCTTCTTGATGAATACATGGTAAGATATTGCAAACTTCTTATGTTATTGTTAGAAGTAAGCATAAAATTTGTAGGTCAATAAATAGAACTGCAACCGAGTTTCACTGTTATACTAACTAGGAATTCGTGACCCCCACTCGATCCCCATATACAGGTTGATGATTCTTCAATTTCGACTCAGAAAAGAAGATTCAATTTGCCAAGTAAAGAACATATAGATAAACTTATCAATGGCTTGTTTGGAGATTCACATATGCAAATCCAACCTCATGTAGTTTCAAGTAAATCCCTTGAGGACACTGATTGATTATTGGAGGCCCTTAAGATTTTTGTAGACAGAGTCATACATTCACTTAATGCACTTCCTAGAGGTGATTATATAAGATGTGCACAAGTTACTTTTGCAGTGTTTTTTCGTTTTTTTTTGCAATATGTAAGTTCCATATTATTTTGAATTTTAAGAAACTTGAAACATGTAAGTACACCGTGTCTAATTAACTTTCATGGGTAATTGGACTAAAATTATAGTTTTCATGTCATAAAATAGAGAAAATTAATTATCGATATTCTATTTATTATTTTATGAAATTTAATTTAAAAAAATTAAATGAATTAAAATTATTGTACTCAAATATAAAATGACAACTGATTGAAAATTTGCTTTAAAGTAAGATCATAAGAGGATGAATTAATTCATAATAGTAATTTTCATTTTAAGAGCTTTATTTATTTGTTTTAAGGGATACACATCAGTGTTTTTAAAACCGGACTGATCATTGAACCGGAAACTCTACTGATTACTGGTTCGATCGGTTAGATCGGGTCGACCACTGGTTCGATCGGTATAACCGGTGTGACTATATTATTATGTAATATTTATATATATATTTTTAGATTATCTAAAATACAATTATAATTCAAAAAAAATTTCATTCTTTGTCAATATAATTTTTTTTGTTTCATGCAAATAATCAAAATGTCTTAAAAATTAAGATCAATGTTAAAAATATAAATCTCAAGTATCCCTCAAAGATACATACATTCAAAAGAAGACAACAAAATTAAAGTTCATCTCATTTTCAAAATTTTGGATTGTTCATTTGGGTTCTATTGTTGTAAGTTGATGTTTATATGGTAATTGATTTGCATAATTTCATACAAAAAATAATATTATTCACAATGATGAGAAAATGGCTATATACTTCTTTATGTAAAAAAAAAGTGTAATATTACATTGATTGTTAAAACACTAAAATATGAATGTTATTCCAATTAAAATATATAAATGTAATCCTATTAAATGTTAAACAAGAGTTCAAATAAATAATAACAATAAAAAAACTCTAAATAAATAAAAAAAAAAGAAATTAAGTGAACCACTGGTTCACTGGTTTTACCGGTTCACTGATTTTACCGGTTTTGGAGCTGGTTTTACTGGTTCACACTGATTAATTTGAGAACTGATTTTTAGGGATAAATCGGACCGGATTGGAGACCGGTTAGCGGTTGAACCGGGCTAACCAGCCGGTCCGGTCCGATTTTCAAAACAGTGATACACATCATTGAACTTCTTTGTATATCTAATTTAATCATTATATAAAATTAATAAATAAGGTAATAAAATATTGTACATTACAACAAAATATAATTATCAATATATTTTGTTTTCGTATTTGTTAAATACAAGAAGTTTTTATCATCATAAATTTGAAATGTGAACGTGACACCAAATATGATATAATAAAGACAATAATGTTGATTCAAATATTAAGGGTCCATCTGGATGGGTGAATTTGGACTTCAATTCATTTGCATTGTTTGACATCTGAGTCCATTTTAAAGTAGATTTCAAATTATTTTTCATATCTTGTCATTTGAAATGAATTTTTGTACCTATCAAAGTTGTTTTTCTCCTATTTAATTCATTAGTTAAATAATTTTTTCACCTGTTTAACCCCTTTTTTTTTGTTCCATTCATTTTACAATTTAACAAATTATTTTTTTGTCAAATGGACAACATCAATTCTTTTATTTCTTGATCTTGATATTTTCATCTAAATCATTTTCAAAGGTTTAACTCTTTTATTTATCGATTTCACCAGTTTTACCAGATATTGATTTTTTTTTTACAATACAACTTAGATATGATTATACGTGTCGTATCTAAGTTGTATTATAAAACTGGTGTATTTATCGATTTTGATGTGTCCTTTTTTAGTAGAATACAAAAGTATAGTAGTACTATTTGACGTAAATATTAAGCAAACACTTGAAATTAATACTTGACTTATATATGGATATAGGGTAAACACCACTTGTGGTCCTTATTATTTACTTCTTATAAAGTCGTCCTTGTTGTGTTTTTTTACCCACACTAGTCTCCACTATGGGTTATTTGTTCCATTGTTTACTTTTTCAGATGTTCAACGGTGGTGCCGAACTCAGGTGAAATACATGTGCATATTCTTAAGAGCATTTTCACCCATTTAATATGATAGTGTTACACTTAGGTCCCCCTAAAATTCATTTATATTATAAAAAATAATAGTTTCAAATTACCAAAAAAAAAAATAAAATAAAATAAAATAAAATAAAAAAGCCATCACTTCGAAAAATATGGGCTTTCCATCTAAACTCCCTATCTTCTCATCCAACATAAGAGTTTTTATCAATTCTCCATTTACTATTTTATAAGAGAAAATCCTAGTTACATTTGGTCAAAACTAACAAATCCCTGTGTGATATTCATGTGCGAGTCGTGCTAGTAATTTGTGGTTATTTGAAATTTGTGGGCCTATTTAGGTATTTTGTGGATCTTTGAAGATTTTTTTATTTATAGCCCCACAGTGGGTCCCAACCCCCTCCCCCTATATATTTTGCATAAGCTAAATCGCCGCTCTTTCTTCAGGGGGCATATTTGGATTATATTTTAGTTCCGTTAGATTTCTTAAATTATGTATTATAATTATAGGATCATGTTTTTGCTTGATAGTTAGACTTAATTTCATTATATTCGGCCTTATTTTTGTACCAATCTGGATCTAGAAATTTCATATACAATGAAAGATAAAAGGTCAAAATAGAATGAAAATCTTGACACATTTATATGACCCCTAAATCATAATTCATGTGAAATGATGGATATACACTAACACCCTTCACCTTTTTTTTTTCTTCATATCAAATAAAATATAATATCTCCAAAATATAAAAAATAACAAAATAACCAAAATAAAAAAATATAATTTCTTTATTTCTAATCAACGTAACAAGACCAACTTCAATATAAACACTTCAAAACACGACACATATATAAACATAAGATATAAACTCACGCAAAAGAGGACGTTGAATTATAAGTATATTTTAATTAGGACAGTAGACGGTGAAAGCATTAGGGCAATAAATACGATAAGAGAAGTATAAATAGAATTAATTAAAAAAAAATCTAAACATCTTAATGAAATAAAGAAAACAATATGGTGATCAATTATTGAAAACAATATGGTGAAACTAGTTGAAGAACGGGTTAAAATAACAAAAAATGATAAACTTAGTATAAAAGTAGGTGATGTAGATATATCTTTGGATAGGTTAATAAATTATCACTTATTAAAGAACCTAAATAACTGCGATCTTCGTGCTAAACTAAATTTAGAATAAACCTGGGAGAATGAGTGAATTGATTAACAAGTGAGATTGACGTAATTTTTCTACTGCATGGACATTTCCATAATTAGTCACATTTCGAGGGTAATGTTATAAGATCATCAGTTCCTAATGAAATAACCACAAAAGGGAGAAATCAGTGAAATAACAGGTTAAATTAACAAAAAATGAAATGGTAAACTTAGTGTAAAAGTGTGTGAAATCGATATCTTTTGAAAATTCTTAAGAAATTATTACTTATTAAAGACCCTCAAAAATATTATAGAACATCAAAAACTAAAATTATGCCACGTTCGTGCTATATAAATAAAATAAAGCAATATTTAGATAACTTAAAAACTTATAAATGGCTCAAGCCAAAAAAAGTCAAAGCACAGAAATGGTTAAAACCGATTAAAAGACGGGCAAAATTCGTTTATAAATTATATGGTAAAAATGATAAAATCAATGAAAAATGATTTAGATGGAAGTAAAATTAATTAAAGCAACAAAAAAATGATGCAATCGATAAAACAACGAGGTAAACCAGTAAAAAAAATCTATATCTGGTAAAACTGGTGAAATCAATAAATAAAAAAGGAGTTAAACCTTTCAAAATGATTTAGATGAAAATATCAAGATCAAGAAATAAAAGAATTGATGTTGTCTATTCGTTCAAATGGTAGGTTTAGAATACATGTATCTAGACATGTAGTCTTAGGTTAGAAAAACTTAGTACTTGTAGTTCGTTTTTAATTTTCAAGTTTTTGTTTTAGGTATTTATAATCTGAACTTTAATTTCTTGTTAACAACATAATAATTTAGTCAAAAAATTATGTATTATGTCATTAAGATGATTGTATGATGAAAAAATCACTATATTATATGATGCAATTATCGTAGAAAATTACGTAGTCACGTGCACGTGCACTTTTCTAATAGCATACAAAAATATAGTAGTACTACTTGACGTTAAGCAACATTTGAAATTAATACTTGACTTATATATGGATATAGGGTAAACACCACTTGTGGTCCTTCTTATTATTTACTTCTTACAAAGTCGTCCTTGGTGTGTTATTTTTACCCACATTAGTCTCCACTAAGGGTTATTTGTTTTATTGATACTTTTTCAGATGTTCAACGATGGTGCATAACTTAGGTGAAATGCACGTGCATATTCTTTCATTTACTATGATAGTGTTACACTTAAGTCCCATAAAAAATTTTGTATTATAAAAAATAATAGTTTCAAATTACCCCCTCCCCCCCCCCAAAAAAAAAAAAAAGGCCATCACTTAAAAAAATATGAGATTTCTATCTAAACTGCCTATCTTCTCATCCAACATAAGAGTTTTTATCAATTCTCCACTTACTATTTTATAAGAGAATCCTAGTTATATTTGGTCAAAACTAACAAATCCCTGTGTGATCTTCGTGTGTGAGTCGTACTAGTAATTTGTTGTTATTTGAAATTTGTGGGCCTATTTAGGTATTTTGTGGACCTTTGAAGATTTTTTTATTTATAGCCCCACTGTGGATCCCAACCCAATCCCCTTATATTTTTTGCATAGGCTAAATTGTCGCTCTCTCTTCAAGGGGCATATTAGGATTATATTTTTAGTTCTATTAGATTTCTTAAATTATGTATTATGATTATAGGATCATGTTTTTGCTTGCTAGTTAGACTTGATTTTATTATATTCGGCCTTATTTTTGTACCAATCTGGATCTAGAAATTTGAAATACAATGAAAGAAAAAAAGGTCAAAATGGAATGAGGATCTTGACACATTTATATGACCCTTGAATCATGATTAATGTGAAAGGATGGATATACACAAACACCCTTCACCTTTTTCTTCCATATCGAATAAAAATAATAAAAAATAGTTTTTTCCCCAAAATATAAAAATTAACAAAATAACCAAAATAAAAAAAAATATATTTTTTTAATTCTAATCAACGTAACAAGACAAGCTTCAATATAAACACTTCAAAATACGACACATATATAAATTTTTTCGTATCTTGTCCTAATACTTTCAAATAGTATTACTATACTTTTGTATGCTACTTGAAAAGTGTACATGTGTTGCACGTGACATGATTTTTAATCATACAATACCTATTTAGGCCCACAAATTTCACATTGACAAATGTCATCTACGTTATCCAAGCTTTTTCCCATTATAAAAATGTGCCCCCGCTCCAACTCTCATTATCACACTTACCTTATAGTATAACTTAACTAGTGAGTTCAATTCTAGCCTCCTCAAACAAAGAGGTAATTACCAAAACACCCCTCCACCGGCTCTTCCTAAAAAATAACGTATTTTCCATATCATTGCCACCCCACTCCTTTCTCCGCCACCACCAACCCTCAATTCCCTACTCCTCCATTCCTCTACTCCCCACCCATCCGCATCCCTATTCTTCCATCCCTCTGGTCCCCTACTCTGCCGCTACCAACCATCCACCTCCCTACTTCACTACCACCTACCAATAACTCCCCTACTCATCAATTGACACCAACTATCCACTCCCCTACTCCGTCATCGTCACCACCCCTCCACTCCCCTACTCCACCGTCACCGCCACCAACACCAAAACCGCCACCCACAGCTAAAACTTCAAAATCAAAATTGGGTGTCACAAAAAGTTCATCCTCCAAATATTGCCACACCAAAGTGAACGGACGAGGCTTCCGGATCTACATGTCGGTCCTTTGCGCCGCCCTTATCTTTGAATTGACCTGAGAACTCGGCCACAGCTCCAATCGAGAAATCATCGAATGGCTCATTTGTCAAGCCGAACCAACCATCATCGCTGTCACTAGGACTGGGTCAACCCACGTTGCGCTCATCTCCGCCAGTTGCGGGACTCTTCAGTTGTCCTTCTCTTTGCCACCATCTATGCATTGGTAATGGGGATTGGATATGGAGGTAGCATGTATATGGTGCTGGAAGGAAAAGACAACTGAAGAGTGCCATAGCTGGTGGAGATGGACCCAAGTGGGTAGACCAAGTCCCGTTGAGGCCAATGATGGTTGGCTCCGCTTGACGGATGAGCCATTCGATGGTTTCTCCATTAGAGTGGTGGTCGAGTTCTCGGGTCAGCTGGAAGACACGAGCTGCGCGGAGGGTCGACATTGTGAATTATTTCAACACCTAGTACATTCTAAAAATCAAGTAATGAATATTTAATCAAGTAAAATTACCGTGAATTTGTGATTGTTCATGATGAGTTTCTGATTTGTAAGGAAAAAAATTCTAGAAAATTAATTCATTAAACTTCAACACTGCAATAAATCAACTTAAAACTAAGAGTAAACTCGGTGTTATTGAAGTTAGTAAGAAATAAAGTTGTAAATAACATGAAATGAAATTAAAGGTTAAATTAGAAATCATGTTCAAATCGTGTTATATGAGGTCTCTCTGAAGAGTTGCTAACAAATATGCTAGACTTGTCGCCTTGGTATTGACTCCACTTTAATATAATTTGAAGTTTTCTTAATAAGTTAAAATTTTGAAGGCAGAAATTAAAAATATTCAATGCATTCACACACACAAATGCACACACGCGCGTGTGTGTGTATATATATATATATTTAAAGTGATGGCATTTGATTTCATTAATAGTGGTTGTTGAATTAAATTGTCGTATTACAAATATTTGGTCAGTGGGAATTCTAAAGATTTCCCGGGGAAAAGGAAAAAAAATAGAAATGTCTCCTATGTTACACATAATATGTAGACGTATCGACGTAATTTCATTAAATCATGTTATGATTTAGACTGAGTCATTAATTATGTGAGGTTGTCGTGTTTTACACGAAGAATGGTTAATGTAATTGTTCATACCGTGTTGTTGATTTATAACCAAATATAATTCTTCAAATTTGACTTTTTGTAAGGATTTATAGGAAACCAAATATAGGTTCTTAAATGGGTCAAATAAAATCTTAATGGGTAAATTATAAAAACCTACAATTAAAAAATAATTATATTCAAACCCTATAGGTAAATTCATATATATCGATTTCACACGCTTTCACATTAAGTTTACAATTTCGTTTTTTGTTAATTTGACCTGTTATTTTCACTGATTTCTCCCTTTTGTGGTTATTTCATTAGGAATTGATGATCTTATAACATTACCCTAAAAAATGTGACTAATTATGGAAATGTCCATGTAGTAGAAAAATTACGTCAATCTCATTTGTCAGTTAATTCACTCATTCTCCCAGGTTTATTCTAAATTTAGTATAGCACGAATGTGGAATTTGTTTAGATTCTTTAATAATAATTTATTAAATGCTATCCAAAGATATATCTACCTCACCTACTTTACTATGCTTATCATTTTTTTGTTATTTTAACCGTTCTTTCACCAGTTTCATCGGTTTTTGTGGTGTATCTCATTTATTAATTAAACCACATTCTCCCCGGTCTGACCCAATTTAGTCGATTTTATCCAAATGTTTTAATCAATTCACCCATTGTCTCCGGTTTAACATATTTTAAAAAAAGACCAAATTTTAAAGATAGAGAAAAATTAATCTAGAAAAGTTCAAACCTGATTTTCTAATACTTTCAACGTCAGTTGTCCTAATTAAACTATACTTATAATTCAACATTCTTGTTGGTCCCAAGTGGTCAGATGAGGTCTAGAGGGGGGGGGGGGGGGGGAGGGGTGAATAGACCTCTGAAAATTTTACCAAATTTTAACTTTAAAACTTTTGCTTAACTGTCTGCAGACTAAGCTGTTATAGAACAGTAGGCTGACTAAGCTGATCGCGAACAAATCTTTACAGCACGGTAGACCACTAATCTGATAATCACTTAGCTGATTTAGTCAAATCAGTTTTAACACCAGAATACTTGCGGCGGATATTTTAAGTGTTTTTCACAAGTAAGCTTGGTAGATGGAAAGATTTTATCCCCAGTTTTATCAAACTCCTTAAAAATCTTTTCAAACAGTTTAATCAAAGTGTTTTATACAAACTGAAAATATGCAAGAAAAATTGCAAAGTAAAAACACAAGGATTTTTATAGTGGTTATATGGATGTAAATCCTTTAGTCCACTCTTCCAAGTCACTCAGATCTTGGGTTATACTATAATCACGAAGTATACTTTGCTTGAGTCGAACAACAAATGAAACGACCGCAAGTGCGCAATAGGAAATCACAAAGAAAATCTATTCTACAGAGACTTATCAGTCACAAAGACGGATAAGAACTCCTCACAACACTCTCTTTTCACAGATTCACTCAGAAAATGTATTCGTTTAGCTTCAACAAGATTCTGTCAACAAATGACTTCAGCAGGCGAGTGAGCTGTTCTTGAGCTTATTGAGACTTAGAAAATATTCTGCTTCGGATAATCTCTCAGTTGTTGTGTTGTTATTTTCTCTTCGTCTCTTCAGCTATTTATACTCACAGATTCAAAAGGTGTCCGTTGAAGAGAGACACACTTTGAATTTCTTGGTTTCTGGTCCTTAATTTCAGCGAACGGCTCTCTGCACAGTGACAGTACTGCAGACTGTACTTTCTGTCAGGCATCATTTAATGCACCGAGCTGATACGAGGAATTTCTTCAATCATTTGCCATTAATATCCTCTGTCTTCAACATTTATTACTCTAAGGGCATTTATTACCGTTGGGGAGACTTCCTGATCCTTTCCACTTGGCTGATGAGAACACAAGTCTGATGTCTGAACAGAGCTGATCCCAAACTTGAACAAATCTGATTTGAGTCGACTGATCTTCACCAGTCTGATTTCTTTTCTTCAGCAGATCAGTGGTCTTATGGACCTTGAATATTTGACCCTTCTGATTTGTCTTCTTACTTGGTCAAAATTCTTCTAAGAGTTTTAACTAAGTTTTCCATACTTAGCTGATCTTGATGTTTTGGAAATCATCAAAACCTCCCTTAACTTCTTTATTTCTTATGCACTCTATCTTCATCTTTATCCAACAATTCTCTTTGGCGTGAGTTTATATCTTATGTTTATATATATGTCATATTTTGAAGTGTTTATATTGAAGTTTTTCTTGTTATGTTGATTAGAAATAAAAAATTTATATGTTTTTTATTTTGTTATTTTATATATTTTGGGGAAAAAATTGTATTTTATTATTTTTTATTTGATATGGAAGAATAGGGTGAATGGTGTTTGTGTATATCCATCCTTTCACATGAATCATGATTCAGGGGTCATATAAATGTGTCAAGATCTTCATTCCATTTTGACATTTTTTCATTCATTGTATTTTAAATTTCTAGATCCAGATTGGTACAAAAATAAGGCTGAATATAATGAAATTAAGTTTAACTACTATGCAAAAACATGATCCTATAATTATAATACATAATTTAAGAAATCTAATGGAACTAAAAATATAATCCAATTACGCCCCCTGAAGAAAGAGCGGCGATTTAGCTTATGCAAAAAATATAGGGGCTGGGGGTTGGGACCCACTGTGGGACTATAATAAAAAAATCTTTAAAGGTCCAAAAAATACCTAAATAGGCCCAAAAATTTCAAATAACCACAAATTACTAGCACGACTCGCACACGAACATCACACAGGGATTTGTGAGTTTTGGCCAAATGTAACTAGGATTTTCTCTTATAAAATAGTAAGTGGTGAACTGATAAAAACTCTTATGTTGGATGAGAAGATAAGCAGTTTAGATGGAAAGCTCATATATTTGTAAGTGATGGCTTTTTTTTTTTTGGTAATTTGAAACTATTATTTTTTATAATAAAAATAAATTTTATGGGTAGTAAATGGAAGAACATGCACGTGCATTTCACTTGAGTTCGGCACTGCCGTTGAAAATCTGAAAAAGTAAACAATAAAACAAATAACCCATAGTGGAGACTAATGTGGGTAAAAAAACACAACAAGGACGACTTTGTAAGAAGTAAATAATAAGAAAGACCACAAGCGGTGTTTAGCCTATATCCATATATAATTCAAGTATTAATTTCAAATGTTGCCTAATATTTACGTCAAATAGTACTACTATACTTTTGTATGCTACTAGAAAAGTGCACGTGCGTTGCAGGTGACATGCTTTTTAATCATACAATACCTAAATAGACCCACAAATTTCAAATTGACAAATGTCATCTGCGTTATCTAAATCTGCTTTTTCCCATTATAAAAATGTGCCCCCGCTCCGACTCTCATAATCACACTCATCTTATAGTATAGCTTAACTAGTGGGTTCAATTATAGACTTCTCCATCAGAGAGGTAATCACCAAAACACCCCTCCACCCGCTCATCCTAAAAAAACCGTATTTTCCATATAATTGCCACCCACTCCCTTCTCCGCCGCCACTAACCCTCAATTCCATACTCCTCCACTCCTCTACTCCCCACCCATCCACATCCTTACTCTTCCATCCCTCTAGTCCCCTACTCTGCCGCCACCAACCATCCACCTCCCTACTACACCACGACCAACCAATCACTCCGTACTCCTCCATTGACACCACCTATCCACTCCCCTACTCCTTCACTGTCACCACCACTCCACTCTCCTACTCCACCGCCACCACCACCAACACCAAAACCTCCACAACTGCTAAAACTTCAAAATCAAAATTGGTTGTCACAAAAATTTCATGCTCCAAATATTGCCACACCAAAGTGAATGGACGCGGCCGTCGGATTTGCTTGTCGGCCCTCTGCGCCACCCTTATCTTCCACGAGAACATGGCTCATTTGTCAAGCCGAGCCAACCATCATCGCCGTTACCAGGACTGGGTCAACCCACGTTGCTCCCATCTCCGCCAGTTGTGTGACTCTTCAGTTGTCCTTCGCTTCTACCATCATCTATGCACCGGTAATGAAGATTGAATATGGAGGTAGCATGTATATGGTGCTGCCGATTCCGACGCCGCTGATTTCGGCACCGTCGATTATGATGGTCCCGCTATCGAACTATCATACTTGACGGCGCCGGAACCGACGGCACCTTATCCATGCAACCTCCATATCCACTCCCCATTACCGATGCATGAATTGTGGCGGAAGGGAAGGACAACTGAAGAGTGCCATAGCTGGTGGAGATGGACCCAAGTGGGTAGACCTAGTCCCGGTGACGCCAATGATGGTTGGATCGGCTTGACGGATGAGCCATTCGATGGTTTCTCCATTGTAGCGGTGGTCAAGTTCTCGAGTCAGTTGGAAGATACGTGCGGCGTAGAGGGCCGACATTGTGAATTACTTCAACACCTAGTACATTCTAAAAATCAAGTAATGAATATTTAATCAAGTAAAATTACTGTGAATTTGTGATTTTTCATGATGAGTTTCTGATAAGGAAACAATTCTAGAAAATTAATGTATTAAACTTCAACACTGCAATAAAGCGACTTAAAACTAAGAGTAAATTCGGTATTTTTGAAGTTAGTAAGAAATAAAGTTGTAAATAACATGAAATAAAATTAAAGGTTAAAATAGAAATCATGATCAAATCGTATTATATGAGGTCTCTCTGAAGAGTATCTAACAAATATGCTAGACTTATCGCCTTGGTATTGACTCCACTTTAATATAATTTGAAGTTTTATTAATAAGTTAAAATATTGAAGGCGCAAACGAAAAATATTCAATGCATTCAGACACATGTATGCACAAGCGTGCGTAAATATATATATGAAATGATGGGATTTGATTTCATTAATAGTGGTTGTTGAATTATGGTTAGTGGGAATTCTATAGATTTCTCGAGGGAAAAGGAGACAAAAAATAGAAATGTCTCCTACGTTACACATAATATGTAGACGTATCGACATAATTTCATTAAATCATGTTATGATTTGGACTGAGTCATTAATTACGTGAGGTTGTCGTGTTTTACACGAAGAATAGTTAATGTAATTGTTCATACCATGTTGTTGATTTATAACCAAATATAATTCTTCAAAATTAACTTTTCGTAAAGATTTATAGGAAACCAAATATAGGTTCTTAAATGGGTCAAATAAAATCTTAATGGGTAAATTATTCAAACCTACAATTAAAAAATAATTATATTCAAACCCTATAGGTAAATTCATATATATCGATTTCACACGCTTTTACACTAAGTTTACCATATCGATTTTTCTTAATTTAACCTGTTATTTCACTGATTTCTCCATTTTGTGGTTATTTCATTAGGAATTGATGATCTCATAACATTACCCTCGAAGATGTGACTAATTATGGAAATGTCCATGCAGTAGAAAAATTACGTCAATCTCATTTATTAATCAATTCACTCATTCTCCCATGTTTATTCTAAATTTAGTTTAGCACGAAGGTGGCATTTGTTTAGGTTCTTTAATAAGTGATAATTTATTAACTGCTATCCAAAGATACATCGATCTCAACTATTTTTATACTAAGTTTACCATTTTTTGTTATTTTAACCCGTTCTTTCACCAATTTCACCAGTTTTTGTGGTTTATCTCACTTATTAATTAAATCAAATTCTCCCTGGTCTGACCCAATTTAGTCGATTTTATCCAAATTTTTTAATCAATGCACCCATTATCTCCAGTTTAACATATTTTAAAAAAAGACCAAATATTAAAGATGGAGAAAAATTAATCTAAATAAGTTAAACCTGATTTTGTATTCAGTAATGGATGATCACGATATTGTTTTCATGATATCATTTAGATGTTTCGAGTTTTTTTTTAATTAAATCTATTTATACTTCTCTTGTCGTATTTATTGCCCTAATACTTTCAACGTCTTTTGTCCTAATTAAAGTTATAATTCAACGTCCTCTTTGGCGTAAGTTTATATCTTATGATATATATATATGTCATATTTTGAAGTGTTTATATTGAAGCTTGTCTTGTTATGTTGATTGGAAATAAAATTTTTATATTTTTTTAGTTTGATTATTTTGTAATTTTTTATATTTTGGGGAGAAATTTATTTTTTATTTAATATGGAAGAAAAAGGTGAAGGGTGTTTGTGTATATCCATCATTTCACATGAATCATGATTCAGGGGTCATATAAATGTGTCAAGATCTTCATTCCATTTTGACCTTCTTTCTTTCATTGTATTTCAAATTTCTAGATCCAGATTGGTTCAAAAATAAGGCCGAATATAATGAAATTAAGTCTAAGTACCATGCAAAAACGAGATCCTATAATTATAATACATGATTTAAGAAATCTAATGGAACTAAAAATATAATCCAACTACATCCCCTGAAGAAAGAGCGACGATTTAGCTTATGAAAAAAATACAGGGGGGAGAGGGCTGGGACCCACTGCGGGGCTATAATAAAAAAATCTTCAAAGGTCCACAAAATACCTAAATAGGCCCACAAATTACTCGCACGACTAGCACACGAATATCACACATGGATTTGTTAGTTTTGCCCAAATGTAACTAGGACTTTCTCTTATAAAATAGTAAGTGGAGAATTGATAAAAACTCTTATGTTGGATGAGAAGATAGGTAGTTTAGATGGAAAGCTCATGCTTTTTTAAAGTGATGGCCTTTGTTTTTTTTTTTGGCAATTTGAAACTATTATTTTTTATAATAAAAATAAATTTTATGGGTACTAAATGGAAGAATATGTACGTACATTTCACCTGAGTTTCTCCATTGGAGCGATGGTCAAGTTCTCGGGTCAGTTGGAAGACACGGGCGACGCGGAGGGCCGACATTGTGAATTACTTCAACACCTAGTACATTCTAAAAATCAAGAAATGAATATTTAATCAAGTAAAATTACCTTGAATTTGTGATTGTTCATCATGAGTTTCTGATTTGTAAGGAAGAAATTCTAGAAAATTAATGTATTAAACTTCAACACTGCAATAAAGCAACTTAAAACTAAGTATAAATTCGGTGTTATTGAAGTTAGTAAGAAATAATGTTGTAAATAACATGAAATAAAATTGTTAAATTTTATATTTTGGGGAAAATTTTGTTTTTTTATTATTTTTTATTCGACATGGATGAAAAAGGTGAAGGGTGTTTGTGTATATCCATCCTTTCACATTAATCATGATTCAAGGTTTATATTAATGTATCTAGATCCTCATTCCATTTTGACCTTTTTTCTTTCATTGTATTTCAAATTTCTAGATCCAGATTGGTACAAAAATAAGGCCGAATATAATGAAATTAAGTTTATATGCCATGTAAAACATGATACTTTAATTATAATACAAAATTTTAGAAATCTAATGGAACTAAAACTTTAATCCAATTAGATTATGCAAAAAATACGGGGGGTAAGGGATTATGACCCACTGTGGGGCTATAATAAGAAAATCTTCAATGGTCCAAAAAATACCTAAATAGGCCCCCAAATTTCAAATAACCACAAATTACTAGAACGACTCGCACACGAATATCACACAGGGATTTGTTAGTTTTGACCAAATGTAACTAGGATTTTCTCTTATAAAATAGTAAGTGGAGAATTGATAAAAACTCTTATGTTAATGAAAAGATAGGCTGTCTAGATTGAAAGCTCAAATTTTTTTATGTGATGATTTCTTTTTTTCTTTTTGGTAATTTGAAACTATTATTTTTTATAATACAATTAAATTTTAAGGGTAGTAAATGGAAGAAAATGCACGTGCATTTTACCTGAGTTCGGCACCGCCGTTGAATAATTGAAAAAGCAAACAATGAAACAAATAACCCATAGTGGAGAATAATGTGGGTAAAAAAACACAAGAAGGACGACTTCGTAAGAAGTAAATAATAAGAAGGACCACAAGTGGTGTTTACCCTATATCCAAATATAAGTCAAGTATTAAATTCAAATGTTGTTTAATATTTACGTCAAATAGTACTACTATACTTTTGTATGCTACTAGAAAAAGGCACGTGCATTGCACGTGACATGCTTTTTAATCATACAATACCAAAATAGGCCCACAAATTTCAAATTGACAAATGTCATCTACGTTATCCAAATCTGATTTTTCCCATTATAAAAATGTGCTCCAGCTTCGACTCTCATTATCACACTCACCTTATAGTATAGCTTAACTAGTGGGTTCAATTCTAGCCTTTACCAATAGAGAGGTAATTACCAAAACACCCCTCCACCTGCTCCTCCTATAAAAAAACGTATTTTCCATATCATTGCCTCCCACTCCTTTCTATGCCGCCACCAACCATCCAACTTCCTACTTATCCACCACCTACCAATCACTCCCCTACTCCTCCATTGACACCACCAATACACTCCCCTACTCCTTCACCGTCACCACCACTCCTCTACTCCACCGCCACTAACACCAAAACTGCCACCACCTCTAAAACTTCAAAATCAAAATTGGGTGTCCCAAAAAGTTCATCCTCCAAATATTGCCACACCAAAGTGAACGGACGCGGCCGTCGTATCTAGATGTCGGTCCTCTGGGCCGTCCTTTTCTTCCAACTGACCCTAGAACTCGGCCACCGCTCCAACCGAGAAACCGTTGAATGGCTCATTTGTCTATCCGAGCCAACGATCATCGCCGTCACCAGGACTAGGTCGACCCCCGTTGCTCCACACAAGTAGTTATACCTAGTCCAGGTGATGCCAATGATGGCTGGCTCGGCTTGACGGATGAGCCATTCGATGGTTTCTCCATTGGAGCGATGGTCAAGTTCTCGGGTCAGTTGGAAGACACGGGCGACGCGGAGGGCCGACATTGTGAATTACTTCAACACCTAGTACATTCTAAAAATCAAGAAATTAATATTTAATCAAGTAAAATTACCTTGAATTTGTGATTGTTCATCATTTGTTTCTGATTGGTAAGGAAGAAATTCTAGAAAATTAATGTATTAAACTTCAACACTGTAATAAAGCAACTTAAAACTAAGTATAAATTCGGTGTTATTGAAGTTAGTAAGAAATAATGTTGTAAATAACATGAAATAAAATTGTTAAATTTTATATTTTGGGGAAAATTTTGTTTTTTTTATTATTTTTTATTCGACATGGATGAAAAAGGTGAATGGTGTTTGTGTATATCCATCCTTTCACATTAATCATGATTCAAGGTTTATATTAATGTATCTAGATCCTCATTCCATTTTGACCTTTTTTCTTTCATTGTATTTCAAATTTCTAGATCCAGATTGGTACAAAAATAAGGCCGAATATAATGAAATTAAGTTTATATGCCATGTAAAACATGATACTTTAATTATAATACAAAATTTTAGAAATCTAATGGAACTAAAACTTTAATCCAATTAGATTATGCAAAAATACGGGGGGTAAGGGATTATGACCCACTGTGGGGCTATAATAAGAAAATATTCAATGGTCCAAAAAATACCTAAATAGGCCCCCAAATTTCAAATAACCACAAATTACTAGCACGACTCGCACACGAATATCACACAGGGATTTGTTAGTTTTGACCAAATGTAACTAGGATTTTCTCTTATAAAATAGTAAGTGGAGAATTGATAAAAACCGCCACCACTTCTAAAAGTTCAAAATCAAAATTGGGTTTCCCAAAAAGGTCATCCTCCAAATATTGCCACACCAAAGTGAACGGACGCGGCCGTCGTATCTAGATGTCGGTCCTCTGCGCCGCCATTTTTTTCCAACTGACACGAGAACTCGACCACCACTCCAATCGAGAAACCGTCAAATGGCTCATTTATCTATCCAAGCCAACGATCATCGCCGTAACCAGGACTAGGTCGACCCACGTTACTTGGGTATACCTAGTCCCGGTGATGCCAATGATGGCTGGCTCGGCTTGATGGATGAGCCATTCGATGGATTCTCCATTGGAGCGATGGTCAAGTTCTCGAGTCAGTTGGAAGACACGGGCGGCGCGGAGGGCCGACATTGTGAATTACTTCAACACCTAGTACATTCTAAAAATCAAGAAATGAATATTTAATCAAGTAAAATTACCATGAATTTGTGATTGTTCATCATGATTTTCTGATTTGTAAGGAAGAAATTCTAGAAAATTAATGTATTAAACTTCAACACTGTAATAAAGCAACTTAAAACTAAGTGTAAATTCGGTGTTATTGAAGTTAGTAAGAAATAATGTTGTAAATAACATGAAATAAAATTGTTAAATTTTATATTTTGGGGAAAATTTTGTTTTTTATTATTTTTTATTCGACATGGAAGAAAAAGGTGAAGGGTGTTTGTGTATATCAATCCTTTCACATTAATCATGATTAAAGGTTTATATTAATGTATCTAGATCCTCATTCCATTTTGACCTTTTTTCTTTCATTGTATTTCAAATTTCTTGATCCAGATTGGTACAAAAATAAGGCCGAATATAATGAAATTAAGTTTATATGCCATGTAAAACATGATACTTTAATTATAATACAAAATTTTAGAAATCTAATGGAATTAAAACTATAATCCAATTAGATTATGCATAAAATACGGGGGGTAAGGGATAATGACCCACTGTGGGGCTATAATAGAAAAATCTTCAATGGTCCAAAAAATACCTAAATAGGCCCCCAAATTTCAAATAACCACAAATTACTAGCACGACTCGCACACGAATATCACACAGGGATTTGTTAGTTTTGACCAAATGTAACTAGGATTTTCTATTATAAAATAGTAAGTGGAGAATTGATAAAAACTCTTATGTTAATGAAAAGATAGGCTGTCTAGATTGAAAGCTCAAATTATTTTATGTGATGGTTTCTTTTTTTCTTTTTGGTAATTTGAAACTATTATTTTTTATAATACAATTAAATTTTAAGGGTAGTAAATGGAAGAAAATGCACGTGCATTTTGCCTGAGTTCGGCACCGCGGTTGAATAATTGAAAAAGTAAACAATGAAACAAATAACCCATAGTGGAGAATAATGTGGGTAAAAAAACACAAGAAGGACGACTTCGCAAGAAATAAACAATAAGA